>JAFFSR010000224.1:2862500-3577500 GCA_017163975.1 Anastatus disparis | reverse complement strand
GTAGGCACTTCCGCTTCACGGAACTGCCAACCCATTAAAATTTTGTGTTCGTATTTACGTGTACTAAGAAGCAACACAGTATGAATGGATGTATGAATGAGCTGTGGCTGCCAACCAATGGATATTCCCGTCAGACTACTGGAGTTGTTCGTTAGTGGTGACTTGCTGACCTCTGTTTAGTAATAAGAGTAAAAGTTAGTCCCTCTCCGGCGAAAGTCGTGACGGGCAAAGGTCTCGTGAAACCACATGTCGGCTAGGAGCTTCTACGTACTTCTACTAACGTAACCGGAGCCCATGAAGGGGTTGAAGTTGGTCTGTACAGGCGCAGGTGCGAAGGATTATCTGGTCAGTATTTCCTTATACCGAGTCCGCGCAGGAGAACTGCGGAACGTCTAGCCTGAAGTTTAGGGCCAGGCGCAGCACGGTACTGACGTCGCCCACTCAATACGGATGACGTAAAACCTTTAGCATCAACATGGCGCGGGCCTAACCCGTAAACATCTCTTATTTAGAATCACTCGGTGTCGCTAGGGTTGACCACCCGAAAACCGCTTCTCGGCTGCGGCATCTTTAACTAGGGCACCTCACAGGCGGGGATAGTGGCTCCACTGCGCCTGGAGCTCCCATGATGGGCGAACCGTCTTAAGCACAGTAAACGTTTATATTATGTCAAATTCTACAAACAAAACCAAAAACCAAAAAGAAGCGGCTAGAAATAGCCAAACCAACAGTGAAGGCCAGAGAAAGCAGGCTGATCCCCCACCGAAGTCAGGGGTTGAGATCGTCTGCTTGACAATTGAAGAGAGGTCTCAGAGGATGAATGAGATCTTTATGCT
The DNA here is from genome assembly GCA_017163975.1 of Anastatus disparis. Taxonomy (NCBI): domain Eukaryota; kingdom Metazoa; phylum Arthropoda; class Insecta; order Hymenoptera; family Eupelmidae; genus Anastatus; species Anastatus disparis. Next base: position 3,576,664 of record JAFFSR010000224.1, on the reverse strand, counting down.
GATGAGGCAGGCCTGCAAGTCGATGCCCGGCATTTCTCTGGATGTCAAGAACAACCTTCCAGAGCTCATCGAACACGTAGATGCACTCAAGACGGAGTTTTCTTGCTTGCTTAAGGCAAGAACGGTCACCGAACAGATGGAAGTGACCGAAACGCCTCAAGCAAGCGCCGCAGCTAAGCGGCCCAGAGAAGAAGACTCGCTTGATTCAGGAAGCAATTCCGAACCGCGAGCTCTTTTTAGAAGGGTCGAGCTGAGGGAGACGAAGACGAGCTTTTCGAGACCGTCCAGAGTCGGAAGAATGTTAGAGCTGCAAAAAGCAAGAAAAGCAGCAGCTGAAACAACAAACACAGCAGCAGCAGCAACGAGCGCAACAACATCATCAGCGATCGCAGCAGCCTAACAACAAACCACCAGCGGCCAGAACACCGGCCAACGACACAGAGCAGTCTGCACAGCAGCTGCCAAAAAAGAAGAAAAAGAGGAGGAGAAAGACAAAGAAGAGGTCTACCGCCGTCCTCATCAAGCCAGGAGAAGGAAAGTCCTACAGTGACATCCTGCAGAACATCCGGCAGGATCTTATTAAGGAGAGCCCAACGAATAACATCAAAGGGATTAGAAAAACCAGGGCCGGTGATGTCCTGATCGAGTTGGGCTCATCTCAAGGACTGGAGACTTTCAGCGAATTCCTGAGAAAGACGGTTGGTGAAACAGGCAATGTCAAGGAGATGTGCCCCAAAGAAACGGTCGAGATCAGGGACATCGACTGTCTAGCTTCAGTAGAAGAAGTGAAGACTGCTGTGAAAGGTGTTTTTACTGAATTCCAACAGGAAGTAGGGGAGTTTAGTGTTTCGCTGACCAACCCTAACAGCAGAGAGCTCCGCTTGGCCATTGTAGAGATGGAACAAGACCAAGCGGCGTTCCTGCTCTCAAGAACCAGGATAAAGATCGGCTATACCAGCTGCCGTATCAGAAGTTGGCAAAGGGTTCAGCGCTGTTTTAGGTGCCTGAACTACGGTCACCAGGCGCGTGACTGCCGAGGACCTGACCGTAGCAAGATGTGCTACAAGTGTGGAAAAGAGGGCCACAAGGGATCGGCCTGCAAGGCTGCTGATGCTCAGTGCATACTATGTACCGAGCGGAAAGTAGACCCTGCGGAACGAAAACACATCCCTGGATCAGGTCAGTGCAGAGTCTTCCGCGAGACACTGAACCGATTTAAACAAAAACGTTAATGATGGGCCGCATAACGGTCCTTCAAGCCAACTTACATAGAAGTGACGTAGCTAACAGCCTTTTGACTCAAATCAAATTTGAGACAAATGCCGATGTGCTACTGATAAGCGAGCAGTACACAAACTGGACCGTTAAGACCTGGTTTAGAGACAAGCTTGGCACTGCTGCGATTTACGTAGACCCAAAGACCATCAGAGAAGACGCAAATGGAGCTGAAGAAGGCTTCGTATGGGTTAAAAGCAGAAACGTTACATACGTGAGCTGTTATTTTACATCAAACTCAACAGCAGACACGTTTAGGCGCCGTCTGGATCTGCTGGAAGACTCTGTCCGAAGAATGGAAGGTGACGTCGTCGTCGCAGGAGACTTTAACGCGAAAGCGTTAGAGTGGGGAATGCCACTGCAGGACAGCAGAGGAGGATACATCATGGAGATGGCAGACAGACTCGGCCTAACAGTGCTAAACACCGGAAGCACTCCAACATTCAGACGAGGAGCTAGCGGTACGATTCCCGACGTATCCTTCGCATCAGAAAATCTTTCACGTAAAGTGTCAGATTGGAAGGTGCTGGAGACATACAATGGAAGTGACCACCAGTACATCACATTTCAAATCCATGATGGATCCCAATCATCGAGGCGAAATGTCGCTAGACCAGTCAGATGGAACGTTGCCAAGCTGGACTCTGAGAAACTTGTCCAAGTACTGCAGCAAGGATCAGACTATCTACCGGACGCGACAACTGCCACCGGAAACGCCGACGCTGCAGAGGTTCTCGTAAAAGAGACGATGAGTCTCATTCACAGAGCCTGTGATGCATCTATGCCGCGCAAGGGATCGCGACATTATAAGCGTCCAGCGTATTGGTGGAATGACGAAATCGCTAGAACGAGGTCAGAAGCTCTTAGTCTCAGAAGATCATCACAGAGAGCAAGAAAGAAGAACTCACCAGCAGCAGATCTTTTGTCTGCGCAATACAGAGACGTGCATAAAAAGCTTCGTAAGAAGATCAATCGAAGCAAAGCACAATGCTGGAAAGACCTGAGCGAAGACGTCAACAGAGAGGTGTGGGGCTTGGCCTACAAGATCGTGACCAAGAAGCTTAACGCCGCCCCCACGTTGCCATTCGAAGAAGAGACCATGGCGAACATCGTAAACCACTTGTTCCCTACGCATCCACCACTCGAAGAACAGGAGAATACAGGAGAACCAGAAGAGATCCCGCTCTTTACAAGCGGAGAGCTACAGATAGCTGCAAGAATGATGAAGAACAATAAGGCACCTGGGCCTGACGGAATACCATCCGAGGTCCTTAAATGCATAGCGGTGAAAGCGCCATCTCTCTTGTTGAACATGTACAACGCGTGCCTCCAGACGGGTGTGTTTAGCACTCCCTGGAAGATTGCGCGTCTTGTGCTGATCAACAAAGGAAAGGGAGGTGATCCCCGGCATCCATCGTCCCACAGGCCACTCTGCATGTTGGACGAAGCAGGGAAGCTATACGAGAGGCTGCTTAAACCGCGATTACAAGGAGCTGTACAGGCGGCTGGCGATCTCGCTGACAACCAGTACGGCTTCAGGAAAAAGCGGTCTACCGTAAATGCAGTTGAAGAAGTAGTAAAGGTAGCAAAAGAAGGATGGACTGGGAACCATCATTCCCGTCTTATTGCGTTTCTAGTCATGCTGGATACGAAAAACGCTTTCAACTCAGCAAAATGGCCTGACCTCCTTGCTGCGTTGAAAGAGTTTAATGTACCAGAATACCTTATGCGAGTGATACGAGACTATCTGAGAAACCGTATCCAACGCTATGAAACAGAAGAAGGCTGGCGTGAAAAAGACCTTAGCGCAGGCGTGGCACAGGGCTCGATCTTCGGCCCAGACTTCTGGAACATCCTGTTCGATGCATTACTCAGACTTGCAATGCCGGATGGGGTGAAAATGTTTGCGTACGCTGATGATGTCGCTTTAGTCATCTCCGCGAAAAACGAAAACATTGCCCAGCACATACTAAACACGGCGATGAGAAGAATTTCCGAGTGGATGGTGAAGCATGGTCTCGAAACAGCGATGGCCAAAACAGAAATCGTGCCCTTAACTTGGAAACACATCAACATCGAGTTTCCCATGACAGTAGGCACAAACGTGGTGCAGACAAGAAGTGAGGTGACGTATCTCGGCATAAAGCTAGATGCAAAACTAACTTTTTTGACGCACCTAAAACACGTCGCTAATAAAGCGATAAAGAAAACGTTGCAGTTAAGTCGTCTTATGGCCAATACCAGCGGCCCGAAATCAAGCAAACGTCGACTTTTAATGACAGTCACGACGTCCATCTTATTGTACGGCTCTGAAATATGGGCTAACCAAATGAGAAAAGAGACGCACCGAAGCGTACTATCTTCTGTTCAAAGGAGAGGGGCTCTTAGAGTCACCAGCGCCTATCGCACTGTCTCGGGACCCGCGGTGCTAGTCATCGCAGGAATCATCCCGATCGAATTACAGGCGATGGAACGCAAGCGAACCTACGAACGGAAGAAAACAGAAGATGGAACTGCAATCGTTCAGAAAGAAGAAAGACAGGTGACCATGGAAACCTGGCAAAAAACATGGAATCAGATGGTGAAAGGCCGATGGACACACGTGCTCATTAGGGAGCTGGCTCCATGGGTCGATAGAAGATACGGGGAGGTCAACTATTACCTCACCCAGTTCCTTAGTAACCACGGGTATTTCTGCGCTTATCTCAGTAAAATGGGAAAGACCCAGAGCCCGGGCTGCATCTTCTGTTTCGCGGATCGCGACGATGCGTATCATACGTTTTTCGTCTGCCATCAGTGGAACGAAGAAAGACGCCAGGTTGAGAGGATATTCGAAGCGTTAACGCCAGATAACATTATCAGTGAAATGTTGTCGGCCAAAGAAAAGTGGGACGCTATGGCACTATTTGTCGAAAGCGTCCTAAGAAAGAAGAAACCGTTCTTAGATAGGGCAATCGAACTAAGTGCGAATGAGGAGCGGGGAGTCAGGCTTATACCTCACCATAACCTAGAGGCAGTAGCCGGTCCCATAGATTCAGGTGCGGAGGGTGACGACGAGGACTCGTCTTAAGGACGAGAACGAATCGTGCACCCAGGAAATGTTTGAGAAAGCAGCAAAAGCGCCAGCTTTAGCTGTGGTATGAATGAGTGTCGTTGTAAATAAGCGCGAGATTGAATGTTAGTATGAGTCAGACGCGGTAGAGAGGATAGCCCCACAAGAGGCATAAGATCCATCTTAGAACAGGAGAATCAAGACTGAAGAGAAAATTATGGACTGATTTTGCTCCTTTACAGAGCCAGTTTATACCATACCATATATATGCGATCGATTTATGCTCCCCTTTACAGAGCCGATCGCCAGGCAGAAGATAGCCTTTTAAATCATGGTGCTTATTAGGCATAGATCTATATTATTGGAAATCTGTATATTTACAGAAGAAGTCAGAAGGAAAAGGTCCAAAAGACTTAGAACGCGGTGCCACCCTGAAGTAATGTGATAACAGTTTCCGGGGTGGAACAAACGCCGTGAGTGATGATTGGAGAATCTCTTGCACGTCCAGTGACTGCATTTTTTTTTTTTGCTATCATTAGACAGGCATGAGGATCGCGTAATTTTAGAGGTTTGCTAGTTTATCTAGAACCCCTCTCAACCGTCTGTACTCTGTTCCCGGATATATCCGAGCCCAGCGAACTGACGGCGGTCTGACAGCAGATTTTATTCGTTCAACCAATGGAAAAAAAAAAAAAAAAAAAAAAAAAAAAAATTATTATTATTATTATTATTATTATTATTATTATTATTATTATTATTATTATTATTATTATTATTATTATTATTATTATTATTATTATTATTATTATTATTATTATTATTATTATTATTATTATTATTATTATTATTATTATTATTATTATTATTATTATTATTATTATTATTATTATTATTATTATTATTATTATTATTATTATTATTATTATTATTATTATTCCTCCGCATGTTGCTGACCTTGTAAGTGTCCACCTACGATGTGGTAGCGGGGCGGAGGCTTAAGCACGATCCACATATCGCTGGCAATCCTTAGCGATGGTCAAGGATATCTGGATGATCGCGTAGGCACTTTCGCTTCACGAAACTGCCAACCCATTGAAATTTATTGTTCGTATTTACGTGTACTAAGAAGCAACACAGTATGAGTGGATGTATGAATGAGCTGCGGCTGTCGACCAATGGATATTCCCGTCAGACTACAGGAGTTGTACGTTGATAGTGACTTGCTGACCTCTGTTTAGTAATAAGGGTAAACGTTAGTCTCCTCTCCGGCGAAAGTCGTGACGGGCAAAGGTCCTGTGAAACCACATGTTGGTTAGGAACTGTTACGTACTTCTACTAACGTAACCAGAGCCAATGAAGGGGTTGAAGTTGGTTCGTACAGGCGCAGGTGTGAAGGATTACCTGGTCAGTATTTCCTTATACCGAGTCCGCGCAGGAGAACTGCGGAACGTCTAGCCTGAAGTTTAGGGCCAGGCGCAGCACGGTACTGACGTCGCCCACTCAATACGGATGACGTAAAACCTTTAGCATCAACATGGCGCGGGCCTAACCCGTAAACATCTCTTATTTAGAATCACTCGGTGTCGCTAGGGTTGACCACCCGAAAACCGCTTCTCGGCTGCGGCATCTTTAATTAGGGCACCTCACAGGCGGGGATAGTAGCTCCACTGTGCCTGGAGCTCCCATGATGGGCGAACCGTCTTAAGCCAAGTATACGTTTTATTATGTTTAATTCCTCAACAACACAAACCAAAAACCAACCAGAAGCGGCTAGCAATAGCTCAAAAAATAACGAAGGCCAGTTTTCGCAGGCTGATCCCCAAAAGAAGTCAGGGGTAGAGATCGCCTGCCTAACAATGGAAGAAAGATCTCAGAGGATGAATGAGATCTTTGCGCTCTTCAGAGAAGCTCTTAGGTCGATGCCTAACATTCATAAAGATGTTAAGAATAATCTACCAGAGCTTATCGATCATGTGGATGCCCTTAAAACGGAGCATCTCCTCTTGCTTCAGGCGAGAACGGTCACTGAACAGATGGAGGTGACCGAGACGCTCGAAGCAAGCTCCTCAGCCAAGCGGACTTTAGAGGATGCCTCGCTCGATTCTGGCAGCAATGCTGAATCGCAAGCATTAAAAAAGAACCGCCCTGAGAGTCTGGATTTGAAATTTGGCCATCAAGAGAATCGTTTGAACCTGGAAAACAGAATGTTATAAAAGATCCACTCGTTAATCCTTCGAAAATTTTGATACCGCCTCTGCATATAAAGCTTGGATTGATAAAGCAATTAGTTAAAGCTTTGGACAAGGACGGTCAATGCTTCCAATATATAAGCAAAGTATTTCCCCATAAATCTGATGCTAAATTAAATGAAGGTATTTTTGATGGTCCTGAAATCCGAACTTTATTTAGAGACGAAAACTTTGAACAAAGCATGACTGATGTTGAAAAGGCAGCATGGTTAAGTTTTAAAGAGGTATCGATGAAATTTTTGGGTAATGCCAAAGACACGAATTATAAAGCTATTGTGAAAAGAATGGTACGTAATTTTGAAAAATTGGGTTGTCTAATGAACTTAAAACTTCATTTTCTTGATTCACACGTTGATCAGTTTCCTGAAAATAACGGAAACTTTAGTGAAGAGCATGGTGAACGATTTCACCAAGATTTAAAGGAGTTTGAACGTAGATTTCAAGGAAACTGGGGTATCAACATGTTAGCAGATTACTGCTGGATGATAAAAAGAGAAACAGCTGCGAAAAAAGGACAAAAACGTGTCAGAAATCCACTACATCGGTCATTCGAAGAGAAACGTGTACGTAAGCGTAAGCCAATTTAAAAAAAACATCGGAAGAGAGAGAGAGAGAGAGAGAGAGAGACAAACATAGACAAAATGTTAAGTTTAACGTACACAATAGGCTAAGTTAATATCTTGAATTTACAGTCAATGCTGTGAAAGACTCTAAAATTAGTATTTCAGACGTAAAATTTTTAAAAAATCGATAAATTTACCATATACAGTTCTTGTCACCGCCCTCTAGAAGTAGTTTTTACACAATCTGACTTCAAATTCATGATCAGCAATCTGAAAAACCCCCAGGATAGTATTTCCAATGTTTATCGACTCTTCAAAAGACGCATGATTAAATTTTAATATTGTTTAAATCCATTTTAGGCAAAATTTCGACTTTTACCGATTTCCTCATCTTTTCAGCCCCATACAGAGGACTAGCATCGCGTTAAAAAAATTTGAAGGTATGGTTTCCCGTGTATTTTTTCCCGTAGAATTCGATTTTGAAGTCCAATTAACCGTATCTCATGATTTGTTTTTTCTAGACTCGAAAAACCGCAAAAAAACCGTAAAAAATGAGGTTTTTTCAATAAAACTCTGAGAAAAGGTAGGAAAACCCTATATTTTTATTACAGATTCGGATTCAGCGTCGAAAAATACATGGGAATATGTATGTCCGGTCAAAAGTTCAGACATTTTTTTTCATTTTGTGGGCCTGTGTTATTTTTACAAATTTTATTATTCTTTATTTATCATATACCAATTAATTCATAGCATTTTTCATAATTTCTTTTATTTTTCAACTTTTAAAGTAAATAGGCAGTAAATATTAGTTAATATAAAAGCAATTATTTTGTGAATATCTTTGGAAAAAGTTCATTAAAAATGAATTAAAATTCTTAAAAGAATTTTAATTTTCAATGATGGTTTTGACTGAGAAAGATAAATTGATTGTTAAAGGACAGGGATTGTATAGTGAAATTGCTTTCATGTTAACTGATATTCATATATTAGAATTTAATAATATTTCAAACCAGTACACCTCATCCAACATGCAATTAACTTTACCAATTCCAAAACCACAACATATTAAATCAGTACCGATTGATGGAGAATTTATACAGTTATTATTTTCCAGAAATTTGGAAAAGTGTCACCGGATTTGTGTGTATTATAATAATGAGGTAATTCATATATATGATGTTTAAATCTTAAATATCTACTAGATGAGCATAAGATTTATATAAACAGATTATTTTCAAACAAATCAGAATTGAGCATAGTATTCGAAACAGTACAATCACAAATAGATAATTATGATTGTGGCGTTTTTGCAATTGTTTTTGCTATTGCAATACTTAATAATTTAGGTCTTTGTTGTTTGAAATATGATGTTTCTCTAATAAGATTACGTTTATCAAGAATTTTTAGAACGCAACAAATAAGAATGTTACCAGTTTTGCAAAATTATAATAATGCAAATATTAATTACGATAATCCACCGGACATGATAAGGAGGAGTTTTTGTCATGAGCAACTTCTAAATTGAATACCATTAAATTTAGATTTCATCGAGCTTGAACTATTAGAAAAAAACACACAAATGTATTTATTGTCAGAACAAAAAAAGATCATGGAAATGTATCGTAAACAAAAGATTTCGAATCATGAAACAATTTTGATGAAAATTGACAATGACATTTCGTATACAAATTTTTAAAAACCAAATACTGATATAATGGGAATCGATGAAATTCACTTAAATTATAACGATAATAAAATTAGCACAGTTGAGATTAAATTAACCTTTAGCCTGCGGGGGTGGTCGATTTATCGACCAGCAGTCAGGGTGGGGACTCTACCTGAAAAATCCAATGATCTCATGTATACATTTTGCACTTTATAAAAGGTCGTTTAGTACTAAAATTTTCCCGCAGTCAAAAGGTTAAATGAAGAAAAAAAAGAATCAAAAGAAATAGATGAAAAATAAGCTTTATTTGTAACAGGACTTGAGAGCATGACGAAGCTGCCCGCCTTCTAATAATATGTCCAATCCTAACTTATGAATAAACGATGCGTTTAATCGTGTTTTTTTGCTACAAAGTAAAAATTTGTAAGATCAAACCCTAGAGCGGACAACTCAAGAAATCCACTAAAATATCATACATACAAAGTTATAATGAAAACTTTCGATGTATTGTAATTTATGGTTGGGTTTATCGAGTTTGATATCTAATTTCCAATCCAAGCTCATAAAAAAATAACAAGTCCAAATGATTTTTTATTTTTACAAAAATGATTGTATTAATATAGCTTTAGTGCGGACAAGTCATTATAATTTTTTAATTTGTAAATTAAAAAAGATATTGATAAAATAAAAAAAGCAAAACTCAATAGCTGCAGCTCCGAAATCCCGTTAAGAGCAGGTCGTATATCTCTGTCCATTTTTAGTTAAAGAATTAATTTTTTTGCAATAACTAATAATTGTAGCAAAAAATAAGGAGATAGCCTCATCTCGTATGATAAAAAGCAAGATTTTCTTTGATGAGGAAAAATTATTTTTATCGATTCATTTTGAAGAAAACCTTGAAAAACTTAAAAAATAGAGGTTAGGATGGACAATTCAGTTTTTCAAGGGTTTCTTAAAAACGAAGCGATAAAAATAATTTTTCCTCATAAAAGAGAATCTTGCTTTTTATTATACGAGATGGGGCTTTCTTCTTATTTTTAGCTACAATTATTAATTTTTCTGAAAAAATCAATTCTTTGATTAGAAAAGGACAGATATACTCGACCTCCTCTCAATAGGAAAATGGTAACAGAACAATCACATAAATATAAAAAAAATTTCAGAAAAAGACATTATTATGAAAATGCAAAAAAAAAAGTAATAATAAATTAGAACTAAGACGTGTTCAAGAAACTTTACGTAAGAAAAAAGCTTATATGAAAATGAAAAAAGGACAACCAAATAAATATAAACAGAAATTAAAAAATACTAAGATAATAAAATGGCAATTCAAGGAAACAATGAGTACTGATCAATTGGAACAAATACGTGCAGATGAGGCTTTACGCAAGAAAGAAGCTTATATAAAAATTAAAGAAAAACAACCGCAAAAATATAAAGAAAAATGAAAAAATACTAAGACAACAAAATTAAAATTTAAGGAAAGGATGAGTCCTGATAAATTAGAACAAATACGTGCGAATGAGGCTTTACGTAAGAAAGAAGCTTATATAAAAATTAAAGAAAAACAACCGCAAAAATATAAAGAAAAATGAAAAAATACTAAGACAACAAAATTAAAATTTAAGGAAAAAATGAGTATTGATTAATTGGTACAAATACGTGCGAATGAAGCTTTATGTAAAAAAGAAGATTATATAAAAATTAAAAAAAAACAACCCAATAAATAAAAACAAAAATTAAAAATTACTAAAATAACAAAAATGAAATCAAAGATAGAAAAGGGTACTGATAAAATGAAACAAATACGTACAAATGAAGCTACACGTAAAAAAAAGCTTGCATAAAAATGAAAGAAGAACAACTAAATGAATATAAAAAAAATTGAAAATATTAAGATATAAAAAATGAAATTAATGGAAAATAGAGATACTAATAACTTGAAAAAATTGCATGAAAAAGAAAATTATGCAAAAAAAGATACTTATAGAAAAGTTATTAGTGAACAATATAATGAATATGAGAGAATTGTACAAATTAAAAATTAAAAATTGGAAAATGCCGATATTATTAAGAAAACACAAGTAAAAAATGATTGCTACCAATCAAAAGAATCATCCACAAGGTGTAAACAAATAGAAATTGATGACAATAAACATGTTGATAATGATACTACAATAAATCGTCGGTATATACGAACAAAGGCGCGCTTGCGAAAAATGTCAGCGAAAAAAGACGCGCTTCGATTTTGATGGCAAAAAAGGGCTCATTATAAGAGTTGACGACGAAAAAAGGCTTGCTAAGATATTGATGGCAAAAAAGGGCGCATTTCATGAATCGATGGGGAAAAAGGGCGTATAACACGAATCGATGGGGAAAAAAGGCGCATTACAATAATTTTCGGGGAAAAAAGGCGCGTTACAATAATTTATGGTGAAAAAGGGCGCTACAAGAATTCTAATAGAATTAAATTATTGTAACGCGCCTTTTTTCCCCGAAAATTATTGTAATGCGCCCTTTTTCCCCATCGATTCGTGTCATGCGCCCTTTTTCCCCATCGATTCATGAAATGCGCCCTTTTTTCCCATCAATTCATAAAATGCGCCCTTTTTTGCCATCAATTCGTATAATGCGCCTTTTGTCGCCATCAATTTTCAAATGCATGCCTTTTTTTGTCGTTGATTCTTGCGATCCGTCTTTTTTGGTAAAAAATTCCTACCATGCCTTTGTTCGGTATTATTTTGCCAGCGCGCCTTTGTTCGTATATACCGACGAAATAAACCAATAGATGGAAAAAAGCGAAAACATAAATATGATTCTTATCAATTAAAGATATTATTTATTAAGTGTAAACGATTGAAAATTGAATACAATAATTATAATGAAAATTACAATAATTATAATTATAATAACAATCATAATATTGTATTGAACAAAGTTATTGATAAAACAATAAAGGACAAAGTAGGAAAATAATTGAAGAAATTAAATGAAAAAATTAATTCAAAACTAATTGGTTGAATAGCAAATATATATTTCGATGAAAATCTCATATCTGAAAATAACATTGGTTCCATGACAAATACATGTGTTTATTGTGATGCGAAACATTTTGCTTTCGAATGTACTAAAAGTAACGATTTCTCCAATTGTTGTCATAAAGGTGAAGTAGAATTATTAGGAAATCCTCCTTACCCAGAACAATTAAAGTTTTTAGCAACTAAATTAACGGAAGAAATTATTGATTTTCGACGAGATGTCAGGTTGTACAATGATGCTTTAGCATTCGCAAATTTTGGTGCCAATTTTGATACATTGCTGGGTAAAGAACCACAAGTTATTAGAATATGTGGACAAATTTAACATGATGTATACGCGTTACATCCTAATAAAGATGAAGCACGTAAATATGGACCATTATATATTTAAGATAATGAAATGGCAACGATTGTACGGAATAAGTATAATATAAATTTAACATAATTAAAAAATTTAGATATTTTGATAAGAGACATGAACCCTTATGCTAAAGCCTATAAAATGATGCTTAAGAAGGCGCCGAACTATCTGTCTTTGTCTAATAACTTTTTTCATCATTTATGTAAACACTATCCAGTATAATAAGAAAAAAATAGCAGCCCCCGCTAGATATTAGTATAATAAGTAAATTTTGTAATAACAACCAAATTTTTTCACTGCGTAGTTTTTGAATAATTAGAGACCTACCAAAAAAAGATAGATTATATTCTAGATTGCTAGTAGGTCTCTAATTAGTCAAAAACTATGCGGTAAAAAGTTTGGTTGTTATTACAAAATTTACTAATTATACTGATATCTAGCGGGGGCTGCTATTTTTTTCTTGTTATACCGGATAGTGTTTACATAAATGATGAAAAACGCTATTAGACAAAGACAGATAGTTCGGCCCCTTCTTAAAGTAAAAGAAGAAGAACTACAATAATGTGCAAAAATCTATTGTCCTCCAAGAACTGTTACTATGTCTATTGTCCGCAATAATAATTCGAATGAAAATAGATATAATCTACCTACCTGTAATGGAGTTGCAATCGTATATGTTGGAGAAGACGATCTTCCTCCTATTGAATGTGATATTGTCATTTACTCTAAGTATGATAAACCGTAATTAGTATACCGACAATTTACAAACATACAGATCCTATGACATGTCCGTTTATTCATCCTAATGGTGGTTTTGGATGGATGCCAAATATGAAAAGTAAATTTGGAAAATCTAATATTTCAAATTTGAAATTTCATAATTATAGATTTAGTGTTAGAAATAAATTTAATCCATTCCTTAATTTAGGAAAATTATCTTAACAGTTTATTGTTGATGCGTTTAAAAAAGTTAAAACTTCCAGATTATATTTCATACGAAAAAACCAAAACGTATTAAGAAGTGATTGTTACAAAGGTGTTATGGACTATTTACATAACAAAAAAAAATTAGATTCTTCAGAAGTTGGAAAAAATTTAATATTACCGTCAAGCTTCATAGAAAGTCCACGATTTTTAAAACAAAATTGCATTGGCTCATTGACACTTGTAAATTATCATGGTAAACCTGACCTTTTTGTAATTATGACCTGTAACCCATATTGAAAAGAAATAACTGAAAACTTGAAAATTTATGAAAATGAAATAGATAGACCAGATATTATAACAAAAATATTTTATCAAAAAGTAGAAGAACTCAAAAATTTAGTAATAAAAATAAGAATATTAGGAAAATGTATTGCATATAGTTATGAGATTGAATTTCAAAAACGAGGATTACCGCATATGCATATGTTAGTAACAACTTACTCTTGGATGAAAGTGATAAACTTCATATTCCCGAAAAAGTTGATAAAATAATAAGTGCAGAAATCCCAAATAGAGATGCTTATTCATAATTATATACTATTGTTAAACAATTTATGATACGCGGTCCCTGTGGTATGCAAAATATAAATTGTTCGTGTATGGATAAAAATACGAAACAATGTACTCAAAATTTTCCAAGAAAATTTAGTAATACAATAACATTTAAACCCAATGGATATTTACTATACAAACGTAAAAATGATGGCGTCAAAATAGTTCTCAAAAATAAATTTACAGAAAGAATTGCAGATAATGGATTTGTTGTTCCTTATAATCCTTACTTATTATTGAAATTTAATGCACGCATAAACGTAGAAGTTTGTTCCGCTGTACACTATATTAAATATTTATTCAAATACTGTTATAAAGGTTATGATTGTGCATACATTAAAATACATCAAGTAAGTGTCGATTTTTAATTAGAAAATAAAAACATTTTTCAGAATGACAATCGTGAAAATGTTGAATATGAATATGACGAAATCAAACAATGCATTAATACACGATATTTATGTCCACCTGAAGCAATGCACAGATTATGAGGATATCCTTTACATGTTATTTCACATACTATAAAACGTCCAAGCGTTCATGAAGAAAATCAACAAAATGTATTTTTTAAAGAAGGAAAAGAAGAAATGATCATGCAAAAAAATGTGGGAACAACATTAAAAGCATATTTTGAATTGAATAGAGAAGATTTTAAAGCACGAAATTACTTGTATTCAGAAATACCAAATTTTTATACATTTTTGAAAAACTGAAAAAGTAGAATAAAAGAAAAAAAAAGAAAACCAATACTTAGTGGAGTGTACTTAGTAAGTCCGAAATATAGAGAACGTTATTTCATTAGGTCATTACTATTACATGTTAAAGGAGCCACATCTTTTTGAGCTTTGCGTACTGTTGATGATGTGATGTACAATTCGTTTCATAAGGCAGCTAAGGCAAAACAGTTAATCAATGAAGATGAAGAATGGGATAGATGTTTGGAAGAAGCATCTTCAACATAATTCCTTTATATTCTTAATAAATTATTTGCTTTCATTTTCGTTTTTCATAATCCTATAAATTCACGAGATTCATATGAAAAATATAAAGATAAGTTATACCATCCTAAATACGAAAAAAATATAGGTGAAAATCTTGCATTGAATGTTATTAAAAATAATTTACAAGTCAATGGATTTTCTTTAAATGATTTTAATTTACCTAACGTAAGCACATTTATAGAAGAAGATAATAATCAAACAATCTTAAATCATAATAATAATATTCCTAATGAATTAGAAATGAAAATAAATTCTTTAAATGATAAACAAAGGCAAATATTCAACTCTCCTATAAAAAGTTTAAAAAACCAAAGTAAAGAAAAATATATTTTTATAGATGGACCAGGTGGAAGTGGAAAAAGTTATTTACTTCACGTTTTAATAGTTTATTTTAAATATCATACTATACATTATTTATGTGTAGCTTGGACAGCTATAGCAGCAAATTCATTAATCGATGGAAAAACCGTGCATACAACATTTAAACTACCTTTAAGAGGTCGCTGGAGTGAATTAATTAATTAATAATGAAATTAATTTTGATGCTTTGTTTTCAAAAAAAGTTTGACATACTTACAAAATCATGAGTGAGGCTAGAGAATTAATTTGTTCTAAGTAGAAAAAATATTGTTTTTTACTGTATGAGTTGCGGACAACTATTGATTTCTAGTAATAACTACTAGTTTTTCCAAAAACTTGTACAACTTGTAATGTTAAGCCTAATTCTGCAGAAAGCAAACAAAGGGAACACAAATAATTATTTAGGATAAAATATCCATATCTTCGAAATTTGCTCTTGAAGCAGTTGATCGTCTTTTTTAAGATTAATGTGATGTGAACCAACCTTTAGGTGGTGAAACTGTAATTGCATCGGAAGATTTCAGGGAAACATTACCAATTTTACGACATGGAAGCCGGATGAACATTATTGAAAATTAAGTTTAATTTAGTTAATTACGGCAGAATTTAGAGCTCAAAATGTAGAGCCAAAGTTAATATGAAAATCCAAAAAATATTGGGCTCAGAAAAATATAGAGCCAAGAATACATAAGAATAAAAAAAATAAGATTTAAAGAGATATTGGACCAAAAAAATATAGAGCTCAAGAAAATATGAGAATCAAAAAAATGTAGAGCTCAAGTGAGATAAGAATAAAAAAAATATTGGGATGAAAAAATAAAAGAATCAGACAAATATTGGGCCCAAAAAATATAGAGACCAAGAAAATATAATAATAAAAAAAAATATTGCGCCCAAAAAAATATAAGATTAAAAAAAATGAAAACCCAAAAAAAAAGTTAAAAAACAATAAGGTCCAGAAAAATAAATATCCCAAAAAAATTAGAGGCCCAACAAATGAGGCCCAAAGAAAATAGGACTCGAAAAAAAGTAGATCCAAAAAAATATAAGGTCTAGAGAAATATAGGACCAAAAAAGATATGGATGCCAAGAAATAAGAGGCCGAAAATAATGAGGCCCGAAAAAATAACACTCAAAAAAATGTGAACCTAAAGAATATAAGGCCCAGAAAAAAATAGAGCTAAATAAAATATAGGACCCAAAAAAATTATAGAATCCATGAAAATATCAATTTCAAAAAAATATAGAGCCAGAGAATATATAAGAATCGAGGAAAGATTTGGCCCAAAAAAATTAGAATCGAAAACAATATAAGGCCCAAAAAAATAGCACTCAAATAAAAGTAGGGCCCGAAAAGTATAAGGCCCAGGAAAATATAGAACTAAATAAAATATAGGACCCAAAACAATCATAGAATCCAAGAAAATATAAATTTCAAAAAAATATTGGGCCTAAAAATATAGATCACAGGAATATATAAGAATTGAATAAATATTAGGCCCAAAAAAATATAAAGCCCAATAATGCATAAGAATCGAAAAAATATTGGGCCCAAGAAAATATAGAGCCCAAGAAAAGGTAAGGCCCAATAAAAATAGGACTCTAAAAAATGTAGGGCCTAAAAAAAAATATAAGGCCCAGAAAAATAGAACTAAATAAAATATAGTACTTAAAAAAATTATAAAAACCAAGAAAATATTAATTCCGAAAAAAAATTGGGCTCAAAAAAATATTGGTCCTTAAAAAATGTAGAGCCCGATAATATATAAGAATCGAAAAAATATTGGGCCCAAAAAGTATAGAGCCCAAGAAAATATAAAGTAAAAAAAATATGGGGTCTAAAAAAACATAAGACCCAAAAAATATAAAGCCCAAAAAACTATAGAGACCAGAAAAATATTGGGCCCAGAAAAATATTAAGCCCAAAAAAATATAGGGTGCAAGAAAATATAAGGCCCAAAAAAATAGAGCTAAACAATATATAGTACCCAAAAAAATTATAAAACCCAAGAAAATATTAATTTCGAAAAATATTGGGCCTAAGAAAATATTGGTCCTAAAAAAATATAGGGCCCAATAATATATAAGAATCGAAAAAATATTGGGCCCAAAATATATAGAGCCCAAGAAAATATAAAGTTAAAAAAAAGATACGAGGCTCAAAAAAATATAAGTCCCAAAAAATATAGAGTCTAAAATAATATAGAGACCAAAAAAATATTGGGCCCAAAAAATATAAGGCCCAGAAAAATATAGAACTAAATAAAATATAGGACCCAAAAAAATTATAGAACCCTAGAAAATATAAATTTAAAAAAAATATTGGGCCCACTAAAATGTAGAGCGCAAGAAAATATAAGGCCCAAAAAAATATGAAGCCCAAAGAAATATAAAGACCAAAAAAATTCTGGGACCAAAAAAATATAGGGTGCAAGAAAATTTAAGGCCCAAAAAAATATTGGGCCCGATAAAATATAAGACCCAAAATAATATGACCGAAAAAGATGCTTATGACTAATGAGGACTAATTATATAGGGCCCAATAAAAAATTGCTACTCTTATTACCAAAAGATTAGACACATTTTACAAATGCGAAAAACCGGAGAACCGGAGAACTGGAGAACCGGAGAAACGGAAAAAAAGTGGTTTCACTAATATAATATAGGAAGGATAGGATGATTTTATACATAAAAAATACTAACTTTTAGGGTAGGTGAGAATATGCGATTTTGCCTTATTTTTTTTAACAGATTTTTAAACGTTTTTTTTATGTTTTCGATTTTAAAACATTGATACTATGGCGCATCCAACTTTACGTGTTCTTACAATTATTTTTATGCTCTTATTTATTAATATATCAAAAATATTAACAATAATGTTTAAAATAAACCCCGGATCGAATATTTTGATCAATTAGAACCAAAGTTATGACGATTAAAAGTTTAAAAAAAAAATGATAAAACTTTAAATAAATATGATATTTATATTGAGGAAACGCAATTTGCGTTAAAAATTAAAATCTGAAGATATAAATTTTTTAATTTAAAAAAAAAGTTATTTCGATGAAAGAACATATAACCATTTATCCTCTTTTTATGGTACATTATTATATTAAAAATTTTTTTTAATGAATTGAGAACTAATGTGAATAAAAAAATCCGAATTTAAATAAAACCTTTCAATTTACTTCTTGCCACTCATGTCTCGAAGTTTTGGCAGTGTAGATTTGGTTTCATTCACTTTTTCAACAGTGAATCTTTTGAATACCTTTAATTTCTTTTGCATTTCCTAACCATTCCATTTTTTTTTGTCTGTCGAAAAACTTCTAACTCATCCTTGCGGATAACAAGAATGTTAATCGATAGAGTATATTTTGACACGTGAGAGGCGAAATTTTCAGCGTTTCTAATAAAATCTGCACTCTTCTCGGACAGATTATGCGTGGTAGCATAATGTTTAACTAAACCACCGATACCGTCACAAGCGCCTTCACTATGACCTGTTGTTTTTGTTTTAAGTTGTCGATAGTTAAATTTATAGCCGTTAGGGCATGAGACAAATCATGTTTAATATCGTCAGAGATGGTGACATAACTGACTGTTTTATCATTTCCAAAATAGCACACTGACGTAAATATTGATATTTGGTTTTTACTCCAATGATAGCTTCGAATTTCATTTTGGAGCAGAACTGTCCAATTTTCTGCAAAATTGACATGAATAACTAATTGGAAGTCATTATTCTTTGTTAAAAGTTTAACCTCTTTGATTGCTAAACGTTTAATTTCTTTGACCAATTTATGAGCACTTACAGTGAGAGCGCACTCTCTTAACTCTATTAAGAAATTTTCAATTGTGCTGGTTTTATTCAGTAAATTTGATTTTTTCCAAACACCATAAATTATTTCTTTATATAAATCTTCTTCTGTCAAAGAAATTACTTGTAAATCAATAGAATCTCCAATGGGACATTTTTTACATTCTCTTACAAGGAGAGTATCATATGTGCGGGTCACAGATTTGTCTGAAACTGTGAGAAATAGTTGATCTTACCTAAAAAACATGTTTCCTAAAAGTATAGAGTCTAACGCTCAATATTTCGCTAGTTACAGGTAATTAAAGAAAATCACTAAAAAAGTTACTAGATTTTCAAACACTTACAGTTCTTTAGCATTGATAGCTAGAAGCTTGAAACTTATTTTAAATGAAAGCTGAGCTCAAATCCTTTCAAAAAAGCACCTGCAGTATGTCAAAATATTATTTTTTCCCAAAGTTATAGCGTAATAAAGATTTGACCTTAATTTTCCTGTTTAAACATTAATAAAAATATAGCTAAAATAAAAGCTAAAATTCGGTCCAATATTTGTTACGCTATAACTTTGGGAAAAAATAATATTTTGACATACTGCAGGTGCTTTTTTGGAAGGATTTGAGCTCAGCTTTCATTTAAAATAAGTTTCAAGCTTCTAGCTATCAATGCTAAAGAACTGTAAGTGTTTGAAAATCTAGTAACTTTTTTAGTGAATTTCTTTAATTACCTGTAACTAGCGAAATATTGAGCGTTAGATTCTAAACTTTTAGGAAACATGTTTTTTAGGTAAGATCAACTATTTCTCACAGTTTCAGACAAATCTGTGACCCGCACATGTGATACTCTCCTTGTTAGTACACATTTCATATCATCTTTTGAACAAAAAAGTGAAGAAAATATTTTTAATTCCAAATCTGCAATGTCTTGTTTATTCTTTTTTTTATAATTATTCAAAGCATCTAACATAAGTTTAAGATTCTCGCAGTAAACGCAAAGACACGAATCGGTGAGTGGATGTCATATAACCCACTTTGGTCTTAAAGCGTAGAATGTTGATTTACCAATTTTTGTTTTCATTTCAGGATTTTTGTCTTTAAATAATTAATATATTTCTTTTATACTTTGCGTAAGAAAGCGTTTGACTTTTTTAGTTTTTATACCATTTTCTTTGATAGATACTGTGTCGCTTTTGTTTGCACTTTGACGAGAACAATTGAAATCATCGTTCAGATAATGATCCTTTACTTCCATTAAAATTTCACTATCAAAAGAATGGCCACAATAGTTCTCAGACTGCTTGTAAATTTTTTTATTATTTGCCAATGATCGTGCTTGATCAATCATATAAATAATTACATTTGGTAAAACTGATAATAAATAATCTTTGGAAATATCACTTGGTATAATACTCAACAATCGCACTTTCTCAAGAAAAATTGAACAATTATCTAATGCAATTTTAATATTCTTAATCCATTTATCATTTGTTTTACATTCATTATTTTCATTCAATGCGGGCAAATCCGTTATATCGTAGACTTTCATCATTTTACTTGCTATTTGTGAATCAAATGCATCGTTCATTTGTTTTCTTTTTCGGAGAGCATAAGATTTTCGCATCTTGATATTGATACTTTGAGGCATTTTAATTGGTGAAACGTTTAATTTCAAATTACTTGAAGTCTCGTTGAGCTGTTCTACCACAGCTTCACTATAAATAAAATCTTCCGAAGATTGTTGACTGCTTGAAGTCGATGAGATAGGTGCATTGTTCACTTCATCTAATAATATTTTGTAACACGAAGGCTATACTTTATCTTCTCTAGAGAAAGAAGTATTTGGATACAAGCGCTTCAAAGACTCCGTTAGATCACCTTATTCTCTAAGCGGACTTTTGGAGCAATCATAAACAACTTTTTTGTGCCTTTCTTTTAAATCCTTGCACTTTATTTTAACAATCAATGATGCCATTATTGATATTCTGTTCAATGACAGATCAAAAAAAATAATTTTTCTTTAACATCTTTATTTTTTATCTTTCTTTTCTTATATTTTTAAACGCGTCAAGTCGTTAATGAGAATGCAAGGAACGAATCATCGCCACCTAGTGGTGACATGCGTTAACTCCCTACAAAATAAATTCAAATTCTAGGCACGAAATTAGAACTAATAAAAAAATTATATTCCCCAACAAAAAAAATTTTTATTATAATAATGTACCATAAAAAGAGGATAAATGGTTATATGTTCTTTCATCGAAATAACTTTTTTTTTAAATTAAAAAATTTATATCTTCAGATTTTAATTTTTAACGCAAATTGCGTTTTCTCAATGTAAATATCATATTTATTTAAAGTTTCAGCATTTTTTTTTAAACTTTAAATCGTCATAACTTTGGTTCTAATTGATCAAAATATTCGATCCGAGGTTTATTTTAAACATTATTGTTAATATTTTTGATATATCAATAAATAAGAGCATAAAAATAGTTGTAAGAACACGTAAAGTTGGAAAAATAGTACGATGCGCCATGGTATCAATGTTTTAAAATCAAAAATATAAAAAAAACGTTTAAAAATCTGTTTAAAAAAAATAAGGCAAAATCGCATATTCTCACCTACCCTAAAAGTTAGTATTTTTTACGTATAAAATCATATAAAAATTAAAAAAAAAACATATATAGTTTTTGAGAAAATCGTGTTTGAAAAAAATCTTTTTTTTCGGTTTTTCGTAAATAACTCGGTGAGATCAAATTGTATTGCAAAAATTGAGATTGCATTTAAAACTAGACAGAATTCCGCACATTTTCGTTAAAAAAACGCCCGAAAAGGTTGAAAATTGACGGAGCTATAGTCATTTAAACGTAGAGGTTCATTTTCAATTTTCGAATTTTCGTTTTTACACCCAACACTAAAATTGCTGTGTTAAGGGCAGGCCGAACTCTCTGTCTTTGTCTAATAGTGTTTTCCATGTTTTATATAAAAATCATCGGTTTTAACAGGAAAAAAATAGCAGCCCCCGCTAGATATTAATCTAATGAGTAAATTTTATAATCATAGCGATTTAATTTTATCGCGTAATTTTTTAGTATGATTTGACCTACCATAATTTTATAAAAGAAGACAGATTGAATTACGGCAGTTCGTAGGTCAAATCATACTCAAAAATTACGCGATAAAATTATTTCGTTATGATTATAAAATTTACTTATTATATTAATATTTAGCGGGGGCTACTATTTTTTTCTTATTAAAACTGGTGGTGTTCATATAAAAGATGAAAAACACTATTAGACAGAGACAGATAGTTCGGCCTCCTCTTAAGGGGAATCCTCATACCGACATAGAGTTCTACCTTATCTATATTTAAATTATGAATATTATTAAAAATTTAACTATTCATGACTGAAATTCGTAGGAGAGGCACATTCTTAACATGCCAAAGAATTTATTGCAACGTTAAAAGACAATATAAGGGTAAAAATAAAGGCGAAAACTGCTTAATACGATTAACTTTTCAATGTAGTTATAAATAATCGTATTATGCAGTTTTTTTCTTCATTTTCACTGTTATTCTGTCTTTTAACGTTGCAATAAATTCTTTAGAATGTTAAGAATGTGCCTCTTCTATGAATTTTAATCAAAAATAGTAAAATTTTTATTTAAATGCATAATTCAAATATAGATAAGGTAGATCTCTGTGCCGGTATGAGGACACCCCTTAAGAAAAGAAAATTTTTTTGAGCGTTCTACGAGGTAAATTTTATCTTCATATACATAATAGAAGGTATTTTTATTACTTAGAAGAAAAAAAAAATTCGATCAGTGACGGCCTGCATGAATATGAATGGAGTAAGCCATATATATATATATATATATATATATATATATATATATATATATAAATAAATAAATAACAAAAAAAGTTTTTTATAAATAAGAAAAACAAAAGAAAAAAAACACCGTATCATTTAAGTAACTGGAGATAATAATAGTTAGTAAATTTAATATCCAGCGTATTCTAAATAAGATTCATTCCGTTTTTTTTATTTTTCACATAATAATTTGAATAACATTTTTTTTTATTATTACATATTTTAGAAATAAAACATAGAATAAATTATGTATTTTGTGTACCAATTCTCATTTATTTTATAAGTTTTATATGTATTCAATAAATTTTACAACATTTTTGTTTAACTATGTCACGTTTATAATGAGAAACAATAAAACCTTATATTATATATACATTACTACTTAATAGATTAGATTTAATGTTTAATTAATGTAAACTATAATTTTTCATTCAGTGTTCAATAAAAAAGCGATGTAGCTTTCGTGGTATTTTATTCCTTTTTTTTCACTCTTTTCGTTTAATCAAAACATTTATAAAACAATTTTTCAAATAAACAATAATGAAAAATTATAGTTGAAATAAAATTGCCATATGTATTCATTTGTTACTTGTAAGAGAGAGAAAAAGATAGAATCACTCAAGAGAGAGAAGGGGAATCACGCGCTTACCACCTCTACCGACAATACTTGCGCAGACCTATACTGAGCATCACAAGAGCAAGGAAAAGGGAAAAGATGCACTAGGCTCCGCCCAAACATATGACATCATCCAACAAGGGTATAAAAAGATCAAACAGAGCCCTTCAAGTTCAGTTGCTGTTTGCTTTCCATCTCTCAAGTAACTGAGAGCCCTTCAAGGACAGTGTTCGTTTGTGTTTCATCTCTCAAATAACTGAGAGCCTTCCAAGTTCAGTATGGTTTTGCTTTTCATCTCTCAAGTAACTGAGAGCCTTTCAAAATCAGTTTGTTTTGTGTCTCATCTCTCAAGTAACCGAGAGCCTTTCAAGTCAGTCGCTGTTTGTTTTTTTTTCTTTTCATCTCTTAAGTAACTGAGAGCCCTTCAGAACCAGTTTTGCTTTTCAAACTCATCTCTCAAGTGATCGAGAGCCTTTCAACTTTAAATTCTTTCTGTTTGTTTCATCTCTCGACCGAGAGCTTTTCAATCTTTATCCATCTCTCCAATATTTGAGAGCCATATAAATTTTCAACTTCATCTCTTAATATAACGAGATCCCTAAACTAAACCTATACGAAAGTTAGTGCGCCTACGAGAGCCTTTCCAGTTAATCTGAAAAACAAGGAAATTAATCCACGTCAATAACAACTACAGCTGATCACCGCCACCTTCGTCGTCATTTATTTGGTGTATCGGACCTGCAACCAGTAAAAACCAAAAGGAAAAAGGATAAACATCCATTATACTACGAGGTTCCATATAAAAAAAAAACTCTCTTTCTCTCTCTTACGTTTGCGTGTGTCCTCTGGTAAATTTAAATAAAAGTAAGTCGTCAAAAACAAATTTTTTTTTTTGCTATATATAAACTATCTATATTCATAATTTTTATTTATCAATAAATTTTAATTAGAGAATTTTATTCGGATAATCTAGCCACTGCTCGGGTTCACCGAATAATTCAACCTAAATTCTTTTTTTTATAAACCTAAATCAATCAGTAACTTTCAGTTAATAAATAAAATTTCACCAAAATTCGTTTGCGAAAATCTAGCCACTGCTCGGGTTAAGGCGAACGAATAACCTAAATAACAATAATAATTATTTAAACTAAATAACTAATAATTTTTCATTTAAAAATAAATTTTATTCAGAATTTTATTCGGATAATCTAGCCACTGCTCGGGTTAACCGAATAATTCAAGCTAAAATCTCCCTCGTATATTTTAATCTATCAATAATTTTCAGTAACTAATAAAACTTTATCTAAATTCATTTGCGAAAATCTAGCCACTGCTCGGGTTAAGGCGAACGAATAACTTAAATAACAATAATAATTATTCTCACTAAATAACTAATAATTTTTCATATAATAATAAAATTTATTCAGAATTTATTTGGATAATCTAGCCACCGCTCGGGTTCACCGAATAATTCATCCTAAAATTAAATTTTTTTATATAAACCTAAATTAATCAGTAATTTTCCGTTAATAAATAAAACTTCACTCAAATTCGTTTGCGAGAATCTAGCCACTGCTCGGGTTAAGGCGAACGAATAACTTGAATAACAATAATCATTATTTAAACTAAATAACTAATAATACTGAACGAATAAATTATTTAAAATTTTTTTATATTAAACGAATAATAGTTAGTTTGCTAAGCATAATTTTTACCAAATCATCCGTATAATCTAGCAAATCGCTCGGGTTGAAGCGGATGAATAATTTAATTTAACTCGTTACTTCTAAGATAAATATTTAGTTAAGATTTCGTTCACACAATCTAGCATCTGCTCGGGTTGTATTGAACGAATAAATTATTAAAAATTTTTTTTTATTATTATTAAACGAATAATAATTAGTTTTGCTAAGCATAATTTTTACTAAATCATCCGTATAATCTAGCAATCGCTCGGGTTGAAGCGGATGAATAATTTACTTTAATTTGTTACTTGTAAGATAAATATTTAGTTAAGATTTCGTTCACATAATCTAGCATCTGCTCGGGTTGTACTGAGCGGACAAATTATTAAATTTTTTTTTTCATGAAAACGAATAATAGTTTAGTTTGCTAAGTATAATTTTAATTAAATTTTATTCGCTTAATCTAGCAAATTGCTCGGGTTGAAGCGAGTGAATAATTTAAGTAAAATATATATATTTTAATCGAACAATAAATTGTAAACAACTCATTTGCTTAAATCTAGCAAACGCTCGGGTTGAAGCGAATGAATAATTTAAATTAGATATATCAGGTGTAGGATAAATATTTAGCTAAAATTTTGTTTACTTAATCTAGCAACTGCTCGGGTTGAACGAATAATTTATATTAATTTTCTCTTTATATTAAATTGAATGATGGTTAATTTTGTTTAATTTTTTTTCTCTCTAAGCTTCACTCGCATAGCCTAGCAATTGCTCGGGTTATTATAAGTTAAGAATCGTTAAAATATTAAATGATATAAATTGGGTATTCAACAAAAAAGATAAGATCATAAACGAAATTTCCAAAATTAAATTAGTCACGAGAGAAAAGATTTTTTGCGTACAAACCGATAGATATTCACATTAGAAACACAATTGAATCGAATTCTTTACTCGTTAAGAATAATAAGTTGTCCCGGGAAGGGTATGAATTCACCTATTTCCCGAAACTTGACGAGCGAAAGCGCCAACGCTCGAAAAATATTGTTCGTATCTCTCCCAAGAGAGCGAATAAGGAATAAAAGCTGGTAATCAACAAAATTGTTAGGATTACTACAGCTTTTACATAGTGTTAAGGGTTCGGGTTTCCACACCACCTTACAATATGAACCTTTATTAACAATATTTATGTTTATTTATTAAGTTTAAGTTTATATAACTTGTATAATTAATGACTATTAACATTTATTTATTAAATTTAAGCATATATATATATATATATAAGCTCAAATAACAGAAAAAGGTGTACAATGTAGCGGTACCACTATCGGTGCGTTAGATTTTTTAATCAGAAGAAACCCTTGCCAGGAGCCCTAAAAACCACTTTATTTTATATTATTCCATGTTATACATACTTAATATATTTTAGTTTATATTATATGAATAAAAATATTGATATTAAACAAAATAATGATAAAAAAATAACATTATTAATTAGATGATATAAATCATCAATGTTATGATAAAAATTAAAATGATAAAAAATTTTTTTAATAATTTTATCATCAAATTTGATACATCATAATGTTTATTTTAAGTTTTAGGATTCGTAGGGTTATTTATTTATGATTCCTTTTTATTATCCTTCTACTTTTTTTACATTTAATTTTTACAATGATGAAAACTATAGAAAGACCTGATTTATTTATAAAAAAATAACGTGTAACCCGAAATGGAAAGAACTGAAAGAAATTAAAAAAAAATTTTCTGAAGGAACAACTCTTAATGATATACCAAATATTACAGTGAGATTATTTCATACAAAATTTAAAATGCTATTAAAAGCAGGCCGGACTATCTGCTCCTATCTAATAGAGTATTTTCATTATTTATATAAACACCATCCGATGTAAAGAGAAAAATAGTAGCCCCCGCTAGATATTAGTATAATAAGTAAATTTTGTAATAACAAGAAAATGATTTTATCGTATAGTTATTGAATAATATGAGACCTACTAACAAACTAATAGAATATAACCTATGATTTTTGGTAGGTCTGATATTATTAAAAAATACGCGATAAAATAATTTGATTGTTATTACAAAATTTACATATTATACTA
Organism: Anastatus disparis; assembly: GCA_017163975.1. Lineage (NCBI taxonomy): Eukaryota > Metazoa > Arthropoda > Insecta > Hymenoptera > Eupelmidae > Anastatus > Anastatus disparis. Next base: position 3,549,451 of record JAFFSR010000224.1, on the reverse strand, counting down.
ATATCTAGCGGGAGCTACTACAAAAATTAGTAATTAGAGATATGTTACACGGACCACATACTGATAAATCTCCCTGTTATGATAAAAATAAGAATATATGTAAGAAAAATTTTCCTAAACCATTTCCGCACTGTAATTTCTTGTTTTTGTTGCTGCTGATGGTGCTTAAAGAATTGCTGGACCATTACTGTTTGCTGTATTGCGGTGAGGTCGTGATGGTGCAGTGAGTGAGGTGCAGTCTCTTTATTGTTTATATCTTAATTGTTTTGTGCACTTGTTGCACTCTAACCTTAAAATTTTTTGGTGCTGAATTGAATAAGTCATGGGCGAATTTTTTTAGTTCGTCACTAGTGGCACCATCTGTGGAACACCATGATTACTTTCTTATCTACTTAATGGATAATTGACAGGTGATTATCATGGTTAAGGCGCATTTTCACTGGTATTTAATTTTGACGAGCCAATTTTAATCAGTCTACCATGCTTTAGTTTAATTATTTTCCTGATTTCTTTTATATTTACTTTTAATTTTATACAAGCAAAAAAAAACTTGCTACTAACGTCGCTCGGTTAAATTTTCATATATTATATTAGTGTATATGAATAAGCCAATTTTAAAATGAAAAAGAATTGCAGCAACTTATGAATTTTGATATTTTAGTTTCGTAACAAATTAAATTTTTATATTTTTATAAAAAAGATTAATTTGTGGGGACACTCACACTTGTATGTATGCGTATGGCACTGTAAGCGCACCAATACACATGTCAGCGTATACATGAGAACGCCTCTGCGCAGGCTCATATCAGACAAGGAAGAAGCAGCGTAGAGACTGCTTGCTTGTACTTCAGTCTTACTCCGCCAGCTGCTGCGCTTAGTCACTTTGACTATTTAATAAACTACCAACTCAACTTATATAGATTGGTTATTTTCCAGATCCTATTCTCCTTCTGCCTTCTTATCTATACATCGCCACTCTAGGAATTACAAATTAAAGTTACAATATGCATCAAAATTGTTTAAATACAAATTATATCATGATGAATTAAGAATTTGTTCTACTAAATTGCATTTGAATCAATGAAAAAATATGATAGGAATTCGTTCTTTTTAATCACGGGTTTCAATTACGAACCATGAAATAATCGAAAACAGTATTTGACGTTTACTAGAACTAACAACTGCACGGAGAAAGGAAAGTATTGTTGAAGAATTTACTTATTTCAAAGAATTAATTTATCAATAAAAAAGAATAATTACATAATTACAATTATCCTTACCTTAACTTTCTATAAAAAGTATCAGTAAAATGGAAAATGATGATTTTGGAACATACGCTTAAAAGAAATGATAGAGGCTTTTATTACAATGAATTACATTAAATGAGCTGTTATAATTAGAATAGTGATTTTTAGATTAGAATTAATAATTTCTCTAATACAAGGTACATCTTGAGTAATGTTCATAGGTGCTACACGAGCAAAATGAAAAGTTTTCAAGGCTATTCAAGTACCAGGTCCTCTAATACTTTGTGCAGCTAAAGCACCAACTGCAGTGACTGGTTCAATTTTTGCTTTCATATATTTTTTCTTGCTTGTATGAATAAATTCAAGAAGTTGTGACACAGTTAAACGTATAATATACCTGTAAACTGGGACGTCTGGTTTAATATTTTGTCTAATCCTAGCAATTATAATTGCAACTGTTTTCAAAAATTGAGCTGATTCTTGCTTAAATTCTTAACTTACACAAGAATATTTCTCTGACATCAAAAGTTCAGGGGTTACTTTAATAATACTAGGGCTGTCTAATGGATTTTCAATTTTGTACGTTGATGTAGATTTAATATATCATCAAGAACTCTTTTATAATCAATAAGACAGTCTTTGCCTTCGATATACGTTGGATCCATAGAATCTACACGATAAAGAATTTAAACAATATCAACAAAAAAATTTTCAACCGTCATATCATAATGTAAACTAAGATCTTGTAAACTCTTACCATTCTTCTTTGCGTGTATCCAGTTTCAGTAATTTTAACAGCTGTATCTACAGCTGTTCATGGATCAAAATCCATTTTTCTTTCTCCACCCAATGAATATAATTTGAACTATATTTCTATTATTTGTTCTTCATAATATTCTGAAAAAAAAACAATTTATAAAACTAAGAGAATTTTCTGGTAATTAACATCTTATTTACTTTTCATATGTAACGGTCTTAAGGGCATACCAAAACTCCTCCTTCTAACAATATTTCCAATTCAAGTCTATCAATGAACGGTGCGTTTAATCTAGTTTTTTGCTACAGTAAAAAAATTTATGAGATTAAACTTAAGTGCGGATAACTCGAAATATATATATATATATATATATATATATATATATATATATATATATATATATATATCGCCCATCCTCTGCCAAATCGAAGGACGAAAATTTTTTTTTCGCTAAAAATTGGTCTCTCCCATATTATGGAACACTCAGAATTTTTATGGATCTCTTTAGTACATATTTTCAGAGCTACAAAGCTTTAAAGTTGGGCTAAAACCATATTTTTGATATTTTTGACTAATTTTAGGAGTAAATTACTCAGTTGGGTTGCGTTTTAAGAATATATTACTGAGAAACTTTTTTGTTCAAAATATTCTAAATTTTAAGAAAAAAGTAATTCATAAGTGCTAATGTAGCCATCCGCTGAGCTAAAGTCATTCGAACCATGATCGCATGTCCAAAAAACTCATCGAAGCAGGTAATATATGTATAAATATGGCCTAAAAATTTGAGTGGACATCCTTGGCAATCCCTTAAAAAAAATAGAAATTTAATTAAAAATAATGAAAAATGTGTTTTTTAGATGAATTTTCTCAAGTTTTAAACTTGAAATCATTTCAAAATAATTTGCACAATGATACTACGCAAGTTGTATTAACATTAGTTAATTCCTTTTTTTTAACCGACTTCAAAAAGGAGGAGGTTCTCAATTCGACTGAATTTTTTTTTTTTTTTTTTTTATGTCTAAAAATTTTTAATAAATAAAAACCGACTTTAAAAGTATCGAATAAAAACAAAATTTTTTACAAAAAATAAGATTTTAAAAACATTGCACTAAAAAATGACAAATAAAAAATTTTTAACAAAAAAAAAACCGGCTTAAAAAATGCACTGAAAAGTAAAAAATAATTTATTATCTTCAGAAATCATACAAATAATTGGTAAAATACAATTTTAGAAGTCGGCGTCTAATTCTAAATCTGTGGTGCGTAAGCAGAACGACTTAGTCCATTTTTTCAAAAATAACGTTCACATTCATTGTTCAAAAATAACGCTTACATTTATTGTTAAAAAATAACGTTTACATTCATTGAGGAATTAGACGCCGACTTCTAAAATTGTATTTTACCAATTATTTGTATGATTTCTGAAGATAATGAATTATTTGTTACTTTTCAGTGCATTTTTTGAAATCGGTTTTTTTTTTGTTAAAAATTTTTTATAGAATTGATCACTCAATTTCAGAATTATCAAATCTGTGTTACTGTGGAGTGGGATAAAAGTTGAAAATAAATAAATTGATTTTATGTGTCTATTTATCAAATCATCGTATCACTGATAAGTTAAAAAAATCTAATAATATTTTAAGAAAGTGCATTTCCATGTTCTTAGTACACATTTATTGTAATTAAAGTGAAAATAAATTTGATGATTGGTATGGATCAACATAGAAGTGATAAATATATTCTATGGGGATTTCGACTTATACAACCTCAAAAAATATGGTATATCAATACATCCAAAACTGACATGAGTTTAATCGTATATCACTGACAATGAGAATGAATTAATTTAATATTAATATATACCAATGTCTGTGACATGTTGGTTTAAATTATTTGTTCTAATTGCTCTTAAGTTTTATACATAATTAGATTCAATTATTGCTGTCACATCATTGGATGAATTTAAATTAAAATGAAAATCAATTTTCATAAAATGAGAATATTATTTACCAATGTGAATATAATAAGCTACTCTAAAAAAATACAGCAAGAATTAGAATCAATCATTTTCTAAAACTTAACTTAAGAATATAGATCAAAATTTAATTTCAACAAGACTCGAAAAATAAAATTCAAGTCAGCGTCTATTATCCCCTAAGTCTATAAAGAAATATGATCATTTACCTGTTATTCGCATTTATATTATTCATCTGTGATGTTATAAATAGAATGCTCACTCACCCTAAATCACACTATTTATAATTTGTAATAAAAAAAAGTTATTACAAAGTATCAAACATTATTTCAAACAAATTTGTCAGGATATACATTCATACATATTTTAAAGTACCCGGTGGAAAAAATTCATATAATAAATGAATGTTTGGAGAAGCTTCTATTGCAATCTTTCATGTAAGCTTTATCAAAGGTTCAGGGAAGCTAACATGTTATATTCTATAAAGGCTAAATGGAACATTACGAAATAGCTTCCAGTAAGCTTCTGGAAAGATTACATGCAATATTATAGGAACGTTATTCGGAAGATTACATTATATCTTGCAGGAAGCTTCCAGTAATATTTTGTGGAAGATTTCATTTAAACTTCCTGCAGCTTTCCACGGAATGTCACAGGAAGAATATTTCAATCTTCATGGAAGGTTACCAGTAACTTATCAGGAAGATTTCCTGTAAGCTCTCCGGAAGTTAAGTAAAAGTTTCGGGAAGATTCCATTGGAATCTTTTATTTAAGCTTTACAGAAGGTTCAGGGAAGCTTACATGTAATATTCTATGAGGGCCAAATGGAATATTACAAAAAAGCTTCCAGTAAGCTTCCGAACAGTTATATCCGAAAGTTATTTGGAAGATTACTTTACATCTTGCAGAAAGCTTGCAGCAACATTTTGCGGAAGATTCTATTTAAATTTCCTGCCTCCCCTCACAGAATATTACAGGAAGGATATATTAATGTTCACGGAAAGTTATTGCAAAGTTTCGAAAGAACAATACATTAGCTTGTAGTAAATATCATGAAAATTATTCAGTTGAATTTTTAAATAAATCTATTCCTTTGTTTATAAGAATTTTGTATTCCTGGTACAAAATCGAACAATTTTAATATCTATCATTGGACTCCAACATTTTAAATAACTGATGAATAAATTTATTTAGAAATTTAATAGAATAATCTTTATGGTACATACTATAAGCTAATGCATTTCTTTTTCTAAAATTTTACAATAAAATGAAAAGTCAGGCAACGTTTATGAGTACAGGTGTAGTGTTTGCCTTACATTAATTTAATTTTATAGATTAAAAATATTGTTTTTTTTTCTATTGAATTAATGTCTTACATTCTTTTTAATTTACAAGATTTATAGCAGATTATTTAAATATAAAATAAAACATATTACATTTTAAATGATTGAAAATTTTTTATAATTGTGTATAACTTTCGTTAACATTTTTCATTATTATTGATTTTAATTAATAAATAAGAACACAAAAAATATGTTATTTTTTAAGAGGAAGTCGTCAATTTAATAAAATTTTTTCTCAAAATAAAAGATTTTTTCTTAAAAAAAGCATAATATTTTGTGTTCTTTCACTAACTAAAAATTAATAGCAATAAAAAATTTCTACCCAAAGTTACATAATTATAAAAATTAATTCATTTAATTTGTAATCTGCTTTTTCCGTATTTATATAATAGTCCCCCATTAATATTATAAATTAAAAATATAGTCTTTTCTTGTTAAATTAATGTATAAAGATATTCTTTTTAATAAAAAAATTTAATATCGGATTAATATATGAATACGAATGTAACAGATTACAAATTAAATGATTGAAAGTTTTTATAATTGTATAACTTTAGATGAAAAATTTCTTTTAGTATAAATTTAAGTTAATAAACAAGCACACAAAATATTTTGTTGCTTTTTCAAAGAAAAGTCTTTAATTGAATCAAGTTTTAAGAAAGAGTATTGTATTATTTATTTAAGTTTTTTCAAATACATTTATTTTAAAATCTATATAAAATGAATTTTTCAACTTCATATAGCATGAAAATGTTTGTGTGTGAATAATACGTAAGTACATGTACATATATATTTATCTGTGTACATAAAAAATATTTAAATTAAAAAAAATAGTGAAATATATGCATGTGCAACATAATTTATATAGAAAAAAATAAAAAAAAAAATTATGTTTAGTCGAAAATCGAACTACCGACAGATATCTTACAAGTCCGTCGCACCTTCGAATCGCAGTTATAGAGGAATACGCGTCCCCGTTGAAAAAATCCAATTGGATTTCCAATTGGAAAGTCATAATGGAATTCCAATGAGAATTTTAGAAATCCAACGTAAATTTATGAACATTTTTAAGCGATTGAAATATTTTTTTATATAAAATTTTATTGATGTTTTTATTGTGACTTATAAAAATATCTCTGTTCATTGAGTAAAATAGAACGTAAGAAAGCATACCGAATGATCGTTGTTTTAGACCAAATGAAACTACCAGCTTATAAGTTAAAAACTCTTTTATTTTTTTTGTGCGCATTTGCTTGCCATAAGAAAGTCAATAGATAGAAAGCGTTGTAGCCCCCTGGCGGCTAATCATTGAATATAAATAAACACATTTATATAATAGTACTAATAATTATTAGATTGCAATTATAATTGATCACCAGGCGGCTACCACGCTTTCTATCTATTGACTCCCTTATGGCAAACATATGCGCACAAAAAAAAATAAAAGAGTATAGAACTTATAAGCTGGTAGTTTCATTTGGTCTAAAACGACGATCGTTCGGCCTGCTTTCTCATGTTCTATTTTTCTCAATAAACAGAGATATTTTCATAAGTCGCAATAAAGACAGCAATGAAATTTTATATAAATAATATTTTAATCGCTTAAAAATGTCCATAAATTTACATTGGATATCTAAAATTCTCATTGGAATTCCATTATGAATTTCCAATTGGATTTCCAATTTGAGTTTCCAATTGGAAATTCAATTGGATTTTTTTCAACGGGGGTCGAATGGGCGTTTTGTTCCTAAGTGGTGGGATAATACCACACTTACTACATAAGTCGAACGTTGGCGGTTTTGAGTATGTACCCACAGCGCCTGCCTTAAAAATGTAAATGCGCCTTCATAATTATACGTTAATCCTAATATATGTAAATTCGTATTGACGCATAAATATTATATAATAGTATACAAAATAGTATGTTGTAAGTAAATGTGTGTAAAATTACTATTACTACTATTATATTAAAGTGAAGAATTAAGACTTTTTTTTCTTTGCATTATTGTCGCATACATAAATACACATACACACGTGCAGCATTAACATATACATACACACATACACAAACATACATAGAGTCAAGCTGTCTCAACTGGGCACACTAAAAATGAAATTGCACTTTCCAATCATTTTATTATTTTATTACGAAGATGTATTGATAAAAAACAACGTCCTAAAAATTTTCGAAAAATTTAAATTTTTAAAAGTTATTAACAAATGAAGTCTAAAGCCGTTTTTTTTTCAAAATTCAATTTCTCCGCAAATATTGAATGAAAGTTGATGAAATTTTCAGGGTAAGTACAAAACTATCTTCTATTTAAGATGAAATTTAAATTTTATAAAAATGTTTACAATTGTTGTTATAAAATTAATTTTTTAATAAACAATTGAAAATTTAACAAACTTCTCGGGTAGGTAGGAAAAAAAATTTTTTTTAAGGAATATTCTATAAAGTCTAAAGTATCTTTTCCTGAAAAAAAATTTTGGTAATATTCATAAACAAAAAAGTTACGAATTTTTTAATGCGGCGGGATGAGCTTGCGGCGCGCTACCGCGAGAGATACTTACGCGCGTTCAAGCGCTCAGCTTTTTGTACCTGCTTATTTATGCAATGAGTACTACAGATATTGACAAAGTTAAAGATTTTTATCTTCATGACGATGTGAGTAGGGTCATGCCAGGATCGAAAGAATACAAATCTGTTGTTGTTAGTGGAAAACGTCAACACAAACAGGTATGAAAATGAAAATATCGTCAGTTGTTTTATTTATTGCGCTTCGTTTTTACGCTTTACGAGTTTGTAATATAGTTCAAATAATTATATATCCAAGTACATAAAAGCTCGAAAATGTAGATTTATTATAAAATATTTCCTCTTTGATAAATTAAAATCTGTAATGATATGAGATAAAATAGTTAGTAGGGATGTTTCAATTTCATCTTAATATTTTTTTAGAAACGCTTATTATTGGGAAATCTTGCCGATTTACATACAGATTTTGTAAAGAAATTTCCGGAAGTAAAAGTTTCGTTGTCAGTTTTAAAACTTTGAGGCCACCTCAGTGTATTTTAGCTGGTCCTAAGGGTACGCATAATGTTTGCGTTTGTAAAGATCATGGCAATATCCGTCTAAAATTAAGAGGCCTCAAACAAGAACTCGCTCGAAAAAACATCAATTTTCAAACAAGTTATCGAGAACTTTTTATTGAAATAATTTGTCCAAGTCAAACTGCAGCTTGTTATCTGGGAAATTGTGAAAACTGTCCTGGGACAAAGAAAATTCTCGATAATTTGAAATCAACTTTAGAAAATAATGGCATCACAAGTATTACATTCAATCAGTGGCTCACAACTGACAGGTATTTGTTAAATATTTGTGTCTCAATTTTTTTAGACAGTAATTAATTTTCTAAAATATATAATTTTCTATTAGATGTCAACTACTCACACAAACTGAAAGTTCACATATTTTTATTAAAAATCTTGGTAAAGAGTTGCCGAAAGTTTTAAAACATGATTTTATTGCCAAGTCGCAAGCAGAATATCTAGAAAAATTGAAAAATTTACTGGAATGTGGTGAATATCTCGTAACTCTTGATTACTCTGAAAATTATTCTTTTCATGTGCAAGATGCTATTCAGTCGCAACATTGGTCAAAAGATCAAGCAACTCTTCACGTTTATGTTATATATCACAAGAAGAACAATGTTCTTGAGCATACGAATTTTGTAGTTTTTTCCGAGTATATAAACCATGATGCCACTGGAGTTCACCTTTATAATTCGAAAATGATTGGATTCTTGAAAAATAGATTTGGTGCTGAAAATATTTAAAAAATCTACTATTTTTTCGACGGAGCTGGTTCACAATATAAAAATAGATTTAATTTTATGAATTTACTATTTCATGAAGAAGATTTTGGCTTTGAAGCAGAATGGCACTTCTTCGCAACCGCACATGGAAAGGGAGCTTGCGATGGGATTGGTGGATGTGTTAAAAGACAAGCTTATCGAGCCAGTTTGCAGGGTGCTCAGATAACGGATACACGAAAATTATTTGAATGGGCGCAAAAATCCTTTCCTAAAATTTATTTTGATTTCTGTTCATCGAATGAGTATGACGAACATAAACAAGGTTTGGAATCTCGCTTTTCCCAAGCAAAAACAGTCAAAGGAACACGTCAATACCATAGCTATAAGCCACACGATTCAAAAAATATAACATGCAAGATTTTTTCTGATGATTCTAAGAGTACTGTTCAGAAAGTCTCTACTTAGATATTGTAAATAAAATGTTATAATTATTAAAATATATTATATATCAAATTATTTTCTCATGAATTTTATTTATTACGAGTTTTAGTTATTATTAATGTTATTTATTATGAGCAAATGCATAAATAATCAGGTACAAAAAGCTGAGCGCTTGAACGCGCGTAAGTATCTCTCGCGGTAGCGCGCCGCAAGCTCATCCCGCCGCATTAAAAAATTCGTAACTTTTTTGTTTATGAATATTACCAAAATTTTTTTTCAGGAAAAGATACTTTAGACTTTATAGAATATTCCTTAAAAAAAAATTTTTTTCCTACCTACCCGAGAAGTTTGTTAAATTTTCAATTGTTTATTAAAAAATTAATTTTATAACAACAATTGTAAACATTTTTATAAAATTTAAATTTCATCCTAAATAGAAGATAGTTTTGTACTTACCCTGAAAATTTCATCAACTTTCATTCAATATTTGCGGAGAAATTGAATTTTGAAAAAAAAACGGCTTTAGACTTCATTTGTTAATAACTTTTTAAAAAATTTAAATTTTTCGAAAATTTTTTAGGACGTTGTTTTTTATCAATACATCTTCGTAATAAAATAATAAAATGATTGGAAAGTGCAATTTCATTTTTAGTGTGCCCAGTTGAGACAGCTTGACTCATACACATTAACACATTCACACATATATACACATCCAAACACATATACATACTCATACACACACACACATACACAATATTCGTCACTCCATCTCTCCGTCTCTCTCTCTCCATCTTCATCTCTCCGTCTCTCCGTTCTCTCTCTTGCCGTAAGTAGCGCCATACGTATTTTTTTTTTCGCTCCTCTTGAAACTTATTTAAACAGCATTTTTTCACTTTGCGGAGTGGAATTTTTTGCAGGGAATCGTCCTACTTGGAGTCCGAGAGTGTTGGCCTCATTCATTTGCATTTTTGCAATTGCATATTGGACTCTGGACGGTTTCTTACTGTGAAAGTGCAGTCTCTCAACATCAACCTGCTTTTATCTCTGACACTGCTGTGGACTCTGCTGCTGCCTGAGAAAGTTGCTGTGGGCCTGCTTGTGTTGTTGAGTGTTGTTTTAAGTGCATTATATTGTGCACAATTGCATTGCAATTAGTTTTATTTTAATTGTAACATAACCTCATTCTTTTTTGGCGCAATTACATACTGCAAGAGGGATCATATTTTTTTAACGCTGATGGCGCCATCTCTTGGATAACGTATACACTAACTTCACTGCTCTTTTGATAGAATCTAGTGGTAACAACGTGGAATTTGCTGCATGTTTGATTTAATTGCTGTATATTACAATAGTGCAGTATATTGTATGCAGTTGTACTGCAACTGGTTTTAAGTATTGTCTACAACATAACCTCAATCTTTTTGGTGCAATCATCTACCACAAGAGGATTCTTATTTGCTTAGTGCTGGTGGCTCCATCCCTTGGATGACCTGTATATTGGCATTTTTGCCCGTCTATGTGATACCTGATGGTAATTTCTCCAGTTAAGGCGCTTTTCCACTATTATCTTGTGCTCTCTCTAATCACAGTCAAACGAATCTTACTCTGTACAAATTAAGCCGCTTTTCCACTTACAATAACTGAAACTTGGAAGCAACTCAGAGTGCATTTGTTAAGCTGCTTTTCCACTTCCAATAACTGAAACTTAGAAACAACTCAGAGTGCATTTATTAAGCTGCTTTTCCACTTACAGCAACTGAAACTTAGAAGCAACTCAGAGTGCATTTATTAAGCTGCTTATCTACTTTTAAATATACAACTGGCACCAAATTTAAAATTAAAATTTAAGATTCGTTTGATTAAGCTATTTCTATCTTGGAGGTCACTATGTCTAATCAGTGTGGTCTCTGTTTTAAAAACTTTAGTGCTGCATCTAAGCCTCAGCTTTGTGGTCGCTGTGGCAAGACCTATCACAGCTCTTGTACCAAATTGCTCTTAGTCAGAGATAATAATGACCAACAAGTAAAGGTATGTAACTTTTGCATAGCAGCTGCAAATCCTGATTGCAGTCGATCACGTTCTAGTTCTGTGGGTTCTATGAGTGATGTCTCAGCTTCTCTGTCTCTGCCGCGTACTCCAACTCCGACACTACCAGCGCTACAAACAAATGAACTTTTGTCTTCTATATTGAAGAAGATGGAGAAATTAGATAAGCTGGATGATATGGATACCAAGATCAACAATATCGGCACTCAACTATTGACACTGGATGGGAGATTTACAGGTTTGGAGACGCGAGTGAATGGTATTGCTGTGGCATGTGATGAACGTTGTGGAGCGGCTGAGGCAAGGCTTGACAAGGTTTGTCAGGATTATCGGGAGCTTAAGGCGAAGCTGGAGGAATCTCTCTCTGTTGTGCCTGATCGGGCATTATCTGACCCTATGGCTGCTAAACTACAGGAATTGGACAAGCTCAATAAATCTTTACGGCAACAGTGTGATGTTTTGGCGGCTGGCCAGCAGCGTCTTGAGCGTGCATCAGACTTGGTGTTTGGAGGCCTGGTTCCTAATGAATTTAACAATCTGAAGAACGGTGTCTTTGCTGTATTGGCTTCTCTTAATTCTGGTTTTGCTCTCAGTGACATTGTTTCGGTTCGACCTTTGTCGCGACCTGCTACAGCTCGTAGTACTGATGATAGTACTGCTCCTTCTGCAACAACATCTCAAGTTGGTCCTCCGCTGCTTACGACGCCATTGCTCGTCACTATGAAGAGTGCCTCGTTGGCGCGATCTGTCATCGGAGCAAAGGTCAGGATGGGTAGCCTTCATACCTCAAAGATCAGGAGTTACCTTTTGCAGGGAACTTTATCAGTGGAAACACTTACTCCTTCCTTGATCAACATCAATGAATATCTGCCACACTCATTGCACCAACTGAAGTTGAGAGTGCTCAGGAAGGCCAAAGATAAGAGGTACAACTTCCTTACATTTGTGCGTGATGGTAAGATCTTCGTCAGAAGGAAGAAGGAGGATGCAGCCATTCGTGTTGCATCGGATGACGACTTGGATGCTTTTTTAGCAAAGCTCTCATTGATATCAGCCAACGACGATGTAACCACTTAACATCTGACACTGGGATATTTGTGGAGCCGGCCTGTGAGGACACTGAGGGGTGATGTGAGACCGTTAACCATTCCTTTTTCATCTACCGAGTATCACCAAAGATCGTTCCTGGTTGTGTCATCGCAACTATGGAACGGTCTACCATCATCTTTAAGAGATTCTTCATCGTTGGCATTATTCAAGGCATCAACATATTCGCACTACCTTTCACTTGAGAATGAGCCTCTGCTCCGAGCTAGGCTTTAATTATTTAATTACTGTATCATTATTTTAATTATATTTTTACTTAGTATCTCATTTTATATATATATACTTACGAATTTGTATTATTTTTGTTGTACAACATAATGTACAGTTAATAAATTTAAATATCTATATCTATCCGTCTTTGTCTTTCCATGTCCATCTCCGTCTCTTTATTTCTGTCTCCGTTTCTCCGTCTCCGTCTCCCCGCCTCCGTCGCTCCGTTTCTTCGTCTCCGTTGCTCCGTTTCCGAATCTCCGTTTCTCCGTCTCTCCGTTTCTCCGTCTCCATTTCTCCGTCTCCGTCTCCGTCATTCCATCTCCATCACTCCGTCTTCGTCTATCCGTCTCCATTTCTTTGTCTTCGTGTGTCCCCGTTTCTCTGTCTCCGTCTCTCTGTCTCTGTCTTTCTGTCTCCGTTTCTTTGTCTCCGTTCTTCTATCTTTGTCTCTTTGTCTATGTTTTTTTGTGTTCGTCTATTTGTCTCTATTTCTCTGTCTTTGTCTCTTTGTCTCTGTTTATCTGTCTTTGACTCTCCGTTTCCGTCTCTGTCTCTTTGTCTATGTCTCCATCCTTCCATCGATGTCTCTTCGTTTACGTCTCTCCATCTACGTCTCTCCGTTTCCATTCTTCCGTTCTCGTCTCTCCGTCTCCACCTTTCTATCTCTCTGTCTCCGTTTGTTCATCTTCGTTCCTCTGTTCTGTGTCTCATTTTTTCGTCTCTGTCTTTTAGTCTGCGTGTCCGTCTCCCTGTCTTCCTATTTATAAAATCGTTCCATGACTTCGATGCCGCCCTTTGACTCTGTTTCTTTGCTTCTGTTCATACACACGTACGCCTACACACTGATGCTGATGTTTGAGTTGATGATGATGCTGATGATGATGATGATGATATGTTTATTGTTTAATGATTTTCAAATTTTACTTTTCGATTCAGATCTGTTTATAGGACTCATCAGTAAAGCTTTGTGAGAGAAGACAATCTAAATAAATAGCCATTATTATTCTGATTAAAAAAAAATTTTCTAGATAAATACTTTCACTTCTGAACTTATATTTGTAATTAATTAGAACCATTTCGAGAAATCATCAACTAAAGCTTTTATTGATGACGCATCAAGGCTTGATTCTATAGTGATTATTTTTAATTATATTTTCTTGTATTATTTGATTTATTCAAATTGTCTTCTTCATCATTACAGATTCTGCTTTGGACTTTACTTTTGATAATAATTTCAGTTCTTTTTTGCTTAGCACTAATATTAATATCCGCGTTCCTTTAATTACCCAGCGCTTACAATAGCAGTCGTGTTATTTTTATTATACAACGTTTACGATAAAAGTCGCGTTTTATTAATAACACCGTGCTCACATTGGTGGTTGAGTTCCTTTAACTACACAGCATTCAAAATAGCAACCGTGAATACTTAATTACACAGCGCTTACAATAGCAGCCAAGTATTTTTAACCACAGAGCGCATAAAATACCAGCCACGAATTTGTAACTACTCAGCGCTGAAAATAGCAACTGTAAATTTTTAATTTCACAGCGCTTACAATAGCAGCCGCGTTTTTCAACCATACAGCGCTTAAAATAGCAGTCGCGAATTTGTAACTACACAGCGCTAAAAATAGCAACCGTGAATTTTTAATTACACAGCGCTTACAATAGCAGCCGCGTTATTTTAACCACACAGCGCTCAAAATAGCAGCCACGAATTCGTTATTACACAGCGCTTACAATAGTTGTTGTGTTTTTTAACTACACAGCATTCACAATAGCAGCCGCGTTTTTTTAACCATACAACGCTCAAAATAGCTTCCGCAAACTTCTAATTACACAGCGCTTACAATTGTTGTTGTGTTTTTCATCTTTAGTATTTAAAAAAGCAGTCGCGTTTTTAAAACAAGATAATGCTCTAAAAAGCAGTCGCGAATTTCTAATTACACAGCGCTTACAGTAGTTTTAGCGTTCTTCCTCATCACAGTACTTACAATAGCAATCATTCTTTTTTTTAGCTACACAGCATTTAAAAAAGCAGTCGCGTTTTTCAATGGCACAAAACTAACAATAGCAGCCATGATTTTTAACCACACAGCGCTGAACTCTACTTCATAATTTTCAATTATTTTATATTTACACGGAGAAACCAGAGTACCGTAAAAACGCCTACTCAATGTAGTACGGTAAATTTCTATACTCAGTCATCAGAAGGACATGGGGTAGGCTGATTTAAATAGAAACTAGTAGTGATATTTAAGCGACTCACATTAGGACTAATTTTTATACACCTAAGCTCGGGATTTATCAAGACTAGTACTAGGAATTCAGATACTACTATAAGTATTTTTATTTTTACGACTATGTACAGTATTTATTTTATACAGTATTTATATTTATTTATTCTTACAATTCATTCTTTTTCAGTAATCAATATCAAATAAAGAGCAATCGCAAAATTCTAGAAAATAGATCACTGTATATGGTGATATAATAATTTCAACAGTTGAGATTATTATATTAAATGTTAACAGTCAACATTACTATAATATAAACTACTCACAATGTTAAAATTTATTTGTGAATTTTTTTTTCATTCAAGTGTACAGACATAATATTATTTTCAATTTTTATTAGATAAATAATAGTTATGAATTCATAATATGATGAACTATAACTTTTGTACAATCAGATAAAGCATAAACTTGAAATATACATGTTTTGTAAAATGGTTTATTTACTTTTTATTATATTTGTAACTCTCAAGATGTATGTAGAATTAGATGGAAAAATAAGATTAATCTTATGTTTTATTACGTAGATAGCTGTAACACTATTTTTAATTTTTATTAGACAAATAAAAATTGTAAATTCATAATTCAATGGACTATAACTTTTGTATAAGCACACATCTTAATATTTTGATTTGAAAAGAGATATATTCAAATATTCTAACAATTTAAAGTTTTCATTTAACCAATAACAATGTAACGTAACCACTTATGTACAAAACTATAAAATAAATTTATTTTTAGATGATTTTTACTAATTATTCTTATATTATGTTAGTCACGAATATAATAAACAACAATCACAAAATTTCAGAAACTAAATCACTGTACACGTTTTTCCGAATGTTAACCTCGAATGACAACATCGCATATTTTACCACAGACATAAGACAATTTTAAATTATAGAGCAAATTTCACATCATCGTTACTTATTACATAATGACATAATTTTAGTAAACAAACAATATTACTTTCCTTTTTCATGATCCAAATTATAATTTTATGAAATAAAATTTTTATTTCTCATTTCAATAATCATATAGAATCTAATATTGTTAATTAAAATCATATGAGCAATGAAATTTTAGTAGTTATCATTTGAATTTTGCGTAAATAACCTATATGAAAAAACAAAATAATCATGATGCGAAAATCAATGCACGATTCGAACTCCTCTTCTTTCTTACGTCTGTGGTAAAATATGTAGCGCTGCCATTTGAGATACACATTCGGAAAAATATCCTTTCTGTTAAGTGTACATGGTGATATAAGATCAGCAAAGATTAAAATAAATTTTTTTTCTTTTCTTGATTCTAATATAATCTCTTTTTTTACTGCAAGAAGTGGAATTATTGTAATAATATATAATAATATACTGATACACTTGAATAAACTGCTTCATTGGCTTAACTCATAATTTTCTAAAATTTTATTCACAAAATCAGTCATGTCAAAAGTTTATTTGAACTAAATCTTTAGTTCACAAAACAGGAATACTTAACTGCAACTATATCCCGCGTTTTTAGGGTATTTCAGATAGTATACGAAAAACAGGTACTATAGTACGTTTTAAACAAGTGACGGTATTTGTAAATTTACTACCTGTCCCTTGTTTTAAAAATACTCCGACGAGTAGATGTAATATACGTACTGAGACCGTTAAAAACACTACTAGTATAGTAATTTGACTGTCTTCTTGATTTTGGTATAAGGTTTTATGGTACTCTGGTTTTTCCGTGTAATGTTATACAAGAGTTTCAAATAT
Organism: Anastatus disparis; assembly: GCA_017163975.1. Classification (NCBI taxonomy): domain Eukaryota; kingdom Metazoa; phylum Arthropoda; class Insecta; order Hymenoptera; family Eupelmidae; genus Anastatus; species Anastatus disparis. The sequence goes on along the minus strand of JAFFSR010000224.1, from coordinate 3,532,450 downwards.
GTTTGATTTTATTTTCTTATTCATTATATTTAATTTTTGTATTGTGGTTTTATAATATTCCTTTGTAAACGATGTTTGTATAAACCATTTTATCTCTAACTTTTATCGATTTTTCTGTCAATATTTTCAATTCGTTTTATTAGTTGTCTTTGAAAGTGCCACGTGTAACCGCCCATGACTAAAAATTGGTGTTGGTAAATACACTCCTACTTTTTTAAATGATTGCCCTTGCGACTTATTAATAGTCATTGCATGAGCAAGTTTTACAGGAGATGGTTTCCTGGTTATCTAAAATGGCAGTTCATCATTTGCTGATAAGGTCATATCTGCCGTCCAAAGTAAGAAAACCTTAACTCCAATGGGATTCCAATGTAGTTAACCACTTTTATACTTTGGACGGCAGATACGTGGTAAGAATATAGTGCTCCCTTTTTTACTCCCTGTTAATATTTGGGCAATAATAGTGGATTGTTTCAATTTCGTTATCACTAATCGGGTTTCGTTACAAAGTCCTTCATTCGAATTAAAATTTCTCAATAGCATTACTGTAGCTCCTTTTTTTAATTATACTATGTGGAGATAAATCATTGGGCGTTAACGGCAGGCTGGAGTAGAACCTGATACCGACCGAGTAACTATTGAGTTATTTGTTATTTACTCAAGTTTTAATCGGTGTATCTTCAAATTAAAGGTTGAGCGCAATAGATATTATTATTATAAACATCTATGCACAAGAAAAAAAAATCTACCGCTTTGTTTTCGAGAAAAGTAAGTAACACCGAAGTAAAAGTTTATGTTTATAATATTTTCGCGTTATTTACTTTTCTCAAAAACAAAGAGATAGATTTTTTCTTTTTGTGCATAAATATTTGTAATAATAATATCTATTGCGCTTAACCTTTAATTTGCAGATACACCGATTAATACTTGAGTGAATAACAAAAATCTCAATTAGACAAGGACAGCGAATCCGGCCTGCTCTTAAAGAACTTAAAAATTCTGTTGGCAAAATCACGTCTAAACTTTCGTCATTTAAATCATTTGCATAGTCGATGCTCAAGTACTCTATTACTGGTTCATTTATTTTTGATTTCTATTACATCTACGTTTTCAGTGCTAATATAATATTTTCGTAATAGTCACGATTTTCAATATTTATATTATGCCCGTAAATTTCATCAATGAGATTGCGCTTTGACAATATTTCTTTTGGAATTTATATAACTTTATTTCCGTTTTCATATTTTGAATAAAAATTACCATTTCCTATATTAAGTAACCAATTTTTAAATTTATTATCTGATTCCGATAAACGTTTATATTCTTATAAAGACATACATTAAAAATGTTCCCATGAATAGCTTTTTTTACACAATTTTCTATTATCTGTGTTCTATTTCCATGTTTTACTATTGGCAATGTTTGTCTAAAATCACCTGATATGATAAATGTTTTCCCTCCAAACGGATAATTATTTTCATATACATCTTTAAATATGCGATCGACGGCTTCGAAAGCGTATTTTAAAGTCATTGTGATTTTATCTCAAATAAAAATTGATACATTTTTCATTTTTTTTACCTATTTCGCTGTTTGCACTAATATCACATATTGTGTCTTCAGATATGTTCAACGGTAATTTAAATGCTGTATAAGCTGTCACACCGTCTTGTAATAAATGAGCCGCTATACCTGTCCATGATACAACTAAATAGTTGATTTCATGAATTTTCAGATAAGTTATAATTCTATTTAAAAAGTAGCTTTCACCACTTCCACCTGGACCGTCTAGATATATATATACTTTTCAGTGCAAAATGTATTTAATGAATTTATTACTGTATTAAAAATAGCTGTTTGAGCATTTGTTAGACTATCGATAATTGACCGAATATTATCAAGATTATTTACTGTACTATATTTAATTTATTTATTTTCAATATAGTATTCTGAAGTAGGTGAATTAAAGTCACTTCATTAGAATCCATTATTAATTAAAATATTTATTAGGCTTAATGCATATTCTTCACCTTTTTGTTCATTCATTTTTGAAGGATGAAAATAGATTTTTTAGTTTTTATATGATTCTCGAGCATTAAATGGATTGTAAAACGTATAAATGTAACCAAATGATTGACAAAGAGCTTCTGGAAATCGAGATTTACAAGATTCTTCTAAATATTTATACCATTCATCATCGATTTCAATTAAATTTCTTGCTTTTGCTGCTTCTAAGAATGTCGGGTATGTAATTCCATCAAAAGTTTTTCAGCTTTCGAAACATGTTGCAACTTTAACGTAAAGCAGAAGTAATCTTAAAAAGAATCTTTGTCTTCGTTTCTGATTAACTAAGTACATTCTGGTTAGAATAGGTTTCATAGTTTTTATTCTTTTCGTTCATGTTTTATGTATTCGATTAAAAACATAATTTTGCGGTGTATTAGAACAAAAGTAATTACGTGCCTTAAGGTCACTTTTATTAAGTTCAAACCACGCTGTTAGTGTTGTATTTACATTTTTCTTATCAATTTCGTGTCAATCCTCCCTTATCAATCCTCCTTTAAAATACACATATTGTTTATTTCCATTATGAACAGCTAATCTATAAATTATATGAGAAAGTTCACTGATATTGTATTCCCATATGCGATGCATAGCTTCTGGTGGGCAATCGTATCTTGTGTTTATATATTGATTGGTTTCATCATAAAACATATCCAAATCATTTGTTTCATCCGTTTCATCATTAGTATTACTTTCAGTATTTATTTCACTTGCTTTCATTTCGAAAAATGCGCAATTATGTCCTTTGAAGTAGTATTTAAATAAGTATTTTATAACTCCTATTGTTGAACATAATTCAATATTAATACGACAGTTAAACTTTAGTAATAAATACGGGTTATCAGGACTCACAAATCTATCGTCTGGCCAATTGTTTTTTGTGTATAATATCTCATTTTTATTATTTCTTCGTCGATAAATAGGATAACCATTTGTCATTATTGTAGTTTTATTAAATCGTTTCGGAAAATTTTTTGGACACTTTCCTGATTCTTCATCCGTACAAGGTGAGTTTTTATTCTGATCTTTACAAGGGCCAAGGATCATAAATTGTTTAACTATTTCATATAATCTGAAATTCTCATTCTTGTTTGGAATTTTAGCTACTATAAATTTATCAAGGTCATCACTATTCTAAATTTTATCATCTTTACTTAAAAATATTAGCATATAAGCAGGCCGTAATCCTTTCTTTTGAAATTCTACTACGTATGCATAGGCAATACATTTTCCCAAAATATGTTTTCTGGAAATTTTTTCTATTAATAGTTTCAGTTTTTGATAAAATACTTCAACAACAATATCTGGTCTATCTGTTACTTCTTCACTTTGCCCTATTTTATTTGTGATTTTATCCCATTTCGGATTGCATGTCACAGTAATGAAAAAATCTGGTTTCCCAATTCTTCGTACTAACGTCATAAGATCAAGAAAATTTTGATATAAGGAACGCGGACTTCTTGTAAAAGTTGATGATAATATAAACATTTTTCTTATACTATGATTGTCAATCATAATTATTCACTTTTATTGAAGCTTATTAATTAACAAATAATTAAAAAATTCTTTTTTGACACTCCGTGCGAGAAGCTCGATTTCACGTACGCTGTACAAAGTGACACGTGCGAAAATGGAGCTTCTCACACGTCGTGTCAAAAAATAGTGTTCGATACTCGTGCGAGAAAGTGATTTCTTGCTCGTGTGACCTTTTCACCCTCGCTTCGCTCGGGCGCAAACCGCCACACGAGTAAAAAATCACTTTATCGCACTAGTACCGAAATATACTATATTTAAATGCAGAATAATATAATGATATGAATATGTGAAAAATAATTATATACAAAATAAAAAATGGAATGTTGAACAGCATCGTAACAAAATACCTTCCGAACGGTGAAAAAGGATAAAATAAACTAGTTCCAAAAAAGTATTCAAAAAATACTTCCATGAAGTATTTTTGGAACCTTACGGCAACCTTTTTGAAAGCTTCTTGTAAGATTCAAAAGGCCTTTATGCTAGCTTCCATGGAAGCTTACTAGTTTCTTCCCCAGAAGCTTCCTGGAATCTCCCATTGAATCTTTCTGAAAAAAAAGTGCGCGGGACATTTCACGCTTCCAGAAAGACTTAATTGAAGCTTTCACGGAAACTTGCATGTAAGCTTCTTTCATTGTTCCGTGGAAGCTTCCATGAAGTACTTTTGGAACCTTACGGCAATCTTTCCTGGAAGCTTCTTGTAAGATTCAAAAGGTATTCATGCTAGCTTCCATGGAAGCTTACTGATTTCTTCCACAAAAGCTTCCTGGAATCCTTCTGAAAGAAAAATGCGTGGGACATTTTATGCTTCCAGGAAGCTTACATGGAAGCATCCGGGAAGTTTCCGAACCTTTTATGGAAGCTTTCTGAAAGCTTTTCGGAAGCTTCAGTGCTATGTGGGCTACAATCTATTGTAATAATTATTTTTTTAATATATATATATATATATATATATATATATCTTAAAAAAATAATAATTCCATTCGATGAACAGTTATATAAATATTATATATTTATAATTGTACAACTAAATTTATTAAATTAAAATTTTATTTAGTTATCATTCAGAGAATAAAGTATTTAAATTAGTTTCCATAAAAATATATTATTGAATAAGTTACTTGTTAACAATTTTTTATAAATAACATACATTTAACCTTAACCACATTTTCATTTGTACACGTGTTTGTATTTAAATAAATTGTCATTTATATAAAAATTGTTAACAATCAAATATATTGAAATTCATTTCATGAACGCAATAATATTTTTATTAAGAGAAACATCTTAATTTTTAAGATATATCAAATCACCTCATTTAAAAAATTATCATCACATGATATGAAAATATTTTTATTAATATTGTTTTAACATTAATTTTATAAAATAAAATCTTGAAAAATTATTTATCTAATATTAAATTTTTTTTAATAGTCAATTATAAAGATAAAAAAATATATGAAATATGAATGAAGTTTTCTGATTATGTCTATAATTATGGATTTATATTCATGAACTGTCCAGATAGAAGTAAAATTTCCCCTAAAAAAGTAAACATTTCAGAAGAAAATTTACTAATTATTTGCACAACACTTATTATACATGCGGAAAATAAATAATATTCTGTAATATCACTTTAAAATTTGTATTAAATATGATAATTGAAAGTACAATTATTTCATCATGTTGAATTTGTTGTCAAAGTTTGATTATATTTCACTGTGAGGAGATATAGAACGGTTACTGAATACAACTGTCTTTACATTCAACTGTTATATTTAATTGTCTTTCCATTTTATTGCTGAATTTCCATTAAAAAAAAGGAATTAACTTGTAGTATGTACCATGATGATTATTTATTTGAATTTTGGAACTAATCCAATCATTAGTTTTCAAGATATTTAGATTTTTTATCTCAAATAGAAAAATTTTAATAAATAATATTGAAACCCAAATTTCTCAATAACCAATGAATAAATTTATTCAAAAATTCAACTGAATAATCTTCGTGATTCATACTGTATGTTACTGCATATCTTTATTCAAAATTTTGAAATACAATCGAAATATAATCAATAGTTATGGGTGCGAGTGTAGTGTCCATTTCACATCTCCTTAAATAATTTATACTTATAAAATTTACGTAATATTTTATAAAAACTATTAAAATGATAATCATATATTTAATATTATTTTAAACTATGAATAAAAAGTTTGGCAAATTATTATTAAGTAATAACTTATAAATAGTTACATTATTTTATTAAATACATTTCCAACTTAAGAGCATGACGAAGCTGCGCGCCTCCTAATAATATTTCCAATCCTAACTTATGAATAAACGATGCGTTTAATCGAGTTTTTTTACTACAAAGAAAAAATTTGTAAGATTAAACTCTAGTGCGGACAACTCAAGAAATCCACCAAAATACTATACATAAAAAGTTATACTAAAAACTTTCAATGTATCGTATTTTAAGGTTAGGTTTGTTGAATTTGATATTTAATTTCCAATCCAAGCTCATAATAAAATAATAAGTCTAAATGATTTTTTACTTTAACGAAAATTATTGTATTAACATAGCTTAAGTGCGGACAAGTCATTATATTTGTTTAATTTATGAATTAGAAAAGATATTAATAAAATAAGAAAAGCAAAACTCGATTGTTGCAGCTCCGACATCCCGTTAAATAATTAACTTCATTTTAAAACTAAAATTAATTAGCATTCAATTTCACAAGTTATTTATAAATTTTAACATTATTCAGAGTATTCCCATATCAAAATTTCCAAATTCTATTAATTAAATTTTTTATTCTATACATTAAAAAATTAGTTTTGATGTTGAAATTTTTTTTTGATATGCAACATGTATATGTATTATCTTATAGTAAAATATTTTATCACCTTGAAAATTATTTTGTAAAAGTAGAATAATACTGTGAATAAATAAATGATTATAAGAAATTATTGAATTCTGTAAATAACAATAAAAAAGCGTTAGGTTGGAGATTAATAATAATTGTTTATTATCATTTATACATCTCTTTAAATGTAGATACTGCAAATATCCGTAAATAACTGTAATTAAATTGAAGAATACAATTATTGGAAATGATACAGAATAATTTTTATAACAAACTTTTCTTAATGATTAAATATATATATATATATATATATATATATATATATATATATATATTCATTGTGAAAACCTTGGGGATCAGGAGGTTTCACTGATTTATAAAAATATATAAGATGTAATTAATTAAGTAACGAAAAAAAAGAGAAGCGTTATTTCAGTAATTCTTACAATAATAGCACGCGCGATTAAAATGGACGCCATCTGCGTATGGCGCCGCTTGCACTAGTTAAGTAATTATCGGCTTGACGAAAAGCAGATAGTAAGAACTACACACGCTAAAAAGGCACGAGCACACAAAAAAAAGAGTTGGAATGGTACGAAGGAAAAATACGCAATAGAACGCGCACGCGATCGCCCGGCGCACACGTCGCAAAAAAAAGCAATAAATTATATTCATTTAATTAGCAATCTTACACTCGCAACAACACGAGGCTTTTTTAAGCAAACTCAAATAAATTATAGAATAGTGAATCTATCTATTTCCACTCACTCGAGCTTCGATAATTGCAACACACAACAAAAAGTACTACGCAATATCGCAAGTCGTAACTCTCTTTACTACACGCTGGCGATCGAAGGAAGGACGCAATGGCGCATCCTTCTTGTCTCTGCTCAGCTTCATCTCTCGTGTTGTACGCTGCGCGCGCCGCAAGAGAGAGACAAACGATCCTTAACGGACCCAAGCTCAGCTATTCGAGTCAAGCTGCTTGCTATCTATATAAGTGCATAGTATACGTGCTATAGATATTTGCACGTGAGTGCCAACGATCTTGGGTTATCGTATTAAATATTTGACTCGCGTTGTCTGCTTTCCGACTTGCCAGTAGTTGGATGCTCCCTTTTGTCGTCTATATGCGCTACAAATATATTTACAAGTAATATGGCCAATCTGCCATGTTACAACACATATATATATATATATATATATATATAATTGCCGAAAATAACCATTTTTTTATTGTTATATTATTTTTACAAATCATATTATTATTTTCTTATCGTATTATAATTAATTCATAGCATTTTTCATAATTTCTTTTATTTTTCAGTTTTTAAAAGTAAAAAGACAGTAAATTAAATTAGTTAAAATAAAAGCAATTCTATTGTTAATATCTTTGAAAAAAGTTCTTCAGAAATAAATTAAAATTCTTAAAAGAATTTCAATTTTCAATAATGGTTTTGACTGAGAAAGATAAATTGATTGTTAAAGGACAGGGATTGTATAGTGGAATTGCTTCCATGTTAACTGATATTCATATATTAGAATTTAATAATATTTTAAACCGGTGCACCTTATTTAACGTGCAATCAACTTTACTAATTCAAAGACCACAATATATTAACTCAGTACCGATCAATGAAGAATTTATACAGTGATTATTTTCCGGAAATTTAGAAAAAGGTCACTGGATTTGTACGTATTATAATAATAAGGTGATTCATATATATGATAGTTTAAGAGCAGGCTGGATTCGCTGTCCTTGTCTAATTGGCATTTTTGTTATTTACTCAAGTTTTAATCGGTGTATCTTCAAATTAAAGGTCGAGCGCAATAGATATTATTATTATGAACATCTTTACACAAGAAAAAAAATATCTACCAGTTTGTTTTTGAGAAAAGTAAGTAACGCCAAAGTAAAAGTTTATGTTTATAATATTTTCACGTTACTTACTTTTCTCAAAAACAAACCGGTAGATATTTTTTTTCTTGTGCATAGATGTTCATAATAATAATATGTATTGCGCTCGACCTTTAATTTGAAGATACACCGATTTAAACTTGAGTAAATAACAAACAACTCAATTGTTACTCGGTCGGTATCAGGTTCTACTCCGGCCTACCGTTAAATCTTAAATATCTATAAGATGAGCATAAGATTTATATAAACAGATTATTTCCAAACAAATGAGAATTGAGCATAGTATTCGAAACACACTGAAAGACTTTGCGAGTCACACTCACTCCCTGTCGGCGTAAATCCAACTCTTAGTAGGGGAGTAGAGAGGTGAGAGTCATGATAACGCTGCCTTGGAGAGTAGGAGATACTCCCCAACTTTTAAAGCATAATTTACTTGCAATTTGCAATGTAAACACAAGTATTTTAGGTTATAAAATTATAAAAAATGTAAGTTTACAAGCAAAATGTGTATTTAATGCATTTACAAAACTATATTGAGAAATAATTAAAAAAGGAACTTATCAAAAAGTATTATATTGCTTATTTATACGTTTATTCTTTAAATATAAGCTTCTTAAAAATAAGATTAGGATTTTCCAATTATGTACATTTTTATGTAGTACAATGTAATTAATAGTCTTAAATAAAGATTCTGCTTGCAGTGTTATCTCTCATAAACATTTCTAACCTTAAATAATTGTGTTTATATCGCAGATTGCAAGTAAATTATGCTTTAAAAGTTAGGGAGTATCTCCTACTCTCCAAGGCAGCGTTATCATGACTCTCACCCCTCTACTCCTCTACTAAGAGTTGGATTTACGCCGACAGGGAGTGAGTGTGACTCTTAAAGTCTTTCAGTGCAGTACAATCACAAACAAATAATTATGATTGTGATGTTTTTGCAATCGCTTTTGCTGTTGCAATACTTTATAATTTATGTCTATGTTGTTTAAGATATGATGTTTCTTAAATGTGATTACATTTATCAAGAATTTTTAAAATGCAACAAATCAGAATGTTTCCAATTTTACAAAATTATAAAAATGCAAATATTAATTACGATAATCCACCAGACATGATAAGGAGGAGTTTTCATCGTGAGTAACGTCTAAATTAAATACCATTAAATTTAGATTTTGCCGAGCTTGAACTATAAGAAAAAATCTCACGAATGCATTTATTGTCAGAACAAAAAAAGATCATAAAAATGTAATTTGAACAAAAGAATTCGAATCATGAAACAATTTTGATGGAAATTGACAATGACATTTCAGATACGAATTTTTTAAAACCAGATAATGATATAATTGAAATCGATGATATCCACTTAAATTATAACGATGATAAAATTAGGACTGTTGAGATTCAATTAAATGAAATGAAGAAAGAATCAAAAGAAATAGATGAAAAAGAAGCTTTATTTGTAACTGGTCTTAATAGGAAAATGGTAACAGAACAATCACATAAATGTAGAGAAAATTCAGAAAAAGACATTATTATGTAAATGCAAGAAAAAAAAAGTAATGATAAATTAGACGTGTTCAAGAAGTTTTACGAAAGAAAAAAGCTTATATGAAAATGAAAAAAGGACAACTAAATAAATATAAACAGAAATTAGAAAATACTAAGATAACGAAATTGCAATTCAAGGGAAAAATGAGTACTGATAAATTGGAACAAATACGCGCCAATAAGGCTTTATGAAAGAAAGAAGCTTTTATAAAAATTAAAGAAAAACAACCAGAAAAATATAAAGAAAAATTAGAAAATACTAACTAGGAGAGGGTCAGACCTCCGGATCACGGATTTTGCTCGAGGTGTAGGATAAGTTTTCAGGTGTAAAATTATGAAGAAAGCCAGAATTTGAGACCCTAATGCTCAATATTTCCCTAGTTATAGACAATTAAAGAAAATCACTAAAAAAGTTACTAGATTTTTAAGCAATTATAATTCTTCAGCATTAACAGCTAGAAACATACCTTTCTTTAAATGAAAGCTGAGCTCAAATCCTTTCGAAATAACACTTACAGTATCTTAAAATATTATTTTTCCCCACAGTAATAGCGTAATAAAGATAAAACCCAATTTTATAATTTATTATTAATTAATGTTTTAAAAAAGAAATTCAGGTGTAATCTTTATTACTCTATAACTATAGGAAAAAATAATATTTTGAGATACTGTAAGAGCTATTTCGAAAGGATTTGAACTCAGATTTCGTTTAAAAAAAGGTATAAGCTTCTAGCTGTTAATGCCGAAAAATCATAAACGTTTAAGAATATAGTAACTTTTTCAGTGTTTTTTTTTAAATTATCTGTAACTAGGGAAATATTAAGCATTAGGGTCTAAAATTCTGTCTTTCTTCATAATTTTACGCCTGAAAACTTATCCAACAATTACACGAAGTCCGTGATTCGGAGGTCTGAACTTCTCCTAGTCAGATAACAAAATTTAAATTCAAGGAAAAAATGAATATTGATAAATTGGAACAAATACGTGCGAATGAAGCTTTACGTAAAAAAGAAGATTGTATAAAAATTAAAGAAAAATAACCCAATAAATATACAGAAAAATTAAAAAATTTTAAAATAACAAAAATTAAATCAAAGATAGAAAAGGGTACTGATAAAATATAACAAATACGTACAGGTAAAGCTTCAAGTAAAAAAAAACTTAAATAAAAATAAAAGGAGAACATGTGGGGACACACATAGTCTATGTATGAGTATGGCGCTGTAAGCGCGCCAAGACACATAAGTGTATACATGCGAACGCCTCTGCGCAGGCGTCAAGACAGACAAGCGAGTAACAGCGAGCGAGCCACTTCGTTGTATTTAGTCTAGCTCCAACGGTCCTTGTGCTCAGTTACACTGACCGTCTTGAAATATATATAACATATTAATACACTTCTCTTGTGTTCTTTAGACCTCTCTCTGATTCTCCTTATCTTGGGTAGCTACCATAACTGGTGACCCCGATGTGATTCTGGTCAAGGATACACGCCTACAAGACTTCTACGCTCAGTGGCTTGAGAAATTACATCTACGCCAACGCACAAGGGACGCCTTGTCAACCGCCATCTTGATGTACGTGTTGCTTGATTATCTCAAGCAACTGGCTGCCTGCTTTGCCGTTCGAGCAAGAATTTCTTTTTACTAATGCCTGGTCTGCACCAGGAGGTCGGAAGACAGAGGAGGATTTTTCTTTTTTGGAACTTTGCCTTGGTAACGTCAGCGAGTTGTTTCAGGCGCAGGACGCTTCTTCGCGGCATATCACCTCAGTGTCATCGAACGAGACATCTCCCTTTTCTCGAGGTATTGAGAGCATTCGTAAAGAAACTCTCCATTTTGTTTTATTCTCGTTGTGCACACAAGTACAAGTCTTCTAAGCATAAGACTTTGTAATGTAAGATATTAATGAACGCGTTCGAATATCACAGGTAGTACTCAATAATTGTGTTCCTGTGTAATCGTTGTAAAAAATTTTATACACAGTGAATTCTGCGTTGCAGGTGTGGATAAAGAGCACTGGACGCACGAAAATCACTTTTCACGACATTGTGAAAATTTGTGCGTCACGCAACGAAAAGGCTAGTTTCACGTGACAATTAAGCACAAAGTAAAATCTTCATGAAAACCTACACCTCGGGATCTGCATTGTACGAGAAAAAGTGAATTCAATGTTGCAGAGTGCGGAGAATCGGTCTTTTGGAGATAAAAAAAAAATTTTTAGCATCTAACAGCTTTTTTATGCATGTTCTATCATTCTAATCTAAAAAGTAAATTTGGAAAATTTTAATCTTTGTTGGTGTCAGAAAGGCCGGCTTTAGACTTTAAACGCGTACTATATAACGCATATAAATAGTTGACTTTATGATTTCATGAATACACCGATCTAGAAACTGCGGAGCAATTTTCAACGTCACTTTAGGTATTAGTTAATTATTCTACGGGGAGAGAGCATCCTTCTGACTGTTACTCGTTAGATAACAGTAAAACCTTCTTCCCTCCTTCGCGACTGCTCGTCCGTAAAAATGCCTTTAGACGTGTTTTATTTGCCCTCAAAAGAAATTAGTCCTACAAATACACAGGACTCAGCAACAGAAGCGTCGCATATGCAAAATAATAATGTCTCCCCGCAAAATTTAGGCCTGGGTGAAGCGGGCGTGATGGGAGTTGGGGGCGGTGCACTCACGATCAAGCACACCAAATTCGCCGGAAACGTCGCCATTAAACATAACTAGTAGATTCATACCCAATGCACGGGATAACGCAAATAGACCTCTCGCATTTAAGTCTAAAAGCGCGTCATATTTCGATCAAAACAGATTTTTAATGACTGAAACAGCCAGCGCGTTCCGTGAAAAAACGGTATCCAGAGAGGCCTATGAGAACCTGGAGAAATCTTGCTATAATAAAATTAAAAATTTGCAGCAAGCTCATAAGGAGCAAGTACTAATGTTCAATAAACAAATAGAATCTTTAAAATCGTTAATTTTACAAATCCAACAAAATCAAAATTCAAATGATGTAAGCATCACAAATTTTCCAGAAACAAATTTAAATAACCTTCCAAAGTCATTAAATTCAAATTTCACAAGTAATATTAACATGCCAAAAACAAAACAAAGTTTAAACTCTAAATTTTCTGGAATTTCAATAAATAATCAAAAGCAAGACAGCTTCTCGTCGGCCTCGACCTCTACTTATAAACAAGCAGCTCTTTCTTTTCCAACAACACAATTTAACTCAAACCCTAACACCTCTAATCCGCAAAAACAAACAAACAAACAGATACCTTCAGACTTTAAGAATCCTATAACCTTGTCAACACATACAAGAGACACACATGACATAAACACGCACAATCATAACATTCAACCGTCAGTATCGGCAAACGTTAATTTTAAACCAATAAAGTTACCATTTTGGCAACACGATCCCGCGATGTGGTTCGAAATGTATGAATATCAATTGTTTTTGCAAAATATAATAGACGATAATATAAAGTTTATTAACGTGATGCCGAACTTAAGCAATAGTATTATAACAGATATATCGGGCAGTATTAAAATGCTTAAAGGTAATAACCGGTATGAAGGACTTAAACGCATTCTAATTAAAAAATATACGCCATCGGACGATTGTAAATTATGAAAACTTTTTAGAGGTTGTCAAATGGGTACGCGCAAACCGTCGGAATATTTAAATGAATTAATTAGCTTAGCGGGAGAAGAAATACCGCATGGTTTAATTTTAAAAGCATGGAAGGCGAATTTACCTTTCAATATACGCCAGTTCGTACGGAAAGATGTTACGCCAAAGAACGAAGCGGACACGGTCGACCATGCAGATGAAGTGCACGCTGACTTGTACGGCACTCCCAACACGGTACACGAGATAAAACAGACGAAAAGTCAATTGTTAGATTCGGTCATAACAAAAATTGACGCAATAGTTAACAAACGTGTCCAAGAAAGAAGTAGATCGCTTTTTTTAAACCCCGGGGACGTAACAAATCTAGAGAACGCGAACGAAGTAAAAGTAAAGAGAATAGGAAATTGTGTTATTCGCACGCTAAATACGGCAAAAACACCTATAAGTGCACTAAACCGTGTGATTGGATTAATTGTTCTAAGAAACCGGAACAAAACGTCAGAGACAATAAAAACGCTAAAGACACGGGCGAACAGAGAAAATACGCGAACCAGGATTTAAACTGGAAACTCGGCGCGTAATGGAGACCAGCGTAGCCGGGACGAGATCAGTGCGTCTCGACGTAAAGGATATCTATATAAACAAAGTATTTTTAATAGATCTGGGCGCGGAAATATCCATTGTTCCAAAGCCGAAAAACTTTAAAGGTAATAAGACTGACATGCAACTTTATGTGGCTAATGACACTCAAATTAACACTTACGGCACATTATATAAAAAACTTAATCTTGGGTATGCGCAAGAACTGCCTTGGTCGTTTATTATTGCAGATGTACCTTACCCGATAATGGGTGGAGACATCTTGAATTATTTTCATCTTTTGCCAGATTTAAATAAAAAACAATTAATTAACACTAATACAAATGAAATCATTCTCGGCTTTAACAGGGCAGTTCTTGACATACGAATTTCCTTAGTAGACCCTAAAATAAAATATGCGCATACACAAAGTAAATATCCAACGGTGATAGGCGTAGATAAACTAAAGCCCCTAAAGAATAAGGGAATTTATCATTATATCAAAACCACGGGTCCACTCTGCGCACAGAAACCGCGACGCTTGCATCCGCAAAAGTTGAAAATAGCGAAAGCAAAATTTGGAGAGTGGTGCAAATCAGGCGACTGCAGGCCCTCGAAAAGCCCTTGGGCGATACCTATACATATAGTGCAAAAAAAAAACGGGGAATGGAGAATCTGCGGAGATTATTGGAGGTTGAATGAGGTTACGGTACCGGATAGATACCCCATACTAAATTTACATGACTTTTCCGGTAATGTATATGGTAAAACTATTTTTTCCGCCCTTGATCTGGAAAGTGCGTTCTTACAAGTACCCATTTTTCCAGACGACGTTTCCAAAACTGCAGTTATTACGCCGTTTGGTCTATATGAATTTCTCGTTATGACCTTCGGTTTCAGAAACGCGTTGCAGACATTCCAAAAATACGTTAATCTAGCGCTAGGGGATTTAGATTTTGTCTTTGCATACATCGTCAATATACTCGTGGCGTCCGCCTCACCCGAGGAGCATGAAAAGCACTTAAATATAGTGCTTGAAAGGCTGCGGGACTTCCATTTGTATCTTAATTTGAAAAAATGCATTCTAGGGGTAGAACGATTAGTTTTTCTCGGTCATACTATCGATAAAGATAGCCTGAAGCCTGACCCTAAACTAGTGGAATCTATAAGAAACTTCCCAGAACCCCAAACGGTAGACGAACTACGTCGATTTCTAAGGCTAGTTAATTTTTATAGAAAGGCGACCCCACAAGCGGCAGAAACGCAACGCCATCTGCACGCACTAATTATAGGCAATAAGAAAAATACAGAACGCGGGTAGTTTGGTACCTAGACGCGTTAAAAGCCTTCGGAAAAACTAAGAACAATATAAGTAGCATCACTAGTTTAGCTTATCCGTGCGCAGACGCAGAAATACGCGTAACAACGGATACCTCTAATTTCGCAATGGGTGCCTCTTTGGAGCAATATGTGAACGGCAGTTGGCAGCCGTTAGCATTTTTCTCCAAAAAGTTCACGCCGGCGCAGTCCAACTATTGCGCATATGACCACGAATTAATGGTGATTCACGAGGCTTTAAAACACTTTAGCTATTTCTCAGAAGGTCGAATTTTTAAAATTTTTACGGATTATAAACCGCTTATATACGTGCTTGCGCAAAACTTAGATACCTGTACGCCATTACGCGCACGTAAATTATCTTATATATCGCAATTTAACGTGGAAATTTGCTATTTGCGAGGTGAAGACAATGTAGTCGCGGATTCGCTCTCGCGTATTGATTCCTGCATTGCGCCAGCCTCTTTTGACTGGAGCAATGAGGCATCAACTGGTGAACGTTTTGTCAAAAAGACCTTTGCAAGTATCACGACATTTAACTTTCCGACGTTTTTTACTCTCGAGGAAATCTTGCAAGAACAAGAGCGCGATGACAAACTAAAAACGATAATCGTGGATCCTAATCATCCTTTAAAGCTAACTAGGCTGCACTGGGGACCCAATCGAACGGCTATTTATTGCAATTACGCCGCGCAAACCTTTAGACCGTACGTACAAAAAATCTTTAGACGGGAAATATTCAAAATCTTTCACATTAATAATGCGCACCCTTCGGACCGTGTAACCGATAGGTTACTTAGACAGCATTACATGTGGCCTAATATGGCTAAAGAAGTAAAAGAGCAATGCAAAAACTGTTTAGATTGTCAACGCGCTAAAGTTTCTCGCCAAAACAAGTTTTTGCCATCGCACTTTATTCAACCCGACGCGAGAATTGCACTCTTGCACATAGATATTGTAGGTCCTCTACCGGAGAGTGATGGCTACAAATATCTTCTCACTATGATAGATAGATTCTCGCGCTGGCCAGAGGCGACACCTCTGCGGGATATATTGGCCCCAACGGTTGCACGCGCATTTTTCGATACGTGGGTAACGCGCTATGGAGCACCCGTTACTATAACTACGGATCGGGGGCGTTAATTCGAGTCGCAATTGTTTAACTCCTTATTAGAACTCATAGGGACTAATAGAACGCGAACAACGGCGTATCATCCCCAGATGAATGGCTTGATCGAAAGATGGCATAGGCAGTTGAAAGCTGCATTAATGTGCGTTGCACATAACTACAACTGGATGAAAGTCTTGTCACATGTTTTACTGGGTTTGCGTACGAAAGTACGTTTAGAAACAGACGCAAGTCCAGCGGAGTTTGTATACGGCACGAAATTAACGATACCGGGCGATCTTCTTGAGTTTCGTGATTTTTCTTGTGCGAATGATAATGCTTTTTTGTCCGAATTTAGAGACTACATTGCGCAAGTAAAGCCAGTTCCAGTCGTTCATAATGATTCTGCCAAGCCCTTCGCCTTTAAGGATTTAGCGAATCGCACGCATGTCTTTGAATGCATTAGAGCAGTTAAACCACCATTAACGCAGCCGTACACTGGTCCTTATAAGATTATCTCGCGACACCAATTTGGACGTACCTTCACGCTAGATAAAAATGGCAAACACGTTACCGTGAATCTAGAGCTTCTAAAACCAGCCTATTTTTCTGTGAAAAATTTTATTACATATATTTACACCAATGTTGACTCAAAGATTGTTGATTTTAAACTTTCTTGTTGTTTTATATTGTACATAAATACTTTGAAGAGGACTTCTACAGGCGAAGTCGAAACGTCAGTGTTTCAGAATAAAAATTTGTTGAACAGTATAACCCGTTGCATACGTTATTTTCTAAAAATTTTCAACTGTTCGTCACCTCAAAAAGATGGAATAGAAACTCTTGTATGTTTCCTTTAATTCCTGCTGATCCGGCTTGCTTGAAGTCATGACTTCCTCCAGCAGTTGGGTCAGAACCCAGGATGTTTCAACAGAGATTCTACGCATCCACGAGCACATATTCACCCCGAGTGACGCGCCCGTGAGACACCATCTTAAGCGCGTGGAGACCTGCTTGCTCGAGTTAAGGAGCGAGTATATGCGATCACTTAACGATCGCATGAAAGCGGTTAGGCGCGCTTCCCAACGCACTCACCCGAGCACTACACCCACTTATGACCGCCGCTTCCCGAACTTGTTTGTGGGCAACCAGCCTGTACGCTCCTTGTTGGTTTATAATATGCACAGAGTGTCAAAAAAGGCACTAGGCAACATGCTGCTTGCCCGTGGACAGTCGAAATTTAACATCGATGCGGTATTTATCAAAGATCAGCGGTGCAGTGCAAAGGTAACTTGCGATAACCTTGCGTCATCGACAAAAATGCAGTGCGACGCCATTTTAAATTAATTGTATTTTGAAAGGGAGCATGGAGGCCAGGTGAGCAGGAGATATGTTAAAGTATGTCCGTTTAAGGAGCACGTAGTACCAGACAGCTCAAAGCTGACTGTTAAGGTCTCCAAGGTACTCCCCTCCTGCCTGCCTGGTGGCTCTTCGCCTTGATGCCATATGCCATATTAACGAATATTATTGAATACTTGGACAATTACGCCAAGTTGGCATTAATCACTGTATTGGAGGGATGGCGCACAGTTCGATATAAGATTAGGTATCTGCACTTCGACTCGGGTAGTCGATGCTACCAGACGGTTGACGGACTGCAGAGAATGTGAGATGATGCGCGACAATTTTTCTTTAGTTTAATCACCATGCGCGAGTGGTGGCCCATGGA
This sequence comes from Anastatus disparis, assembly GCA_017163975.1. NCBI lineage: Eukaryota > Metazoa > Arthropoda > Insecta > Hymenoptera > Eupelmidae > Anastatus > Anastatus disparis. Next base: position 3,514,118 of record JAFFSR010000224.1, on the reverse strand, counting down.
CACATCTGACTTCCAGAATTTGTTGGACATTAATTTAGGTAACCCGTCGGGTTGGGTAGAACGAACGTGCCTCATGGGTGTTGATCTGCGCGGCGTCGTGATGACGCCAACGGTACTTGAGACGCTAACTTAGCACTTCTCCACTAGAAAGTTGATTATTGGAAAAACCACCTGGTTTTTCAATGACAGGGTCAGCCTCGAGGGTGTCGTTAAACTCTCAGTCCATAACAACCCAACGGTGCGTTCTACTTGGAGGAAGAAGAGTGAGGAGGAGGGATCTGACAAGCTCTTTCTGATTCCATGGTTCAGTCCCCAAGCTCGACTCACGCTCACTTCTATCACTTTGGTCAATTGCTCGCAATTGCTTATAGAGCAACTCATGGAGTTCATTAAAGATAACCAGGTTTTAACAGAGCTGAGCTTGGTGGACTGTTCTAACATCGACTCAAAGTTTCAGATATGGCAACTCCCTGAGAGGATCTTCGCCGTTGTTAACGGATTGAGGATCTTCCGCATGGAGTTTAATAACTCGACCGTCGAAGCTCTGGACTTTGTACATCAACCGGTCCTTGAAAGTCATCCTTTTTTGATGGAGTTGATCCTTAAGGGCAGTAAGTTCGTAGAACAAAGTTTACAAAATTGTATTAATGCAACTCCGGAGCTTCGCACGGTCGACTTCACGGGCTTGGGCATTCCCCAAATTAGATGAAATTTCTCCGCTTCACGTTACCTAACTTTGGTGAAGCTGTCATACCATCGACGCCTGGAGGACGCGCTATACTCTCTTGCTACCCTTCGGGTATGCGACGTCCTTATTACTAATACATTAGGCAAGACCAACAAAAGGAATCGCTTCTTTAATCCACGTTTTGTGGAAGACGTCTTACCCAAAGTGCCTTTCTTCAGGTTCGTAGCTCAAAAATGCAGGATGTGTCTACGCGAAACCACGCGCTGGCTCATAGAAAACTTTGGTGCATATGTCACACCAAAGAGTGAAGCTGCAGAAAAAGACACCATCTACGAGTGCTTCGAAGTCAGGTACAACATAGATTAAATCCGCGAGCCCAAGTCCGCTGCAACTTTTAACTAACCTTTTTGTAAATTGCGCAATAGTTGTATACCTTTTTCGTTTAATATCCTCTTTTTTCATCATCTTTTTTTTCAGTAAAATCATTTATTGATGACTTTTCATTTTTAATTTTTAATTAATATATCATATGTATATTAGAGTCACGCGACAATTTTAGCTAAGGTTAGAAGAATATACAATGTATAACTTTTCTTTTTTTAACAGTCAAGTGTACTAAATAAAACCTTAAACAAATATTTTTTTATTTAATTAGACATTCGGTGCTACACTCAATCATGGCACTAGACAATTGCATATTACTCAGTCTACATTAGCTCATGAAACAACGGTTTGTTTTGGTAATTGCACCGTACGATTTAATAAAAACATCAATAGATAAAAAGATATCTAGTTAAATATGCATGCATTAAAACACCAGTGATTGAGTCGTTTTATCAGCAGATAGCCATCTTAGTGCATTTGACTGCATCAGCTAATGCGCAAATCCCGCAATTATGTAATATTTAATTGTAAAACAATACTTACGTATATCAAAATATGTACAATGTATCTGCATATAAATCAGCGTACACATCGACAATTTTATTGTAATTAAACTGCATTTTTAGCACTTTCAGTGCATCAATAAATAAGCAATGTATCTGCGTACAAATCAGTGTATATACTGATAACCATACTGTAATTAAATTGCATTTTCAGCACTTTCAGTGTGCTAACAACAGATGATGAGACATATTAAAAATGCTCTCACTAAAACTTGTATCATATAAAATGCGTAATGCAACATAATATGTAAAATAGAGTCCTTGCGAACTGCAAGATCTTCACTGTAAAAAGTAACATTTGTTTGTTTTTTGTTTAAGAAAAAAAAGAAAAAAGCTACAGATAGTAAAAACTGTAATGTGATAGAGCAAATAGTCATTATTGTGCATAAATAAAAAGCCTTACTGTGATAAAGCAATTATTGTTAAAAAAATATATATTAAATTCAGCAATTTCTTCTGCGATCAATAAGTATTGACTGAAAATATTGTAACCAAGCGAATACTAACCCTTTATTAATGTATGAATGATCGGGTTGAATGATTGAGATGAATTTCTCGTATGCAGAATGATTTTTTAACTTTGAAAATGTTTGTAAATATTTCAGCATTGGCTGTGATAAGAGGAATGTTAACCTCTAATGTCATAAATAGATTTTATATCATAAAGTGTGATAAATGAATGAGTGCAACACAACATACATCTTTTGTACTTGTAATAAAAATTACCCACACAACATTTTTTTGTTGGGGGGTAGTGATATGGGGACTCACACATAGTCTATGTATGAGAATGGCGCTGTAAGCGCACCAAGACACATAAGTGTATACATGCAAACGCCTCTGCGTAGGCGTCAAGACAGACAAGCGAGTAACAGCGCGCGAGCCACTTCGTTGTATTCAGTCTAGCTCCAACGGTCCTCATGCTCAGTCGCACTGACCGTCTTGAAATATATATAACATATTAATACACTTCTCCTGTCTTCTTTAGACCTCTCTCTGATTCTCCTTATCCTGGGTAGCTACCACAAACAACCAAAAAAATATTTTTAAAAAATTGAAAATATAAAGATAACAAAAATAAAATCGATTGAAAATAGAGATACTAATAAATTTAAAAAATTGCATAATAAAGAAAAATTACGCAAAAAAGAAACTTATAGAAAACTTATTAATGAACAACATAATGAATGTGAGAGAATGGTACAAATTGAAAATTAAAAATTGGAAAATGCCGGTATTATTAACAAAACACAGGTAAGAAATGATTGTTACCCATTGAAAGAATCTTGCACAAGGTGTAAGCAAATAGAAATTGATGACAATAAACATGTTAATAATGATACTACAATAAATAAACCAATAGATGGAAAAATATGAATATGATTCTTATTAATTAAAGACATTATTTATAAAGTGTAAACGATTAAAAATTGAAGATGATAATTATAATGAAAATTACAATAATAATAATTATAATAACAATCATAATATTGTATTGAACAGAGTTATTAATAAAACAATAAAGGGCAAAGTAGAAAAAAAATTAAAGAGATTAAATGAAAAAATATTAACTGAAAAAATTAATTCGAAACTGATTGGTTGTATAGCAAATATATATTCCGATGCAAATCTCATATCTGAAAATTATATTGGTTTCATGACAAATACATGTGTTTATTGTGATGCGAAACATTTTGCTTTTAAATATACTAAAAGTAACAATTTTTTCAATTGTTGTCATAAAGGTAAAGTGAAATTGTTAGAAAATTCTCCTTACCCAGAACAATGAATGTTTTTAGCAACTGAATTAACGGAAGGAAGTATTGATTTTCGACCGAATGTTAGGTTGTACAGTAATGCTTTAGCATTCACAAGTTTTAGTGCCAATTTTGATACATTGCCGCTTCAAGGACCACAAGTTATTAGAATATGTGGAAAAATTTACCATAATGTATATGCGTTACATCCTAATAAAGATGTAGCACGTAAATATGGACCATTATATACTTCAGATAATAAAATGGCAACGATTGAACGGAATTTGTTCAATACAAATTTAAAATTATTAAAACATTTAGATATCTTGATAAGAGACATTAACCCTCATGCTAAAGCCTATAAATGATGCGTTAAATAGAAGAAGAAGAACTACAACGATGTTCAAAAATCTATCATCCTCTTAGAACTGTTACTATGTCTATTGTCCGCAATAATAATTTGGATAAAAATAGATATAATTTACCTACCTGTAATAAAGTTGCAATAGTATATGTTGGAGAAGACGATCTTCTTTCTATTAAACGTGATATTGTCATTTACTTTGAATATGATGAACCAATTAGTATACCGACAATTAGCAAACATACAGATCCTATGACATATACGCTTATTCATCCTAATGGTGGTTTTGGATGAATACCAAATATCAAAGTGAATTTGGAAAATTTAATATTTTAAATTTGCAATTTTCTAATTATAGATTTAGTGTTAGAAATTAATTTAATCCATACCTTAATTTAGGGAAAATTTCTCAACCGTTTATTGTTGATGCGTTTGTAAAAGTTGAAACCTCCAGTTTATATTTCATAGGAAAAAACCAAAACGTATGAAGAAGTGATTGTTACAAAGGTGTTCTGTACTATGTGCGTAACAAAAAAGAATACGGTTCTTCAAAAATTGAAAAAATTGTTATATTATCATCATACTTTACAGGAAGTCCACGAATTTTAAAACAAAATTGCATTAACTTAATGACACTTGTAAATTATCATGGTAAACCTGACCTTTTTGTAACTATGACCTGTAACCTACATTGGAAAGAAATAACTGAAAACTGAAATGTATGAAAATGCAATAGATAGACTAGATATTATAACAAAAATATTTTATCAAAAATTAGAAGAATTAAAAAATTTAGTGATAAAAAAGGAAATATTAGGAAAATTTATTGCATATAATTATGTAATAGAATTTTAAAAACGATGATTACCGCATATGCATATGTTGTTATTCTTGGATAAAAATAATAAATTTGACATTCCCGAAAAAGTTAATAAAATAATAAGTGCAGAAATCTCAAATAGAGATATTTATCCAAAATTATATAATATTGTTAAACAATTTATGATACACGGTCTCTGTGGTATGCAAAATATAAATTGTCCATGTATGGATAAAAATACGAAACAATGTACTGAAAATTTTCCAAAAAAATTTAATAATACAACAACATTTAAATCAAACGTAAAAATGATGGCGTCAAAATAATTTTCAAAAAAAAAATTTAAAAAAAGAGTTGCAGATGATGGATTTGTTGTTTCTTACAATTCTTTCTTATTATTGAAATTTAATGTACACATAAACGTAGAAGTATATTCCATTGTACAATGCATTAAATATTTATTTAAATACTGTTATAAAGGTCATAATTGTGCATACATTAAAATACATCAAGTCTTTATTTTCAATCAGAAAATAAAGACACTTTCCAAAATGACAATCGTGAAAATGTTGAATATGAATATGACGAAATCCAACAATACATTAATACATGATATTTATGTCCACCTGAAGCAATGCGCAGATAATTAGAATATCCTTCACATGTTATTTTATATACTATAAAACGTATAAGCGTTCATGAAGAAAATGAACAAAATGTATTTTCCAAAGAAAGAAAAGAAGAAATGATCATGCAAAAAATGTGGGAACAACATTAACAGCATATTCTGAATTAAATAGAGAAGATTTTGAAGCATGAAATTACTTGTATTTAGAAATACCAAATTTTTTATACATTTGATGAATAACTGAAAAAGATAGATGGATATATAATTAATTTATTTATGTACATTATGTTTTACAAATATTAAGGAATACAAAAATGTATAAACATAATAAGATAACTGAGTATAACAATTTAGAAATATAACAAAATAGAAGCTAATAAGATAACAATTTAACAATATAAATGAACAAGAGTAAATAAGAAATCAAAATTAAAATTATGCTGACAGTGGTGGCTCATTCTCCAAGGATTGGTGATAAGCAAATGCAGATGATTTGACAACATGCAGTGAGGGTGAATCGCGAAACGGTGCAGGGAGACCATTCCATAGTCGCGATGATGTGATCAGGAATGATGTCTGATAATACTCTGTAGATGCAAAAGGAATGGTTAGAGGCCTTACATCACCTCTCAGCGCCCTCACTGGCTAGTTCCATATAAATCTGGAATATAAATAAGGCGGTATATGCGTTGAGAACATTTTATACAATAAAGAGGTGGTAAAATAGTTTCTTCTACCCGCTGTAGACAACCAGTCAATCGAGAAACAATAAGCGGAAATGTGTTCACGCCTACCAACACCATAGATATAACGAATACCAGCATTGATGACTCTCTGAAGTCTCAGATCAAGTTCAGCAGAAAGATCGCCATAAACAAGACAACAGTAGTCTATAAGAGGAAAGAGCAATGCTTGATTGAGATGTTTTCTAAGAGCGAAGGTGGTACTTCTCCTAAAGACATTAAGCCTATAAAGCAGAGAAATGGAATGAAAGTGAAATGAAAGAAACAGAAGAAAACCAATACTTAGTAGAATGTACTTGGTCAGTCCGAAAGATATAGAACTTTATTTTATTAGGTTATTACTATTACATGTTAAAGGAGCCACATCTTTTAAAGCTTTGCGTATTGTTGATTAAGTGATGTACAATTCGTTTCATGAGGCAGCTAAAGCAAAACAATTAATTAATGAAGATGAAAAATGGGATAGATGTTTGAAAGAAGCATCTTCAACAGAGTTTCCTTATGCTCTCTGTAAATCATTTGCTTTTATTTGCTTTTTTCATAATCCTATAAATGCACGAGATTTATGTGAAAAATATAAAGATAAGTTTTACCATCCTAAATACGAAAAAAATATAGGTGAAAATTTTGCATTGAATGTTATTAAAAATAGTTTACAAGTCAATAGATTTTCTTTAAACGATTATAATAATAATATTCTCAATGAATTAAAAATAAAAATCATTCCTTTAAATAATAAACAAAGGTAAATATACAACTCTACTATAAAAAGTTTAAACAAACAAAGTGAAGAAAAATATATTTTTATAGATGGACCAGGTAAAAGTGGAAAAAGTTATTTACTTAAAGTTTTAATAGCTTATTTGAAAAATCACACTTTACATTATTTATGTGTAGTTTGGACAAGTATAGCAGCAAATTCATTGGTCGATGGAAAAACAGTGCATACAACATTTAAACTACCGTTAATTATAACAGATTGTACAACTTGTAATGTTAAGACCAGGCCGGAGTAGAATCTAATACCGACCGAGTAACAATTGAGTTTACTGTTATTTACTCAAGTTTTAAACGGTGTACCTTCAAATTAAAGATTAAGCGCAATAGATTTTATTATTAGGAACATCTATGCACAAGAAAAAAAAATCCTACCGCTTTGTTTTTGAGAAAAGTAAGGAACACTGAAGTAAAAGTTTAAGTTTATAATATTTTCGCGTTCCCTACTTTTCTCAAAAACAAAGCAGTAGATTTTTTTTCTTGTCCATAAATATTTGTAATAATAATACCTATTGGGCTTAACCTTCAATTTGTACATACACCGATTAATACTTGGGTAAATAACAAAAATCTCAATTAGACAAGGACAGCGAATCCGATCTGCTATTAAGCCTAATTCTGCAGAAGGCAAACAATTAAAGGAAACACAAATAATTATTTAGCTGAAGATGATAACAAAAAAAATTTAGGTATTATGTAACCTACAAAATTTTTAAATTAGTTAACTCCTAATGGACTTCCACGACATGAATTACATTTAGATGTAGAGACTATTATAATACTTTTGAGAAATTTCAATGTCAATGAAGGACTTTGTAATGGAATAAGGTTGATAGTAAAAAAATTGCTTAAATATTCCAATCAAGCGGAATCAGCAACTGGACAAAACAAAGGTAAATTAGATTTTATTCCAAGAATAAGTTTATCTCTATCCACGGAAGAAATTCCTTTTGATATGCAACGAAAACAGTTTTCTATTAGGTTTTGCGATGACTATTATTAAATCTCAAGAAAAAAGTTTGTGTTCATTTGCCGTCACCAGTTTTTAGTTATCGACAATTATATGTTGCTCTTTCAAGGACAAAATATAGAAATTATTTAAAATTATTTTTAGATGACAACGTTATTGTCAACAGCGAAAATAAAAATGAACAGAACAAAAGTTATAAAAAAATATTGTTTAAAAAGAGATATTGTAAAGAATATGTCAAAAGATATTGTATATATTTATGTTTTAGATTGTGTAATAGTTAAACTCGAATATATAATAAAAAATATGAAATACACTAAAATATAAAATATTTACTGAAATAAATATCGACTGACGCTATCAAAATCAATAGTTTGATATGATGTTGAATTAACTGCATAAAAGGATGCTGTTTATTTGGCGGCATATGGAGATACACTGTTAAATCGGCTGCATATTGGGATGCGCTATTAAATCAGCTGCATATTGGGATGCGCTGTTTAATAAGTTGCATATTGGATTGATCTATTAAATTTGCTGCATACGGAGATGTGCTGTTAAAACAGTTGCATATCGAGATGCGCTATTAGATTCACAATGTCTAATGCCAAGGCGAAACGCACAAACATATTGCATTTAAAACAAAAGAAAGATGAAAAGAGTCCGGAGCAGAGCCTGTATAAAACATTATAAGGAATACGCACCAAAAAAGAACTAAATGTAAAAGTATACAGGCTTAAATGGAACGCTACATCGAGAAATATAGTACACAGAATAATAAATTGTAATGATTAATTGTAAGACTAAAAAAGAGCTCAAAAAATATAGAACCCAAAAAAATATGAAAATCGAAAAAAATATTAAGCCCGAAAAATTATAGAGCGCAAGAAAATATATAAACAAAAAAAATATTAGACACAAAAAAACAAGAATCAAAAAAATATTGGACCCAAAAAAATGTAAGAATTAAAAAAATATTAGATTCAATAAAATATAGAGCCCAAGAAAATATAAGAAACAAAAAAATATTTGGCCCAAAAAAAATATAAAGCCCTATGAAATATAAAAAAAAAAATATTAGGCCCAAAAACATATAGAGCCCAAGAAAATATAAGAATCAAAAAACTATTAAGCCCAAAATTATATAGAGCCCAAGAAAATATAGGAATCAAAAAAATATTTTGCCAAAAAAAATATAGAGCCAAAGAAAATATAAGAATAGAAAATATTGGGCCCAAGAAAATATAAGAATAAAAAAAATATTAGGCCCAAAGAAATATAAAGCTTAAAAAAATATAAGAATTACAAAAATATTGGGCCCAAAAAAATATAAGATGAAAAAAATTTTCGGCTGAAAAAAATATAGAGCCCAAAAACATATGAGAATTAAATAAATATTTGGCATAAAAAATATAAAAATAAGAAAAATATTGCGCCAAAAAAATATAAAGCCCAAGAAAATAAAGGAATATAAAAAATATTTGTCAAAAAAAAATATGAAGCCTAAGTAAATATAAGAATAAAATATGTTTAGCCTAAAAAAATATAGAGCCTTAGAAAATATGAGAATCAAAACAATTTCGGGCCCAAAAAAATATGATTCAAATAAATATAAAGCCAAAAAAATATAAGAATAAAAAAATACTGTGCTCAAAAAAATATAATAATGAAAAACATTGGGCCCATTAAAATATATATCCAAGAAATTATAAGAAGCAAAAAAACTCTGGGCCCATGAAAAGATAAGAATCAAAAAAATTGGGCCCAATGAAATATAGAGCACAAAAACATATAAGAATTAAAAAAATATGTGGCTTTAAAAAATATGAGAATCAGAAAAATATTGGGCCCAAAAAAATATAAAAAACTATAAAATATAAGAGAAAAAAATATTGGGCCCAAAAACATATAGAGCCCGAGAAAATATAAGAATAATTAAACTATTGGACCCAAAATTATATAGAGCCAAAGAAAATATAAGAATAGAAAATATTGGGCTCAAAAAAAAGAATTATAATCAAAAAAATATTAGGCGTAAAGAAATATAAAGCTTAGAAAAGTATAAGAATCACAAAAATATTGGGCCCAAAAAATTATAAGATAAAAAGAATTTTGGGCTAAAAAATAATATACAGTCCAAGAACATATGAGAATTAAATAAATATTTGGCATAAAGAAATATAAAAATCAGAAAAATATTAGGCCAAAAAAAATATAGAGCCCAAGAAAATAAAAGAAACAAAAAAATATTGGACCAAAAAAAATATTTAGCCCAAAAAAATAGTCTCAGAAAGTATGATAATCTAAACAATTTCGGGCCCAAAAATATATGATTCAAAAAAATATAAAGCCAAAAAAAAATATAAAAATCAAAAAAATACTGTGCCCAAAAAAATAGAGAGCCCAAGAAAACATAATCATGAAAAACATTGGTCACATTAAAATATATAGCCCCAGAAAATATAAGAAGCAAAAAAACACTAGGCCCATGAAAAGATAAGAATGAAAAAACTTGGGCCCAAAGAAATGTAGAGCCCAAGAACGTATGAGAATTAAAAAAACATTTAGTCTCAAAAAATATGAGAATCAGAAAAACATTGGGCCCAAAAAAATAAAGAATCTAAGAAAATATAAAAATCAGTTAAATATTGAGCCCAAAAAAATATGGAGACCATAAAAATATAAGAATCGAAGAAATATTGGGCCCAAAAAAATATAAGAATCAAGAAAATTTTAGGCCAAAACAAATATAGAGCCAGAGAAAATATGAGAATTTAAAAAATATTAGAAAAAAAATATAAGTATCAAAAAAATTTTGAGCCAAAAAAAATAAAGCCCAAGAACATATAAGTGTTAAAAAAATATTTGGCATGACGAAATATAAAAATCAGAAAAATATTGGGTGCAAAAAAATATAGAGCTCAAGAAAATAAAAAAATCAAAAAAAATACTTAACCCAAAAATATAAAAAGCCCCAAAAATATAAGAATAAAAAAATATAGAGCCCAAGAAAATATAAGAATCAACAAACTATTAGGCTCAAAAAAATATAGAGCCCAAGAAAATATGAGAATCAGAAAAATATTTAGCATAAAATAATATAGAGCCCGAAAAAATATAAGAATAAAAAATATATTGGACCCAAAAAAAATATAGAGACAAAGAAAATATAAGAAACAAAAATATATTTGGCTCAAAAAATATAAAGCCCGAGAAAATATAAAAATCAGAAAAATATTGGGCCCCTTAAAATATAGAGCCCAAGAAAATATAAGAATCAAAAAAATTATTGGTCCAAAAAAAATATAGAGCCCAAGAAAATATAAGATTCAAAAAAATAATTGGCCCAAAAAATAGAAAAATCACAAAGTATTGGACCCAAAAAAAATATAGAGCCCAAGAAAATATAAAAATCCGAAAAATATTGGGCCCATTAAAATATAGAGCCCAAGAAAATATAAGAATCAAAAAAATTATTGGACACAAAAAATATAGAGCCCAAAAAAAAGAATCAAAAAAATAATTGGCTAAAAAATAGAAGAATCAGGAATATATTGGGCATAAAAATATATAGAGCCCAAGAAAATATAAGAATCAAAAAAATTATTAGGCCCAAAAAAATTATTAGGCCCAAAAAAATGTAGAGCCCAAGAAAATAAAAGGCCTAAAAAATATGAGGCTCAAAGAAAATAGGGTTCGAAAAAAATTAGGACCCGAAAAATATAAAGCCTAAAAAAGTATAGAGCCCAAAAAATTATGGGACCCTCAAAAATAAAAGACCCAAAGAAAGTAGGACTCAGAAATATATAGGGCCCAAAAAATATAAAGCGTAGGAAAATATAAAGCTAAAAAAAATAGAACATTAAAAAATTTTAGAACCCAAGAAAATATAAATTTAAAAAAAATATTGGGCCTAAAAAAATAAGATGTAAAGCCAAAAAATATAAAGCCAAAAAAAATATCGAGATCAAAATAATATTTGATCAAAAAAAAATAAATCCCTAAAAAATATAAGGATTACAAAAATATTGGACCCAAAAAAATATAGGAATCAAAAAAATTCTAAGCTGAAAAAAATATAAAGCCCGAGATCATATGAGAATTAAAAAAATGTTTAGCATCAAAAATATAGGAATCAGAAAATTATTGGGCCCAAAAAAATATAAAGCCCAAGTAAATATTAGAATAAAAAATATTCGGCACAAAAAAAATAGAGCCTAAGAAAATATCAGTATCAAAACAATATCGGGCCCAAAGAAATATAATTCAAAAAAATATAAAGCCCAAGAAAATATAAGAATTAAAATAATACTGTGCCCAAAAAAATAGAGAGCCCAAGAAAATATAATAATGAACTCCATTGAGCCTAGTCAAATATAGAGCCCAGAAAATATAAGAATCAAAAAAACATTGGGTCCAAGAAAATGTCGAGCCCAAGAAAATATAAAAATCAAAAAATTTTGGGCTCAAAAATACATAGAGCCTAAAGAAATATAAGAATCAAAATGTAATGTGCCCCCTACCGTTGTCAAGACGGGGGTACATAAATTTTTATTAACTAAAATTAATTTATACATGAGAGAAATATTTAGAAGAGATTGTGAGAATTTATTCAGTAGAAACAATAAATTGGGAGGTTGATGAAGTCAATTCATAGTTGTATTAGGTTAAATTTCTCATCTATTTATTCAATTCATTAAGAGGTTATATATCTCAATTAATAAACTAATCATTTTCATGTTAAACTAATTATTACAACTACTAATTCAATTTTGTTGAGGTTTCTTAAATTAAAAGGAAACAAGTACTGAGTTATTATTATACATTTCATTTATTCAAACTTTTAATGTCACGTAATTTCCGAAGTTCATGGAAAATTAGTCCCCACTCAAGTTCACTAGCAAACTAATTTATTGTCCGAGTCATTTTATAACTAAACTAAAATATTCACTTCGACTGTTGTTTTTTCTAATTAATTAGTTATACAGATTTGTATTACATGTACTAGAAAAATTATGTTTGAATGATCAAATGAAATCAATTTAAATATTACATTTAATTATTACTCAATATCGCGGGAACTAGGGGTCCGCGAAGAACCCGCCAGCCCGCTCTAGAACATTGCCTGGCGCGGAATGGTCATACGTAACTCTCTCTATTATCCACGTTTTTCTCCAGCGCAAAAAGGGGAGAAAGCTTTTTACAGCTCTCCTTCGAACAATTAGCAGAGAGAGTTGTATCAATTCATGCACTCTGTCTCTCTAACCCATTGTTTGATGACGCTCTCCTTCCTTCACCCATTCCCTACCTTAGCCTCCACCCTGCAGGTAGTAGAGGCGGAGGAGAGAGAAAATGAAGTCGCATTAGTTAATTGCTGTTCTCACGCCAGTTGGTCTGACGTAGTGACCACTCATCAAGGTTATTATATTACTAAATGAAGGTTAACGGTTTGAAATAGTCTTCATCTTCTTATAATGTCAGCGAAAATGAACGTGCTATGAGAAAGTTTTAGCACGTTTATTTCTAAATTAATTTTAATGAGGTTAAAAATAAAATTTGAAGTTTTAATAATTTTGTCACGTAACACAAAATAATATTGCGCCAAAAAATATAGAGCCCAAGGAAATATTAATATTAAAAAAATAATGGGCCCAAAAACATATAAAGCTGAAGAAAATATAAGAATGAAAAAACTATTGGGCCCAAAATTATATAGAGACCAAGAAAATATAAGAATAGAAAATATTAGGCCCAAAAAAATATGAGAATCGAAAAAATATTAGTCCCAAAGAAATATACAGCTTAAAAGAATAAAAGAATTACAAAAATCTTGAACCCAAAAAAATATAAGAATTAAAAAAATTCTGGACCGAAAAAAAATATAGAGCCCAAGATCATATGAGAATTAAAAAAATGTTTGGCGTGAAAAAATATCGGAATCAGAAAAATTTTATGCCCAAAAAAATTTAAAGCCCAAATAAATATTAGAATAAAAAATATTCGGCACAAAAAAATATAGAGCCTAAGAAAATATCAGTATTAAAACAATATTGGGCCCAAGAAAAAAAGATTTAAAAAAATATAAAGCTCAAGAAAATACAAGAATCAAAAAAATACTGCGGCCAAAGAAATAGAGAGCCCAAGAAAATATAATAATGAACATCATTAAACCCATCAAAATATAGAGGCCAGGAATATATAAAAATCAAAAAAACATTGGGCCCAAGAAAATATAAGAGTTTGATTATAATGAGTATGATTTCTATTTGTTTAGTCTGAGCCGTTAAACTTCGTAAATAAGATTCTTTTTGCTGCTCCTCAACCACAGTATTTATTACGGTCTCATAATGGCCTAGAGTCTCAGCATGATTGGTAGCAACGTTCTGCATTTGACTTATAGTACTACTAATCAGATGAGCACGTCGGTAAACTGGATTATTAATACAAAATCCTATTGGTGCACTCACTAAAAATGAAATTAATGACAACTTATCTAAATTACGAGTATTGGTGATGAGTAGAAGGGTGAAACCCACGTTCGAAGGACTAACCATAGTTGAATCTCCAAGAGCGAATGAATCCGATAATGCTCTAAGAACTAGTGCAATTGCACCTTCGAATCGACCACCTGTAGTGCCTAAACGAAGAGGCAGACCGCCAGGACCGACTACTAAGAAATCCTCACCTAAATTGGACCACAGCGTTGTTGCACAAAGGACACAGTCTAAGCAATCCGCAATTTCCGCTAGAGATAGTGGTGGTATCTAGCAAGGGAGAGTAACTAAACTCAACACAGCGAAACCAAAATTAGTATATAAAGATACTCTAGCGAGTCAAGCTAGAAGAGCAGCCCTAGCTAATAAAGAAAGACGTTTAACGAGACCAGGTACACCCAGTGATAATAGCAGTGATCAATCAAGTATGAGCGAGGTAAGCATCAGTCAACCAAAGAAGAAAGTACTCACTAAAAGAGTGATGCCAACTACTATCCTCGATTCTGATACTGAAATTGACGTAGGAAACATCTCCCAGTGGGGTACACGCTCTCCGGTTGATAGACCCTAGACACAGCGGATTAGGAGGTAATTATACCACTGATCCTAAGTCAGACACTGCTACCAATGCCGAAATACCAGCACCAGTTACGACTGAGCCATAAGATACTCAAATAATTCATTTGAATGCCTCTGAGAGTTACCGGAGAAGGCACCGATGGTGAAGATTTCTCTATTGAACAAACTCCAACACAAGAAGGAAACCAACCGACTTTAGCGGCACCTAGCTTATTTGCTACGAAAGATGAATCTGACATAACTACTTTGGAAAACATTTCAAACGAAATAATCCGATGTTTTAAGGACGACGATGGTGCAGTACCCAAATCTTTAATGTCATCTACGGGAACATAAGATGACTTTGCTGCAATCAGTGACAGTCATCATGCAGTAACTGAGACCCCGGTATCTAAGAAGCAAGGGTTAACAATTGCTGACAAACAAAGGATAGAAATAGATACCGAACGTAAATGTAATAAATTGGAACAAAGTTTGAGATCACATTGGTATAATACTGGTGACTGGGTAATCTTGGAAAAACTCGCTGATCATCCAACTAAACCCATGCCGGAATATTTTTCAGATGAGGATGAACCTACTCCTTTCCGAAGAGATAAGATAGAAGCAAAGGCGAAGAAACTAGGTATTCCTGAAATAACCAATACAATGCTGAATAGACTACCTATACCAGAGAAGCTAATGAATGGGCAATAACTTGAAGGAATCAGTAACTTAATAAATACAGTTCAACGTACTGTAGACAAAATCATCATCGATAACGAACTAGATGGTGGAGAAAACCGCAAAAACGCTGATGTGGAAGACAAGGTAAGCGGTTCTTTTATACACCTACCGGTTGAAAGAGCTATTTCCGTCACACCTAGCATTAAGGTTAATGAGCCACAGAAGAGCAGTACACCGCGGTTTCGAAAAAAAAGGTTCAGCTTCCTAACCTTGATGTAATACCGGAAACAAATCCTGTAGAAGAGACTATAAACATAAATTACAGTAAAGAGGCAAACGATACTTTTACTATATTACTGCCAATACCCGCTTGTGTATTAGCCGATAATGCTTTGACACCTGACATAAGCACAGGTGAGTCAACTAGCTCTATGAAGGAGCAAAAGAAAGGAATGAATAATGTAGTTCAAACAAGGAATTGTTTAACATATAAGAGAGACCACTATTTACATTTTATGTCTGGAGATTGTAACCGACATGACTCGGTGACGAGACTATTAAATGACATTGGTGCCATAGATATATGAGATATAAAACGATATGAACCTATAAGAGGTCAGATAACGGTTACACCTCACAAGGGGAAAAATGTATTCTCTTTGATCTTAAAGGATAAGGAACAATATTTATTGGACATCGATGTTTTAAATAACACTCTTGATAGGATAATCAGACTACTAAATGAAATGAAAATCTTGACGTAACGTGTACCTAAACGAAGCCAGGTGACCGACCACTTGGACCCAGGAATGCTTAACGAAATACTCAGGAAGCATTTTAATCACACCAACATAATTGTCACACTGTGTTAAGGTAGGTCTGAATATCCTAGCGAGGATGAAAGAGAAAAGATCAGTTTTAACCTGCATGACAGTTTAATTGGAGGACACAAAGGTACTAACCAGACTTATGCCAAAATTAGAGAACGATATTATTGGCTCAGAATGAGGAATGATGTACTTGATTTCATACGGACCTGCGTGACTTATCAGGAAAGGAAAATAGACCGCATTAACAAACGAGCTCCCATGATTATTACCGATACGCCAATAGAGAGTTACGACAAAGTCTCTATCGACACAGTCGGCAAATTGCGACTAACGTCTTCTAATAACTGCCATATATTAACCATGCAATATCACTTAACTAAATATGTTATCGCTACACCTTTCTCGAATATAAAAGCTACGACGATTGCAGATGCATTAGCTAGACAATCTGTCAGTTTGGAGCACCTCGAGTCATATTATCTGACCGTGGAACCAGTTTCATGTCTGAAGTAATAGCTGCTTTACTTCAATTGCTAAAGGTAACACAGTTACATTCCTCTGGTTATCGACCTCAAACCACTGTAGCTTTAGAAAGAAGCCATGCACCTTTAGTGGATTTCATTCGCACCAATGGCGACCAATATGAATATTGGGACAAGTTGACACCTTTTGCGGCATTCAGATACAACACAAGTTTGTACGTTGATACTGGATACACACCCTTTGAGTTAGTATGTAGAAAAGTTGCTCGATTTCCTTTGCGCATGCCAGAGGAGGAGAGATTAGCTACATATAATCAGTATCCACGTGACCTTATCACGAGACTAAGTGAGATGAAGGTTATGGCTGGAAAGAGACAAATAACCAAAAAAATAGGTTCCAAGAAATACTACGACAAAAAGGTTAAGGCTTTTAGACCGGGAATTAGCGACTACGTGTATATAAAGAATGAACCTTGTGCAGCCAAGTTTGATAAGTATTATTTAACTCCATCGAAGGTAATAGAGATTTTAGCGAAGAATAATGTCTTGTTAGAAAACCCTATTAGCAAGACAATACTAAAACACATTGATAAATTGAAAGCAGCGTTGATTCTAGAATAACTGATATTCTTAACTATTACAGGAAAAAGTCCTGGAAAACTATGGTTATGCTAATACTAGTACCACCGTTGGCACATGGATACTCAACCCATAAAAATACGCCAATAAACCTGAACCCAGGCATTTATTACGAGGAAATCGGCTCTTTAAGGTTAAAACGCGCTGAATGGAAGCTACGCATTCATGTAAACCTCGATAAAGTTCTCGACTAATGTGACGTTTTAGGATTAATAAACCAAGTCCATGACAACTGTAATAAGCAATTAACCAATCTAAAATGCCAGCCAAAAATGATGGACAACCGAAAGCCAGCCACGGAATAATATCATAAATGCGTCAATGAATTCAAGGATATTGAGTACTAGACCAAAACCTAGATGCCGTGAAGGATTCCTTAGGAATAGCCACTTTCTTGCTACAAGGCGAAATTCCCAAAGCTCTACTGACCCCAGAACTACTTGCGCAGCTAACCAATGATATACGTGAACATACCTCAGATTGGGACTTTCCCATGCCCTCTGAGTGTATTCGACCTGAAGAGATAGTAAAATATCTAAAGTAGATACTATTTATCACGAGGACAGACTTCTAGTAATCTTATACCTTTCACTGGTTAAAAGAGAGCCGTACTCCACGTACCGTATGTATCCACTACTCACCGTACAAGATTGGAAAGACCACCATTTGGGATACGCGTAAATCAAACCAACGCACTCCTTTATTGCGCTGAATGAAAAGAATAAATATTACCTCAAATTCGATCATGACTACCTACATGATTGTATAGACCAACCTTATGGATTTACTTGTGAAGTTAAAGGACGATTGATGGACTCAGCCGCGCTAGGTGACTGTGAACTTGTTATGCTCACTCAACCACATGAGAACAATTTCCAACATTGTAACATAATATACGTGACAAATCCATCATCCCAGTGAAGTTATCTCCACACCGAGGCAGTATGACTATACTCATTTACTAATAAAACCATAGTCAGGATCATCTGTGGATCACGAAAAGAAGAAATTCTACAACTGATCGGTACTGGCAAACTATATATCCCTGATAACTGTATAGGAAAAACCACTCAAATCATTACGCGAATCAGCAGTGAAAAATATACTTATCAACCCCAGCTACAGTTGAAGGTAGAAGAACTATTGCCAATATTTAAAGCCGAGAGTAGCGTTCAACCACAACCTCTACCAGAAATACTACATCCCAGTTCAAATAATGAATGGAACGGAAAAAGCTTGAGGCACATATCAGACGGACCTCTGCTGGCTGTATAATAATTGCCGAGGACGACAATTTTTCTAAGTAAGGGGAGGTGTTGCGTGATAAAATGATAAATTTCGATTTTTCATTATTTAAAAAAAAATTTATACTGAACATACAGACTTTTTCACAACATTTAAAGTGGCTGACTAAGAGCATTGCCATTGTAACATTTTTAATTGTTTTCAGACATATTTTAGTATGTTATCATTTCAAACATGAGTAACATTTTTCTCATTTTGAATCATTCTATTAAATCGATAGTTTAAAACGATATTACATAAGACTCAAATTCCAGTGTGTTTTAAATTCAGTTAGTGTTGATCTGGACTATTACTTTATAAATGCCGAAATTCATTTCACCTTCAAAATTTGAATGATTCAATCAAATGCGCGGCTAAGGGTTCCAACAGATGTACTAGAAAGATTCTTCTGCAAAGCCGAGTTCAACTACTGAGGAGAGCGACGAAGGAGCGCAAATACAGATAAAAGGAAAAATAATAATAACTAGAGTAGTAATTATTTTCTTAATTAATTTTAATCAAACGCAAAATAATCAGTGTAGTAATTAATTTTGAAGTAGAAATGCTTGATATCCAACAATGTTAAGACTTTAGTGCATTGGACAAGATTGATAAGTAATTTAGATTTATAATTGTGAATCGAATTTTTAAAATCCTTATCATTATTAATACTAAATAAATTCTACTTACAATTGCAATAATATCTCAATTGATTTCTGGCCTTGATCACTTTTCCGATCCATCCTTTGAATTTATGAAATGATTGGCGGATAGCTCGGTGAAATCGTTTTAAATTCATTTGAAATTTTCTCATTAGATTTATAAATCTTTTTTCTATTTGAGTTCCTCCACACTTAAATTATTCACACGCAATTGAAGTAGAAACCGCTAAAGCAATGCAACCAGTCAATAAATTTCCTTTTTCTCTCTCTTCATAAATAGTAACAAATCAATTTAGCGTTATTAACTTGTAGTAGCGTTATTAAAATGTAGTAACATAAGAGTAATTTTATAAATTCTGTACCGTAAAATGCTTAATCTTATAACTTTGAAATATTAAATCTTAGTTATAAGACAAAATATTACGTGCTCCCGTTTTGGCAACGAGGGGGCACGTTACAAAATGTTATAAAGTTATCAAGAAGTAAAGACTATAGGCGGGTTACCATAGTGAAATTGCCCCCTCTTAAAATCCTCATGGCTCATGTACCATTTTATGGAGGTTGAAAAAAAACTCCCACACACCAATTTTCAGCCCCCTAACCCTTGCGCATGCGCAGTAAAGTCAGAATAAGTGTTTTTTCGACTTTATTTTATTTTGACGTCCCTTTACATGGAAGACTCTTGCAAAAATATATAAGGGTAGGTTATTGTATGGCAATTAACCAAAAATTTTTGCAGATTACATAGCCTTAAATATCAACCTTAAAATTGATATTTAAGATTTAAATCGTTATTTTCACACTCTCGCTATTAAGGTGCCAGATTTGAAATTGATTTTTTAAATATATTTTTACCCCTTATTAACGATAGTTTTATTAGCTAAAAAAAAAATGGTGCGCCACCCTGATTTTCTCAAAAAACCGATATTATTGTACTTTTTTCGTATTTCCTATAGGTTATGTTACAATCTAAGAATCGAAACAAAGATTATTAGTGTATTTTATTCCCCTCTTTACGACGGTACTATTAGTTTTAAGGATAAAAGCCATTTGACCCTTATTTTTTGCAAAAAATCAACTTTTTTGCACTTTTTCATATTTTTTATAGGTTATGTTATAAGTTAAGAGCTTGAATGACTTTTTTTTGCGTATTTGTTTTTTGCTCGTTACAATCGTCCTATTACTTTCAAGAAAAAGTAGTTTGCAACCCTGATTATCGAGAAAAACCGATATTTTCTTGATTTTTTTATAGTTCGTGCTAAAAGTTGAGAGCTGAAATAACGATTTTATGTGTAATTTTTTCTGCTTGTCATGGTGGTATCAGTTTAATCAAGGTTTTTAATATAATACGTTCAAATATTGTCGAACAATCTGATATCTACAATTGTTTGACGTTATGATCAGGTTGCAGTATATTCTGATGGGTTGGAATTATATTTTACTTTCTGTTTTTCATTGTTTCGATGATTTCATATATATATATATATATATATATATATATATATATATATATATATTTAGGTTAATCTTATATACATAGGTTCGAATCAATAAACGTATTTAAATGTCTTTTTTTCTTATCATAACAGAGAAGACAGAATAAGGTTTAAGTAACAACCGATACTCAAGTTACATTTCTAAATGCGAGTCATAGTTTTTGTTTATCTAAGTGATCTCATTGAAAACTGGCCTGAATTTATAGTCGATGCTCAAACTCAAGCAGACAAAGACAGAATGAGGTTTCATTGTGAGAGAAACAAAAACAGAATGAGGTTTGAGTTTGAGCACACACATCGACTGTAAGGCTCAAATTCATAGTCGTAACTTGAGTATTAAGTATGACTTAAAACTTAAGTATCGTTACTTGAGCATCAACTGTTACTTCAAACAACACTCAATTTAACACTTAATTGAAGTAACAGCTGATACTCAAGTAACAATACTTTAATTTTAAGTGATACTTAATACTCAAGACATGACTATGAGTTCAAGCCTAATTTTGGATCTATGGCTCGAATTCATAGACCCAACTCAAGTAACAATTGATACTTAAACCTCGTTCTGTCTTCGTCTCTATCATGATAAGAAATAGAACTTCGGATTCTTCGTGCTCGGAGATGGTAGTCGAGGTAGAAATAAGAACCACTAGAAAATAGATTTGTAGGCTTGGTTTATTCAATAAGCGATACAGTCACCTTGGAATCAGAAGATAGAAAACTTATCTTTCTAAAGGTTGCGAACACAGTGACGGGCTTTGTACACTGCGACCAGAGCACACGATTCGGCGCTAGTTCTGCGCACCGCTAGTTGCGCGTGGCACTTATATATGTTTACTAGTGTGAATGTACTTACACGCGTACTACTGGGGGGTTGCTCCGAAGCGATAAACTTAGTATATCGATACATGCTATCTTTGTTCAGCACATTGATTTCATATCTTCTGTCTCTGTGATACAGAGTTGTGCAATTTTCTAGAGCAACCCCCCTGGGTGTATACCCATACGTTACTAGGGAGTATGTGTGTGTGTATATATGTGTACTATAGAGTAAGTGCCCACAGGACAGATGATACAATCGTTAATTGAGTTACGTTTATAAATTCAAACTTATATTTCCATATGAATTTCTTTATTTATATGTGATGAATAATGAAGTGAGTAACTGCAAAGATTGTATGCCACAAGTTTCTGTGCACTTTTTGTAGTATCTTCATATTATTTTGATCCAAAAGTGTTAAATTATAATATTTATTAGCAGCGTACCTGGATATAAGGTTATATATATATATATATATATTTTATAAGTCAGAATGTCAATACAAAAGCTATGAAGAGTCCTGTTTTGTTTTTGCTCTTGTCTCTTATATTATTGCTTTAAATAGTTTGTTGAAACAATTAATAAGTTTTTGACAGTAAGTTTACAAAGTGGTAATTTGCTAATGTAATTCTAAAAGTAGTTTTTTACAATTTTATATTACATTTTATCATAATAATAACAAAGGATAATGAAATTATTTATTTTATAAATATGATAATTATTTAGATTTTTGTGTAGATTTGTTCTATCTTTTTTAGATTTCAAAATTGAAGAACAATATATTTTTAAAAATATTTTTCTATTTGCAAGTATACGCTTGAAACACAGATTTGACATTCAGATATTAAATCTTGAGATTATGTGAAAGTTAAAGCTTTTTGTTTTATCAATTTGTTTTTATTTTATTTGTAACCTTTTGTATATAGCTTTATTCATGTGTGTTGCATGATTTCGGAGGAATGATTGATAATAACTCTGAGAAGCTTTGAGCGGTTAAGCTTTATCATAAAAAATTATATAATATTTGTGTGATTGAAAACTAAAACTCTAAGTTAAAATTAAGATCTTTGAAGTACTTAGCGACTTTATTAATTTTTATATTTATTCATGATGAATGTTTTAAATAGTTTGTTAAAATAATTAACAAATTTTTGATAGTAGTTTACAAAATCGTAATTTTCTAATTTTCTTTGATTCTTAATAGCAGTTTTTTACAATATCATTTTACATTTTATGATAATAATAACAAAGGATAATGAAATTATTTATTTATATAAATATGATAATTTTTTGGATTTTTGTGTATATTTGTTCTATCTTTTTTAGATTTAAAAATTGAAAAACAATATATTTTTTAAAATATTTTTCTATTTGCAAGTATACGCTTGAAACATAGATTTGACATTTAGATATTAAATCTTAAGATTATGTGAAAGTTAAAGCTTTTTGTTTTATCAATTTGTTTTTATTTTATTTGTAACCTTTTGTATATAGCTTTATTCATGTGTGTTGCATGATTTTGGTGGAATGATTAATAATTACTCTGAGAAGCTTTGAGCGGTTAAGCTTTATCATAAAAAATTATATAATGTTTGTGTGATTGAAAACTAAAACTCCAAGTTAAAATTGGGATCTTTGAAGTACTTAGCGACATTATTAATTTTTATATTTATTCATGATGAATGTTTTAAATAGTTTGTTAAAACAATTAACAAGTTTTTAACAAAGGATAATGAAATTTATATGGATATGAAAATTATTTAGATTTTTAAAAACATTTGTTTATTTTTTATTGTTTCAGAAGTGATTTTTTTGTTGGATAATAGTAGACATGGCATTTAATAGCGAAGGAAATGCTAACAAAAAAATGAAATATGATGATCGAAAATGTTCTATATGCAATATTTATTTAAGAAAAATAAGTGGTCAAAAAAAAGAAATTCAATGCGAAACAGAACTAGAATATGCAAAAGTAAAAAGTAGTATCTGGCAGAGAAGATATTTTCATTAATGGTGCAATGTGTGATCCGTGTAGAAAGTAAGTGGTAAAAAAAATGTCAAGCTCTAAAATTGAAATATCTGATGATACTGCAGAAAATGTTTTCTCTCAAAAATCTAATATTTCGGAATCATTATCTGAAATAAGTATCAGTTCATCATCTCAGACAAATACAGATTCGTCGTACAAAGTTGATGAAAAAGAAGAACCAGAATTCATAGAATTACAAATGCAAAGAACGATTGCAACACATAAGTATTGTTTTATTTGTGGATACAATAAACGCACAAATATAATGTTAGTGCCTTTTGAAGCAAAAATTCAAGTTTTCAGTAAAATTAACTTATTTATTCCAAATGGCAATAGATGCTGTTCTGATCATATAATTAAAAAAATATTTTATGAAGATGAATTGAATAAAATGAAGATTTTTTCCACTAGTAGTACATTAGATGTTAATGAATTATCAAAAATACTAAGTACAATATCTGCAAAAACAGATGAAAGGTTATTAAATAAAGTAGCCGAGTTTGTTATGCCAGAAAAAAAATTAAAAGTGTTTACAGGATTATCTTGGGCACAGATCATCCAACTTAAATTACAACTCACTTCTCTTAAAGATTCCTGTGCAAGAACAGTGATTCAAGCCATCGTAGTATTTTTATTTAAAATGTGTACAGGGAACTCTAATCAAGTTATTTCTTCAATATTTGATATCGAGAGCGAACAAGTATCTCGTTTTTGTCATCCAGTCTTATCATCTTTTGAAAAAGACGTGTTACCAAATTATTTTGGATTAAAAAATGCAGACAGAAATGACTTGATTGAAAACCAAACTTCTCAAATGACGAAAAAATTATATCCAGGCAACCAACTTATTTTGATTTGTGATGGAACTTATATAAGGCATGAGAAAAGCTCTAATAATGAGTATCAGAGAAAATCCTATTCAGGTCAAAAAAAAGTTCCTCTCAATAAACCCTTTACAATATGTTCAACAAATGGCTATGTTGTTGACCAGTTAGGACCTTATCTCGCTAACATGAATGATGCTGCAATTTTAATGAAAATATTTGAAACAATGCCAGTAATTTTACAGAAATTGCTCCACAAAGGCGATATTTTTGTTCTAGACAGAGGCTTTCGAGATATTAAAAAGAAATTAGAAGATATGGGTTATATTGTTCTGATGCCTGAACTCAAAGGTTCAAAATCACAATTTTCAGCACAAGAATCAAATGAAACACGATTCGTAACAAAAATAAGGTGGGCTGTTGAAGCAGTACATGGAATTGAAAAAAAAAATTCAGATTATTAGATCACAAACTTGGCAATAAAATGGTGAAGGATACTGGATTGTATTGCAGAATTGCTTGCTATTTAAATAATTTATTTGGCAAACGCTTAGATTCTGATCATGACATTCAAGATGAAACATTTAATACCATGCAATCGAGAAGGAATATTGAAAACACACTAGCAGAATTAGTGGCAGAAAAAAGATGGTGTCGTCGTAAATTACCATTTCAGATCATAACTTCGACTGATTTACCAGATTTTCCTGAATTAACAGAAAAAGATTCGAAAATTCTTTTTACAGGACCATATCAACTTCAACAGACCATATCATACCTAACAGAAATGTTAGATTCAGATAATAATTTGAAACTAGGATATTCCATGGAACATAAAAATATTCTTAAATTCGAAGTTCAATCAAGACATGTAAATAAAAAACAATACAAATGCTTCGTTGAATATAAACCAAATGGTATTGGTTATTCCAGTATCCTCAGATATTGTTGCGATTGCCCCAATGGTAACCGCACTGTTGGATGTTGTGCGCACGTTGCTGCAATAGTATATTATCTTTCACATGGAAGATATTTATCAAAAATCATAAGACCAGCTGAAATTCTTCCTAAAATGTTTCTTAATGATAAAATACAAGTATGTATTAATAAAGACAGTGACGATGACGAGTAAAAAAAGTTCCTATTATGAACATTTGTTATGCTTAAAAAACTATCCAGATATGTATCCTAATTCAAATAGAAAATAATATATTTATATAAATAGACTAATTTTCTTTGAAGTAAATCTTTAATTTATTACTGAACCTCATTTAATTTATTATTCAACCTCATTTGATAGTATTGAAATAATATTAACATTATTGGAAAGAGAATTATTATTAATGTAACAAATTGTTCATTTTAAAATTTATTTTTGATAGCGAAACGCAGAAAAATTATCTTTCTATAAAATTAATTTGGATTTTTCTAGATTTCAGATTCTACGAGAATTATTATAAGTAAGGATATTCAACTGCCCATTATTATTATTATTTTTATTATTATTATTATTATTATTATTATTATTATTATTATTATTATTATTAGTAGTAGTAGTAGTAGTAGAAGTAGTAGTAGTAATAGTAGTAGTGGTAGCTTTTTTTTTTTGGTGGTCAAAAAATACGCAAAAAAAAGTCATTCAAGCTCTTAACTTATAACATAACCTATAAAAAATATGAAAAAGTGCAAAAAAGTTGATTTTTTGCAAAAAATAAGGGTCAAATGCCTTTTATCCTGAAAACTAATAGTACCGTCGTAAAGAGGGGAATAGAATACACTAAAAATCTTTGTTTGGATTCTTAGATTGTAACATAACCTATAGGAAATACGAAAAAAGTGCAAAAATATCGGTTTTTTGAGAAAATCAGGGTGGCGCATCATTTTTTTTTTTAGCTAATATAACTATCGTTAATAAGGGGTAAAAATATATTTAAAATATCAATTTCAAATCTGGCACCTTAATAGCGAGGGTGTGAAAGTAACGATTTAAATCTTAAATATCAATTTTAAGGTTGATATTTAAGAAGGGGCCGAACTATCTGTCTTTGTCTAATAGCATTTTTCATCATTTATGTAAACACTATCCGGTATAACAAGAAAAAAATAGCAGCCCCCGCTAGATATTAGTATAATAAGTAAATTTTGTAATAACAACCAAATTTTTTCACTGCGTAGTTTTTGAATAATTAGAGACCTACCAAAAAAAGATAGGTTATATTCTAGATTGCTAGTAGGTCTCTAATTAGTCAAAGACTATGCAGTAAAAAATTTAGTTGTTATTACAAAATTTACTAATTATACTAATATCTAGCGGGGGCTGCTATTTTTTTCTTATTATACCGGATAGTGTTTACATAAATGATGAAAAACGCTATTAGACAAAGACAGATAGTTCGGCCCCTTCTTAAGGTTATGTAATCTGCAAAAATTTTTGGTTAACTGCCATACAATAACCTACCCTTATATATTTTTGCAAGAGTCTTCCATGTAAAGGGACGTCAAAATAAAATAAAGTCGAAAAAACACTTATTCTGACTTTATTGCGCATGCGCAAGGGTTAGAGGGCTGAAAATTGGTGTGTGAGAGTTTTTTTTCAACCTCCATCAAATGGTACATGAGCCATGAGGATTCTAAGAGGGGGCAATTTCACTATGGTAACCCGCCTATAGCCTTTATTGATGTTATATAGTTTTTATATGACTCTATATATTTTAAATTGAATGGTAGACTCTGTAAGCAAATTCCTGGTGCACCCATGGGTTTCTGTACTAGCCCATGGCTCACCGAATTTAGCTTAGAAATAATAGAAAAGAGCTGTTAACAGAAATTAACATGTTCGATATCTCACTACACTCAATATGTAGATAACAGTTACTCATTAGAAGATAGAAACAAAATTTATCAAATCATTGATTTTTTCAACAAAGAAGATGACTTCCTCAAATTCACTTTGGAAATTGTAATGGCTCATATCAAATTTGAATATAATTATTAAATTTATTATAAATATTTTATAAATAATTGGATATTATAATTCAAAACATAGAATAATTTTCTATGATAATTAATTTAAATTACGTTAAAAGTATAGATACGGCTCTATAGTTACCCATGGAGGCTGATAATGAAGATAACCCAAAATTTATATAATACATATGGTAAAATGAATATAGAAATGGAATATTCTATTTCTTTTGATGAAAAAGTATTATCAATATTTTATAGTTAATAATAAAATATATAAGATGTAACTTTTTAATATAATTGTTTATACATAAATAGAACATTCAATGTATAAAAATGGTTATTTTATTTAAAGTAATGAAAATTTTGAAGATAGAAATTAAAATATAAAAGATTAGCTTTTTTAGTTAATAAATAATAAAAAAAATTATTAAAAATAATCTTTTGGAAAGGAAAGGAAATAGAATGTTTCTTTTTTAAATATATTTATCTTGATTAAATTTTTCTTTGGCAAATATATAAAACGAATTTTATCGAACATTCTATTTTCTAATGTATAATTCTTTAATGAGAAATAGAACTTCATAGAATATTATTATTCTCTCTTAGATGTTCGATCATGTAACATCTAAGATAGATTCTATCGGATTCTTGATCTAACTCTCTACACGATAACATGTAGAGACTAACTTTCCATAAAATTCTCATTTCGTTTAATTGTTTATTTAAATAAATTCATAAATCTATTTGTAATTTATTTAAAAAAAATTGATTATTTCGGATAAAGTCAATAATTTAAAATAGATAAAAATGACTCTAAATTTAATAAATTAAATGTGTTTTCAGATCATAAAGTTGAAAAAGCATCTTATCTTTTAAGTACACATTATCGCACGTTCAATGATAAAGCATCCAGCGAACGTCGTTGATTATTGTACTTTTATAAGTTGTATTTATAAAAAGGATATAATATCTTACTTCCAATAGTGAAGCATCTAGCAGAAGTCGTCGATTACATTTCCTTGCATAGTTATTAAAATATCAATCATCGCATCTCTAATGGTATAGCATCTAGAGGCGATCGTCGATTCTGGTGTTTTAATCCTACCTGCTGTAAGGATTATGTAACTAATGCAAGTCAAAAACTTATTAATATAACTCTAATCTATATTTTGGTAATTTATTATTAAAATTATCTGGCGACTGTGCATCCTGCAAAACGCGCCCGTTACAAAATAGAGAATAATAACACAGGCTCACAAAAAAAAAGTTGTTGGTTCTGGGATAGAGACTATACTTTTCTTTTATATTTTTTCCCGTTGAATTCGAATTTGACGTCAAAAGTAGGGGGTGGGCCGCATATTTTGAACATAACCTCAAAAAACTGACAAAAAACCGTGTTTCTGTGGGAAAACATGAGAAGAAAAAATGAAAATTTTTTCCAGCACATCAAAAACACTTTATTTTTATGCATTTTGGCCTGCTGAATCCGAGGGGCTTCTCACTAAAATACTCTTACAAAGAATGGTAAGAGTTTTGTAAGAGTATTGTGAGTACGCGAGAGTTTTATAAGAGTATTGGAGTTTAAAAATTGATTAGAGTATGCGAAGAGTAAGAGGAGTATTCGAAAAAATCAAAGAGTATGCAAAGAGTAAGATGAGTATTTGAAAAAATCAGAGAGTATGCAAAGAGTAAGTTGAGTATTTGAAAAATCAGAGAATATGCAAAGAGTAAGATGAATATTCAAAATAATTATTGAATATTCAAAAGATTAAGGAGTACGGAAATTTTAGATAGAGTATTCATTTAAAAAATCGGTGTTTCAAGATCTTTTTTTTAACATATACATACATATATATATATATATATATATATATATATATATATATATATGTGTGTGTGTGTGTGTGTGTGTGTGTGTGTGTGTGTGTGTGTGTGTGTGTGTGTGTGTGTGTGTTAAAAGAAAGAACTTAAAACATCGATTTTTTTAATTTTATATATATAATAAAAATGCAATTAATTATTTACAAAATTACGAAATTAATAAAGAAAATACAAAGGGTCGACGATTGTATGGGTCAATGGATTGATAGATTAATACGTTTAAAGAGGAAAAAGTTGATTGGTTCGTTGATGGACCGTTGGATTAATGAAATGATAGGTCAATAAGTTGATAAATAGTTGAGTTGAATATAAATCTATGTTATTTTGGGTTGTTATATTTATGAATTAATTGGTCGATGGGTTGATAAATCAATGGGTTGATATATGAATCTATCGATAGCTTGATCGGTCGATGATTCAATAGGTTGATAATAATCAATCAATAATTAATTAATAATAATTAATTATTAAATTGTGAAATAAGGTAAGAAATTATTTTAAGTAACATTTCAATTATTTTAAAATTGAATGTCATTATAAAAAAATTTTACTCAAAATAAGTGATTATTACATTAATTTTTAATAAAATAAATCCAGCTATTAATTCGCTTGTAATATAGTGAATAAAAAGGAAATTTGAATTATAAGCTGATACATTAATATTTTGTATGTTACTGGTTACATTTCATATACATATTTTATGTAATATTCTAAAATAATTAAAATAATAGTAATAATTAATTTTCTACATTGTAAATATCAAACTAAATAAAAAATAATTGATGAATCGACCATTTTAGTTAGCAAAATTTCTATTAGGGCTATTTTTAAATTATAAAATATACAGATATATAAAAATGCATTTTTATATATTTAATAAAGTAGTTTAGTCCAATAAAAACACATCTTTTTATGATTACAATTTTTATAGTTTTCACTATTACTTTATTTATTTTATATAATTATTTACTGACATATTACCGGTTGAACACGATAAGATTTTTTTTTTAATTTTGATAAGGTATTTAATATTGCTTATACCAAACATAATAGCATAATAAGTCTCGTAATAAGTAACTTTTTCTTATGCACGATGGCAAAATCTATTAATTATTCGTAGCTTAAATTTAACTATTTCTAAATATAGGTATGCTTTACGTGAAATTTTAAACAAGAAATGTTGCGATTTATTTTATTTAAAAATAAATACTCTTCAGAAAATAAAATCAGAAATTTAAGTATTAAAAATAATGTTTGGCAAAAAATAAGTTGTATATTACATGTCATTCCCAACAAAAAATATTCTTATTACCAAAAGTTAATCACTAGTGAAAAATGGATTAAAAAGTTGATCTATGCAAGGGATAAAGTTGAATTTAAACAGTTGAGAAAAATTAAATATTGGCAAAATGAAAAAATATAACCTTTAGAATTACTATTTTACAAAAATATTATAAAAACCAGTTATTTGTCCTCACTACATTGAAATGTAATAATATTTCATAAAGTTGACGAAAAATTTTATTGTCTCCTGTTGAGAAAAAGTCGGAAAAAGTTTTACCTACGAAAATTTCATAAATTGATGTAAGTACATTCTTTTTTAATTATAACTTTGTTATAATTAATAATTTTTACGTAAACGTAACTAATATTGATAAAGAGATGGGTTGTTAGATAAAGACTCAGAATTCAGCGTTATATTAATAAGATCTATTACGATCTGTTCTATTTATCAAACATGATATAAAATGACTTATCGTCAAAATCAATAAAATAATAAAATCAATATTACTAAAATTCTATTTGTACTCTTGCGTACTCTTGAATACTCATTGGTACTCTTGCATATTTTTCAATATTCATTCGTATTCTACAAATACTCATTCTTACTCTTGCATACTCATTAAATCTCTTTCAAACTTTTTCGTATTCATTTACTTAAAGCGTTCGCCAAAAGAGTATTGGAGAGTATGCATGAGAACTAAAGAATGCTTGAGAGTGCGGAAGAGTTTTTTTATGAGTATTTTAGTGAGAAACCCCTCGGCTGAATCCTAATTGGTTATGGAAAAAAAGAGTTGACCGCCTAATTTTAAACATAAACTCAAAAAACTGTTTAAAAAGCAATGTTTCTGTGGAAAAACGAAAGAAGAACAAAACACATTGTTTCCAGCACATCAAAAATGCTTTATTTTTATGTATAATGGTCCGTTCAATCTAAATTTGTTATGGAAAAACAGATTTGACCAACTAATTTTGAAAATGACCTAGAAAAACTACTCGAAAGTCAATTTTCACAAAAGTTAAATTGACTTACCCTTGCGTATACCCTTGTCTTCGAACGACCGATGCGAAGGATTTCTACGCCTCTTTTTCATATTAGGTTGTACTTCTCTTTTCAGCATCAAGCAATAGTCCGCCATCATGTTTACGCTACATTTTTGCTGCCATCTACGTTCAAATTCCTTCATATTCTGATAAAATCTTTCACCATGCTCTTTACTGTAGTCACCAAGGACTGGTAGAAATTCATCAACGTGCGAAACGAGAAAGTAGTTTCAAATTCTTTAAGTAACCTAATTTTCTGAAATTTTGTATTATAGTTTCTACGATGCTCTTGTAGTTCTCATCTTTATTGTCACCAAGAAATTTTGTTGCAACATCTTTAAAACTCAACCAGACTGCCTTCTCGGTATCATTCATACTTTTGACGAATTTTTCGTCCCTGCTACACTTGCATGACGAATGTAACTGGGGTAAATAAAGTGCGACCAAATAAAATATTGTATTCGACAGTTTCTAGTGTTGTTCGTTCACAGAAGCAAATAGTCAACAATTTGATAGATGAGGCTTGACGAGACAACTTTATACAAGGAATGGATAGTATTCTAGTTGATTGCGGTACAGAAGAAGACATAGAAAATCTTAACGACCATACAAATGACGATACTGTCGAAAATTAATCGTTAACGAAAGCAGAAAGTGAATCCGTCGAAAGTGAAGAAGAACTGTCTTCGGACAGTGATGAGGAATATGTTTCCATTGATAAAGAGAAAAGCCAAAAAAGATCTCTCAAGCTCAACTTAGTGACATGTTTAGGAATACTGGATTAGCAAAAGATGCAGCTGAATCAATGGCTTCTCAATTAAAGTCTTTCAATGTATTAGAAAAGGACGTAAACGTTACATTTTATCGAAACCGAGAAGAAGCGTTTCGATCATACTTCACTAGCAAATCTGATCTAGTGTATTGCACCGATGTACGAAGACTTATTAATGAGTTTAAACCAAATTTATACAAGCCAGAAGAGTGGAGGTTATTCATTGATTCATCTAAGCAAAGCTTTAAGGCAGCTCTTCTTCACAATACGAACAAGTATGCTCTGTTACCATTGGCTCATTCAACTGTACTCAAAGAAGAATACTGTAACATCGAAAAGGTTTTAAATAAAATAAAGTATAGTAATATTGTCCATGATACTAGGTCACCAATCAGGTGTTACCAAGTACCCATGCTATTTATGCATGTTTGACAGTCGAGATAGAGCAATACACTATAATACAAAAGCGTGGCCAGCGAGACCATCACTTACTCCAGGTTCCAGCAATGTCATCAATCGTCCTCTTGTCAATCCTAGCAAAATCCTCTTACCGCCTTTGCATATTAAATTAGGGCTGATGAAACAATTAATAAAGCTCTCGATAAAGAAGAGCGATGCTTGAAATACTTAGAAACCATCTTTACGAATATAACTCTGGTTAAATTGAAGGAAGGTATCTTTGGTGGACCTCGAATTCGCAAAATGTTCAAGAACGAAGAATTCGTCAAAAGTATGAATGATACCGAGAAGGCAGCCTGGTTGAGTTTTAAAGATGTTAAAACGAAAATTTCTTGGTAACAATAAAGATGAGAACTACGAGAGCATCGTAGAAACTATAATACAAAATTTCAAAAAATTAGGATGCTTAATGGATTTGAAACTCCGCTTTCTCGATTCGCACGTTGATAAATTTCCACCAGTCCTAGGTGACTACAGTGAAAAGCGTGGTGAAAGATTCCATCAGAATATCAAGGAATTTGAACATAGATGGCAAGGAAAATGTAGCGTAAACATGATGGCGGACTATTGCTGGATGCTAAAAAGAGAAGTACAACCTAATATGAAAAAGAGGCGTAGGAATCCTTTGCATAGTTTGTTCGAAGATAAGCGTATACGCAAGCGTAAGTTAATTGAGCTCTTGTGTAAATTGACTTTTTTGTAGTTTTCTGAGGTTATCTTCAAAATTAGTCGGTCAAATCTCTTTTTCCATAACAAATTCAGATTCAGCAGGCCAAAATACATAAATTAAAGCGTTTTTGATGTGCTGGAAACAATTTGTTTTGTTCTTCTCGCGTTTTTCCACAGAAACGTTGCTTTTTGAACAGTTTTTTGAGGTTATGTTCAAAATATGCGGCCCACCCCCTACTTTTGACGTCGGATTTGGATTCAGCGGGAAAAAATATAAAAGAAAAGTATAGTCTTCATCCCAGAACCGACAACTTTTTTTTAGTGTGGGCCTGTGTAATCAGATTAACTTTTTTTATATGAGCATTAAAAAAAATAATAGTACAAATAAAATAGAAATCAACTGGTATAGAAAACCAACATCGTCCAATATTTATATGAATTAGCATTCACACCATCCACTTCCACAAATAATTGCGACGGTTTATAACTTAGTCTATAGATACATTCTTTTATTTGACAAACAATTTCAGAAAAGTAACCTTAAATTTGCCTTTGATACATTAATAAAGAATGACTATCCTGGATAATATATTACGAAATATATATATATAAATATATTTTATAATTTTTAAGTTAAATATATATAATTTTTAAGTTAAAAAACCATGACGTTAATACTAATCTTATTAATGATAATAGTTCAAAAAAAATAGTTGTATTTCCATACATTCAAGATCTACATTTTCCTTTCAAAATTTTTAGATAAGAGCAAAAAAGAAGAATATGAAAATGTCATTTACAAAATTACCTGCAATAATTGCAATTTTGTATATGTCGGGCAAACATCAAGAATGCTATTGGACTGTTCAAAAGAACACACGAGATGTTAAATATTTAAATAATAACCCTATTAAAAAAAAACACTTGTTATTTTCATGTGGTAGAAAACACGTAAAAAATGCACGTGAAAATAACACTTGTTCCAAAAATGTTAAATTTGCATGTTTTTTCAAGTCGTTTTTTCACGTGTTTTTTCGGTTTTTTTTTATTCTTGCCTATTGAAAAAACACGTATTTTTTGTACGTGTAAATAACACATATAAAGAACACGTATTTTTTACACGTGTTTTTCACATGTAAGATTTCCGGGTTTTTTTCTGTATTTTTTCACGTGTTTTGTACACATGTTTTTAATATATTTTTTCATATTAAAAGCTACGCATTTTTCATTAATGAACATTTTATTTTTATTACTATTAAGGGGTGTCCTCATACCGGCACAAAGATCTACTTTATCTACATTTGAATTTTGCATTTAAATAAAAATTTTACTATTTTTGACTAAAATTCATAGAAAAGGCACATTTTTAACATGCTAAAGAATTTATTGCAACGTTAAAAGACAGAATAACAGTGAAAATGAAGAAAAAAACTGCATAATACGATTATTTATAACCACATTGAAAAGTTAATCGTATTAAGCAGTTTTCGCCTTTATTTTTACCCTTATATTGTCTTTTAACGTTGCAATAAATTCTTTGGCGTTGCAATAATTCAAAAATAAAACTATTTATTTATTTAGTATGACATTGATTCGGATGGCTTTGCTGTAAATATACAAAATAAAACACTACGAAGAATCGGCAACACCGACACTGCAACAAGCTTTGTTTATTTTTTTGGAGATGAATTCATTTTGATTTTATTTGTTCATGAGTTGATTTTGAGCTTGTTAGTTCAGAGTTATTGCACAATGAAGCAGTTACAGTTTAGAGTCGATGAATATTAGAACTTTTGTGAAATTTACACATAAAGTGAAGTAAATTCAAAATTTTTTTAGATAAATTTATGATTAATGAAAAGTAGTAGTTTTATTCATAAATACATTTAGACATTATTACCCACACAGCATGAAAGATATCATTGGAATATTCCGAAATATTCCAATGGAATATTTCATTGAAATATGTATGGAAGCTTTATGGAAGAAAACAGAAATATTTCTGGAATATTGCAAAGAAAACTTTCTACGAAGAACCCCTGGAAGCCTCCGAAAACCTTCCAAGGAAGATTCCGTTGGAAGATTGATGAATCATTGCACCGAAAGATTTCATGGAAGCTTGAATGGAAGACTTCGTTTACCTTTCAGCGAAATATTGGAAATTATCATTGAATCATTGCGTGAGTTTGTCAACCGCATTCACGATCACATGAAAATATAATCAAGTAGCCACCTGCTAGCAAGATGAAAGAATTGCTGCGCACGCAAGATAACTACAAATATTTAAACAATATTCTTCCAATATTTTACTGTTATATTTATAAATTTTTTTAAATACTTTATGAAATATTTCTGGAATATTACAGAAATATTTCATGAAATATTTCTCGAAAAATTTGAGCATTATTGATTTAAAATATTTTAGGAAATGGTGCAGTAATATTTCTTTAATATTTTAGCGTTATGTTCAAACATTTTTTCAAACACTTCATGAAATACTTTTTTAATATAACAGGAATATTTCATGACATGTTTTTTGGAAGATTTGAGAAATATTAATTTGGAACATTTCAAGAAATAATGTAACAACTTACTTGAATATTTCAATGTCGGATTTAAAAATTTTTTTAAATTAAACATGAAATGTTCCAGCAATATTACAGAAATATTTCAATGAATTATTTAATATTCATAAACTGAAATATTTCAAAGAAATATTAGTTCATCACTTATTTAATATTTCACTGAAATATTTCATGAATAATTTAAGGAAGCTTTCAGTAAGCTCCCAATGAAGTATTTTATGAAAAATTTACAGAAGCTTCCAGTAAGCTTTCACTGAAATATTTTATGAATAATTGACGGAAGCTTCCAGTACGTTTCCACTGGAATGTTTCATGAAAAATTTTCGGAAGCTTCGGTAACCTTACAATGAAGTATTTCATGAAAAACTTACGGAGGCTTCCAGTAAGCTTCCACTTAAATATTTCATTAATAATTTATGGAGGCTTCCAGTAAGCTTCCACTGAAATATTTCATTAATAATTCACGGGGGCTTCCAGTAAGCTTCCACTGAAATATTCCATAAAAAGTTTACGGAAGCTTCCGGTAAACTTCCGCTGAAATATTTCATGAACGACTTGTGGAAGACTCCTGATCGAAGACATATCCATCTTCCGGGAACTTTTCACTGGAATCTTCCTGGAAGCTTCCAATGTTTTTTCTGCAGTGAATTAAATCTTCCATGTTTTCTTCTAGGAAGCTTCCGGTAATATTCCACTGAAATATTCAACGAAAAACTTACCGCAGCTTCCTGAAAGCTTCCACTAAAATATTTCAGAAATGATGTACGGAAGCTTCGAGTAAGCTTTCACTGAAATATTCCATAAAAGATTTACGGAGGCTTCCAGTAAGTTTTCACTGAAATGTTTCATGAATAATTTACGGAAGCTGTCGGTAAGCTTTCATTGAAATATTCCATGAATAATTTACGGAAGCTTCCAGCAAGCTTCCACTGAAATATTCCATGAAGGACTTACGGAGGCTTCCAGTGAGCTTTCACTGAAACATTCCATGAAAGACTTACGGAAGACTCCTGATCGAGGACATATCCATCTTCCGGGAAGTTTCCACTGGAAACTTCCTGGAAGCTTCCAACCTTCCTTCCACATCTTCCGGGAAGCTTCCAGGAAGCTTCCAGAAAGCTTACATGCTGTGTGGGTTGGTATTAAAATATAATATTTAAGTTGTGAAAATGTCTTAGAAACCGTCTGGAGCTGAAAAAAGCAAGCAAAATTAATTTTTATAGATAACTCATTTTTGAATATGTAATCTAATTATGAAATAAAAATGTTATGAAAAGCCTAATTAAAATTATATTAACACGCGGGGCACAACAAATATTTCGCCCGGGGTGCTTTAAATCTCATAAAGTTATAATAAACTTAATTTTAAACGTTAATAACTGAATTTTTTATAATATTCATTTTAAATTTACTTATATGTACATAAACTTATGAATTTCTTAACGCTTATTGAAGATAAAGTTGATAAAATAAATTATACGACAACGTCTTGGATTACGAGCTAGGTGGTAGATTTATTATTATTTGTCAGAACGACATTTCAGGCACTGCAACTGCGTTCTTCTCCAAGTTCTATAACATGAAAAAATAAACTTAAAAAAATCCAATTGTACAGAATTCAATTAAAACTAGAAAAAATTACCAAAATATCTTAATTAGATAAGTCACATCGTTAAAATTTTAAATATAACAAAGCACGAAGTCGTCTCTTAGCATGAAATAAATAAATAAATTATTGATAAAAAACAGTTATAACGCGAATAAAATTGAACAAAAGTTAAATACAAGTGCAAAACTTACACGCCATACAGTTAATTAGACAAAATAATGTACTAGACTTAACTCTACACTGTCTTATATATAAAATCTTGCCAATACATACAAACTGGCTGTTCTAAATATCTATTAAGGGAAACTCTCAT
This sequence comes from Anastatus disparis, assembly GCA_017163975.1. Lineage (NCBI taxonomy): Eukaryota > Metazoa > Arthropoda > Insecta > Hymenoptera > Eupelmidae > Anastatus > Anastatus disparis. The sequence goes on along the minus strand of JAFFSR010000224.1, from coordinate 3,476,039 downwards.
ACCGACATAGAGTTCTACCTTATCTATATTTAAATTATGAATATTAATGAAAATTTAAATATTCATGACTGAAATTCGTAGGAGAGGCACATTCTTAACATGCCAAAGAATTTATTGCAACGTTAAAAGACAATATAAGGGTAAAAATAAAGGCGAAAACTGCTTAATACGATTAACTTTTCAATGTAGTTATAAATAATCATATTATGCAGTTTTTTTCTTCATTTTCACTGTTTTTCTGTCTTTCAACGTTGCAATAAATATTTTAGAATCTTAAGAATGTGTCTCTCCTACGAATTTCAGTCATGAATAGTTAAAGAAATTAGTTAAATTTTCATTAATGTTCATAATTTAAATATAGATAAGGTAGAACTCTATGTCGGTATGAGAGTTTCCCTTGATAGATATTTAGAACAGCCAGTTTGTATGTATTGGCAAGATTTTATATATAAGACAGTGTAGAGTTAAGTCTAGTACATTATTTTGTCTAATTAACTGTATGGCGTGTAAGTTTTGCACTTGTATTTAACTTTTGTTCAATTTTATTCGCGTTATAACTGTTTTTTATCAATAATTTATTTATTTATTTCATGCTAAGAGACGACTTCGTGCTTTGTTATATTTAAAATTTTAACGATGTGACTTATCTAATTAACAGGAGGTCACGTATCTCTGTCCTTTTCTAATCAAAAAAATTATTTTTTTACAAAAACTAATAACTTTAGTAAAAAATGAAGAGAAAGCCGCATCTTGTATCGAAAAAAGCAATATTTTCTTTGATAAGAAAAAATTAATTTTATTGCTTCATTCTCAAGAAAATCTTGAAAAACCAAATTGTCCAACCTAACCTCTATGATTTAAGTTTTTCAAGGTTTTCTTGAAAACGAAGCAATAAAATTAATTCTTTCTCATCAAAGAAAATATTGCTTTTTTTGATACGAGATGCGGCTTTCTCTTCAATTTTTGCTAAAGTTATTAGTTTTTGTAAAAAACTCATTTCTTTGATTAGAATAGGACAGAGATACGTGACCTCCTCTTAAGATATTTTGGTAATTTTTTCTAGTTTTAATTGAATTCTGTACAATTGGATTTTTTTAAGTTTATTTTTTCATGTTATAGAACTTGGAGAAGAACGCAGTTGCAGTGCCTGAAATGTCGTTCTGACAAATAATAATAAATCTACCACCTAGCTCGTAATCCAAGACGTTGTCGTATAATTTATTTTATCAACTTTATCTTCAATAAGCGTTAAGAAATTCATAAGTTTATGTACATATAAGTAAATTTAAAATGAATATTATAAAAAATTCAGTTATTCACGTTTAAAATTAAGTTTATTATAACTTTATGAGATTTAAAGCACCCCGGGCGAAATATTTGTTGTGCCCCGCGTGTTAATATAATTTTAATTAGGCTTTTCATAACATTTTTATTTCATAATTAGATTACATATTCAAAAATAAGTTATCTATAAAAATTAATTTTGCTTGCTTTTTTCAGCTCCAGATGGTTTCTAAGACATTTTCACAACTTAAATATTATATTTTAATACCTAATAATGTCTAAATGTATTTACGAATAAAACTACTACTTTTCATTAATCATAAATTTATCTAAAAAAATTTTGAATTCACTTCACTTTATGTGTAAATTTCACAAAAGTTCTAATATTCATCGACTCTAAACTGTAACTGCTTCATTGTGCAATAACTCTGAACTAACAAGCTCAAAATCAACTCATGAACAAATAAAATCAAAATGAATTCATCTCCAAAAAAATAAACAAAGCTTGTTGCAGTGTCGGTGTTGCCGATTCTTCGTAGTGTTTTATTTTGTATATTTACAGCAAAGCCATCCGAATCAATGTCATACTAAATAAATAAATAATTTTATTTTTGAATTATTATTAACATGAATCAAGTGTCTGACTTCTCAACGTATTTATTCAATATGTAATTTACTAAACTCTATAATAAATGATTCAATTATTGGGTTTAAGTTTTCGATTTGCACAAAAAACTATCCAATCAATAATTATTATAATTTATCTATTAAAGGGCATAATTAAAGAAAGTATTTATTCTGTTGATGATATGTGATATAGTAAGAATTTTATTAAATTTGAAATTCAAAGGGTACCCCCCATTAAGATAGATAAAATGCCCCCATCGCAAAATTTAAATCCTCGTCCAAAATTTGTTAATACATGCTGAAAAATGAAATTTTAAGCTGCAACTTGATACCCCCTTCCCCTTGACTACTCCTAACCTAAAAAAAATATGTTTTTTCAAAAATAATTTTTTTTAGCACCATATTAACGAATAAGAGATTTTAAAAAATTTTTGCATATTCTATATAAAAATACGCATTTACTGTAATTTTTTCAGTTATTTTTGGCCTCAAGAACTAACTTAAAAAAAATAAAATATTCTTAAAACTGCTCTCAAAACTTGTAAAAAGAGTTGTAAAAGGGTGCCGTCTCAAAAATTGGTGGAGAATTGAGAATTAGTGTCCTTGATCTGCCTTTTTTTCAGACTCATTAGAGTGGTGCGCCATATTTAAAAGTCCAAAAAACCTGTTTTTTCGACATTTTTTATCCACTTTTGGCTTTTTTCGCCTTAGAAGAAATAATTACAACAAAACTGATGGCACCATCGGATTTCACGCCAAAAAGTACATAAAAAATATGCATAATACTCCGTTCCAATATTTTTAGATCACTAGCTATGAAACGATAATAGAAAAGAGACTGCTATGAGCATGTAAGGACAACTTTTTTTTCTCTGGGATTAGTGAAAAGTTACTTCAAAGTATTAGTAGCAGTTATTATATGTATTTTTACATACTTCTTAACCAAGAAAACGGTGGTGTAGCTATTTTTTCTATAAATGTCTTTGGTAAGACACCAGAGCCAAGAAAACAGCTCAAAATATGTATTTTTTAATAGGTATAATACCCGAAGCGTCCGGCAAAGGAGGATAAATAATTTTTTTTATTTAATTATTAAGAAATAATATTTAAATAAAATAAAAACGTCACTATATATATATATATATATATATATATATATATATATATATATATGCATATATATATATATATATATACATTGATTAAAAAAACCGAAAAGTCGCCATACGGGTGGAATCAGATGAAGCGAAAAATAGGCTACGGAATGTCGCAGAACGTCATGTCCGTATCCTTGTATTCCGTCAAATTTTTTCTCTATATTCATATGAAGCGAAGTAGAAATTCTATGACGTTGATTAGCAATATTATAATTAAAAAATTGTGTTGTTAACCGAAATATTGGGTTATAATAACAAAATATATTTTATTTTTACAAGAAACAAAATCTCATTAGAATAACATTGAGTGATTATTTCCAACTTTTTTAACATTTTTGTTGGTAATTAAAAATTTACTTTATTTTTGATAGTTAGAGCTTGACAATTTCCACCCCGAATCATTTGCGCCTTGTGCGATGATCGCCCGGGCTGCCTCGGTCTATAACCGGCCCTGTTATTGCGAATGATAGTCGACCAATAAAGTTACATATATAATACATATTTAATTAGTGATTTCTTATTAAAATAAGTTTATAAAGTATGAACTGCTTTTTTAATTAATAATGAGAAAATTTTCTTGAAACTTGCGTTCAACCTACTCGTATTTGTAGATTCTTGAAATTTTGTATTTTTTCAATTTTTTTGGTTCGAAATGAAAACTAGAAGAGTTTATGCTAGAAAGGTCTAGACTCTTTGCACACCTGCTACCTTATAGTTACCTTTAAAACTATTTTCATTTATTCCAAAACTAGTAGGCAATAAAACAGATTGATAGTATATTGACAAACATGTGATCTGAGGCTTTCTTTTTTACTGGCCATGAGTCGTAATGTACTTTTCCGCTTGAAACGCAGCAACTTTGTTTCGGGCAGCAGCCGGACAGTTGCCGGTTTCCAGCCAAAGGGCAGAAATAAAAATTTTCAGAATTTATACAAACATTCAATGTTGACTTTTTCACTGATTCGCACATAATTCTCATAAACATTCGAATAAAAAAATTAATTAATTCGCATTTTATTAAAAGAAAAACGCCAAATGTTTAAAAGATTGTCTACATTACCAATAATAAGAGTGTGTCGTAGGTCGAAAAAATTTCAAAAGCACATTCATATTATAAATATTTGCAAGCTCGACAAAAGCATCTTTGGCGTAAATTAGGCTCCATCTTATTATCTTGGTTTGTTCTCGAATCCATTCTGATGAAACTCAGAGGGCTTTCCTGCTTAAACCCCATGTGTTGACTCAGTGCATCTTCTTTAATTAGAGAAAATTTATTGTCGGGAAAATGTAGATTGAGTTTGCAAGTGGATAGATAGATGATAAATTTATTAACTATACAATATGTTGTACACCCAACGACAAATAATTGTTTCCGAATCTTTCAAAATGCTCCAATAGAAAAAAAGGAAATAACGGAATGGTCCAATAAAAGCTTAGGATTTTTAAACGTTTGGGAAAAATCCTCGCTAAGTATACGAAAAAAATGGACGCAGAGAGATTGATTGATTGATACGTTTATTTACAATCATGGGGTTTCTATCTTTTTCTAATAAAAAATTACTTATTCTGCAAAACCGAATAATTGTAACAAAAATAAAAAGAAATCCTTTCCTCGTATTATAAAAAGCAATATTTTCTTTTATGAGGAAAAATTATTCTTATCGCTTCGTTTTTAAGAAAACTTTGAGAACCCAAATTGTCTATCCTGATCTCTATTTTTTAAGCTTTTAAAGGTTTTCTTGAAAACAAACCAATTAAAATAATTTTTCCTCATTAAAGAAAATATTACTTTTTATGATACAAGATGGTGTTTTTTTCTAATTTTTTGCTATAATTATTAGTTTTTGCAAAAAAATTGATTCTCTGATTATAAAAGGACAAATATATATAACCTCCCATATGGAAAAAATTTTTGGATATAATTGTAAATAACTGTTAATAACTGTAAATAAATGTAAATAAATGTAAATAATTGTAAATAACTGTAGAAAAGTGTTAAAAAATGTGGGAATTGAGACATAAATAACAGTTATTTACAATTATTTAGAATTATTTACTGTTATTTACACTTATTTACAGTTATTAACTGTTATTTACACTTATTAACTGTTATTTACACTTATTTACAGTTATTAACTGTTATTTACACTTATTAACTGTTATTTACACTTATTTGCAGTTATTTATATTAATTTACAGTTATTTACATTTATTCACTTTTTTCACAATTATTTACAGTTATTTACGATTATTTATAGTTTTTTACAATTATTTGCAGTTATTTACATTTTCGAAAATTATCACAAATTTATTCAATAATTTTATATATAGGCGAAAATTTTTAAAAATGTGAATAACTGTAAATAACTGTAAAAAACTATGGAAAATTGTAAATAGTTGTAAATAATTATAAATAACTGTAAATAACTGTAAAAAACTGTAAATAACTGTATATAACTATAAATAATTATAAATAATTATTAATAACATTAAATTATCCACTAATTCAAAAATTTTTGAAAATGTAAATAACTGTAAATAATTATGAATAACTGTAAATAATTATGAATAATTGTAAATAATTATAAAAAACTGTAAATAATTGTAAATAATTGTAAATAACTGTAAATAACAGTTAATAACAGTTAATAACTGTAAATAACTGTAAATAATAGTAATTAATAATAAATAATAGTAAATAACTGTAAATAACTATTATTTATGTCTCAATTCCTACATTTTTTAACAGTTATTTACAATTATTTACTATTATTTACAGTTTTTCACATAAATTATTTCCATATGGGCTACTCTTAAGAATAGAAAATAATAAAAATGGTATTTTTAACAAGGCGTTTGGAAAATTCGTTTTTCGGTGCCTGATTTCCATACCGAAAATGCCTGTATACCGCACGAAAAATTAAGCATACAGAAAATTTAAAGAGCGCGTAGAAAATTTATTTCTTGATTGATAAAAAAATTCTTCGCGCGCTTAATTTTTCGTGCAGTGAACAGGCATTCTTGATATATAATTGAGACATCGGAAATCGAATATGCTTTTTGATGCGAACGTAAACCATTACTGACTGCCCGTATGAAAATATCATTTCAAATATATTGAGTTGAACAATTGCTCCTTATATCCCCACTCTTTTATGTTAGAATAAACGAAAAATTATATTTAAATTAACCGCCATAATCATGTAACGCGCTCTATATTCAAAACTATGTATTATATTAAAAAGAAACCTCCTTGTATAACTTCCTGTATATACTTTTGAGAGCACAAGTTGTAGACACATTGAATAAAGTTATATCCACTTTAAACAATAAATACCCACTGCATCCTTTAATAACTCTGCATAAAACCAACAGGTTATGGCCCCAGGATCGTCAAGAGAATTGTGGTTTTTTGTGTTTAAGCTGAAAAAGCAAACTGAGTGCTCAAAAGTTATCAAAAACCAAAAGTTAACCTAACTTTTATACGTGCACGTGGCAGAGTAAAACTAAAAGTTTTTTCTTAAAGATTTCTTTGTGTACAAGCTTACGCTGCAGTACATATATATATATATATATATAAAAAAAAAAAAAAAAAAAAAAGAAGAAAAATAAAAAAAAAAATATGGCATCAGGCCTTAGTGTGCATATTGATAAATTATCGAAGAATAATTTCGATACATGGAAAATTCAAATGCAAGCCATACTTATCAAAAATGATGGCTGGAGCTATGCTAGCGGTGCAATGACAAGACCTACATCTGAAGCTGAACAACCTGCGTGGGACAAACACGACTTGAAGGCACGCTCAGATATCATCTTGGCCATGGGCACAACAGAACTATGCCATATAAAGGACTGCAACACGTCGCACGAGGTATGGAACAGGCTGAAAGAAGTGTACGAGTCAAAAGGACCGGCACGTAAGGCAACGCTACTAAAGCAATTGCTGTTTATAAAAATGAAAGAAAATGAAGGTATGTCTGTTCATTTTAACAAGTTTTTTGGGATTGTCGACAAGCTAAATGAAATGGGTTTAAAAGTAGCTGATGATATAGTCGCGATCTTACTACTATATAGCATACCTGATACGTACGACAATTTTCGGTGCGCGATAGAAGCACGTGATGAGTTACCTAAACCAGAGGTTATAAAAATAAAACTTCTCGATGAAGAGAATTTAAGGTTAAATTCACAACCGAAAATAGAGGCGTCTGGAGCCCTATATGTAAACAATAAAAATTGTCGAAGCTATGATAAGAGCGATAGTAGCAAAATTATAAATTTTCAGAAAAATGAAAATAAAAATGAAAATTTTAAAAAATACAAATGTAATTTTTGCCACAAATTAGGACACAAGGCAGCTAACTGTTGGTCAAAAAAATCAAACAAGCAGTCTACATCAACCATACAAGAAGAAGCCTTCTTTATCTACGAGAGTCAGACACAAGATTTTGAGTCAGCTGATGAAACACCGTCGGAAGAATGCTCCGCGCTTGTGACAGCCTTGAATGTAGAGAGAACTACAGATAATACTTGGTGCATCGACAGCGGCGCAACGTCGCATATGTGCCATGACCAAGGTAATTTCCGCAGTATACAACCCACTGATGATCAAAATGTGAGGTTAGCCACCGATAAGCGCACAGTCGTAACAGGTAAAGGAACCGTAGCATTTAATGTAACATACGGTGAAAATCTAAAAACTATAAGATTAGATAATGCACTTTGTGTACCTAACCTAAAAATGAATTTAATTTCAGTCGCTAAAATAGTAGACAATGATAATAAAGTTGTTTTTGTGAAAAATAAAGCCATGATTTATAATAAAAATGAAAAATTGGTTCTAGAAGGACAACGTAAAGGAGATTTATTCATCGTGAGTCCAATCTATGAACAAAGTAATGTGACTATAGTACAAGAAAACTAATTCTTAAAATGGCACTACAGATTTGGCCATCTAAACATTACTGATTTAAAATCATTAATCACCAAAGATATGGTAAATGGCTTGAATGTAAAATCATTCGAAAAAATAAAGGATTGCGAAATTTGTATTAAGGGCAAACAAACAGCAACTCCATTACCAAAGGCAAGTGATCGGAAGAGTACTCGACCACTGGAGCTGATCCACTCAGATGTCTGTGGACCCATGAGAGAAAAATCAATCGGTGGAGCAAGATACTTTGCAACCTTTATAGATGATTTCTCAAGATATACTGAGGTCCATTTCTTACAAAGTAAGGATAAAGTAAAGGATGCATTCATCTTATTTAAAAATTATGCTGAAACGTTACATGGATATAATATAAAAACGTTACGCACTGACAACGGGCTTGAATATCTTGGAAAAGTTTTCTCAGCTGAATTAGATTGCTTAGGAATCAAGCGAGAAACGACCACATCGTACACACCACAACAAAATGGAGTGGCCGAACGTATGAATAGAACCATTGTCGAGATGGCTAGATGCATGCTTATACAGGCTGATTTAACCAATCGCTTTTGGGCTGAAGCTGTAAACACAGCTTGTTATTTAAGAAATCGATGCCCAACTAAGCACTTAGAAAACGCAACTCCTTACGAATTATGGTACGACAAAAAGCCTAATGTCAAGCATCTAAGAGTATTCGGATGCCAAGTATATGCTTTGGATAAAAGGCCAAACAAAGGCAAATTTGATGTACGTTCTAATCTGTGCATATTGGTAGGATATTGCCAAGAATCAAAAGCATATAGACTTTGGAACATAGAATTACAAAAAATACTCAAAAGCAGAGATGTCCGTTTTTTAGATGAAGTACCAGGTAATACAAAAGGAAACATCCTTAATGAACATATTGATGTCAACCTAGATTCTCAAGATATACATCAAGATGATAATCTCTTAAGCGAGCAAAGCGAAGAAGAATATGAATCAATTGATGAAAGTTTCGAAGACCAAAAGGATAAGCAACCTTTGCATTCAAATAAAAAGGAAGAACCGTCTATTTCAGTCACACCACAACTTGAAAATTTAAAGAGAGGTCCAGGAAGACCCAAATTAGTAAAGAGCGGTAAGGCAGGAAGACCTAAAAAGGTATATAGCTTAATACCCAAGCAAATTGAATTTGCACAATTAATACACACAGATCCTTTAGAGCCCACTTTACAAGAAGCCATCACTGGTAAAGACAGTGAAGAATGGAGGTTAGCACTCGAAACTGAATATAATGAGTTAGTAAATGCAGGAGCATGGGACTTAGTACCAAAACCCAAGGATAAAAAACTTATAGGATCAAGATGGGTTCTTAAAACGAAATATAATTCGGACGGATCTATAAAAAGACGAAAGGCTCGCCTAGTCGCAAAAGGCTATTCGCAACAATCAGGAATTGATTATTGTGAGACGTATGCTCCAGTAGCTCGCTTACAAACAATTCGTTTATTACTTGCTCTAGCAGCAGAATTAAAACTATTCGTGTACCACCTCGATATAACAATGGCTTATATAAATGGTACATTAGATGAAAAAATCTACATGGCACAACCTATTGGTTTTGTAATTGAAGGTCTTGAAGACCATGTTTGTCTACTAAAGAGAGCCTTGTACGGCCTGAAACAATCAGGTAGACAATGGAACATAAGACTTGATGAACAATTAAGAGTCTTTGGACTTCAAAAATCGAAAATTGAAGAATGTCTATATTACATGAAGCAAGAAGATAAAATACTCCTCTTAGCCATATATGTTGATGATCTCAACATTGCTACAAACTCTGTTGAATTGTTTGAAGAATTCAAGCAAAATCTAATGACGGAATTCCGTATTCGAGATTTGGGCTTAATAAGATATTGTTTAGGTTTAGAATTCAATCAAGATGTACAAAATCATATTTTTGAGATCAAGCAAGAAAAATTCATCAACGATATTTTGGTAAAATTCAGAATGGAAGAGGCTAAACCTACTAGAACGCCTTTAGAAACAAATATAAAACTAGTTGCAGATGAAGATCAACCAAAAGTAGATCAAAACCTTTATAAAAGGTTGATTGGATCCCTTTTGTATTTATCCAGCGGTACAAGACCTGATATTTCGTATGCAATAAGTGAGTTAAGTCGTTTTAATAATGACCCTAGATTATCTCACTGGGCTGCAGCTAAAAGAGTCTTACGCTATCTTAAGGGCACGAGAAATTATGCATTGACTTATGAGCAACAAAAGAAACAATTATTCGCCTATGTTGATGCTGATTGGGCTGGTGATATCACCGACAGAATTTCCCGTTCGGGCTATGTATTCAAACTAGCTGGCGCATCAGTGATTTGGGAATCACGTAAACAAAAGTGTATAGCTTTATCTACCACGCAAGCTGAGTACATCGCACTATCAGAAGCAGCCAAGGAAGCAACTTATTTAAGAAATTTATTACTTGATATAAAAAATTGGCCAGTAGAAAATCAGACTATAATATTGTACTGTGATAACCAAGGAGCATTAAAATTATCTAAAAATCCAGTGCAGCACTCTAAGACTAAACATATTAGCATACGCTATCATTATATAAGAGAGATGTGCAAGGATGGAATAATCGAAGTGCAATATGTACCCACTACGCAGATGACGGCAGATACATTCACCAAAAGTTTATCCCCAATAATCCACAAAAATTGTGTGAATAATTTAGGATTTAATCAATCAAGTCTCAAGAAAGAAGATTTACGTTTATGGGAGGGTGTTAGAATAAACGAAAAATTATATTTAAATTAACCGCCATAATCATGTAACGCGCTCTATATTCAAAACTATGTATTATATTAAAAAGAAACCTCCTTGTATAACTTCCTGTATATACTTTTGAGAGCACAAGCTGTAGACACATTGAATAAAGTTATATCCACTTTAAACAATAAATACCCACTGCATCCTTTAATAACTCTGCATAAAACCAACATTTTATACATTTTCTTTGTTTAAATAATTTCCTTATAATGCTTACGCGCAAACATTAGATTCTCGTTTTTATAATATTAAACATATAATAAATTTATTCTATTCGTTATATTATTTTTTTTTTTAATTTTAAATTATTATTTTATTTTTTTTTAAATTATTATCCACCTTAACTTTATTAAATTATCAGTTTACTATTCTATTTTTCTTTGTTTATAATGATAATTTTACAATGCCTCCAAGGATAGTTTATATTCTTCGAATTGAAACATTTTTTCACAATCGTTTCCTGAATTATTATATTCTTGAATTATGATCGAATTTCTCAAACCTTGTGTTAAAAAAAAGAGTACATAACAGGTGCATAAAATAGGTCTTTACCGCACGCGCGAAGATTGCCGCTCGAGCGCAGCGAGATTTTAGATATTTTCTGCACTAGTTAAGTAAATACCATTTTTAACATGGCGTTTGGAAAATTCATTTTTTGGTGCCCAATTTAAAACCTATAATAAAATGTTTATAACAAAAGATAAAAATACACGATATATTACAATAAGAATTTAGAGTTTCACGCTAGAATTGTAAGAAAATTTTTACAATCAAAGAAAAATATAATAAAATAATATTTTAACCAAGAAAAAAATATTCTAAAATATTATTACAGTATAAGTAAATAATAATTAAATAAAGGAAAATAAAATAGTAAATTAATATTTTAACAAAGGAAAACGATATTACAAATAATATGAATGTGTTTAATGTTTACTATTATAAAAACGAGAACTTAAAGTTTTTGCGTAATCATTGTAAGTAAAAAAATTATTAAAACAAAGGAAAAAATATAGAAGAGTGGAAATACAAAAAGCCAGTGCTAACTTCAATGTATTTGAAATATAGTTTTAACGAGCAGTCAGTGATAGTTTACGTCCGCATCAAGAAGCATATCATTTCATTCTATTTGACTCCCTAATAAAAAATTAATATTACAACTAACAAATGGTATTTTATAAACAAAGAAAATTAAAAAAAAAATAATGTAACGAATAGAATAAATTTATTATATGTTTAATATTATAAAAACAAGAATCTGATGTTTGCGCGTAAGCATTGTAAGAGAATTAAATTAAAATTCAAACAAAGAAAATGTATAGAAGAGTGGAGATATAAAAAGCAATTGTTCGACTCAATATATTTGAAATGATATTTTCATACATGCAGTCAGTGATGTTTTATGTTCGCATTAAAAAGAGTTTTTGATTTCCGATGTCTCAATTCCATATCAAGAATTCCTGTTTACTGCACGAAAAATTAAGTGCGCGAAAAATTCATTCCTAAATAGAGAAATGAATTTTCTACACGCTTTTTAAATTTTCACACGCTTAATTTTTCGTGCGGTAAACAGGCATTTTCGGTATGGAAATTAGGCACCGAAAAACGAATTTTCCTAACGCCGTGTTAAAAATGGTATTTACTTAACTGGTGCAGAAAATAGATCTTTACCGCACGCGCGAAGATTGCCGCTTGAGCGCAATGAGAGCGGCAATGCGCGTGAGGTAAAGACCTATTTCATGCACGTGTTATGTACCCTTTTTTTTAACACAAGGTTTGGGAAATTCGATCATAATTCAAGAATATAATAATTCAGGAAACGATTGTGAAAAAATGTTTCAATTCGAAGAATATAAACTATCCTTGGAGGCATTGTAAAATGATCATTATAAACAAAGAAAAATAGAATTGTAAACTAATAATTTAATCAAGAAAAGTATAATAGTAAATTATTATTCTATCAAAGGAAAATAATATTATAACAAATAAAATAAAGTTGAATGTTTAGTACTATAAAAACGAGTACTTAAAGTTTTCGCGTAAGCATTGTAAGAAAATTATTTGAACAAAGGGAAAATTATTGAAGAGTGGGGATACAAAAAACAAGTGCTAATTTCAATGTATTTAAAATATAATTTTAACGATCGGTCTGTAATAGTTTACTTTCGCATCAAGAAGCGTATTGTTTCATTTTATTTGACTCCCGAATAAAAAAATTATATTACAACCAATAAATGGTATTTTATAAACAAAGAAAAATAAAATAATAAAATAATTTTCTGATCAAAGAAAGAACATTATAACAAAAATAAAGAAAGTTTTTAAATTTTATTACAGTTGAGGTAAATAATAATTAAAAAAAAATTAAATAATAAATTAAAATTTTAAAAAAGAAAAATAATATTATAACAAATAGAATAAATTTTTTATATGTTTAATATTATAAAAACGAGAATCTAATGTTTGCGCGTAATCATTGTAAGGAAATTATTAAAACAAAGAAAATGTATAGAAGAGTGGGGATATAAGAAGCAATTGTTCAACTCAATATATTTGAAATGATATTTTCATACGGGCAGTCAGTGATGGTTTACGTTCGCATCAAAAAGCGTTTTCGATTTCCGATGTCTCAATTATATATCAAGAATGCCTGTTTACTGCACGAAAAATTAAGCGCGCGAAAAATTTTTTTATCAATCAAGAAATAAATTTTCTACGCGCTCTTTAAATTTTCTGCATGCTTAATTTTTCGTGCGGTAAACAGGCATTTTCGGTATGGAAATCAAGCACCTAAAAACGAATTTTCCGAATGCGGTGTTAAAAAATTTTTTTTCTGTAAAAGGTAACAAATTAAACATATTAAACAAAAGTAAACATTTGAATTGTGCGAATTAATCACAATAATAATAAACTGTGACAAGGGATCTTAAAACTGAAGACAATGCGATTGGTTTATCCATATGGTTGTTACAAATAAAAATCTTAAAACTATTTATCTTATAAAAAAAAACATTTATAGCCAATTCTTACATTTTATTTCATTGATGCTAAAAAAAATCTTTAATTAATACTATATTTTTGTGGCAATAAGGAAAAAGGGCATAAGTCACATTTTTTCGGAAATCAATATAACATTATTTTTATATTCTTTAGATGTTATTCTAACATTTGCAAACGATTTTATCACTTACAATTATTTTTTATAGTATAATTATATATTTGAAAATTTTCAGATTCCATTTCCAGATAATAAATTTACATAAAGACATAAGTTCAAATCACAATATCTCGAAAACTTTCTGAAGGGACTTATGCCCTTTTTCTTTAACGCCACAGATTCATGAATTAAAAAATATTGAAACATAAGACTCTTTTTAATAAAAAAATTCTACTTACTGAAAGATGACGCTCTGGTGGTGCTATGTCGATGCATGCTATAATTTTATGTTTCTTATTTCGCAGCGTTTCATTATAATTTTAAGCTACTATGCTAATAAAAAAATATTTGTTTTAGCAATGTTAAGTGAAATATATTAACTTGACAATTATAAAGCAATATTACAATTAAGAAATTATAAAAATTTAGCACTTGAAATGTATAAAAATGTGTGAGTAGCTAGCAATGTTAGTAAATGGTGTAATCATTATAACTAATTGAATAGTATTTTAGTATATGATTAGTGAATAGAACAGAAAATTTGATTGAATAGATTAGCTGGATTGGTCGTGGGTTTAGTTTATAAGGAATTTAAATAACTAGCAGGAGGATTAATCTATAAGGACATCAAAGATGGTATGCTGGGTAAGGGGTTCAGCTGAATCAAAGATACGGATCGATAGGTTACTCTCTCGCTCGTTGTTGCAGAGATATACTCTAAATTGCTAGAATTTAGAAGAATGTAGGACTGGTCAATAGTATGTCTATTACTATCAATGGTGCTACAATGACTAGTTTTTGACCCGTAACTTGCTATTTTAATACGTCACTAAATACATCAGCGCTCTGCTCGCTCAGTATACTTATTTGTTATTTAATTAGACAGATTGCTAGTCTTTTCTATTCGCTCTTTTTGCTTATTGCTTTCTTTTGCTTATTCGCTCTTTTTACCTTCTAGATTGCTTTTGATTGCTCTTGCTCGTTCACTCTTTCCATTTTCTAACTTGTTCTTCTTTGCTCGCTCGCTCTTTTTATTTTCTAAATTGCACTTGTTTGCATGCTCACTATGCTCATTTGCTGTGTTATGACAGCTAGTAGCTCTTTGCCTAGTGCTATTTGCTATGTTGCTTATTTTCTTTACTCGCTCGCTCTTAGTTTCTATGCTGCTGCCTTCTGCTCGCTCGTTTTTGGCTTCTATGCTGCTGCATTCTGCTCACTCGCGTTTGGCTTTTATGCTGCTGCATTCTGATCGCTCGCTTTTGGTTTCCATGCCGCTGCATTCTGCTCGCTCGTTTTTGGTTTCTATGTTGCTGCATTCTGTTCGCCCGCTTTTGACTTTTATGCTGTTGCGTTCTGCTTGCTCGCTCTTCTTATTTGCTAATTGCTCACGGTTTTCTTTTGATCTGTGCAATTAAAGCAAACAAAAAGAAGTTATTATTTAATTTACGTTTGAGTATAGTCTCTTTGAGCGCTCTCTATAATGTGACTAATCACGATCTTTTTATGAAGTGATCTTCTATCTCTTTCTATTATAATCGGGTTTTTCTTCATTCGTGTGTTATCTGTTATTGTTTGTGCGAATTTTTTCTGCCTTACCAGTCTCCAATGTTTTATTCATAGGGTTCGATCTCTCCCTCTTTCTTTACAACTCGACTTATCATGCGCTAGCGCCATACTTCAGTATAATCGCGCGCGCACGTTACAAGCGATAAAATCAATTCTTTCTTATCTTATTAAAGAAAATTTTGCTTTTTTTGATACGAGATGCGGCTTTCTCTTTATTTTTTGCTAAAATTGTTAGTTTTTGTAAGAAAATCAATTCTCTGATTAGAAAAAGACATATACTCGACCTGCTCTCGCAGGATTTTTTTCGAACGATTAAAAATCCTAAGCTTTTATTGGATCATTCCGGCGTTTCCATTATTTTTATTAGAGCATTTAAAAAGATTAATTTGTCGTTGGGTATACAACATATTGTATAGTTAATAAATTTATTACCTATCTATCTATCTATCTACTTGCTAACTCAATCTTTATTTTCCCGGCAATGAATTTTCTCTAATTGAAGAAGATGCCTCGAGTCAACACATGGGGTTTAAGTAGAAAAGCCGTCTAAGTAATATCAGAGTAGATTCGCAAACAAACTAAGATAGTAAGATAGAGCTTGATTTATGCAGGAAAGCCCTCTGAGTTTCATCAGAATGGATTCGAGAACAAACCAAGATAATAAGATGGAGCCTAATTTACGCCAAAGATGCTTTTGTCGAGTTTGCAAATATCTATAATGAGAGTGCTTTTGACATTTTTTGTACACGCTTTTATTCTTGGTAATGTGGACAATCTTTTAAACAATTTGCATTTTTCTTTTAAAGTAATGCAAATTGATTTATTTTTCATTCGATTATTTATGAGGATTACTTTCGAATCAATGGAAAAGTCAACACTGGATGTTTGTACAAATTCTAGAAACTTTAATTTCTGCCCTCCAGTCGGAAAACGGTAAGTGTCTGGCTGCTGCCCAAAACCAAGTTGCTGCGTTCCGAGCGGAAAAGTACATTACGACTCATGGCCAGTAAAAAAGAGAGCCTCAGATCACATATTTGTCAACCTCGGCTTCGCCTCCGCCGACAATTACATGTAATCTGAGACATTTCTTTTTTTACTGGCCATGCATTGTAGTATACTATTAATCCGTTTTATTGCCTCCTAATTCTGGAATAAATGGAAATAGTTTTGAAGGTAACTACATGGTAGCAGGTGTGCAGAGATTATAGACCTTTCCAGCATAAACTTTTATAGTTTTCATTTAAAATCAAAAAGATTGAAAAACTACAGAATTTCAAGAACCGAAAAATATGAGAAGGTTAAACGCAGGTTTCAAGAAAATTTTCTCATTATTCATGAAAAAAGCAGTTTATACTTTATAAACTACTTTATTCTTTACTACCCTCGTGAAAATCGGATGAGCTAAAAATTGCGAATAACTATAAGTTTCTGCTAATAAATATTATAAATAGTTAGGTTTGAAACAGCAGTAACGATTATCTGCAAATATTAGCAGTCATTGGCATTTATAAGTTGATATTAGCAATTTCATAAAATAAAAACTTTAAAAATCAAGATAATAGGAACAGTTTTAAATTCATTCTAACAATTTTTATCAGTTATTTCCAGCCAGTTACAGTTATGTATGGTTATTTGCAGTTATTTACAGTTACTTGCAGATTTTCGTAGTTATTCACAGCTATTTGCAGAATCTTGCAGTTATTACAGTTAAGGAGATGTAAAACAGACACAACATCTGTACTTATAAATTTTAACTCCTTTTTTATTTTATTGCTGAATTTTTAGAAAAGAAATACATTAGCTTCTATTATGTACTATGATAATTATTTAGTTAAATTTTCAAATGAATTCATTTATTAGTTTTTAACATATTTGGATTCCTGTACAAAATCGAAAAATTTTGATAAATATTTTGGAATTTGAAACTCTCAATAACTAACGAATGAATTTATTCAAAAATTTAACAGAATAATCTTTATGATATATATACTACAAGCTAATGCATTTTCTTATTCAAAATTTTGCAATAAAATGGAAAGATGGTCAATATTTATGAGTACAGGTGTAGTGTTCATTTTACATCTCTTTAATAATAGTTTTTCATAAATAGTATATTTTTTGACAAGGAGATAAAATGAAATATCCTCACGTATGTGTCATGATCATCGAGGCGTCAGTCAAGATGATCATAAGCACGTACGTGCGGGCTTTTTATTTACTCTTCATATAAGAAATATTGCCTTTCTTTATTCCTTGGGCGAAAGCACGTTAAAATATTTAATAATTTATAATTCATTATTTGCTTTTTCTTATTTGTGCGCGCATACAAGTTGTTCACTCCTGCCACCCAGCACTTGCTGTACAAGCGAAGAGAGTGCCACTGGCTGGCGACGGCAGGAATGAAAAACACGTGCACAAGCCTTTTGTATTCATGAGAGAGAGATTTGATTTGATTTTGATATTACTAATTTTTTATTAACCTTGGGGTATAACCCCGTCAGGCTCAATAAGCATATAGTGCATTGATTATATAATATATATAATACATTGAATTTATAACAATAAAAAGTAAAAAATTTGAATAACAGTGCTAAAATCTAAATTATCTTTAAAGATTCAAGTTTTAATAAAAGATAAACTCATGATTATAACATAAAATAAAATAATGGCTTAATATTTCTAAGAAAGTGGATGCCTTAGCTGATTAGTGTTAAATACATGCTTAAGCAGTCTGCTGATCTATGATATCCAGTACTTAACCCAGATACGCCGACTCAGTCAGCCAGCTCTGACGAACATCATTTATGAGCCAGTCAAGTGTGCACTTTTTAACAGGAGCCAACGAATCAGATTCAAAAGAAAGTGGAACATCAGAGCTAGAGCTAAGCTCATTGATCAGATCTGCTGCTAAGTGAGTGAAGAGGTTCTGGAGTGCACTTGTGCGTACCAGAGGGCAGATAAGAACCCTTGGTGGTCTCCGAGAAAAAGAACGAACCCCTTTGTCAGCAACCAACCTAACAAAACGACTAGCCAAGAACTCAGGCACTTTATTAGAAATAACAGAATAGGCCATAGTGGTAGTAAAATACCTCCTGCGACTCTCAACCAACAGCCATCCCAACTTAAGCCGATAGAGAGTAACACACTCTCGAAACGGTATATTACCACAAAAAAACCTAACGCAGGCATTAAGAGCTCTATGAAGCTTCAGGTTTTGATAATTATACAGTTCATTGTAGACTACTCAAGCATAGTCAAAATGCAGAAAAATTAATGACTCAAAAATCTCTTTCCAAAATTTCTTAAAAAGCTCTCCCAGTTGAAAGTCAGTTCGATCCAAAAGCCCAGACTCTCAACTTTCTTAGAAAAAGGAGCATACTGGCCATTGATACAAAAAGAGGAAAGATTTAAAAAATTCAGTCTAGAGAAGAACTGCTCGCTACCAAATAAGATGGCCTGAGTTCTCAGTGCATTGAGTTTTAAGCGATTGTCGTTCGCCCATTTAACAACTGCTGTAATATCTCTGTTAACAATCTCCAGCTCATCAGCAATCTCACTTGGACAGAACGATCTATAGATTTGCAAATCATTCACAAATAATATATGATTCGTAGTTCTAAGGACATCGGGCTAATCATTAATAAAAATAGAGAAAAGCAATGGGCCAAGAACACTACCCTGGGGAATCCTTATGTCCACTGTGGACAGTGACCCAGAACTCAGGAGCATCACGATCTACTTCTTGAATCGACTGTGTTCTACCTTGCAAAGACGATGCAAATTATTAGATGACCTCGTTAGAACAGTTGAGTCTTCAGAGTTTGCAGAGGAGCAATCAATGAGGTACGGTATCGAAGGCCTTGGAGAAATCAAAAAGTAAAAGAGCAGTAACTTGTCTCCTATCGATAGAAATCCTGACATCCTCCGTAACGGTTAACAAGGCAACCTGCGTATTGTGGTCCGCCCTGAAGTTAGTCTGGTGCTTATTAAGAAGTTTGTTCATCTCAAGAAAAAAAGAAGCTGCTCATGTACTAACCTCTCGAGAATTTTAGAGGGCTGATAAAGCCTAGCAATTGGTCGTATTTGGTCAGTTGAATTAATTGTCTTAGACTTTGCCAATGGTGAAATAACTGTTTGCTTCCAATTGGAAGCAAAATACGAACAAGCCAGAGATTTGTTAATGATAGTTGTTAGAGGCCCTAAAATAGAAGGCAGAGATAGCTTAATCATGTCAACAGAAATACCATCACACCCAGATGAGCTGGACGATGCAATGTCTCTAACTTTCGCTGTATCAACCTCCTGAAAACCAAAAACAGGCAAAGTCTCAGACAATATCACTCTGAGTAAGTGAAGAACCACCTTTAGATACAGAAGGATAATGTGTCAATAGAGTTTTAGACGAAACGTACTGAAGAAGTAACAGAAAGGACTTTCTAGCCATACCAAGTTTATGCAGTGACGCCCATTTTCCTCCAGCACTAGAGGCCATAGACAGTTCAAAAGAAATGAGCTTGATCTTAGCTGAGTCAAGCTTATTAGAAACCTCTCTTCGTAATGCTTGATATCTCGATAAGTCGCCAGTGCTACCCGTTCTGGCAGCCCAGAGATAGGCACGATAATACTGCCTCATTAACAGTCTGATATCATGGGCAACCAAAAGCTTGCATCATGGGCGTATAATATTAAGTTTAGAAGGAACAAATCTGTCGAATCCTTGCAGGATCACCCGTGAAGCAATCACATTCATCCGATCAAGTTCCAAGCAAGCATCTGATGAGCTAGTATTAACAATGTAAGAGACTTCACGAATAGAACACAAATCAACTAAGCAAAGATTGAAATTAAATTAGAATAAAGGATCTCACACGATTCCGCCTCAAAAGACTTGGAGAGATATACATTGAGAGAGACTTTATCAATAGAGTCAAGTTTACGAGAGTAAAATCTTTTCGTAATACTGCTGAGCTTATGAATCGCATAGTTTAAGGGGTTGTAAAATATCGACATTACAGTTTTCCAAGTTATTGGTTCTTAATCCAAGATTTCTAAAAATATCTCTATATTAAAGTCTTCCATTTCTACTAATAAAGAGTTTAATATAGAGATATTTCTGAAAATTTTTGAATAAAGATAAAAATTTTGGAAAATTTCAATGTCGGTAACTATGTAGAAATCATATACCCTATTACATCCCGTTAACTCTAATAAGTCATGACCTGAAATAAAAGGAGCATCAGTCTTTTAATATGAATCAACCTGCTCATTACCGCTCACAATGAATAAATCAAACCACGTGTGAGATATGAAGCTCTTGGTTAGATGGTTTGGTTCAGAAGGCACAATAAACATTGAGAAATTCTCAACTCTATTCTTAAAAAAAGCAGAAACATGATTATCAATGTGTAAATTAGCATTTAAATCGCTAGTACCCTATCTAGATTTCCCTAAGATCTATCCTAGTGTAGCCAGGTACCCTAGGATCTAGTTACCCTTTGATATCCAGATGCCCTGGGGTCTACCCTTGGGTATCCAGGTACCCTAGGATACCCCGGGGCTTACCCTTGGATATCCAGGTACTATATGGTACCCTGCGGTTTACCCTAGGGTATCCTAATACCCTAAGGTACCCTGGGGTTTACCTTAGGGTATCCAGATACCCTAACGTCTACTCTAGCGTAGCCAGGTACCCGAGGATTTACCCTGGGGTAGCCAGGTATCCTAGGATCTACTTTAGGGTCACCCTGGGATGCTAAGTAACTGCTTAGGATCCACAATCCACTTGAGGGTTATCCTAGGATGCTTAGTGATCGCTCAGTATCCGTAGTTTACCCTTCGGTTACCCTAGGATACTTAGTTATCACTTAGGATTTGCAGTCTACCTTACGGTTACCTTAGGATGCTTAGTGATTGCTTGGAATTCATAGTATACGTTGAGATTACTCTAGGATACTTACAAGAAGAGTACCCGACCTTCGGGAAACAGATTTGGCTAAAACTACAGGATATGATTTTTGATGAAAAAAAATGAATCTATGTTAATAGGTCCCATAGGCGGAGATATACACATTTTTTCGAAAATATAATAAAAAGGAGCATTAATAAGATTTTGAATAACCAAACAAATAAGATTCTTATAAAAAAATGTATAGAACATAAAATAAAGTAAAGTTTAAATGCTTTAATTTGAGTTCTGTTGCACTAAAAATGTTTGCTTGGTTCAACAGTTGTGCCTAACTGAAAATCATCACATATTTGTTAATATTTTTAGCGTGTAACATATCATCAATTTTTTACGCTATTTCATTAGCATATTTTAATCATCTGTAATTTTTGAACCACACAAGCTTTTTAGTGCAACAAAGCTTCGATTAAAGCATATAATCTGTACTTTATTTTATTTTCCTTACATTTTTTTGTTAGAGTCTTAGTTGTTTGATTATTCAGGATCTTATAAATGCTCCTTTTTATTATATTTTCGAAAAAATGTCTATATCTCCGTTTATCGAGCCTATTTAGAGAGAACAAAAAACACGGGTTAAATTTTTTTCATCAAAAAATCATATTTTGCAGTTTTAGCCAAATCCGTTTTCCGAAGCTTGGGTACTCTCTTTGTTAATTATTGCTTAGTTTCTGCAGTCTCCTTTATAGTTCACCTGGAGCACTAAGATATTGGATTTTTTTTTCACGTGCAGATGACATCCTGCTCTTCTTTTTCTTCTATTTTAATTCGCTTTCCAGCTTTTTACCTTAGCCTATGATGAGGTATATCATAGTTTTCATTTTTGCTGAGTGGGACTTTTTATAATAGTTCAATTTTGGCCAAATGAACTTTTCAGTTGATTTTTCGTTATCTCCGGGTTCTACTCCCCATAGAAAAACTCTAAAATTATTTTCCGCAATTTTCCCGGAGAATCGAACTTCGGTCCACTAGGGCGCGAGCCAAGAGCCTAAGCTTCTGCGCTACCGTCGCCCCTATCTTGCTTTTCTATTATAATACACAATGTCAGTGTGAGTACATGAGCTCATCATTCGAACGTTCGGTCTTTCCGAGCATTCATGCACAAAATTCACACTTTTAATGCATTATTACATGAAACCTTAAGATTCTGGTGTATTCAAAAAAAATTTTCAATTTACTTTTGTATCTACACTACTGTAAAAGCACAAGTATCCAGGTACCTTAGGGTCTATCCTTGGGTATCCAGGTGCCCTAGAGTGTACCCTTGGATATCCAGATACCCTAGGGTCTACCCTTGGGTATCCAGGTACCCTAGGGTCTACCCTTGGACATTCAGGTATCCTAGGATCTACCTTTGGATATTCAGGTACCCTAGGGCAACAAAGAGGGAGGGGTAACCTCTCTCTATACAACTTCTAAAACACTGCTAGGAGTAACACTAAGAGAATCAGCTGCTGCACCCTGAATGCCAGCTTCACTTAACACAGACCATTCAATGTACTTATCACAGACTATACGAGAAGACGAGATGTACAATTGTTTTAAGCCATGGTCTATATGGGAAGCTGCACTACACTTCACACACAATATAGTTCATTTTGATCTGTCTAATATGAGACAGCGCGCACACTCTTCCAACCATCGATAATAATCGCAAAAAGAAGACATACTAAGACTGGAACTTATCGGAATAATCACAGCTGTCAAGGCATAGTACGTAAAACAATTTGCAGCACAGCACTAGTAGTTCTTGATGACAAAAAGGAAGTCACCTGCCTCACTCAGAACAATAAGCAAATATTAAGAAGAGGCCCAATCATCTGTCTTTGTCTAATAGAGTTTTTCATCAATTATATAAAAACTATACGTTGTAGCAAGAAAAAAATAATAATCTCCGCTAAATATTAGTGTAATGAGTAAATTTTGTAATAATAAGAAAATGATTTTATCGCGTAGTTTTTGAATAATATTAGACCTACTAACAAACTAGAATATAACCTATCTTTTTTGGTAGGTCTCATATTATTCAAAAATTACGCGATAAAATAATTTGATTGTTATTACAATATTTACTCATGATACTAATATCTAGCGGGGGCAACTATTTTTTTCTCGCTACAACGGATGATGTTTACATAAATGATGAAAAACGCCATTAGACAAAGACAGATAGTTCGGCCCTCTGTTAATTGAGTAATCTCCCTCACTTGATTAGTGTCGCTAGAAACTCTTGATTTCGCTTCAAAACTTTTCACAACATAACCTTACTTTCTGAAGAAGCAGTAACTTGGAAGTGGTTCCCAGTAGACAAAGAACCTTGAACGCAGATGAAAAATACTGCAGAAGGTTCCTTGCGAAATTGCGCATGAAAGACTCTGTTAGAAAAAACGCCCGTGGGCAATTATTGCAGAGAAAATCTTGTAGATAGACAGAGCGAACACACAGTGCGTCTGGTAGTACTCACCAAGAAAGAGAGACAGAGACAGAGAGAAAGAGAGAGAGAGAGATAGAGAGAGGGAGAGAAAGGAGAGAGAGAGAGAAGGTTTGTAACGTCAAAATGTTAAGAATTCAATAGCAAGATTGGTAAAGTTGAATTTTATAGTTTATTTTTATTTTATTAATCAATCTTACCTTACTACTTTTTTACTAGAATATATATATATATATATATATATATATATATATATATATATATATGTATAACGATTATTCTTTAAACAATAAATTTTAAGTAAGCAGCAAAATAATGAGACCAATCTTGCCTTCTTCTGGTAAAGTTAGGATACTCGCCGACTTTACGACTCAGCAATATCCGTTGGGTTCGTTTTTGAAGTTACATAACATTTCTTTTGATAACTTTATATTTTAGACAACACATATTAGCATGCAACATAACATTTAATTTAAGACCCTGTAACGGTAATTTACTACGCGTTACAAAAGAAATTAGATTTTTATTAATTCCAATTTACTTTTTATAAAGACTAAATAGTTTTATTAAAACACGGAGCTGCTAGAATTTATACTAACTATGACAAACTTGTAACAGACTCCGGTAAAGCTAGTTAGTATGTTAGATTGATATGCGACGGAGTATTTTTCCGTCAGCTCGTTGCTGCGCGTCTCTCTCTCTCTCTCTTACCTGATCGAGAGACGCGATGCCGCTAGCACAGTTCTCCTTATTTATATAGAATTTAACTTTCCCAGTTAAATTTATTAGGAAATATATATATCTTTTAATAAAATAAATAAGGACCGCGGAGGCGTCGGGGTAAGCAACAGGATAGGCTTTTTTATAGCGTGTAACTTATATCAGACAAAATAATATTTTATGATTAAAATATATTTATTAAAAACAATGAAGTAAAAATACAAAAATAATAAATGAACGCGAATGAATTAATATATTAAATAAAGCGATACAAAAGTGTTTAAATCAAACGGAGAAATATTCTCTAGAAAGAGACAGCAATAGGGAGGGACGCGACGCGAGCTAAGATACAACGTACGCTCGAACGCACGACAGTTGTTACAACGCCAAAAGTTTCTTCGAGGTAAGAAACTCCTGGTTAACAAAATCTTAATAGTAACTTACAATATCGCGAAGAGGTCTCTTATCTCGTGTAGCAAAAGACGACCGACGTTGACCACCAGAGACGATATATATCTCGCCTGAACGCTGTGGCTCGTGTATCCGGCCCAACGATAGAAACAATTTCCAGGTCGCTGCGACTCCTCGTGGACAGCCAAGACAGGTTGAACGCAGCCTGGATAAGATACACGTGCGACTTTCGATCGGAGATCTCCTTTTCCTTTTTCTCACACAAAATTACGAACGACACTACACCAGCGAATCAATCGAGCAAAATTCGAATAAAGTCGAGAAACTAGATTAAGTTGCGCGCTTGTAGGCCGTTGAAACAAGTCTGAAGCGCCGCGGCTTCTCTTCCTTCTCGTGCGCGTCGATTGACGCCTTATAACACTAGTATATGACGGCGCTCGTGACAGCGCCCCGAGTTAAATTAATTACGGCAGCGCGCGAGATTCGAACACGGTAGAATACCGTGACACCCCTCCGCCAGACGCAGCATACCTTGATTCTGCTGCTCTCAGTTAACGCGCTGAAGGATTTGGAATGGGAAAGGTGTAGTCAATAATTACAAAAAGAAATATCAAAGTATATTACATATATTCTCGGTGCTCAGCACGACGAGGACACTGATACGATCTTTTTACACCTGGATGATTACAGATGTAGCACCTTGGCTGGTCTTTGGCAAGGGCTTTTCGCCTTGCCTCCTCTTCTTCTTTCTCTAACCTCAGTTCAGCCATCATTTTGTCGGCTTTGGCCCGTTCGTGGGCCGCTTTTGCCTTGGCGGCGGCTTCATATGCCTTCTTTAAGGCTTGAGAGGCTTCTTCCTCCGCTTGGCGGACCTTAGCCCTTTCTCTTTCTCTCCTCTTTCTTTCTTTTTCTTGTCTGGTCAGCCTAGCACGCCTGACTCGTAGCAATGCCGCCACCTCTTGCCTCCTATCTTTGATGATAGTCGGCCAGTTACTGACTAGCTCGTCTGCTTCCAATCCATATCGCTGGACGAAGTGATCCCACCAAGCAAAAGCGTCAGCTTCCTCATCGAAGGCTACCGAAGACCGACGAGCTACTCTTCTTAATTCGGTCTGGAGTTCCTTCCACTCTTCTGCCATCGATGGCTCTTCCTTGGAAGGCGTCGTGCCTGATCGTGGGTCGCAGGCCGGTTGGCTCTGCGATACACTAGGCTTTGAGGCTCCTACAACCTCTTGCCGCTTGGGCGTTGGCTTAACCCTGATCGGCGACGGCTCCCGTGGCATCTCCTCAATTGTTAGTGCGGGGAGGCTATCTCTCTCCCTCTCCTTCTCTATCTCCCGCTGTATCCTTTCAGTCTCCGACTGATCTCGCAGGAATTCTGCGTAAGGTAGCAGGTAATCTCTAACCTTCATGTCCGCAGTGTTAGAGATTAGGAAGGCGATAAGATCTTCCATCCCTTTACGACGTTGAGGATCCATCTGTTAGTAGGAAGAAAGGATTGTTTGTTAATATTCTCAGGTGGTTACTTTATATTTGCGCGGGTTCGCATTCTAGTTTTTCTCGGCGAATATTCGATTACATTTTCGCTACGCTGTATATTTGTAGAACCTTTTGGCCTACCACGCTTACGTTTGATTTGCTCAGGCTCAGTTTGACGCATACGCTTTACGGTTCGGGTTACTACGATAGCGGTCTTACGCGGACGACCTCGTTTCCTATTCGGCTTTTCGAATCGGGGAGTCTCACCGCTCGCAGGCGGTCGCACGCAACCTGAGCCTGAGTCTCCGTCGGCACACGGAGTCGCGTCGCTCGCAAGAGACGGGTCGCTCATCGTCTCATTCGCATGTGTTGATTCCACCGGTGGTTGAGATGGTGATTCGTCTTCTTGCCGTGCTATATATGGTTTTAGTTGCTCTACGTGAACAGGGCCGTAAGCATTGCCATCTTGGTCTATCAATCTGTACGTGTTGGAACCACATTTAGCTGTAATCACATATGGGCCTACAAATTTTGGTGCAAGCTTGCTTGCAATACCCTGGGCAGCCGAAGAGAGTATTTTATTTCTTTTCCATACTAAATCTCCAATGGTATACTCTACTTCTCTTCGACCAAGATCATATGCATCAGCTTGCTTCTGTTGCGCAGACTGTGCACGATCTACTACCTGTTCATGTAGCAAAGGTAATTTGCTTACACGAGTTTGCCAGTTCGTTACTTCTTGTAATCGTTCATTTTCCTGAGCAGCTTTATCTTCTTTTCTTTTCAGTGAGCTCGGAGGTACTGGCTGCCTACCATAATTTAACAACGCAGGGCTCGTGCCGGTTGTACTCTGTTTCGCCGTATTATATGCAAATATAATTTCAGGTAACTTTTCGTCCCAAGAACGGTGATTTTCATCGATAAATGCAGTAATCATAGTTTTAACCGTCCGGTTTATCCTTTCTACCGGATTAGCCTGCGGATGATACGCAGGAGTAGTATTATGACAAATACCTGCTTCATTTAGATATTTATCTACTACTTGATTCCTGAACTCTGATCCATTATCAGATAAGAAGATCTCAGGCGCACCAAACCTTAAAACAATTCTTCCTCTTAGCGCTTTTGATATCGTGGATGCATTCGCCTTTCTAATAGGTATGCACTCCACCCATTTGGTGAATAGATCTTCGAAAATCAAAGCATACTCATATCCACGTTTACTTCTTGGAAACGGACCTGTTACATCTCCAGCGACAACTTTCCATGGGCCTGAAACTTCTTTTTTACCCATCAAACCTGCAGGTAATTTTTGTTCGACCTTGCACTGCTGACAGATCTCACAGCTCTTAACATACTGCGACACCGTTTTTTCTATATAAGGCCAGTAATAATATTGTTTTACGCGAGCCACTGTTTTATCACGACCTAAGTGGCCATCTGTCGGCTCATCGTGGCATTCATGCAGTACTTCTGCTCGACTTTCGCTGGGAACAACGAGTTTCCATGCGTCATCGTCTCCCATCGTTTCTTCAGTAAACCTGTCCGGTACATAACGGTACAACTGACCTCCAACTATTTTCCATTTTGGATAGTCATTAGGGTTACTCATAACCTGTTGAAGCAGAGACTTATACCACGCATCCTTGGTTTGCGACGCCCAACTTAGTGCACTTAAGTGAGTGTCGCATTCTACTGAGTCTTCATGCATACGTGATAACGCATCAGGTACATAGTTTAATGCACCTTTTCTGTGCTCAACAGTGTAAGAGTACCCTTGCAGCTCCAGCGCCCAACGCGCTAGCCTGCCCGTTGGATTATGTAAATTACATAACCAACGTAGCTACTATGATCCGTTATGACCTTAAAGTCATAACCTTCAATGTAACAACGAAACTTTTTGACAGCCCATATAACAGCTAGACATTCTCTTTCTGTTACGCTGTAGTTTCGCTCTGCACTGGACATGGTACGACTAGCGAATTCCAATACACGCTCTTCGTCGTTAACTACTTGCAGAAGTACTGCTCCTAGACCTGAGTCACTAGCATCGGTCTGTATAACGAATTGTAAATCGAACTGCGGTCGATGCAATAACGGAGCAGATGCGATTAAAGCTTTTATTTGGTCAAAAGCGATTTCCTGATCGCTTGACCATGCATATCTGTAGTCTTTTCGAGTGAGTCTGGTTAATGGCTCTGCTAACGTGGCGAAATTTTTCAAGAATTTCCTATACCACGAGGCCATGCCCATGAAACGCCTCAGCTGCTTTAGATTTTTAGGAGCTGGGTATTCAACGATGGGTCTTATCTTATCTGGGTCAGGCTTAAATCCATCCCTGTTTACCAGAACACCGAGATATTTGACCTCCTCTCGGCAGAATATACTCTTTTCATGGCTGATCGTAAGGCCTGCTGCTTTTATGCGCAGTAATACCCTCTTTAACCATTTTATATGTTCAGCGAACGTTTCAGTTACTACGATGATATCATCTAAGTACGAAAATGCGTATGGCTCGAGTTCTAGGCCTATAACCTTATCGATTAATCGCTGAAAGGTGGCGCCAGCGTGGCTAAGGCCGTGCGGCATCCGTTTAAACTGGTAAAGGCTCATGCCAGGTACCGTAAATGCCGTTTGAGCGCGTGAATCTTCTTTCATCCTAATTTGATGATAAGCACTGCTCAAATCCATTGTAGAGATGTATCTGGCTTTCTGCAATTTACGCAAGATATCATCCATTCTTGGCAATGGATACGCATCAGGTTTTGTAACTGCATTGACTTTTCTAAAGTCAATACAGAACCTGAATTTGCCATTTGGTTTCTTAACTCGAACTACAGGGCTTGACCAGCCGCTCATCGAAGGTTCAATTATATCTGCAGCTAGCATTTCATTAACCTGCTCGTGCATCCATTCTTCGACTTTTTTCGAAACAGGATAATATTTCTGTTTAATAGGGCGTGCAGAACCTGTATCGATCTCATGTTCGATCCAATTTGTGCAGCCTATAGGAGTATCATCTTCTCCTAATATTTCTGTAACTAAACTTTTTACACGAGCCCGATCAGCTGCTGATACGTCAGCTAAACCAACTGATCCTAGCTTAGCAACATGTAACTGCTTAAGCGCGTAATGTTCCACGTGTAATGGAACTTGCCAGAAACTTGCTGTCAAATCAATAGTAGACATAACTTTAAAGCTTCTGCAATTCTTTAGGACTTCGTCCATTGCCTCTGGGCCATCATGGTCATCCTGCAACCGTTTATTCAACTCCCTAGCATCCAGACATAAACGAAGTGTACCATTATTTTTTTTCACGGGTACAACCGGATTAATAAAGTCACTTGTGGACCTCTCAATGATATCGTATTTGAGCATACGAGTTACCTCATCAGTGACTTTATCTCTTAGGTTGATGGGTACTGGGTATGCTTTTTTATAATACGGTGCATCATTGATTAAAACTAGCTTATGCACATATGATTCGATTCTTCCAGGCTCAGGACGAAAGATATCTCGGAACTCAAATATTGAATTTTTTAACTGGTCTCTTTGTTCAGTATTTAATTCTGGTACCAAACTGAGTTTTTCTTCTACCTTCACGGTAAATGCAGTGCAATCTTCCCTTTCTTGAGCTGCGAAATCGATATATCCATCTGTACCAATTTCCGGAGTTATCGAATTTATCATTGCTTTATCTCCTTTTGATATTATAGCTTCATCGTAAGGCATATCAAAGAACTCCTCTTGATTCATAGGGATACGAATTAATCCATTTCCCGTATCAATTACCATTCTGATTGACCTTTGCGTGTCAATTCCCAGAATAGACGGGCGTGCTAAGTGCGGAATTACCAGAAAGTTTGTATCGATGCTGATGTTTCCAATAGAAACACCTGCACGGAATTGCTTTTTGATGCTGACCGATTTTTCTCCTGTGAAACCGGTTGCTTGAATTCCTACTAACGGGAATGTTGGTTTATTTTTTAATGACTTATAATGCATTTCATAAAAGTCATTTGAAACACAGGTAATTCGACTTCCTGTATCAATCAGTGCTTTGACCTCGATACCTTCCAACTTAACCTCGATTTCTGGACACCTCGTGATCTGGTATGACCTTTGACCACGTTCTGAGTCAGGTTCTTCTAGCAGCAGATCCTTTATGTCATCAAAGACTGTATTTATCTCTACATCTCGTTGGTGGATTCGGTCATTTCCGTCCCCCCTGATTTCCATTTCCCTTTGATATTTCATTGCGCAAATTTCTATTTTCTCCGAGGCAAGAGACACAACGGTTATTCGTTTTCCGGATCGGGGACTTCTTCTTCCTCAACTGAAATCTCCTGAACGTTTAGTTTTTTAGGATCATTCTGCGGATATGAAAAATTCCTGGGTCGATATGGCCGATCATAGGATTTATTCATGTCCTTATTGGGCGTTGATGCCCTGAGGCCTACTCCCCCAGAATATGAAACATCCTTACGTGAATCGTTCGGAGGTGAAAATCTCCTAGATGGGAAATCTTCGTATTTTTTATTTCTTGTATAGTTGAGAGTGCCTGCTTGATCCAATGCATCAAGCAGTTTGATAAGATCATCTATTTTTTCGATGTCTTGCATTATCACCGCCTGTTGCACTTGTTCGTCGAGGTGTTTAGCCAATCGTCGAACAACGAACTTATCAGGTGGTACGTCCTCCAACTGTTTAACGTTGTTATAAAGCTTATACGCGTATTCACTTCTGCTGAGGTTATCTTTAGCCTGATAATAGCCCAGCTCGAGATCCTGTCGGACTTTATCCTGGATACTTTGATTCCAGAACCTTTTTAAGAATGCATCTCGAAATTGGTCGAGATTCCGGATTTGTGGTTCAATATGCTCCCACCAATCCTTTGCAGGTCCTTTGAGAGCTTGATCAATAAGCATCTGTACTGCTTGATCGTCTACAGCCGTCAGCTTCATATAGCTTAGCAACGATTTTACGTATGCAGCTGGCTTCTCGTATGGAGCCGACGAGAAGGTTGGTAATTCGAAGCGTGGCTTTGCAAACCCGGGTGAAATGCCACCCTGGCGCTTTCTTTGTTGCACATAGGTGACCAATTCCTCTCGGTCTCTTCGAATCTCTTCTCGGAAAATCTCATGATCCTTTTTTAGATCATCGAATTTTTGGGCATATCCCAGATGACGGTTATCCAGCCTAAAAATATCCTTATCGATTTTGCGCATCTTAAGGTCCAAGTTACTTAGATCCCTCGACATTATACGAATATCATCCGTATTTTGCTCGAGATGTTTCGTGTTGCTTTGGCTCACGAACAGAATTCGTTTATTCTGTTCCTCCAAAACTTTGCATCTCTCTTCTAGATCCTGAAGAATTTGTAAATTCTTATCATTATCTGCCTTCGTACGTTTGTTTCGAGGTCGTAAGTTCTCTAGGATTCCGTC
Source organism: Anastatus disparis (assembly GCA_017163975.1). Lineage (NCBI taxonomy): Eukaryota > Metazoa > Arthropoda > Insecta > Hymenoptera > Eupelmidae > Anastatus > Anastatus disparis. The sequence goes on along the minus strand of JAFFSR010000224.1, from coordinate 3,444,039 downwards.
AACTTCTTGTTGGAAATCATCACGAACGGCACCTATATTCCGTTCACTCGTACCTCGAGGTACTTCATCCGTTCCTCGTATATTAAACGAAACATCCGGTAATGATCCTATCCTTCTTCGTTGGATTTGTGATACTAAGGGTGAATTGACTACCGGTTCGATCTGTTGATTCGAAGGGGTTTCATTCCCTTGATTACTCCGATTTCCGGCATCATGCAGAGGCGACTCATTAAGTGAATCCTTCGGATTTCGACCACGACCACCACCGCGTTTACCTCGTTTATTCGTCATGTTAGTAAATTTTTTGAACGATCTTCCGATTTCAAAATAAAAATAACCGATTGATTAATTATTATCTTTAATTGGTTACAACACGAAAAGACCTGTTTTTCGTTTTTTCACAAAAAATAGCGCGATTTTACACAAATACGACCAGCACCAAAGAGAATTTATGATATGTGTCGCGTCTAACCTTTATTTTCGCGCAGAACTTCGCACTTTATTACATAATCAACGATTTTCTCTTGATTTTTTTTCAGCACGTTTGTTCTCCGAGTAAGAAATTCTTCAACCACGTCGTAATCTTGGAATTTTTCCTCGAAAAGCTGATACGACTCGACCAAGAACTTCAAACGGCTCTCAATTTTTTGGAACCTTGAATCTAATTCTTCAAGATGTTCTTCGATCTCACTTACTAGTGTGCCGAGACTCGTCTTTATTAAATCAAAATTCCGGTTTGACGTTTCAACAACCCGATCTACTTCTCCTTCTAACTTACGTATCCTCTCTTCGTATGCTTGAACGTTTTCACGATCCCGTTCGTAATTTTGATACGCGCCGACGGACTCTTCAATAAATTTCGCAACGGACTTCTTTCTCATCTGTAACGTAGAGACATAGATTTTTTTTATTCGTTTTTACTTCGCGTTATTGAACTCAATTTTTTATTTTATTTATTGATTGCTTCGAGATATATTTACTTAAAAATCGAGAATGGTTATTACATTGTGTTTATCTCACTCCCACAGTCAATTTTTTTTTATTGTGGGTCCCACCAGGGGTACCATTTATGTAACGTAAAAATGTTAAGAATTCAATAGCAAGATTGGTAAAGTTGAATTTTATAGTTTATTTTTATTTTATTAATCAATCTTACCTTACTACTTTTTTACTAGAATATATATATATATATATATATATATATATATATATATATGTATAACGATTATTCTTTAAACAATAAATTTTAAGTAAGCAGCAAAATAATGAGACCAATCTTGCCTTCTTCTGGTAAAGTTAGGATACTCGCCGACTTTACGACTCAGCAATATCCGTTGGGTTCGTTTTTGAAGTTACATAACATTTCTTTTGATAACTTTATATTTTAGACAACACATATTAGCATGCAATATAACATTTAATTTAAGACCCACATAAAATTGACATAAGGCGGTGTGTGAAATAAACAACACTAGATTTTATTTTGAGATGGTCATATTATGACGTCTTTTGAAAAGTGGTTCTCATTTATTTTTCTTTGAATACAGAATTCTTCATGATCTATCTACGTATATCAATCAAAAAAAAAATTTGGAACAGCAGCAAGCTCTTGATAAACTTAAGGAAGTTCTTGCATCTACTCTGCATTTACTCTGAGACTACACAATAACGTTTCTTATTATTTAAAATGCCCTGAATCCGATGGTATGCTTAATTTATGGACTTGCCGTGCAAAATCTAATAAAATCAGAACTTAAAGTTTTAACTTTTTTGTACAGGCTCTTATGGGATTGTGAATGAAATATATCAAAATTGCGTATTTGCAAAGCAGGGAGTGATTTTCTGAAAAACAGACAGATAAACAAATGTCTAAAAAAAAGAAATGATATCTAGTAAATTCCTCATAGCCGTGATAAATATTCAGATATTATTCGTTGAAGTTAATAAACGTTATTTGCGACCGGATCAAGAGAAGCCATGTTACTCAACAGCGACAAGAAAAGTGCTCAAATTTCGAAAGTTTTAAATTCTCATAACAAAATACAATTAATAATATTATATATAAATATATATTATTTTATTTGAAATTATTTTATAATAAACTATTCTATTTCCGCTATTTTTACATCATTTCTTTGAATTTTATTATATTATTATCAAAATATTAAAATAAAAATAAGCAAACTTAACCTACAAGCAGAAACCGGTTACAGACGCCGTGTATATATACACAATATATATATATATATATATATATATATATATATACATTGTACTACACGATCGAATTCATGACAATTTATTTACATTCTAAGTGCGTAACGTGCAAAAAATGCAATTTTCATAGTATATTTGAACGTAAAAAATAATTATTTAATTTTCAAAAATAAATATATGTATAAATATCTATATTCTCTTTTTTATCGATTTTGACCTTAGCTGTACCCGCAAAAACCTCCTTAAAGGAAAATTATGTACTGCTCCATTATTACGATTTCCACAACTAGATAAGCCTTTTATAATTACAACTGATGCATCAGAATATGCATTAGGAACTATATTATCTCAGAGAGAGATTTGAGAAGATAAACCTATATATATATATAGCATATGCTTCCAGAGTTTTAAAGGGGCCAGAAATTAATCATCATACATACGAGAAAGAAGCGTTAGGAATATTATTCGGTATAGAGTCATTTAGAAATTATATTTTTGGAAATAAATTTATCATAGTAATGGATCATAAACCATTACTATCTTTTAAACCAGCAGATAAAAATAATAGAGTTCAAAGATGGCGACTCAAATTATCAGAATACGATTTTGATGTAATATTTAAAAAGGGTAAAATGTATGTGAATAGTGATGCATTATCTAGAAATCCCATAGATACAGTAGAAATTAATGTCGTAACTAGAGTCCAAAAAGCTAAAGAAAATCAAGAAAATATTGAATTAACAAATATACCCACAAATGAAATGAAAATAAAAAAATTAAATGAGGAACGCACACGTATTAAACAGAAACGTGGTCGACCAAAAAAAGTAAGTAAAGCAGTAACAAATGAAGAAATGAAAACTGTCGAAAATAAGGATGAAAAACAAGAAAATATATATTCAAATAAAACTAATACCATTATATATGGGTGATTCTATTCAAACAGGTCAAATTCAAATTTTGAAATAATAGAAAATAAAGGTGTTTATTTTAAAAATTTTACTCAGGTTTTTTTATGGTTATATCTAATAGAACAATATCCCAAAGTAGCCAAGCTGTCCATAGGTTATTCCCAGAAAAACTGATAGATAAAAAATATACTGATACAGAGGAATTACTTTTATTCCAGGGGAATTACTTTTTTTATTACCATCACTTGATATATTATTTTCTAATAATATTTATGTCGAACAAAGATTTTAAACTATCTGAAATACTTTAGAATTAGCTATTACCATATATGGATGAATTTTTAAAAATAAAAAACGACGAGTTACAGCAAAAATATGTATTTTTAAACATTATTAGAAGAAAGTTAAAGAACAAATATATCCATACTTGAGAAAGTTTGCTTTTTCAAAATACATAATAACATTATTTTTGTGTTTGGGAGTGGAGTTAGGTGTACATGATGATAAAGAATTAGTAGGAAGTTCGCCACGTCCACGTGTAGAAACCATTTTATTACCAATACAATCTAAAATAATATATTATCAATTTATAGATTTTCCAATCCAGATTTTTCAAAGACTTTCATTTAAATTCAAATAATTATATACTTACTTTGATATCAACGACAAACTCTTCATCAAGGCTAATGACAAACTGATATTTTTATTTTCTGAATACTACGATGTAACCTTTGATTTCGCTTTATTCATTTGTAGTATATACGTACACGGAGAAAGATTTTTTCTTTAAAACAAAGTGTAAAATTTAGCGACCTCTTACGGCAGAGTGCTTGCTTACTATAATAGAAAGAACTTCATGTTATTTATATAGTCTATTATTCATCTTGTTACTATATGTTAGTGGCTCGTGATTTCACGGTCGAGCACTCTGATTTTCTATGCATCGTATTGAGGCATCAAGTATTGAAGTGTAAACTATAAGAATATAAGGTGAATCGCCGAAATGTGCACTGAGAAATCAAGTGCACGCATGCCCAAGAAACGTTCACATGAATGAAGAATTTGCGTGAAGGAAAAGCACTTCCAAAAACGAACCCTTCATTCTATTACAGTGGCCTTACCCGGAATTTCTAGATGTAAATTTTTATACATATACGTAGGAAAACGTACACTGAGTTTTAAAGAAAAAATCTTTATGCGTGTAGTATATAGTGTAGTATGTGAATATGACTAGAGTGATTGTTTACAAAAAGATTTGAGAATGTGCTTACTCGGAAATTCTCCACAAATATATATATATATATATATATATATATATATATATATATATATATATATATATATATATATTCAATTTTGAATATATAAAAATTATAAGCAATATAATATGTATTAAATTTCAAGTGTACAAATAATTTAACACTTCATGGTATGAAATTCATGAATAAAATTGTTGACTTTATTATTTAATTAGAATTTTGTGAGAGCATCTTAAAAAGGCAGGGGAATTGTATGCCAGGAGAGATTACCTGATAATTTGAATAAAATTTTTACCGAGTAAACGGTCTTCAACATTCACTGCTATACAAACTTTTTTAGTTATACATTACTACTTTCTTAAACGTCTATTACGTATTTGAATATGCGCTTATATCATCTGTGACAGATGAATGTTTAGAGCCAGGGGAATTATCATAGAAAAGGTAACTTAGCTTTCATAAGTGAAATGATGTTTACACGTTAACAAAAATGTATTCTATGATCAACAAAGCAATTTTTTAGCGAAATAAACATATAATAACAATATTTCCATGTGATAGGAATAGCTTATATTTTCATAAGATTCAAATATAACATTTTTTATTATTATTGCTTTTTATCTATGAAAAAATATACATTTTTTTTATAATAACAGAGGGTCAAAGCAAATATTTTTTTTAAACCATTCTGCTGAAATGTATATTCGGGTGGAAAAAATTATTTTTTGATCTTTCAGAAGTATAAATTCATCCATCCTGTATCTCTACAACGTTTAAATAGTATATTATGCGTCAAGGCCGCAAAACGTATCATTCTTGGCGAGTGCATGCTGAGGGGCCGAGCGTAGCGAGGCCGCTCCAGCTGCACGAGCAAGAATGATACGTTTGTGACCGTGACTGTATATACTATTTTTTGCCCGAAGGCCGTTAAGCGGAAGCTGGGGCGGAGCCCTCATCTATAAAAAAATAATTGATAATTCTTAAAATATAAAAAAATTTATTGAAAAAATTCGATTATAAACAATAAATAACTAATAATTCTTAAAATACAATAAAAAGATACAATAAAAAAAATTCTATTATAAAAAAACACTAATAACTGTTAAAATATAACATTAAATTTAAACAAATATATAATAATATATAAAATAAAGCTAAACTATGAAAATTATAATTGAAAAATATTATTTAAAAAAAGAAAAAAAAAGTTTTAAAAAAATAGAATGAAAAAAATTCGATTATAAACACAACTAATAATTGTTAAAATATAATATAAAAACTAAACAAAAATACAACAAAATATAAAACGAAGATGAACTATAAAAATTATAATTGAAAAATACTATCTAAAAAAAAAAAGTTTTATCACGCAAAACTTGTAACTATGTCTTTTCCTCGCTCTCTCCTTTTTTTCATAATATACATATATTGAGTCCACCTTATTCGTTAACGCATATCCAGTATAGTATATGTAAAAAAAGAATAGCGATATTAAGAAAAGCGAGCAGTGCATTCAGTTCAATTTCAAGTTTCAGCAACGTCGAGAACGTTTTTCTGCGAACTTTTATTAAAATAATACATTAAATATGCACATTTTTCTTTTGCGGCTTAGGACAAGAATACATTATTTTGTGCTCCGTATAGAGGACACAAAAATTTATTTTGCGGCTTGAGGACAAAAAAAAATTTTATATATGATTACAGACAGGGGAGATTACTTTTTATACTTTCCAAGGGTCCATACAAAAGCTACATTTAAATTAGCGATTAAAAAGTCAACGGATCATAAAGTTACAAGCTGAAAGTATATGAAAAATTTGTGTTTAATAATATTTGAACCTTGTATTAATAGTTTATTAAGCGATTACATGTGATTACCCGTTAGAATAGAATCACCCATATCCTAAAAATTCTATTCAAAATAAAAAAGATAATATACTTTGTGTAATTTTTTTTTTCATAAAATTCACCATATTTTAAACGAACGTTCTTAGAGTTTAATAAACAGCTGTAGTATAAAATTTTTAATTTTTAAAAATTTTCTTTAATTATTTTTGGCGAGCGCAATAGAGAAATAAATTTCGTGAATGTATTTAAAATTTTAATGCATTCCATTACATATAGTAGGAGAAAATTAAACAACGGATTTTCGATTCTCAGTCGGTATTGAATCTGCCCTGGCCTGTTCTTAAATTTATTTGTGGTTTAAGTGATGTGTTTAAAGAATTTATTCTTTTTTGCTCATTAATTATTTACATTTTATAGGAATAATATAAGCATTTGTCTTTCATTTTATATTATTTTTATAAAATGGGATGATGAGTGAAGAGATTGAGTTTTTTTAGATTTTTATTTGTCTTTTTTGTTTTGTAATAGCAATATAAGTATTTGACTAATAGGTATATTATTTTTATAAAACACTATAATAAGCAAACAAATAAAAAAATCATTTTAAAAGAATGTTTTGTTCGAGTGTGATAATAAGTAGTAATGAATACATACACTGCCCTCCACATGCTTTTACGCACCAAACGACAGTAAACAGTCTGAGCTCTAAAATTCCAACGTATTTCAAAGGAGCAGGCAAAAACCTTTTAAAAACGCTATTTTAGACTAAAAAAATTTTCATTTCAATTATTTGTAAGAGTTAAAAAAAGAGATAGATAGATAACTAAATTTATTATATGTACATTGTGTTGTACAATTAATTACAGTAATACATTAGAATTAATAAAAATAATATCAAGCACAATAATAATAATAATAAACAGTAAACAAAACAGTAATCAAGTAAATATAACAATAAAATAAACTCTACAGTAATAAAATTAATACAATATAAAACAGCTTTATAAATTAGTATGAAGCAGAGGTCCACTTTCCAAGGCAAGGTAGTGTGCAAATGAGGATGTCTTGAATGTCGTGAGCGTATGGTCACAGGAAGATCATTCCATAGCCTCGAGGAAGTGACCAGGAATGATCGTAGGCGATACTCAGTGAATAAAAAAGGAATGGTCAAAGGTCTAACATCACCCCTCAAGGACCTCACCGGCCGACTCCACTGATACATAGAATACGAATAGGATGGAGTACAAGATAAGAACATCTTATACAGAAATGTAGAAGAAAAATAGTTTCTTCTACCCGCAGTGGATAAACAGCCTAATGAGAACCTATAAGCAGAGATGTGCTCACGCCTACCTATACCGAAAATGTAACGTATACTAGAGTTGATGATCCTCTGAAGTCTAAGGTCAAGCTCAGCCGAGAGGTCACAGTAAACCAGAAAGCAGTAATCCAGAAGTGGAAATAGCAGTGTTTTGATAAGATGTATACGAAGAGCAAACGTAGTGCTCCTTCTAAAGAAGTTTAGTCTGTAAAGCAGAGAAAGTGACCTGTAACACACTTGTGTAATGTGCTCTCTCCAGTTAAGCTTATTGTCCAACCAAACACCCAGACACGAACAGGGGAATCAAATTTAATATTAGCACCGTTCAACGGCACACCAGTTACAGATGATGAGGACAGCATATTAATATAAAAATAAGAACCAATAATTATTGCCTTTGTTTTGTCAACATTCAATTTTAGATGGTTACTAGAGACACAATTTGAAATGAGAATAGCACGATCACTCATAAGATTAGTATAAGTGCTAAGTCCAGAAATCGGACAATGCACATAGACTTGCAAGTCGTCGGCATATATCAAATGTTGTACACCCGAGTGAAAGTTGGCAGCGACGTTATCAATATAAATGGAGTGACAAAGTCAGACGCATTACCATCAGAGTCAACAACAGACTGCCGTCTATCAGATAAGTAAGAGGCAAACCACCTGACAACAGTGTGCGAGACATCGAGAGAAGTTAGTTTCGGAAGCAGAGTGACATGGCACACAGTGTCAAATGCCTTGCTAAAATCAAATAATAGAAGCATAGTTACATAATGTCTGTCCACGTTGAGTCTAATATCCTCCGTTAGTTTGAGCAAAGCTGTTTGGGTACTATGTCCAGTTCTCAACCCAGTCTGAGAAGAATACAACAGATGTCTGGTGGACAAGTAGTAATCAACTTGTTGATGGACGAGACGCTCAAGAACCTTGGACATGAATGACAACAAGGAGATAGGTCGTATATCACTCATAGTGCGCGGAAAAGAGACCTTGTTGATTGTGGTAATCAACGAGAGAGACAGAGAGAGAATGAGAGAGAGACAGAAAGAAAGAAAAAGACACTTAGACTTAGATTTTTTTATTTGGCCTTAGGGTAGAACTCTGTCTGGCACTACAGAATCAGTTACAACGACGTATTACATTGTATAATAATAATATCAAGTAAGAGATCCGATTGAAAGCATAAAATACATTTTTCTAATTATATTCAAAATAAGAAAAACAACAATCCCACACAGCATGAAAGATTGCAGCAACATTTATATGTCCGTGCTAGAACCTGGTTGAAATCCCTGGTGAAAAAAATCAGGTGAGAAGTCACCTGATTTATCAGGTGATTTATCATGCCAAAATATCATGTATCGATTTTGTTGGTTTTTACACGTTTTAAACCATGCTTAGTCAATTTAGAACAATTTTTGAAAAATTTTTGAAATTTTTGAACTTAGAAATTTTTTTGTGATTTAGTCAAAATTTTTTCTAAGACCAAATTATCTAAAAAATTTTCTAAGTTCAAAATTTTCCAAAATTTTCAAAAATTGTTCTAAATTGACTAAGCATGGTTTAAAATGAGTAAAGATCAACAAAATCGTTACATGATGTTTTGGCATGATAAATCACCTGATAAATCAGGTGATTTATCACCTGATTTTCTTTAATAGGGATATTTCTAAAAACCTCGCAGCAATCTTTCAGAAAACCTCGCAGCAACCTTTCATGAAAACCTCACAGCAATATTTCAGGAAATGTAACAGAAACATTTCAAGAAACCTTGCAGCAATCTTTTAGAACACCTCGCTACAACCTTGCAGGAAACCTCGCAGCAATCTTTTAGGAAATGTAACGGAAACATTTCAAGAAACCTCACAGGAATCTTGCGGGAAAAATAGCAAAAACATTTCAAGCAACCACACAGCAATTTTTCAGAAAATCTCGCCGTAACCTTGCAGAAAACCTCGTGGCAACCTTTTATGAAAACCTCGCAGCAACATTTCAAGAAACCTTGCAGCAATCTTTCATGAAAAGTTTCTCGTAATATTTCATGAAATTTTTCCCAAATTTTGCCGCAAACAACGCTCATACCTTTCCGTGTGGTTTCCTGCAATATTTTGTAAAATATTTCTTAAATCTTGCCAAAAGCTTGCTGCAGTAATATTTAATAGTAGGCAGGATTTTCTATCCTCGTGTGATAAAGTTTTTCTTATTTGCTTAAGTATAAATTGTTGTATCTATAAATTACTAGTTGAGCGCAATAGTATTATAATCAATATTTGTGCACAAGAAGAAAAAATTCCTCAGCATCGTTTTTGAGAAAAGTAGAGAATATTGAAATAAAAGGTTTTGTTTCTAATATTTATGCGTTCTTTACTTTTTTCAATAACAATTCGATGGATTTTTTTACCCTACGCATAAATATTTATAATAATAGCATACTTATTGCGCTCAACTTCCTGTTTACAATACAACTACAGCAATAAATACTTGAGTAAATAACAGGAAACCAAATATAATACAAGAACAGCGAATCTGGACTGCTCTTAGAATCTTTTATAAAAACTTGCGGAATTATCGCTGAAACTGTTTATGAAAGGTTTGCCGCAATTTCATTTTGAAATTATTCATGAAACTTTGCTGATACTTTTTGTGAAACGCTTTTCTGGAATATTTTATAAAGATTGCCAAAAATATGGTAATAACCATTGGCGAAATGTACATAGCAATATTTTTTGTGATATCTTAGAAATCTTGTCAAAAACCTTGCAGAAATCTTACTGCAACTTTTAACAAAAGATACCTCGTAATATTTCATAAAATATTCATCAAATTTTGCTGAAAACCTCGTTGAAACCTTTCATAAAAGGTATCTTGCAATATTTCGTAAAATGTTTCTAAAATATTGCACGAACCTTGCTGCAACCTTTCATCAAAGGTCTCTTGCGATATTTCGTAAAATGTTCCCCAAATCTTGCTAGGAACCTTACTGAAACCTTTCATGAAAGGTTTCTTGCAATATTTCATAAAATGTTTCTAAAATCTTGCAGGAACCTCGCTGCAATCTTTCATGAAAGGTTTCTTGCAATATTCCATGAAAAGTTCCCCAAATCTTGCAGAAACCTCGCTGCAACCTTTCGTGAAAGGTTTCTTGCAATATTTTATAAAATGTTTCTGAAATCTTGCAGAAAGCTCGCTGCAATCTTTCATAGAAAGTTCGATGCAATATTCCATCAAAATGTTGTCCAAATCTTGCTGAAAATCCCACTGAAACATGTAATAGAAGTTTTCTTGCAATATTTCATGAAATGTTTTTAAAGCCTTACAGAAACCGCGCTGCAACCTTTCATGAAAGGTTTCTTGCAATATTTCATGAAATATTTCTAAATTCTTGCTGAAAACCTCGCTGAAACATGTCGTGAAAGTTTTCGTCCAATATTTCATGAAATGTTTCTAAAATCTTACAAAAACCTCGCTGCAACCTTTCGTGAAAGTTTTCTTGCAATATTTCATGAAATATTTCTAAAATCTTACAGAAACCTTGCTGCAATCTTTCATGAAAGGTTTCTTGCGAAATTTCATGAAATATTTCTAAAATCTTGCAGAAACCTTGCTGCAACCTTTCATGAAAGGTTCCTTGCAATATTTCGTGGAATATTCCTAAAATCTTTCAGAAACCTCGCTGCAACCTTTCATGAAAGGTTTCTTGCAATTTTCTATGAAATGTTTTCTAAATCTTGCTGGAAACCTCGCTGAAACATGTCATGAAAGTTTTCTTGTAATATTTCATGAATTGTTTCTAAAATCTTGCAGAAACCTCGCTGCAACCTTTCATGGAAGGTTTCTTGCAATATTTCATGGAATGTTTTATAAAACCTTGCAGAAACCTCACTGCAACCTTTCATGAAAGGTTCCTTGCAATATTGCTTGAATTATTTTCTGTAACCTTGTAGCAAGTTTGCAGCAATATCACACTGAAATGTTTCATGAAACCTCTTAGCAATGTTAAGACAAGATTGCTGCAATCTTGTGACAATATTTCAACACAATATTTCAGTGAAAGTTTCACTGCAATATTTCATGCTGTGTGGGAATGGTATAGATAATGAACATATAGGAAATCAAATAGAATATCATGTGTAAAATAAGTAGCAATATCAACATAGCATAATTATTACAATATAGTATCTAAATAAAAAAACAAAACAATGAGATTTCAAAAGTAATATTACAAAATAATTATAATGCAAATCAAATAAGTGATATTTCTAGTATTACTTAAGAAAATAAATAATTATTTTACCAGTAACAATAATAATTTAATTTGAGTAACAATTTATAATTAACTAAGTGAGTATAGCTGTTAGATAATTTCACGCTCAAAGTAAATTAAGTTTAATGCGATAGTATATCATCAAAAATTAAGAAATTGTAAATTAAGTTTCAGCCAAATTTAACTACAACGAAACTTAGCCTGTACCAATCTCCAGTTGCCACGACTCGCATCCACTCAATAAAAGTCTATCATGCAAGAAACGCTTAAAAGAAAGTGAAGCCTCAAGAGAAAAAGACTCCAAAGAGGATTACTCCTTATTAAAATACTCTGCTGCTGAGAAGGCAAATGAGTGTTGAAAAGCAGCAGTACGTACATTTGGACAAATGAACAGCCTGGGTGGTAGTCTCGTTGATGAACGCACTAATGCATCAACATGTTGCCTCATGAACCTTGAGGCTAAGTAAGATGGAGAATTGTGTGAAATCACATTAAAAGCAAGAGACATCTTAAGGTATAAGCGTCTATTTTGAACAGACAACCACCGGTAATCAAGTCTATAAGGTGTAACTCTGCTGCGCCAACCAATATGGCCATGGACAAATCTGATACAGGCATTAAAGGCTCTATGCAGACGTAAATTCTGCGTTTGAGGCAGATCATCATAGGCAACTGATGCATAGTCAAGAATTGGAAAAATAAGAGACTCCACTAATTGCTTTCTCGTGTCCAAGGCCAATGCATGCTTGTAAAACTTAAGAGATCTCAAGGTGCCGTGAATCTTTCGCACAGTAAAAGAGACATGTTTGCTCCAGTCTAAAGTAGAAGAAATCCAAATACCAAGATTTTTAACAACAGAGGAGTATGGGACAATGGTATTCCCAACTTATATAGATGGAATAGATGCAGCTTCATTCAAGCGAGAAAGAAATTTCTCATTGCCGATGAAAATGGCCTGAGTTTTACCTGCATTCAAAAGAAGCCCATTGTCCTCTGCTTACTTAATAACTGATGCAACTTCGTGGTTAATAAGATTTATCTCATCTTTCAGATTTGCAGGCAAAAAGGATTTATAAACCTGAAGGTCATCAGCAAAAAGAATATGCTTTGACGTTGATAAGGCAAGCGGAACATCATTTATATAGACTAAAAACAAGAGTGGGCCATGCACACTGCCTTGAGGAACACCAGCAGTCACCTGAGACCAAACAGATGATTTATTACTTTCATCTATGATAGAATAGGCCTGGCCTCTCAAGTACGATGCAAACCATCTAATGACAATATTTGAGCAATTCATTGACCGAAGTTTAATGAGCTATTATGTGGGACTCTATCGAAAGCCTTAGAGAAGTCAAACAGAAGCAATAAGGTGATCATTCTACGATCAATGGCAGACCTACAGTCATCAAGTAGATGTAGAAGAGCAGTCTGTGTACTATGACCTTTTCTAAAGCCAGCCTGCTGTGAATCCAATAAAGAGTTAGACTCAAGATGAGCCATTAACTGTATGTGTACGACCCTCTCCAGAACCTTAGAGACTTCGCATAACTTTGTTATAGGACGGGTTTGGGAAGGATCATCCATCTTAGTTTTTTTCGCCAGTGGTAGAAGAAAAGCACATATTCAGGACTCAGGAAAATGGCCAAGAGATAAGGAGTCATTCACAATAGAAGCCAAACTTATAGACACAGAACTACCAATCATCTTTAGCATGTTCGCTGATATGTGATCAGGACCAACAGCCCTAGAGCTAGATGCACGGAGAAGATTTACAAGATTAGAGGGGTCAACTGAGATAAAGTTGAACACAGGAAGATCTGTTCTTAGCGGTAGGGCAAGAACCCGATCAACATCAGTATCGGTCAAGGCTGGACTCTGAGAGGAAACTAAAGTATAATGCTTTAGGAGCACTGATGAAAAGAAGTACTTAAGAGGAGAAGGCAGAACACTGCTAGCCAAGCCAAGCTTACGTAATTCCGACCATTTGCTCTTAACTGTAGAAGCTGAGGAAACTTTACTAGCTATATAGTCGTTTTTTATTTTAGAAAGAGAATTTGAGACCTCATTTCTGAGTAACTTGAAACGAGCATAAGCGTCATCAGACCCGGTTCTTATAGCCAGTTTACGTAACCCATGGTTTACGTTTGCTGGTAATCTTTATTACCTTTTCTGGCGCAAACCTATCAAAAGCCTTGACTATACCAGAAGAGAATAAATTAACTTTGTTTTCAATAGTATAAACACTCGGAGTCTGAGGTGTCTGTAAAAAATCAACTGAACTATAACTAGGATTAAATGCATAATTAGACAAAAAGCTTGAAGAAGAAGAACACAGATAAGAAAGACTCGCAGGAGAATAAGAAAGATTAGAACTCACTGCGGCATTGAGTGCATCAATGCTTCAGTTTGAGAAGTTCCTAGTAACAAAGGATTTCGTAATCTTTTCAGACTTAGAAAGCTTAAGTTTAAGCTTGATCAAATCATGACCTGCTATGAATGGAGCGGCAGACTTATCGTAAGATAGTAAAGAAGAAATATCATTTATGACAAATAAGTCTAACCAGGTATGAGATTCATGATCTGATGTAATTGCATGATGAGTAGCATTTTAAGGAACAATAAACAGAGAGAGAGAGAATCAAAATAAGATCTGAGTGTGGCAGATGAATAAGAGGTTTTCAAAAGATTAATATTAAAATCACCAGTAATTACAATATTTTTGTAGTTATAGGCATAATTAGTTAGAGTATTGAAAAAGGTATCAAATGAAGAGGCCTTAGGCCGAATGTAAACAACACAACATAGTGTTAACCGTTAGAACTGTATTTATTAATTTGTAAAGTTTAATTTATTAAACTTTATTTAATAAACTTGATTTATTAATTTTATAAATTTTTAATTATTATTATAACTTATTTTTGTAATTTAGGACGTTGGTTCTTTAGGATAGGTATCCAAGAATAAAAGAATATTTATTTATATATATATATATGTGTTGAATTAAACTTATCTTTATTTCTCCTTCTTAACCTTTAGTACAATAATTTTAGGCGAAGCGTAGCCTTAGACGGTAAGTATGAAATTAAGCTGGCGAGCTAAAGACTCTTGGGTTTTTATACTATGGGTAAAAGACAGTTGCATTCTTTCATATGTATGATATTATTGATACTTTTATAATTTCGGGGAAAAGATTGATTGAATTTTGCGTGTGATGCAGTTTAGAGTTCGATTGCCTCTTGTGCGTCGCATTCTTGTGTGTCGCATTCTCGCGAATGTATAACGTTATTGTTTGCTATCGCAGTCTCAAGGTAGAAGACTTGACATATGATGCTTACGGAGCTCAATCACCCTTGAGTGAAATGTGCAAGATGAATATAAGTATAAATGTGTTATGAATGTTTGTCTTTGTTTACACGCCCTTCCTTAAAATTTTTCGTCCCGAAAAATTATAGTAAATTGTCATATGATGGAGGAATCAGGTGAGTTTTGGGTGTATAAGAAGAGGATATTGTAGGTTGTATTGAGGAAACGTTTGCAGCGGTGGTAATGTTGGCACAATGGTTGTAAGTTACTGTAGGTTCGAGTCGTTTAGTGTGACAACAACAAAAATTATTTAATCTTGCCCAAAGATAAGAACTGATTATTATTATTACTTTGTGTATGTTTAACTTATACCCGATAAAGGCAGCAATCATAGAGAGAGCTACGTATCCCGAATAATGAAGATAGTCTATCGCAGTTGAAATAAAAGAATGATTTCGTCTTTGTAAAGTTAGTCTTTCAATTTCGTCTTGTATTTGTTCTAGGTTATAAGCATGACTCCTTAGACTACCGAGATTATGTTCCGAAAATGCCAATAAAGGAAGGGTTATATTTAAGTTGTCTTCATATGGTTTACTTAAGTTTAAGAGTGTGGTTGTATATGTAGTAGAGTCATGTGACGTATGTAAATAATACGCAGTGTTTGATATAAAACATTTATCATCAAGCTTTACAATACTAGCTTGTGATATTGTTATGTCTTTCTTATAATTTTTACAAAATACGCTGAATAACATTTCTTTTATAGGTACAATATAAAATTTATCATTTTCTATACGTTTTACAAAATCATGAGTTAAAGAGAAATAATGTTCTTTACATTTGCTTGTGTCATTTAATAATATTCTATCGCAAGCGGATAATGAGTCTATTAGCCTAGGTAAAATTTGTAGTTTACATATTTTTGTATTGCCAAGTTGATTACAATCATTTATACTCGATAAGGTCGTATATTTTGATATATCATACGTTGTTAATACACATTGGTTAGTTACATCTAATATTGCTGTGTTTCCAAAACGTCTTTCAATAGGTAAAGGTTCAAACTTAAGGATTTTGTACGGGTCATTGTGGATAATGGGATATTTAGTAACTATTACGAGTCCGTCTGTTTTAATGTAGGATGTGAATGTCATAACTTGTAATATTGAGAAATAATTTTTCATTGTTGGTGCTATTAACATGTCATCGTATTGCTGTTTTTTATACAAGCTTTATACAAGACCATTTATTAGAATTTCAGGTTTTAATAATGCAGGTGATAATATTCCGTTTCTTGCTATATTTATAGAATTGAATAAATCCGTTATATAAGCTTTATATTCTTCTAGCGATGCATCAATTTCTTGCAAACTAAGTAATACAATTTGGTTGCCTTGATAACTGTTGAGCATTACTGATATTCCAAGACTCCGGTTTATTAATTTATCTTCGTTTTCTTTAAATATATAGAACTCCTTTGTAAATGAATCGAAGGTCTCTTTCATAAACAATGTTTGATTTTTAATTGCTATTAACGAATCTTCTGTATGTTTGTATAGTTTGTCTATCTCTTGATTTATAGAGTCGGCATCATCAGAATTTAAGGTACCAAATAAAAATTTACTCGCTGTTCCTACAAAGTTTAATAATCCTCTCTTCTTTCTGTTGCCTTCTGAGTGTAAAAATAAAGATAGTCTTGCGAATAATTCATGTAGTCGTTTTTCTTGATGCATTATGAAATCTTTTGCAGTACAGTGAACATTATTACATACTTCTTTGATTTTTGTTAATCGATTTTGCATGTCCATTTTATTTTGTATAAGGGCTGTAAGATTTATATAATTAACAATAGTCCAAGTATCTTCGAACACATATGCAGTTCCGTAATTTTTCTGTAGTATTGGTATATTAGCTGGTGTAACTTCTATATCTGCTTCGCAGTGATGAAACATGTCAATTAGAATGACTGTTCATATTATCATTGTCGCCTTCATCTGTAACAAAGAAGGGATTCGAGATAAGCGTGATCTCGTTAAAATGTCGTCTTAGAATTTTTGTTTTAAATAAAAGCTGAACTGTATGACTTTCATTATTGACTGTGAGAATTGTTGCTGGCCCTATAAATCCACGTGATGTTCTAAAATTTACCCTATCCCCTGGTTGTGGGTTGATTCTTGAAGTTTGTCTATTTTCTACTGTGTTTTTATTAATTTCCTTTTGTCTTTGTATATTTTCTCTTGCTTCTTTTGCTTTCTTTGTATTTTCTTCCAATCGCTTATTTAATGAATTTAACTTGTCAGAGTTAAAATTTTCTTTAGGTAGAATTCGTCCAAAGAATAATTCATAAGGTATATATTTTGTTGTAGGATGTATTGTTCTATTATAAGCAGTAATAATTGGGTAAAAGCTTTTATTGTTTGAAACTGCTCCAATTATTCTTTTCTTCAAAGTTCCTATAAGTCTTTCTACTATACCGTTCGATTGCGGATGTAATGGAGTTGTTGGTATATATTCTATTTTATGTTTTTCTAATAAATTTTGAAACGCCCTTGATGTAAACGTAGCTGCATTGTCACTGATTATTTTCTTTGGTGTTTCCCATTCACTCATTAAATCTTCCATAGATTGCGTAGTTTGATCTAGATTTTTCAATTGATAAACTTTAGCATATCCTGAAAGCGCTTCTATGATAAAAAGTAATTTTATTCCTTTTTCTTCGGCATGATCTATATACTATAATTCGTTGATTTCCTTTGGCGCATTAATAATAGTACCTGGAGCTTTGAATCTACTATTAAAATTTCTTTCTGCACAGTATTCGCAGGTATTGATCCAATTTTTAACCTCTTCTGCTTTTGTTTCCCAACAATATTTACGAAGTTGAAACATAGTTTTATCATAAGCCCAATGAGCTTCGCTATGGGCTCTTGCTATTAATGTTTTTCTAGTCTTTTCACAATTCACATGAGTCTGTGCTAGACTCTTAATTCGTATTCTTCTTGGAAAACGAGCAAGTTTTGATAATAAATCTTGAGCCGAAGCGTCGTCAAAATTTCTTAATTCTATAATTTCTCCTTTATAATTAGGGTAATGATTACGTAAATAATTTATTGGTGATCGTATCAATTCTTCATTTGGAGTTAGTATAATGTCTCCTTTACATGCCTGTTTTATTTCTATCTTTCCATATTTAGGTTCCTTTTCTGTCCGAAAATATACAAGTGTAATTTCTTTTATACCGCTCTTGGCTGCTATGGCCTTTAAATGATTTGTAGCATCAAAGAATTTTTTTCTGTTAAAACCTCTGAGCTCTAATATTTGTCCTTCTGTGTATTTAGACAATATTTCCTTTAAAACTTGTTTTATGTCCTGATCATCAGTATTGTTGTATATTATGTCACCTTCTATAGCATTAACGTACTTTATTCGTGGGTTTTCTCTTTTTGCTACAAATGCTCGGCTAAGAGCATCGGCATTAGTATTTAATTTACCCTTTTTATATTCTACTATAGGTTGAAAATCTGTAATTTTTAATAAAAGTTTAAAAATTCCAGATCCGATTTCTGGTAATTTTGATTTGATGAGACCTGCTAATGGTGCATGATCTGTTATTAAAATGAAAGGTTTCCCATATAGAAAATGTCTAAAATGACGCATTGCCCATACTGCTGCTAATAATTCCTTTTCGGTAGTCGAATAATTCTTTTCAGCTTGATTGAGTGTTCTTGAAGCATAGGCACAAGGTAAATCTTTTCCTTTCTTGTAATCACCTTGACTAAGAATTGCACCAAGTCCTTCATTACTCGCATCTGTTGTCAATATGAACATCTCCTCTAAATTAGGGTATTTTAATATCGGTGATGATGTTAATTTTTGCTTTAATATTTCAAAAGCATTTTTGCATTTATCGTCAAAATTAAACGTGACATTTTCACTCATTAGTTTATTAAGAGGTGTTGTGATTTTACCGTAATTTTTAATAAATTTCCTATAGTATCCGCATAATCCTAGAAATTGTCTGATTTCCTTTTGATTGGAAGGTTGTTTATAATTTCTTATACATTCTAATTTGTTTGGATTAGGATATACTCCTTTTTCTGTTATGAGATGTCCTAAATATTCTAATTCTGGTTTTACATATTCACATTTATCAGGCTGCAACTTTAAGCCTGCAGTTCTAAGACGATCAAATAATATCTGTAAGTTCTTTAGATGTTCTTCAAAGGTTTTTGAGTATACTATAATGTCATCTAGGTATACGAAACATATAGTGCCTATTAGTCCTTGTAATTTTAAATTCATTATTCTTTGAAATGTTGACGGTGCGTTTTTAAGGCCCATTGGCATTTGTTTAAATTCCCAATGCCCTTTATGAGTAGAAAATGCAGTACGCTCTCTGTGTTCTGGAAAAACCGGTACTTGATAAAAGCCCGAGGCCAAGTCAAATGCAGAGAAGTATCTCATACCTCCCAATTGGTCAAGAATTTCATTTATTGACGGCAATGGGTAATTGTCTTGAAGTGTGTATTCATTTAATTTCCTAAAATCTATTACAACTCTATATTTTTGTATTCGTGATGCATCCATTTTCTTTGGAACACACCAAACAGGTGATACAAAAGGCGAATTTGACTTTGTTATAATACCTTTATTTTCAAATTTTTCTATTTGTCTGTCTATTTCCTTATGTAAAGATAATGGGCGTCGATATAATTTTGAAACAACTGGTTGATTTACTGTTAAATCTATACGATGATACATATTCTTGAGCGATGGTGCATTATCTCCTTCTAATTGAAAAATATCATTGTATTCTTTAACTAATGTTTGTATTGCTAATGCCTGTTCTCTCGGCAAATGCGATGTGCGTGTATTGGGATCTGACATGGGGGCGTGGTCTAAGCTAAGATGGCGTACCATAGTATACAATTTACATTGTCATATATGGAGCAAGTACCTGTTTTTGTTAATTATGAATATTTCTGTACTATTGGGCAGATACTAATCCTACCAAACGTTATTTTATAAAAGATGAACAAGTTTTCAGAGCAGGACATATAATAAAATACGTTAAAAATAACAAAAATATCGGTGATATAATAACCTTTTCACGCAAGACATACAAGAACATACAAGTCGCATCAACGAACGCTTTCTGCTTGTATGCTACTATTCGTTCAGATTTTATCCACCAGAGAGCGTCTGGTCTATGTCAGATCCCAATTATCTATAATAAGTTTATCACGATGATATTTTTCTGTCATGAACGTTTGTTTATTACATACTTGTTTCTGTATGAAAATTGTTTCATAAACATTTTGTTTTTGTTCTTGAAATTCTTCTATCTCTATTTCAGTATCTATTTTCATGTCCTTTACTGACTCATTAACGATGTTGAGTGTTGTACTTTTATTTTGTACTGTATATATTGCTGGTGTTATTATATTTTTCGGATCGGTTATTATGTACTCCCCATCTGGTATATCTATATCTATTTTTATAAGATTGATTCCTTGATTTACATAAACAGGTTTTTCATTGAATGTGAATTGTAAAGGGTTGTCTTATGCATCAAAAATTTTTATATTTTGTTTTTCTGTATCAATTAATGCTTTATAATGTTGTAGCCATCCTCGGCCCAATAACCCATCGGCATCGAGAGGTATTTTATTGCTTGCAACATGATATATAAAGTCCTTTCCAAAAACATTCAATTTACAT
This sequence comes from Anastatus disparis, assembly GCA_017163975.1. Lineage (NCBI taxonomy): Eukaryota > Metazoa > Arthropoda > Insecta > Hymenoptera > Eupelmidae > Anastatus > Anastatus disparis. Next base: position 3,423,187 of record JAFFSR010000224.1, on the reverse strand, counting down.
TTGCCAAGCATTGTGTGATCTCCGTTAACTATCTGTATTGTTTGTCTTTCTTCTGGTTTTTGTCTTATAGGATGGCAGGTATTAAGATCCAACACTTTGTCTTTAATGAATGTTATGCCTGCTCCTGTGTCCACTAAAAATTTTAATAATTTTCCTCCTGTTCCTGAGGGTCGCATCCAGAGATGCCAGTGCTTTCCATCTGTTGGAAAGATTGCGTTTGGTAATCCTGGTCTTCCCAATAATTCTGACGATCGGGTGGGGTCTTCGACCATGGTGCCGGATCCTCTAAATAAGTTTTGCTTTTTGAGGCATTGAGGCGAAAATTTACTCTTTGTGCATTTTGATGTTTAAAACAATGCTCTTTGTCATGACCGTATTTATTACAGTGAGAGCATGTAGGTTTATCCTCTTTTTTATCTGATCGATAATTTTCTTGTCGATCTCGTGAAAAGCTTCTATCACGTGTGTAATTTTTATCCGGTGTTGAATGTTTCTCACGATTTCTTGAATCATATCTAGAATGACTCCTATCTCTTGAATGTTTTTCATATCTATCTCTTCTGGATCTCTCCTCATGTTTGTTATAATTTCTATTTCGAAGTTCTTCATTTTCCTTTCGGAGTTTTTCTTCGTATAAGGCTTGTTGATACGCTATCGGTAAAGTGTGTGGTCGATTTTGTTGTATGGCTAAACGTAAGCCTTCTGGATACAATCCTCTTATAAATTTCGAAATCGCGTTTTTATTTTCATAATTCCGGTGCATATCTCTAAAATCGTCATTTAAACCATCTATCGAAATCTGTATTCGACGATTTATGTTATTATATCTTTGTATATAATCCGCCACCTTTTCATTTGTTCTCTGTCTCATAGAGTTACGCATTTCAGCTAATTGATCGTATTCAAGTTCTAGTTTTCCAAAGTGTGTGTTAAAACATTCTTTGAGTTGCACTGCCGTAGTCTCTTGATTTCTTTCAACTACTTCTTGTGATTTTCCTTTTAGCTTAACTGCTATTACCTACCGTATAAGCGCTGATATTTCCTGCTCAGAGCTAAGTTGTCGAGAGGGGCGAATGATTTGATCAATAAATGCGCTAACATCTGTTGATCCATCATACTCCCTTATCTCTGTTAAGAGTTCACGTATTAATAAATGATGTTCTCTCGTTAATCCCGGGAGAACATTTAGTCTAGGGTTGTTGTCTCTAACTGCAGGTGGTATACTTGGGATTGGTGGTGGATTTTTATTTTCTGTCATCTGTGTATTTAAAATTTGTAATTGCTCTGTCAATAATATTAGTTGCTTTTCTAATGCGTCGGCCTTTTCCTTTTGACGTTGCAATTCTTGCACTACATTTTGTTCGTCTTGATCGCATTGCGTTATGTCTTCATTGGATTTAAATTTCTTTAGTAAACTATCCATCTTACTGGGTTTTAAATTTATTTTAAATTTATGAAGACCGTCTGTAGTGTCGTAGAAATTGTTAGAAACGTCAAAAAGGGAAGAAGGTGATCGTGGGGTATTTTCCGATCTTACACTATCGTTATCGTCTTCACGATAATCACAATACATACGCGGGTGATGTTCCTATGTGTCAACCTCTCAAGCGTGTGTGCTCCGGCTTGAGACGTTGTATGTCTTATAAATAACTTATAAATAAAATGAATGTTACAGAAAGTTAGACACGCCTTTATTTTTCGGCTTGTCCCGTTGTGTGCTTAAAATTATTGTACGACTTACTTGAAGGTTTTTAAGAGATGATGTTTTTGGAGATCTGGTTGGCTGCGTCTCTTTAACCGCTGGCGGTGCAGAAGTCCTCTTTTATTGTCTAGATGATCCTCTCTTTATCCCTGGGGATGCAGACGTAGCTTGATGAACCCTTCAACTACTGGTAGTCAACTCCTGAGAGTGTGGGCTATTGTCACCAGATTAAAGATAAGTTTTCTTGATTTTTAAAACTCTCTGTTTCCTCCTGAGAGAAGATATCCTGAGATATCGGAGTTTTGTTTAATTGTCTTTTATCACTTGGCTTCTTTTAATTTTTAAAGTCCTCCGTTTTCTCCTGAGAGAAAATATTTTAAGAAATCGGAGTTTTATTTAATCACTTTTATCACTTGGCTTCACTATCCTCTTACGCTGCCACCAATTTATGTTAACCGTTAGAACTGTATTTATTAATTTGTAAAGTTTAATTTATTAAACTTTATTTAATAAACTTGATTTTTTAATTTTATAAATTTTTAATTATTATTATAACTTATTTTTGTAATTTAGGACGTTGGTTCTTTAGGATAGGTATCCAAGAATAAAAGAATATTTATTTATATATATATATGTGTTGAATTGAACTTATCTTTATTTCTCCTTCTTAACCTTTAGTACAATAATTTTAGGCGAAGCGTAGCCTTAGACGGTAAGTATGAAATTAAGCTGGCGAGCTAAAGACTCTTGGGTTTTTATACTATGGGTAAAAGACAGTTGCATTCTTTCGTATGTATGATATTATTGATACTTTTATAATTTCGGGGAAAAGATTGATTGAATTTTGCATGTGATGCAGTTTAGAGTTCGATCGCCTCTTGTGCGTCGCATTCTTGTGTGTCGCATTCTCGCGAATGTATAACGTTATTGTTTGCTATCGCAGTCTCAAGGTAGAAGACTTGACATATGATGCTCACGGAGTTCAATCACCCTTGAGTGAAATGTGCAAGATGAATATAAGTATAAATGTGTTATGAATGTTTGTCTTTGTTTACAATAGTATTGAGTTTGTGCCATCATTAATATCTAATAAGAGAAATTCTGGCGAATTATCAAATGTTGGATCGGAGTGGTATAAAATCCGAGTTCTGAAGCAACTACGAATGTAGACACCAACACCGCCACTAACTTTACCTTCTCTATCATTTCGAAAAAACTGATAGCCATCAATGTTAATTATTGAGCTTGAATCTAAGTCCGTTAGTAAAGTCTTAGTGATTGCAAATATGTCGTAATCATCAGATTTACACATCATTTCAATCTCATTAAAATGAGTTTTGATTCGAGTAACATTGGCATGAACAATATATAAGGAATCTCTTGAAGAACTATTATTTACATCATTACTTAAACTACTAAAAGACAGAACATTGGACCACACAGCCTGCGAGTCTGAAAAAGCTCAGTCTCTCTTTTTCTGATCAGGCACTTTCTTTTTTTCGTTAGGAGTTAATGAGGCCAGATCAGACTCAGAAGCAACTAAGAATGGAACGGAGTCAGAAGCAGATCTCATGTTAACTTTGAGATCTGTTACGAAAGGCCATTCATAATTCAACTCTGTTGAAGCTGCTTTAGCTTTAGCTAAAAGAGAATATACCTCCTTGGGCCATAATGCTCTTACAAAAATCTTCGAAGGGCCACCACATCCAAAAATACGTTGGCAGGGAAATTCCTTTAATCTGGCAGATACTCCTGCAACACGGTCACGAATGTGACCGCAAGAGCATTGTATAACAACTGCATTTCCATGCTCAACCTCTACCTCGACACCATCAACAATCCTAGTCCTCGGTGTCTTAGGAGACCACTTCTGCCGTCCAAAGTATAAAAGTGGTTAACTACATTGGAATCCCATTGGAGTTAAGGTTTTCTTACTTTGGACGGCAGACTTGCGGGTGCTTAGGAAATGGAACTTATCAATATTAAGACCCATCGGTACCAGAATCTTCATGAAAGTGTCGATGCTAAGGGAGTCAACCTCTGCTGGCAAACCAGAAACCAAAATTTCACAAGTGTCCTTATAAGGACGCGAAATCAAGGCCTTAGCACGATCAATGCGCCCTTCAAGCCGACGTGCATTTGCAGCACATTCGACTCTGGCTTCATTCATGAAAATTTCTAGATTACCAATCCTAGTGGCAATGCCTTTGACATCTGAAGAGATTTCACCAAGAGTACACATGATGGCGGCTTTAAACTCAAGAAACCATGGAGGAGGAACCTGTAACGTTCGGGCGATTGCCGTAGACAACTCGTTGATGTCGGTGGCATCAGACTTTTACTTTTACCTGGGGGTTGATGCTGGAAGATGGTCGGTCGGAGGTTCGAATAAGCCAAAGTTCAAAACTTATAAACTAAATTGAAATTACTGAATTTAATAATAAATAAAAAAATGAGTTTAATAATGAAAAGTTAACTGTAATAAAAGAAATGTATAAAAATTTAACTGTAATTAATATTAAAGGAAAAGAAATTTACTATTGCGATTAAATAATAATTAAACTGATGAAATAAAAAATCTTAAAACTAAAGCGGTAAATGACGGGGCGGATTTACAGGACAGGTTTAGCGGAATTGGTGAATGAGTATGAGTCGTGCGTTTTATATTTTTCACAATAAATATTCTTTGCATTTATTGATTTGATCTTAAAACTAATACAAGGTTAATTAATCAAATGATAATCTCGAAAAATTGGCCAGAAACGGCGGCACGCAAAAATATGAATAAACAAAATAATACTAAGATCAAATTATATCTTTAAGCGTTCGGTATTATTTTTACCGGTAATGCGGTTTAGCAAAATTATACTTAATAATAAATTCCGAACGGTATCGGTTACAAACTAATAGTAAAAGAAAGGTAAGCTATTTACAGGTTACGAGATTTAATTGATCTCTTTCTGGCGGTCGGTATTTATTTTTACCGGTGACGCGGTTTTTAACAATCTTATTATTAATAAAGGAAAGATAATAAACTATATACAGGCTACGATATTATCGACGGTTAGCACGGTTGGAATCTACTTTACCGGCGGTAGATAATACGAGCGGTGTCTCCGTGACATTCGGTACAGGCTAGAGGTACAGGCTGGTGTCAGAGGGAGACAGGAAAGGTTACCTCCAAGTCTTAACGTAGACATGGAGGGGATGTACTGGTCGTGCATACTCGCATCGACTAGCGGAGGACCTACCTTGACCGAGAAGGTGGTGGTAGTTGTCAGGATTCAGTGTCGGGCAATCCTACCCTTACACTGACGGAGAGGTTGGAGGCTAACGTAGGGAAATCCCACCCTTACGTAGCTTAAGACAGGAATATGGGTAAAGGTAACTCCCACTGTGTCGAGCAATCCCACTCTTACACAATGGAAGGGGAGAAGAGTCCGCTTGCTGGCTCGGCGGCTCGCTTATATATGCTACGGGGCTCGCTATTCCCGGGAGTAACGCCGCGTAGCGGCTAAGTATAGGAACTATGTCTAGCGCGATTTTTGAATCGTCGCAAACCTCATCCTGTTTAGAAGTGTGGTTCAGTTTAGGCGGCATTGATACGCGAGCTAGAAGATCACTAGATTTTAAGAAAAGAGGAAGAGTAGACTGTTCGGTAATAGCCTCTATGACAGGTGGAGAAAGAGCGTCGACAAATGCTGCCGCTGAATCAGAGAGAGTAGTCGTGGATGCCCCACCTGGCTGTGAAGAGAGATTCGAGTGAGACGAGCTATCGTCCGCACTGGGGCAGCGCCTACGAGGTAAAGGCTCGAGAGATGTATTAGGCGAAGCCACGCCCCTCTTACCACTACATTAAAAGGTAGAAGCAGTAGACACAGGCACACACGCCTGTTCAGCTTCTAATGAGAAATTTATAAAACGAGAATCACGTAGCTTGTATGCACGTGTATGAGTGCAGCAAGCAACCTTTCTTTTGTCTAAAAACCACTCTGATTTACAGCAAGAATAATGATAAAGTGTGCTGCAGTTTACACACTGCAGAGAGAGAGATCAGAGCGGTTTATTTCAGATACACACACTACACATACAACCATTACACACACATGTCGTGACAACTAAAGAAATAGCACAAACCTCGTAACACAGCAGAAGAAATGCAAGCCACTGCAGACATGCATCAATAAGCACACACGTTTATGTAAAATATTAAACAGCTTCAGATGATAAAGTAGATGCCCATGTTAGCAGTCATTGAGGAGTAGATAGCGTGTGTGTATCGTTATTGGCAGGCGACAGAGGCGCTGATATCAAACAAGAATAATTTTTCCCTCCTTTTCCACTTAACCTCCAATAGTACAGTCCGTGAAAAATGAATGAAATAATGTGCAAGGCCAGATATAAAACTGAAGTCTATTATATCAGTTTATGCCTTGCAGTTTTGCGCGCAAGTTACCTGCAACAAAAACGCCCGTAGGCAGGATTAAGCAGCAAAAAGTATCAGATGAAAAGAGAGCAATACACAGCACAACCGACTATACTCACTTAGAAAGAGAGAGAGAGAAAGAGAGATTGATTGATTGATTGATACGTTTATTTTAGGTCATGAAGTTTAACCCCGTATGACCCTTAAGATTCACATAGGATATACAAAATTTTTTATGTAGAGAAAAACAGTTTGATTTCAGATTTAAAAACAATATAATAATGATATTAGGAATTTATCTCCTCGTAGACACACATCGTAAATCTTAGTATTTAAAACAAAAATTTGCGTTAAAGTGAGTCAGTATAAACATAGCACTAATTGAATTTTACTATACACCAGTACAAAAAAGAAACCTAGAGAGGTCCATTGTTATGTTTTATGGTAGAATTTCTTAAGTTAGGTAAACTCAACGAGTGCTTTATGTATTCTGCCATTCAGTGTGCTCATCTAAAAGAAATTTGTTAAACAAATGGTGTTTCAATGCCTGCGTCGACCCCACCTCAAAACCATGTAGTACATCAACATTATTGTTGATAAAAGAAGAAGCTGATGAAACAAAAGAGTTTTGCATGGCCGCTGTGTGAACAGTATCACAGATAAGAAGCCTTGTAGGCAATCTATTTGATGACCTAACTATTGTGTTTATATTTGCTCGGCAAAATTTCGATGCTAAGTAAGATGGATTTTGGTATGATATAATAGAGTGAGCAAGTATTGTTTTGAAATAAAGACGCCTATTTTTAACTGAAATCCATCCCAATTTGAGGCGAAAAGGAGTAACTGTTTCTTTCCATCCAATGTTGCCAATCACGAATCTAACGTAAGCATTAAGAGCACGATGAAGTTTAAGATTCGGTGTTTGTGGAAGATCATCATATACTACACAGCAATAATCCAGAATAGGAAATATTAATGCCTCAACCAACTCTTTTTTAACCTTTCTAGACATTGCATGTCTATGAAACTTAAGAGACTGGAGAGTTCCAAAGACTCGACCAACCACTGAATTTACCTGTTTATTCCAGTTTAGAGTGCTAGTGATCCAGACTCCCAAATTCTTAACTACATCAGTATAGGTGATTGAGACATTGTTTACCAGAACAGGAGGACAGATGGAGAGATCAATTCTCGAAATGAATTGCTCACTGCCCAGAAAAATAGCTTGCATCTTGCTAGGGTTAAGAGCTAGCTCGTTTTCATCAGCCCACTTTACAACTGCGGCTACCTCGTAATTCATGAGGTTTATTCCTTTTTCCATTTTTGCAGTAAGAAACGAGTGATACAGTTGTAAGTCATCTGCGAAAAGAATATGCTGTGCTCTGCCTAAGACTGAAGAAAGATCATTTATATAAACAGAGAAAAGCAAGGGGCCCAGGACACTACCCTGAGGAACACCTGCCGTACAAGAGATCCACTCACCCACTCGATTTTCCAAGTCAGGGACAGCATAAAATCTATTCCTTAGGTATGACGCAAACCAGCGTATAACTGTGTCAGAACAGTTGAAAGAACGAAATTTAAGAAGTAATCTAGCGTGTGGTACCGTGTCAAATGCCTTCGAAAAATCAAACAAGAGCAACAGTGTTACCATACGTTTGTCTATAGCTAGCCGAGAATCTTCAAGAAGCTTCAAAAGAGCTGTTTGCGTACTATTTGCTCTACGAAAACCTGTTTGTAGGCAATCGAGCAGTGAATTTGCTTCAATATGAGAGTTTGCGAAGGAGAATCAAGTTTGTTAGACTTGGCCAATGGGAGCAGAAAGGCTCTCTTCAATGGGTCAGGAAATATTCCTGAAGAAAGTGATACATTCACTATCGAAGTTAGGTATGGCGCTAGAGAATCCTGCGTAATTTTTAACATACCTGTTGACAGATCATCAGGTCCAACAGCTTTTGAGGAAGCCATATTTAGAAATGACTCAGTGATAGAACTGTCAACCTGAGAGAAATCAAAAATTGGAAAATTACTGTTAAATGGTACAGCAAGCACCGTATTGATATCATTATCTGATAGAGCAGAGGATGATGATGAGATGAAGGTGTAATGAGTCAATAGAGCTTTAGATGAAAAATATTGTAGTGTTGAAGGTAGGATCTTGTTCGAAAGTCCAATCTTGTGTAAGGTTGACCAACGACTTGTTGAGTTTGACGACGTAGCCAGGCGGTTAGAAATAAATTTATTTTTAGCTGTGTCAAGAGCATTTAAGACTTCTCCACGAAGTCTTTGATAATTAGCTATGGATAGAATAGAGCCTGAACGTGCAGCTGAGCGATAAGCTCTATCACGTTCTTTTATTATAGCACGAATGTCTGCAGTAACCCAGGGCTTTTTCTTTACCATTATATTACGAGAGATTAGTGGTGAGAATTTATCAATTGACAAGACCAGGACAGGAGACAGACCATTAATTAAACCATTGATAAGTTGTTCATTTGAACAAGAAGTTGCGTGGCTCTCTTGTGATTTTATTAGAAGATCACGTGAAATAGTATGGTTTAGACTATCACGATTAAGGTTAGAAAGATTTCTGAAAAATACCTTCCTTATTGCATTCGTTGGCTTGTATACTTTAAAAGTGATCGTGATAAGATCATGGCCTGCGATAAAAGGAGCTGATGATTTATTGTTCGATAGCAGAGAGCTATCATCATTAATAATAAAAAGATCGATCCATGTATGAGTAGTGTACTCAGAGGTTAAAGTATGGTGAGTAGGTTCCGAAGGTACCACATATAGAGCCAACGAATCAATAGTTGAACGTAGAGTATCAGATGAATAATTATTAAATAAAAGGTTGATATTGAAATCACCAGTTATAACAAAAGTTTTAAAGGAAGGTAGATAATTCGAAATTAAATTGAAAAATTCCTCAGGAAGAATAGTTTTAGGACGCAGGTAAACAACTGAGAAAAGAAGCTTTTCAGAACCATATGTAATTTCTGCCATTAAATATTCTGCTGTATTATCAAAAGCAGAATCAGATTGCGCCAGAATATTTACTTTGAAGAAGTCACGGGCATAGAACCCAACGCCTCCACCTGCTTTGCACACTCTATCAAGTCTAAAGAAGTTATAGTGTTCAATAGAGATTAAAGAGCTATCATCCAGCTCACTTAAGAAGGTTTCTGTTACAGCAAAGATATCCGTTTTAGTTGACGTAATATAATGTTCAATAGCTGAAAAATGTGTTTAAATCATATTGACATTAGCATGCGAAATTACTGTTTCATCTAAGGAATCAGAACCCACACAGCATGAAATATTGCAGTGAAACTTTCACTGAAATATTGTGCTGAAATATTGTCACAAGATTGCAGCGATCTTGTCTTAACATTGCTAAGAGGTTTCATGAAACATTTCAGTGTGATATTACTGCAAACTTGCTACAAGGTTACAGAAAATAATTGAAGCAATATTGCAAGGAACCTTTCATGAAAGGTTACAGCGAGGTTTCTGCAAGGTTTTATAAAATATTTCATGAAATATTGCAAGAAACCTTTCATGAAAGGTTGCAGCGAGGTTTCTGCAAGATTTTAGAAACAATTCATGAAATATTGCAAGAAAACTTTCATGACATGTTTCAGCGACATTTACAGCAAGATTTAGAAAACATTTTATAAAATATTGCAAGGAACCTTTCATAAAAGGTTGCAGCAAGTTTTCTGCAAGATTTTAGAAATATTTCATGAAATATTGCAAGAAACCTTTCATGAAAGGTTGCAGCGCGGTTTCTGTAAGACTTTAAAAACATTTCATGAAATATTGCAAGAAAACTTTTATTACATGTTTCAGCGGGATTTTCAGCAAGATTTAGACAACATTTTGATGGAATATTGCATCGAACTTTCTATGAAAGATTGCAGCGAGCTTTCTGCAAGATTTTAGAAACATTTTATAAAATATTGCAAGAAACCTTTCACGAAAGGTTGCAGCGAGGTTCCTAGCAAGATTTGGGGAACATTTTACAAAATATCGCAAGAGATCTTTGATGAAAGGTTGCATCAAGGTTCGTGCAAGATTTTAGAAATATTTTACGAAATATTGCATGACACCTTTTATGAAAGGTTTTAACGAGGTTTCCAGCAAAATTTGATGAATATTTTATGTAATATTACGAAGTATTTTTTGTTAAAAGTTGCAGTAAGATTTCTGCAAGGTTTTTGACAAGATTTCTAAGATATCACAAAAAACATTGCTATGTACATTTCGCCAATGGTTATTACCATATTTTTGGCAATCTTTATAAAATATTCCAGAAAAGCGTTTCACAAAAAGTATCAGCAAAGTTTCATGAATAATTTCAAAATGAAATTGCCGCAAACCTTTCATATACAGTTTCAACAATAATTCCGCAAGTTTTTATAAAAGATTCTAAGAGCAGTCCAGATTCGCTGTTCTTGCCTTATATTTGGTTTCCTGTTATTAACTCAAGTATTTATTGCTGTAGTTGTATTGTAAACGGGAAGTTGAGCGCAATAAGTATGCTATTATTATAAATATTTATGCGTAGGGTAAAAAAATCCATCGAATTGTTATTGAAAAAAGTAAAGAACGCATAAATATTAGAAACAAAACCTTTTATTTCAATATTCTTTACTTTTCTCAAAAACGATGCTGAGGAATTTTTTCTTCTCGTGCACAAATATTGATAATAATACTATTGCGCTGAACTAGTAATTTATAGATAGAACGATTGATACTTAAGCAAATAAGAAAAACTTTATCACACAAGGATAGAAAATCCTGCCTACTATTAAATATTACTGCAGCAAGCTTTTGGCAAGATTCAAGAAATATTTTGCAAAATATTGCAGGAAACCATACGGAAAGAAACGTATAAGCGTTGTTCGCGGCAAAATTTGGGAAAAATTTCATGAAATATTACGAGAAACCTTTCATGAAAGATTGCTGCAAGGTTTCTTAAAATGTTGCTGCTAGGTTTTTATGAAAGGTTGCTGCGAGGTTTTTAGAAATATTTCAACCGGGTTCTAGCGCGGACATATAAATGTTGCTGCAATATCTCATAAAAGGTTGCTACGAGGTTTTCTGCAAAGTTACGGCGAGATTTTCTGAAAAATTGCTGTGTGGTTGCTTGAAATGTTTTTGCTATTTTTCCCGTAAGATTTCTCTGAGGTTTCTTGAAATGTTTCTGTTACATTTCCTGAAAGATTGCTGCGAGGTTTCCTGCAAGGTTGCGGCGAGGTGTTCTAAAAGATTGCTGCAAGGTTTCTTGAAATGTTTCTGTTATATTTCCTGAAATATTGCTGTGAGGTTTCCATGAAAGGTTGCTGCGAGGTTTTCTGAAAGATTGCTGCGAGGTTTTTAGAAATATTTCAACCGGGTTCTAGCGCGGACATATAAATGTTGCTGCAATCTTTCATGAAAGGTTGCTGCGAAGTTTCGAAACTTTCATGAAACCTTGTAGCAACCTTGCAGCAATCTTTCATGCTGTGTGGGTAATTACGTTTATTAGAGAAATTAAAAGAAGAATTGGTTTCATGACTGTGAGAATTTATGCTATTATTAAAACAAGCACTGTTAAATCAACGGTTTTAAGAGGTATTTAAAAAAGAAGAAGAAGAATAAGAAGAAAGCGAGCCCGCTACAAGAGAGCCATAGAGACCTCATTTTTTGGCTTCAATCGGCTTGAGTAGAGCCAACTGTGCCTCATTTGTAATGGGAATAAGTTCACCATTAATATGAGGACGCATACAAACCGTGAGGTTCCTAACTACTGGTCGCTGATAATTCAATTCTCTATAAAGAACATTTGATTTCTTCAGCAACATGTAGACCGGTTTAGGCCAAATCGGCCGTACAAAAATCTTCCTATTTCCACCAACGCCAAACAATTTGTCTGCAGTGATATTACGTAGTTTGGGTGACGCTTCAATGATCCTATCACGCACTGCATCAGAGGAAAATCTACCAACGAGTGAGCGAAATGAATGAGTTTGAGAGCATTCACCCAGCTCTGCTTCCATGGGTTCGGGCGGCAACCACTCACGAGTCTCCAATAAGAAATTTGTCCTGAAATTTAGACCCATTGCCTCAAAGATGGTCTTAATTATTTCGCTGTTACTCAACGTGACATTGGACGGTACACCCGAAAAAAGAATTTCATAAGTATCACGCAACAACGATACTCCAGATGGTGAACAGGAGGCAATATGATCATCCAGACGTTCAGATATAGCATCATAACGCTTCTGCAAATCAGATATGGAACCTCTAACCTCACCCAACTCCACTCTAAGAGCACTCACTTCATCAACTATTTTTTTATTGGATTGAATCAGTTGATTAGTAGCCACCAACAATTGACTGGACATCTTCATTTGTTTATCCAAAACGCCCGTGGGCAAAGTATGCAGAATACAAAGACAGATTTACGAGGAGTTAATAACGAACGATGTGTGTCTACTTACGGAGAGAGAGGGAAGAGAGAGAGAGACAGACAGAGAGACAGAAAGAGAGAGACAGACAGAGAGAGACAGACAGATAGATAGATAGATAATTCGATTTATTACTGTACATTATGTTGTACAAAAATTAATACAGTATAATAAGTAACAAAATAACAAATAGTAAAAATAAAATAAAATAATAGAAGCACACAACTGTAATTAAAATAAAAGTATAAAACAGAAAAACAAAATATAATAATAAAAAAAAATACAATAATAACTAAGGGTGCAAACTTGGTTAAAGCTTGGCAAGCCCATCCCAGCTACACCAACGGTAGAGAGAGACAGAGAGAGAGTATAGCAGGTGAAGTATAAGGGACGTAAATGAGAAAACGAAACACTCGGTTTTTCTCAATTTGATAATTTGCTCATACAAACCGAATATTGGCCCAATAATTATAGGACACGTATGGGACCTTTCTGCAGACATCCTCTATCAGATAAAAAAAGTTTTTTTGAATCGGTTTAGAAATGACGGAGTTATGAGGTAAGAGACATAAAAAAAATTTAATCAAATTGAGAACCTCCTTCTTTTTTAAGTCGGTTAAAAATTTAACTGACTAGGAGAGTATCACACCTCCGGATCATGGATTTTGCTCAAACTTCGGGATAAGTTTTCAGATGATAAAATATGGAAAAAGCTAAAGTTATAGTCACAAACACTCAATTTTTCCCTAGTTACAGACAATTAAAGAAAATCACTAAAAAAGTTACTAGATTTTTAAACGCATATAGTTCCTTAGCATTGATAGCTAGAAGCTTGAAACTCTCTTTAAATTAAAGCTGAGCTTAAATCCTTTCGAAACAGTAGTTACAACATATCAAAATATTATTTTTTCCCAAAGCTAGAGCGTAATAAAGATTGGACCTGAATTTCCTTTTTTAAACATTAATTAATAATAAAAGCTGAAATTAAGTCTAATCTTTATTGCGCTCTAACTTTTAAAAAAAATAATAATTTGATATGCTGTAACTACTATTTCGAAAGGATTTAAGCTCAGCTTTAGGTTAAAAAGAGTTTTAAGCTTCTAGCTATTAATGTTAAAGAACTATATGCGTTTAAAAATCTAGTAACTTTTTTAGTGATTTTCTTTAATTGTCTGTAACTAGGGAAAAATTGAGTGTTTGAGTTGTTAAGTTTAGTAGGATCATCCAACATTTGTATGTTTCTTTCTATTTCTGATTGATAGAGATTTCAATCGGCTTTCTTGAAATTCCAAAGCTCATATGGTAAGCTGTTATCTTGAGGATTATAAAAGGTTTCAAGGCTAGCGTGTAGAAGAATGAGGTAACGGTCACTATCACGTAGGTCATCACATAAGTGAGTAGGAAATCTGAGATTTACTATGTTAAAATTTGCTTCTTTTATCTAATCTTCTACTATTTTACCTCTTTGGTCTGTGTCTAAGAAGCTCCAAATTATATTATGAGTATTAAAATCTCCCACCACTATTGGTGGGGATGGAAATTGAAATTTCAGATCGGCTAAGATATCGATTGATAGTTGCTGGCTGTTGGTGAGGTAAACATTACATACAGTAACTTTATCTGGGAGGAAACATTCTACAGCAATTGCTTCTAAATCTATATCGAGAGAAATTTCTCTACTGTGTATGGAATTTTTAATATATGTTGCCACACCTCCACCCACATGGTCGGATAGTCGGTTAGTATAGTAGCACTTGTAGCCTCTGAGTCTGGCATGTTGATCGAGTTTAAAGTGAGTCTCTTAAAGGCATAATATTAGCGGCTGTCTTTTGCTTATAATTTTCTGTAAATTTTCTGAACGTTTATAATAACTATTGAGGCTCACCTGCCATATTGTCTTTTTTATTTCGTTTATATTTCTGTAGTTGTAATCCATTAATATATTGTATTATTGAGTGTTATTAACAAAGAGATTATGTCCTAATTTTTTAATAATTTTTGTAAACCTAATTTTCATTTCTTTTGTTTCCAAGTAAGGGTGCAGTGTTTTTAGCATTATCATTAGTCTACTATGTTTGTTGTATATTCTTTAGCAATTTCTATAGTGTGTTGACTTGAGTAGGCCTTATCGAGAAAACTTTGAAAGTTGAAAAAGTTTAGTGAGAACTCTTCAAAGCAGGCCGAACTATCTGTCCTTGTCTAATAGTGTTTTTCATCATTTACAAAAACACTATTGGCTGTAACACTAAAAAAATGGTAGCCCCCGCTAGATACTAGTATAATAGATAAATTTTATAATTAGAACAAAATAATTTTATCATATAGTTTTTGAATAATGTGAGACCTACTAAAAATCTAAAATATATCCTATCTTCTTTGGTAGGTTTCATATTATTCAAAAACTACATGATTAAATTATTTTGTTCTTCTTATAAAATTTAACCATTATATTAGTATCTAGTGGGAGCTGCCATTTTTTACATGTTACAACTAATGGTGTTTACATAAATGATAAGAAATACTATTAGACGAAGACTGATAGTTCGGCCTCTTCTTAAGGTTTGTCATTTATTATCTTTTCGAGTGTTAATAGTTGTTTGTTTAAATTGAGAGGAGTAGATGTAGTCGCAGAGATTTTATGTTTTTTCTTGGATTTTTTAACTTTTGATGAAGTTTCTTTTGTAGATTTATCTGATAATTTTTCCTTTTCAAAGGAGGCATCTGAACAGGATTCGACTTCTGACACTCTTATTACCACTTCCGTAGTGCTGCATGATTGTGACGATGCCATAGATTCAGGATATAGATTTTATTTTAAATTTTAATTAGAAATCTTATTGGGATTCCAATTAAAAATCTAACATGAATTTCCAACAAAATATTTAAATAAGTATATTAAAATTTTTTCATCCCTTAAGAGTATGGTTTCACGCTACTTTACCGATCGGAAATTATAATTTTATAAAATTGCAATTTTCGAAAAAACTATACATCAGAATGAGTTTTCCTTTTATAGATCACTTCATTTAATTTCAATGAAGGGCGGAAACTCCAAAAATTAGCAGAAAAAAGCGGAAATCGAAGATAATCAGAAAAACAATTTTCCCAGTTCGAAAAAATCAAATTTCTTAAAAACCGTGTTTTGTAAAGAAATTTCCTATTCAGGATCATTTTATTTTTAAAAAATGAAGGGCGGAAACTTGGTTTGATAAATCATATCGCAAAAAAGCAAAATTACATTTTTCTAAAAAGATGTGCTCAGCTGTAAGAATACAATGGTCGTGCAAGAATCTATGTTTCATAATTGGCATCAATGCTACTGTATAGTTTGGTACGCGCCAACTTCAAATTCGAATTTTAAATGTATATTGAATTTGTTTTATATTCACAATTTCTACAAATAAACTAACTGTTTTATTTTATTTAAAACATAAATATAGATTACTAATAGATTACTTATTTTGCTACAATGAAAATTAAAAAAAAATAATGAGTTCTCAAATGATGTAAACTATATTGTTCTCTCTTATAATATAAAATTTTTTTACATATTTATGTTTAACGGCTTATTTTTTTCGTTTTTTTATGACGAAAAAATATACGAAGCCACCAGTTGGGCAGACTTCTCAAAGTTACTCAATTTTGAAAAAAAAGTCTAAAAAAATCGTCATATTGATTCAATCGTAAGATTCATGATTCTTTTTCTAAAAAAGTTTTGAATTTTGGAAAAAATGTATATAAACGTTTTTTATTGGAAATTATGTATAGAATATGTATATATTTTTACAGATTGTAATTTAAGACATTATGAAGCATTTATACTAAAAATTTAACAAAAAATAAATTTTTAAATTTCAAAATTTCATTTATAATTTGTGATTTTTAACAAATACTTGTTTACAAAAATTTCAGTACATTTCACACATGATTTTCAATAAAAAATGTTTATATACATTATTTCCAAAACTCAAAACTTTTAAAAAAAAAATCATAAATTTCAAAATCGAGCCAAAATGACGATTTTTTCAGACATTATTGCAAAATTAAGTAACGTTGAGAAGTTTGCCCAACTGGTGGTTTCGTATATTTTTTCGTCATAAAAAACGAAGAAAATAAGCCGTTAAAAAGCAAATTCAACTTGGTCGATTTAGATATATTAAATAGTATGTTTTCACGAATTAAATGAGCTTAAGAAGGGGCCGAACTATCTGTCTTTGTCTAATAGCGTTTTTCATCATTTATGTAAACACTATCCAGTATAACAAGAAAAAAATGGCAGCCTCCGCTAGATATTAGTATAATAAGTAAATTTTGTAATAACAAACAAATTTTTTTACTGCGTAGTTTTTGAATAATTAGAGACCTACCAAAAAAAGATAGGTTATATTCTAGATTGCTAGTAGGTCTCTAATTAGTCAAAAACTATGCAGTAAAAAATTTGATTGTTATTACAAAATTTACTAATTATACTAATATCTAGCGGGGGCTGCTATTTTTTTCTTGTTATAAAGGATAGTGTTTATATAAATAATGAAAAACGCTATTAGACAAAGACAGATAGTTCGGCCCCTTCTTAAAAAAGAGCATATTATAATTTGAAAGAATTCATGTTAATTCTACATCTAATTTCCAACAAAAAATATCCTATTAAGTTTTTACAAAAAATTGATAGTTTTCGATAAAAAATTCATTAAAAAATTTATTTAGCAAAAATTTTAGAAAATTCGAAACATTTATCACGGTTAACTCCTGACCTCTTTGACCTAGACCTCTAAAATTTTTTTTGTATATTTTCGGTACCTAATAAAACATTTTCTTAGACTTTCAGCAATTTTTATTTTTTGGTGAGTTGACATGAAATGTCTCATATATATTTATACAATTAAATCTGACCGCTCTGCCGGAAGGGTATGAGCTTTCGATGCGATGACTGTTTTCAAAGTCTAAGGCCGCGATCACAGGTGCAGAATAGACATACAGAATAGAGCTTGCGTAATAGAAATAACCAATGAGAACAAAGTTAGAAAATTGCAGAATAGCTCTGATTGGCTATTTCTATTACGCAAGCTCTATTCTGCGTGTCTATTCTGCACCATGTGATCGCAGCCTAAGAAAAAACTTTTCAGTTTTTACTTCAGATTTTGTTTCTTGAAAACTATTAACTTTTGAAAAAATGTGTAAAAATATCTTCCATTGAAAATAATGGGAGGGATATACTTTAATATTATTATTGACTAGATCTTATAGATACGAAATCAATTGTGAGATTTCTTTTTTGTTAATTTTTTTATAAGATGACCTCATAATAGATATATATATATATATATATATATATAAGATTGCTTAATTTTTTGCAGGAAACTAACTTTCGGAATCCAAGGAAAGTATTTTCAGAAGAAGAACTTAATAATATGGGTCTGTTATATTATAGTGACCGCATTCATCGTGCTTGCTTCCAGTTGCCTAGATTTGCAGAAAAAGAACTTATGCTTTAATTATATGTATTAATAAACAACTATAGATTTTGAAATTTCTAAACTCATTATGAACATACCTTATAGAATTTTATATTTTTTATTAGCAATCAACTTTATTTTCATGAATCAACGTGATCACGCGTAGCATCTCCTTATACTAAGAGATAATATCTGACATCAAAAGATGCTACGTCAGAGTACGTTACCGTTTGACGTTCATTTTGAGTGCATTTCTTAGAAATCGTATTCATAATAAGCACAAGCAAGTGTAGCATACATGAAAATTTTATTAAAATTATGCCTTTAAAAAAAAAAATAGGTGATTGGTCACCTGATTTTTTTTACCAGGCATAATATAGCTGTATCGTAAAATTATAAATCGTTTGTTTTTAGTTCCATTTTCAAACTTATTTTTTTTAACTAAAATGAAAAAAAAATAGTTTAATGGATAAAGAAAACTATAAAAACTCTTTGCTCCAAGTGAATTAATAAAATAATTCATCATTACGAGGCATGTTACTCGGGAGTAGTATATGGACTGGTATAGCGAGACATATCGATTTTTTGCACCTGTCTCTCTCCCCCTTGTTTCGCTCCCCTGTCTCGACCCCTTGTCTCGCTCCCCTTTACATGTCTGGCAGGTGTGGTAGTATAAAGGGGTGGTATAATCGTGAATTGATTTGACCCACTTTCCCCTCCCCACCTGTCTGGGTGTTCTGGTGAATAAGGTGTCCTCTCTCCCGCACCTGTCTGAGAGTGTTATAGTTTCTATGGTGACCTTGAGAACCCGAAATGATTTGCATCTTCTGTCTTTTTTCTTCAGCCGTAAGTATAGTATATATGTATGTGTATATTTTTTAATGTGAGTAATATTATAAAAATTAAATAAATAAGTAATTAAAAATCAAACAACATTGTCATGAAAAATATTAATATAGAAAATATATTTTATAATATTAAAGGTCTGAATGTTATATAGTACTTTTCATCTATTAATTGTTATTTCTTACGTATAAACTTTTGTTGGTCCTAAAAAAGACCGTATGTAAGAATATGAATTTTTTTAAATTAAAATTTTTTGTATCCTTTCCTTTCAGGAATAGAATAAGTGTTTGTTGAGAATTTATCAGAATATTGTTTCCAGGATGATGATGATTGATTTTCCTTCTTTTTCTTATCGTCACCTTGTACTAAAGGTGTTTTGGCGGTGTTGGAACTATTTTGACCCATAGTGTTAAACGCGCGATATACAAATATGATAAGAGACAAATTATTTATTGTGTTATTTTTTTTATTATGTCTTTGAGAACGTTCTAATTTTACTGTTTCTTTTTTATAATGCTCCTTATATTGCTTTCTCATAGAAAAGCATTGTATCGATAAAAAAAATTTTTTTCTATTTTTTCATTAATTTGTACATATTTAGACTCAGGGAGTCGAAAAAAGTGGTTTCCAGAAAATGTCTGTATGTATGTGTGTGTGTGTGTATGATTTCAGTACGCCAAGAATATCTCGAGAACTACTCAATGAATTTGCTTCAAATTTTGCATGCAATTTATTTTTTTGTCTAACTGGGGGGAAAGCTATTATAAATTGATCTTCTTAGCTCAGTTTTTTTTAGAGCCATTTTAATAATTTAAAAAAAATTTTGATTTTTTATTTATTTGGTATTTTACGTAAACTACTCGAAGAATTTTCTTGAAAATTCGTACGGACATTATTTGCGACTGACAAAAGAAGAAAAACTTTTACTAATTGATTTTCTTAGCGCACTTTTAATTTTAGAGCAATTTGAAAATTTTGAAAAAAAAATTTTTTTTTTATTTCTTTTTTATTTTATGAAAACCATTCGATAGATTTGCTCCAAAATTTGTATGCAAGTTATTCGCTATTGTCTGAGGAAAATTAGCTTTGGGAAACTCATTTCTTTAGTGCAGTTTTAATTTTAGAGCATTTAGAAAATTTTTGAAAAAATGTTTATTTTTCATTTTTTTTATATTAGACAAAAATCATTAGATTTGCTCTAAAATCATTATGCAAATTATTCGTTATTGCCTTAATAAAACAAGCTTTGGAAAACTTATTTTCTTAGCGCAGTTTTAATTTAAGAGAATTTTGAAAATTTTTTAAAAAAATTTATCAGTTTTTTTGGGTTTTACGTAAACTACTCTGAGAATTTGTTTAAAAATTTGTATAGAAATTATATGCTACTGTTAAAATAATAAAAATATTTGAAAACTAAATTATATGCTACTGTTAAAATAATAAAAATATTTGAAAACTGATTTTCTTGGCATACTATTAATTTTAAAGCATTTTGAAAATTTTTTAAAAAGTTGTTATTTTTTATTATTTTTCTTTTTTACAAAAACCATTCGATTGATTTGCTCCAAAATTTTTATGCAAGTTATTCGCTATTGTCTAAAGGAAAAAAGCTTTGAAAAACTTATTTTCTTAGTGCAGTTTTAATTTAAGAAAATTTTGAAAATTTTGAAAAAATGTTTATTTTTCATTTTTTTTTATATTACACTAAAACCATTCGATAGATTTGCTATAAAATTATTATGAAAATTATTCGTTATTGCCTTAATGAAACAAGCTTTGGAAAACTTATTTTCTTAGCGCAGTTATAATTTTAGAACATTTTGAAAATTCATTTTGAGAATTCGTTGTCATCGTTCTTTTAAAGTACAAATTTATAAATAAATATTAATGTTAGACAATTTTTTTATATTAAAATCACATTTAAATAAATATAGAAAAATTAAAGAAACTCAAAATGCTCTATGAGAAAGCATTTCGCCAAAGCACTTGGCAGCGTTTTTTTCTCTCTTTATAGCGCTGTCTGTAGAACGTAATGAAGCGATCTTACCTGTACATTGCCCCATGCCTGTTTCGAGCAATCGTTATAAAATAAATGAAGAATTATTGGGAAGGGTGGTTGTATTTATAGTTAAAAAAACAAGTCATTTACACCATTAAAGCAATTTATTAATATTAACATATATTTTTATACAGGGATCATTATATCCCTCAAATCTTTTACAATCATCGGTAAACTAAATGCGGATATTTCAGATAAAACAAATTTTAAATATAAGCTTTTATAGTGATCCGTATCATCTACCATATTTTCTGTGACGTAACCTTCTAATTCGGTATTGAGAATAGAATAGTATTGTTTAAATGATTTGTAGTCGTTAAGAATTACTTTTGCGTTGTCCAGTCCTTCTTGTCCAAGTTTATTTTTTAAAAAGTCTAGTATGTGATCAGTAGTACGGTTGACCTTACTGACACGCTCGGTTAATCGTTGAGAAGAAGATCTACCAAGACACTTTGTTGTCGAAGACCTTCGAATGTTAACTGTTGGATGACTGTACCTGATGGATGATTGAAAGTCTTCCTCTTTTTGCAGAGCGATTGTCCTGGAGTCTCTTCTTCTTCCTCGGAGACGTGTATCTCGTTTGGGTGAGGTCTTTCGTCAATGCTGATAGATTTGATGCCGTATGATGTGGTGAAATTTAAATCATGATTGGTTAGAAACAATTTAGTCGGTCTTCCAAAACCTTGATAAAAAGAATAAGAATTATGAAAATAAGCTGTTATGGCGTCAAATTGATCTTTGAGAAAATCCCAGCTACGGCGATCAAGAGAGATACTTTTGTGCGAGCCACCTGATGAAACTAGTTTAATAACTTCGTGATAGTATCCGCCACTATATTCAAGACCGACACAAATTCTCTTTGAGTTCGACTTATTGAGCGCATAGGTAGTAGATAATAAAAGGTTTGGCGATTCCAGTTTTACCGGATCGCGTCATTCACAAGGAGCCATTTTTATGTGTTGCTCTATCTGAAGTTGAATTTGTACTGAAATTTAAAAAGAACATTTTACCCTACCGCGCATATGACAAATCAGAATGTAGAGGGCGGTAAATACTTTTATAATAGGCTAGTAACACCTGGTCTGTATACTAGGTGTGCAATACAAAATACATATATATATATATATATATATATATATATATATATATATATATATATATATATATATATATATATATATATATATATACACAAATAAATATATATATATATATATATATATATATATATATATATATGTATATATAAATACAAATTAAGTACAAAGAAATATTATTAGGGGTGGATAAATTTTATAATAGAATAATAACACCTGGTCTGTAGACCATGTGTACAATACAAATATATATAAGTACTAACTACGTTCAAAAAACTATTATAGGTAGGATGGGAGGGTGAAGTAAAGGTAAGTAAATAATTATAAATATATTTTTATGCACACAAAAGTAGAGTTATTCACATATAAATTTCAAAATTGACATTAATTACAGTTAAATATAAAACACACGTTTGATTACAATATTTTGAAGTAAAATTATAAATATTATTATGATTATCTTAATATCTTAACATAGAAGTACATGTTTGATTATAAAGGCCTGAACCTTGAGAACGTTCTCTGGCGAATGCGGTCGCCCGCTTACATCTTTTGTGTTTAATTTTATTTAAAATTCTTTTATAAAAATTTTCAGCTATTTTATAATTTCTTTTTTGTTTTATTTAAAAAGAAGCTACAAAACGCGCGTAAACAAGCACCGTTACACAAATAATATAGAAACATAATAGTATATTGGCCGCAACACGTCGAATTGATGCATTGCAGTTTCTTGGTGCTTCATCGAAAAACTTTGCAGTTTCTTCTGAGTCTTTCAAGATGGTATTTTGAGACTGGTGGAAAACCGCAACTATCGAAATACGTTCCGTATCCATTTTTATCGATATGCATGGCTACCCAATGCGTACCAGGTTTAGTATGATCATCGGTATTACACACTATGGCGATTGATGTCATCATTACATTTGGAATTCGATCTGCTGCGTATACGCCAATTGTTTTGGCTTTAAGCCCTTCCAGGGCCCTTATTATCTGACTGGTATTCATTTGTATTATTTCTTTGTGTTAAACTACAATTCTGATCATCATCACTCGCGTATTCTATGGTTTTATCGTCGTCGTCATCGTCTACTTCGTCGATTCCCGTAAAAGTCACACTTGATCCAAATCTTACGGTGCTATTTTTCTTGTAAGCAAGTTTTTGAAGAGAGTGATAAAATAGTTCACAACTTCTTTTAGGCAGATTTCGTTGAGATTCTTGATGGAGTAGTGGATAAAGCCACTCTCTCAACAGATGTGATCTCTGCATGGCACAGTACTCCTTTTCATAGAGGTTTTCTTGGCAAGCGTGAAAACAACATACTTTCTGGGAAGGAAACTGTCTTTGTAAGTCGGTAAAGCCTGTGGTGGTGTAATCCTCTATATTTATAACGTTACGTGCTAAAATAGATTCTATGTATCTAGCCTTTTCAGCACCTCTGACGTAAATTCTTACAGCATTTCTCGCTATATTGCAGAAATGATACCGTAATTTGCGTAGAATAACATCACTATCGAACCACTGTAAACCGTGTAGACGTGACAACACGTAATCGTTACTAGTTTTTTTATATCTTCTGGTAAATTATCGAATTCGTAGGGTGGTGCTATTATTATCCAATGACCAATGACTTGTTCTTGTAGAAAAACTACTGCCACTTCTTTGGGTAAAAATTTATTATCTTTATCTCTTAAGTCTTGAATATCTATTACGTAATCCATCGTGGTGAAAACGCGAGCACGTGTGTACTACTACGACTGAGTGTGAGAAGCAACTAGAGCAATGGGAAATAAAACGCATGGTCTCATAATGTTTCTCCCACTACTTTCTCTCCGCCCTTAGGCATTAAAATCCGTTATAATTTGTCTGTTCGAGTCTATTTCTAGTACGTTATCAAATTCAGCGTAAACAATGCAATTGATTGTTTCCCTAAACGCCTGCTCAAAGCGAATTTCAATACGCAGAGCACCCGAGCGAATGAGATTCCAATGTAATGAAAAATATGCCGATGAATCAGGTCTCAAGTCAAATGCAAAGAGACAGTAATCTTCTGGATAAGAGGTTCGGCTGACATCGATACCCTCGTTGAGGAAATGTATACCAGTACCGGAGAATAGCGTGTGATAAGCGTCTACATAGAGTTTATTATTCCCAGTGTATTTTGACTGTAGGGGTTTGCTTGGTATTTGTACTCCATCGACGTAAAGAGAGAGAAAATTGATAGAATGATGTTGAAAGTTGAAAGGATTCAATTGTCGATTGCCGTTGAAGGCTCGGTCACTCACAAAACCTATGATGATCCTTTTCGGCAACTGGCCCAATATAACATTATCAAGAGTATCTCCTAAAATTCCGCTATGCAGAGTGAATGATTTGACTTCCACTCTTGTTATTGGGTATTTTGCAGTAGTTTTGGCCAAAGCATTAGCATGAGCCAATAGTACGGCTGGACTTATTTTAGCTCGACGGACGATTAGCGTCGCTTCTCTGATGCGTACTGAAAATTTTCCGTCATCGGTGAAATTCATCAAACAAAACGCGTCCTTGCTACGAACGAGCCTCACTCACATCTCAACACCGTTTACCAAAAATTTACCTTGATTAAATACATCGCAATGGAGGTGGCCAATCATATCGACAACTTTACCGCCAGCTGTAAAGTATTGACGATTCCGAGAACCGACATTGGCCCCAGCTGTTCCAGTAGCAATTGCTGGTGATGCATCCATATATCCTGCTGTGTCCGCATACCAAAGTGCGGACGTGAGGTGTGATGTTAAGGCAGGAGAAGCGTAATTTAGGAGCGTTTCCATGTAAGCTCTGTAAGGATGGGCGTTGTTTGGGGGTGAAACTAGCTCTGAATTGAAAAAGATGTCCGTTTGCTCGAACAACGAATGTAAAAAATTGTTAATAGGAGCAACTTTTGCATTCTCGGTGTTGGTTCCCACAGGTGTAATTTCCACGCTTACTTGCAACATTGTATGCGCTAGATCGATGTAATACTCGGTTGAACTAGGAACCAAAAATTCTAAAAGTGAATCGCTCTCATTGCTGAAAGATGATACAGGTTTGTAGTAGAGGAAAGAACTGCTTTCAATTGATGTTTGCGTCAGAGAAAGAGTAAAAATATGTAGCTCGCTCTTCATACCTTCACCACTGCACGCGTGTAGGAAAGCCATTTTTTTATGATTTATTTAGGTCCAAAAATGTCGAATATGCTTCTCAATACTTTCTTCTTTCGCCTTGATGTTTTCTTTTTCTTGCCTATACCACGCTTATTTGTCTTTCTCTTTGTCTTTCTTTTCTTGCTCAATGCGTTGTGCGTGGGGACACGAGCTCGCGTTGACTGTCGTTTGCGTTTAGCAGTAACAGCTTCATATCCACTACCTTTCATAATATCGAAAATTTTATTAGCAGCTTTTCTTTTTAAATTTCGACCCGACTCTCGAGCACGCGTGTTGAGAGACTCTGTAAAATTCTCGTCGTTGTGATCCTACACGAGCCAATTCTTCTGTATAAAAGAAACCGTCAATGTCCCCTCCTTGTAAATCTTGTAACTCGTAGATATGAAGATTTTGCCTGATAAAAAAGCGTTTAACTTTGAATACTTCCTCGCTATAATTCTTCTCGAATCCTTTCGCAAAGGTTCTCTTAGAGCGACTGATCTTCACGTAGTCACCAACCTCGTATTTACGGTCTTTTATTTGCCTTTGATTTTTTCTTTGCTGAAGAGCGCGCCTCTGTAAATTCGCTCGTGCCTTAGCTGCGTTACATAAATTAACCTCTGAAGGTTTCATCTTTATACTTGAATGTACTGTATTGTTGTATACATAAACTATCTTTTGTATTACATCGATGTACCTATGTGTATTGCAATGTGTGAAATATCTCCAAACACGTTCTTTGAGAGTTCGATTAAGACGATCTACCACTGCCGCCTTAATGTCCGGATTTCTTGCCGCTCTAAATTGTATGTCATATTTTTTAAGAGTATTTTGCAAACCTGCCCCAACAAATTCTTTACCTTTGTCAGTTTGTAAGTAAACAGGTGTACGACCATTGGCTCGCTCAAGAATCTTCTCTAATGCTGCTGATACATTATGCGCTGTTTTATCCCTCAGTGGTTCTACCGATGCATACTTACTGAGCACGTCAATGACTACTAGTGAATACAAATAACCGTCATTTTCTTTTTTAAGACTTGTTAGCTGACACAAATCTGCTTCCCAAACGTCATCCACGTTAGTTACGTTATAGTGTAATCTAGGAAATTTTTTTCTTATAGGACGGTGAAGAGTATAAGCATCTTGATTATTCAACCACTCGTGTATTCGTTTTTGCTCTTTTTCTTTGTTTTTCAATGATTTACCCTTTATATTTACGCGTATCAAATTTCGTGCTCCTGCATAACCTGCTTCGTGCGAAGGGTCGTAATACTGA
Organism: Anastatus disparis; assembly: GCA_017163975.1. Lineage (NCBI taxonomy): Eukaryota > Metazoa > Arthropoda > Insecta > Hymenoptera > Eupelmidae > Anastatus > Anastatus disparis. The sequence goes on along the minus strand of JAFFSR010000224.1, from coordinate 3,396,705 downwards.
TTTTCCAAAGACATTCTCTTCATAAGTTCGCTTTGAGCCACTTTTTCTTAGCAGCATGTCTCGTTACGGATGGAGTATATACTGGTGATAACATTTTTCGTTTAGCAGTATTTAAAAGAGATGTTAGCCTATTAGCAATTTTTAGAATTTCCGTGTTCTCGATCAGATCATTAGGGGTTTCTGAAGTTCCAATGAACTTTGCCAATTCAAATCTACCAATAGGCGCTTCGTCATCCTCCTCAATATTTTTCTTTTTCTTTTGCGAAACATCGTTAAGCAATTCTACTACGTTGGATAGTGATATAAGTTTGCCATCTACGATAACGCTTCCAGTACTTAAGTTTTAGTAAAAGTCGTGCTTTTCTAGCATAAATTTTAGGCACGTTATCAAGTATTTTTTCTTCTGTTAAAGGTGCCAATGTAGTTTCAATTTCGTCGATATCTCGACCAATTTCACCATCATCCGTCCGTTCATTATCTTTGAAAAATAAGTAGCGCCTCAAAACTTGCAAATAGTTTTTACACTTTTTTGCTCGCTGTTAAAATTTTTAGAATTAAGAATTTTGTACATCTCCGTATCAAGCCGTGTTAAATTGTCACCAGGTGTCTGCATGGTTTTTTCAGTATTTTCAGTTGTGCTATCTGTCGTAGAAATAGTTGCAGGTACAGCTTCTCCCTGCTGCTGCTGCTACTGTGAAAAACCTTGTATTTGTTCAAGAGTTTTTTCGGGGACAATGACTATTTTTCGAGCGCGTTCCATGGCTTTTTTTTGTCTTGAAAGAAAATTAATTTTTGCTTCCTAAAATTTTTGAAAAAATTGTACTTATCAGTGGGCCCAATAGAAGTGGTGAAAAAGAACCACCACTCTGGATTATAGTACGTTTTTTAGCTTTTCATGCATTGCCACTAGTACCGTTGCTTCTTCCACTCCTTACTAATTTTCTTAAATTAGTTCTGTGTTTTCTTAAGCGGTCTTGTTCAGGAGTTTTCAATTTTACAACACCTTGCAATACGTTCAGAGCACACTCGCAAATGCACTTAATGAGATTTTTATCGGCTGTACGAATTAGAGCTGAGCGTTGTTGACTGTCTGCGTGACTCAGAGCATTTAAAAGTGCAACGTGTTTTTTTATTTCTTATTTCCCAGGCGTACAACAAGCGTTAGACGTAATGGAATTTTTTTTTTCTTATCTCCTCCTCCTTGTTTTTCTTTTTTTGTTTGGAATGGGGCCATCGATGTTGTCCCAGCCATAGCTATTTGAAGACTGCTCCTTGACTACAGATGCTTCTTCAAATCTAATAAAAGATAGCTAAATGGTCTACTACAGGCATCGATGTAGGCTTCTTGCAAGAATTTTGGATCCTCAGGGTAAACTTGTCGAGCGAGAAATTGTATTTGCGCGCGATCTCTCGGATTTTTTAACAACACAATATAATTTGAATTCAACGATAAATAGCGCTGATTTGGTTCCCTATGAAAAATATTTTGCGTGATAAAAATGACACTGATATTTTTATGATGACAACCTTTTGCTAATAAATCAAGTACTATATTATTCGATGATTCGCGCATCAGATCGTCGAGTATGAGTAATTTTCTCTTATTATTGTCATTGGAATAGTCTGTAGCTTGCCTAAGGGTAAGCGTTCTTGAAATTCGATGCGTTGATTACCACCTACTTTAAACTCGCTACGATATGCTTCTTGCCACTCGGCGTAATAAAAGAAAATAAGATCGAAATTCACATCGCACATTTGTGGCAAACTAGAGAGAAATCGCTTTACAAAAACAGTTTTCCTACACATAGTAGGCCCCGAAATTATACACGTAAAGGGATGTTTCCATCGTGTTTTCATTTTGAATACTGAATACAGAAGGCATAAGTTTTATACTTTTATGTTGAAACCCCTCTTCATTTTATTTATATTTTTTTTCAATTTGAGTGGTTGTGATGTAGAGGGGTGGCGGCGGCACGGGCACACGTGTTTTTTATTAGCTTATTCAACACGTGTGCGGGAATAAGCTTATTTTCCGCGTTAATCAGTTAAATAAAAAAAGTATAAGCTTATCACCGCGCGGGGTTTTAGCGTATTGTTATCGTCTATGAATTATTGATAATTGTTTCTGAAATAAAATAGATTTCATGGAATATTTTTATCATTTTTTTATCATTTATATTGTTTATTCACTCTTGTAACCAAAAGGAAGAGAAAGCGATAAGAAACATATCGTCTTTTTTTCAAAACAACGCTACAGGTTTTGAATTTTTCTCTTGTTATGACTTCGTGGTAAGGTGTGCGTCGTATAGATTTAAAATTCAATCTGGTTTCGTTTTCATTCGTCTTTTTCTCATTCTCTTCTCTAAGCTTTCTCGCAAATACTTCGTCTATGAGCGTTTTGATACTATCAAAATTTACTTTCAATGAATTTTCGAAATTTAAAGTTATCTCCCTAACTTCACAGCAATCATAAGTATTTCCTGACGGTGTTACAGCACGATAAGCGTAAAACTTTGGTGCTGCAGACATCATGGTATCCATGTAAGTACCCGGACCGTAAGATCTTAATTCATCCGTCATATCACCCAATAAGTTTCCCAAGGCTGGCTCGTATTCGTCTGAATCGTCCTTTTTTACAAAAATATACGAATCAGTATCACAGTACAGGGTACGTCTATCAAGCTTTTCCATGTGTTTGTACAATTCTAGCCTGGCTTGCGCAGTTGTGAATGTTGCTATTACCACATTTGTATTGGATGATGCTTCAACGGCTTCTTCTCTAAGCTGCCAATGAACGTATAAAATATCGTCGTTTATAGGTAAAATACTTAGAACTTCTTTGTCAGGAGAGGTTAATAATCGCAAGAGATTTTCGCGTGATCTCACGATTTCCGTTTGTTTTAACTTAAAAAAGTTACTGCGTTGTCCAAACTTTCCCCAAAAAGAATTTAAACAAAGTTTTGCTCCAGCTCTTAGACCAGCATTTTTTTCTATTTTCTCGCGATCTAATCGAATACCTTCGTTTTTTTCATACTCATCCAAGTACCGCAATTTTGCATCGTTGTCATTTACATACCAGGCAGGCCATCCACTTGCTTCTTGTTTTATTTTCAAAAATGTATTTACGTATCCAGCAAAAAGACCCCCGTTAATACCGTTAAAGCGTGTCATTTCGTACTTCCATATAACGAATATTTTCGTTATACGGTAGCCAAGTTCGACAGCTTTACGTAATTCGTCGGCTACCCAAGTACCCATAAATTCTCGTTCACCAGCATTTTCGTGATCACAGTCGCTTTCTCGCATTTCTTCGCAACAAGATCGACAAAGAGCAAATAACAAACGACCGTGCATTTTAACGGGTAGCAAAGGTAAGTACAAGTTTCGTGGTGATAAGACTTAACACTTGACCAGTCCCTCAACGCGTTGCAAATCATTATTATTTTCTCCAGTTACTTCACGACACTCATCTTCCATGTAAATTTTTGGATGTCCAACGGGATATCGTCCACGTTTGCAAACGTAAGGATACAAGGAGCATATATCTGTGTATTTAATTTTTTCACCTTCCTTAATTTTATAGTATGGAATTACATTTTCAGTTCTTCCACCACAAAATGCTTCTCGAAGATTTAAAGTAATATTACTCATTAAAGGGTGATTGCGCGCGTATCCAGCTATTTCTGGATTCTCAAGTTTAAGAGCATAAAGCTGTTCGCCTTCTAATAATTTTTCCAATCCTAACTTATAAAAAAACAATGCGTTTAATCGAGTTTTTTTGCAATAAAGAAAAAATTTGTAAGAATAAACTCTAGTGCGGACAACTCAAGAAATCCACCAAAATATTATACATACAAAGTTTTAATAAAAACTTTCAATGTACTGTATTTTAAGGTTAGGTTTGTCGAGTTTAATATCTTATTTCCAATCCAAACTGATAAAAAAATAACAAGTCCAAATGATTTTTTATTTTAACAAAAATTATTGTATTAATATAGCTTTAGTGCGGACAAGTCATTATATTTGTTTAATTTATGAATTTAAAAAGATATTGATAAAATAAAAAAAGCAAAACTCGATTGCTGCAGATCCGACATCCCGTTAATTTTATCGAATTCGCATTCTCATATGCAGCGAACCTCATATCCGCATTTTCGAATTTTATTTATTTTTATCCATGTATTTTCATAAACTTCATTAAACGTATGTCCAAAAGCGATGGGTGTATCTGGATTTTTATCAAAACATTTTAAAAGCGTTTTTCGTATCCAGCATGACTAGAAACTCAATAAGACGGGAATGATGATTTCCAGTCCATCCTTCTTTTGCTACCTTCACTACTTCTTCTACTGCATTTACGGTAGACCGCTTTTTCCTGAAGCCGTACTGGTTGTCAGCGAAATCGCCAGCTGCCTGTACAGCTCCTTGTAATCGCGGTTTAAGCAGCCTCTCGTATAGCTTCCCTGCCTCGTCCAACATGCACAGTGGCCTGTGGAACGATGGATGTCGGGGATCACCTCCCTTTCCTTTGTTGATCAGCACAAGACGTGCAACCTTCCAGGGAGTGCTAAACACACCCGTCTGGAGGCACGCATTGTACATATTCAATAAGAGAGATGGCGCTTTCACCGCTATGCATTTAAGGACCTCGGATAGTATTCCGTCAGGGCCAGGTGCCTTTTTGTTCTTCATCATTCTTGCAGCTATTTGTAGCTCTCCGCTTGTAAAGCGCGGGATCTCTTCTGGTACTCCTGCATTCTCCTGTTCTTCGAGTGGTCGATGCGTAGGGAACAGGTGGTTTACGATTTTCGCCATGGTTTCTTCTTCAAATGGCAACGTGGGGGTGGCGCTAAGCTTCTTGGTTACAATCTTGTAGGCCAAGCCCCACACCTCTCTGTTGACGTCTTCGCTCAGGTCTTTCCAGCATTGTGCTTTGCTCCGATTGATCTTCTTACGAAGCTGTTTATGCACGTCCCTGTATTGTGCGGACAAAAGATCTGCTGCTGGTGAGTTCTTCTTTCTTGCTCTCTGTGATGATCTTCTGAGGCTGAGAGCTTCTTACCTGGCTCTAGCGATTTCGTCGTTCCACCAATACGCTGGAAGCTTATGATGTTTCTTGCGCGGCATAGATGCATCACAGGCTCTGTGAATGAGACTCATCGTCTCTTTCACGAGAACCTCCGCAGCGTCGGCGTTTTCGGTGGCGATTGTCGCATCCGGTAGATTGTCGAATCCTTGTTGCAGTACTTGGACAAGTTTTTCAGAATCCAGCTTGGCAACGTTCCATCTGACTGGTCTAGCCACATTTCGCCTCGATGATTGGGATCCATCATGGATTTGAAATGTGATGTGTTGGTGGTCACTTCCATTGTATGTCTCCAGCACCTTCCAATCTGACACTTTACGTGAAAGATTTTCTGATGCGAAGGATACGTCAGGAATCGTACCGCTAGCTCCTTGTCTGTATGTCGGCATGCTTCCGGTGTTTAGCACTGTTAGGCCGAGTCTGTCTGCCATCTCCATGATGTATTCTTCTCTGCTGTCCTTCAGTGGCATTCCCCACCCCACCGCTTTCGCGTTAAAGTCTCCTGCGACGACGACGTCGCCTTCCATTTCGCGGAAAGTCTTCTAGCAGATCCAGACGGCGCCTGAACGTGTCTGCTGTTGTGTTTGGTATAAAATAACAGCTCACGTATGTAACGTTCCTGCTTTTGACCCATACGAAGCCTTTACCAGCTCCATTTGTATCTACTCTGATGTTCTTTGGGTCTACGTAGATCGCTGCAGTGCCAAGCTTGTCTTTAAACCAGGTCTTAACGATCCAGTTTGTGTACTGCTCGCTTATCAAGAGCACATCAGCCTTTGTCTCGAATTTGATTTAAGTCAAAAGGCTGTTGACTAGGTCGCTTCTGTGTAAGTTGGCTTGAAGGACCGTTACTCAGCCCATCATTAACGTTGTTTTTTGAATCGGTCTAGAGTCTCGCGAAAGACTTTGCACTGACCTGACCCAGGAATGTGTTTCCGCTCTGCTGGGTCTACTTCGCGCTCAGTACATAGTATGCACTGAGTATCAGTAGCTTTGCAGGCCGATCCCTTATGGCCATCTTAGCCACACTTGTAGCACATCTTGCTACGGTCAGGCCCTCGGCAGTCACGCGCCTGATGACCGTAGTTTAGGCACCTAAAGCAGCGCTGAACCCGTTGCCAACTTCTGATACGGCAGTTGGTGTAGCCGATTTTTACTCTTGTTTGGGATAGCAGGAACGATGCCTGGTCTCGTTCCATCTCTATAATGGCCAAGCGAAGCTCTCTACTGTTGGGGTTCGTCAGCGAGACGCTGAACTCACCCAAGTCCTTATTAGCTTATGTGAAGACAGCTTTCACTGCTGTTTTTACTTCATCCACCGTTGCAAGGCAGTCTATATCTCTGATTTCGACTGCTTCTTTAGGGATGATCTCCTTGATTTTTCCCGTCTCACCGACCGTTTTTTTTAGAAAGTCATTGAAGGTCTCAAGTTTCTTGGTGCTACCCAACTCGATCTGGACATCTCCAGCCCTGGTTTTTCTGATTCCTTTGATGTTACTCGTCGGGCTGTTCTTGATGAGCTCCTGCCGGATGTTTTGCAGGACCTCACTATAGGTCTTACATTCTTTTGGTCTTATAAAGACGGTGGCAGACCGCTTCTTGGTCTCCCTCCTCCTTTTCTTCTTCTTTTTTGGCAGCTGCTCTGCAGGCTGCTCTCTCACTTTGGCCGATGTTCTGGCCGCTGATGGTTTGATGTTGGGCTGCTGCGATCGCTGCTGTTGTTTTTGCGTTCGTTGCTGCTGCTGCTGTGTTTGTTGTTGCAGCTGCAGCTTTTTTTGTTTCTTTGCAGCCTCAACATCCTAGCGACTTTGGATCTCAAACTGCTCGTCTTCTTCTCGCCCAGCTCGGCCCTTCTTAAGAAGAGCTCGCGGATCGGAATTGCTTCCTGGATCAAGCGAGTCTTCTTCTCTGGGCCGCTTAGCTGCGGTGCTTGCCTGGGGCGTTTCGGTCACTTCTGATCGGTGTCCGTTCTAGCCGCAAGCAAGCGAGAATGCTCCCTTTTCAGAGCATCCACGTGCTCAATCAGTTCTGGCAGGTTGTCCTTCACTTTCGAGTTCATGTTAGGCACGGACCTAACAGCTGCCTGCATGAGCATAAAGATCTTATTCATTCTTTGGGATCTTTCTTCAATTGTCAAGCAGGTGATCTCTACCCTTGACTTCTTTGGGGGATCAGCCTGCGAAATCTGGCCTTCGTTATTGTTTAGGCTATGTCTAGCCGCTTCTGTTTGGTTTTGGTTTTGGTTGTTTTTAGAATTTGACATATGAAAATGGTACTTTGGTTTAAGACGGTTCGCCCATCATGGGAGCTCCAGGCGCAGTGAAGCCACTATCCCCACCTGTGAGGTGCCCTAGTTAAGGATGCTGCAGCCGAGAAGCGGATTTCGGGTGGTCAACCCTAGCGACACCGAGTGATTTTAAAAAAGGTGTTACAGGTTAGGCCCGCGCCATGTTGATGCTAAAGGTTTTACGTCATCCCTATTGAGTGAGTGACGTTGGATCTGATCCACGCCTGACTCTTAAACTTCAGGCTAGACGTTCCGCAGTTCTCCTGTGCGGACTCGGTATAAGGAAATACTGACCAGGTAATCCTTCACACCTGCGCCTGCACATTCCCAACTTCAACCCCTTCATTGGCTCTGGTTACGTTTGTAGAAGTACGCAAAAGTTTCTAACCAGCATGTGGTTTCACGGGACCTTTGCCCGACGCGACTTAGGCCGCGAGAGGACTTACTTTTACCCTCATTACTAAACAGAGGTCAGCTAGTCACCATTAACGTACAACCCCTGTAGTCTGAGGGGAATATCCATTGGTCGGCAGCCGCAGCTCATTCATACATCCACTCATACTGTGTTGCTTCTTAGTACACGTAAATACGAACACAAAATTTTAACATATTAGCAATTCCGTGAAGCAGAAGTGCCTACGCGATCATCCAGATATCCTTAGCCATCGCTCAGGATTGCTAGCGATATGTTGATCGTGCTTAAGCCTCCGCCCCGCCACCACATCATAGGTGGACACTTACAAGGTCAGCAACAATGACAATGACAATAACAATGACAATGACAATGACAACGACAACGACAACGACAACGACAACGACAATGACAGTAACAGTGAGCATAAGAATAACAATAACAATAACAATAACAATAACAATAACAATAATAATAATAATAATAACAATAATAACAATAATAATAAGAATAATAATAACAATAATAACAATAATAATAATATGAATAATAATTACAATAACAACAATAATAACAATAATAATAAGAATAATAATTATAATAATAATAATAATAATAATAATAATAATAATAATAATAATAATAATAAGAATAATAATAATAAGAATAAGAATAAGAATAACAATAAAAATAACAATAACAATCACAATAACAATAACAATAACAATAACAATAACAATCACAATAACAATAACAATAACAATAACCAAATTTTTATACATTTGATGAAAAACTGAAAAAGTGGAATAAAAGAAAAATAAAGAAAACCAATACTTAGTAGAATGTACTTAGTAAGTCCGAAAGATAGAGAACGTTATTTTATTAGGTTATTACTATTACATGTGAAAGGAGCCACGTCTTTTGAAGCTTTGCGTACTGTTGATGATGTGATGTACAATTCGTTTTATGAGGCAGCTAAGGCAAAACAATTAATTAATGAAGATGAAGAATGGGACAGATGTTCAGCAGAAGCATCTTTAATAGAATTCCCTTATGCTCTTCATGAATTATTTGCTTTTATTTGTGTTTTTCATAATCCTATAAATGCTCGAGATTTATATGAAAAATATAAAGATAAATTTTACCACCCTAAATACAAAAAAATATTGGTGAAGATTGTTGATAATTTGAATGTTATTAAAAATAATTTACAAGTCAGTGGATTTTCATTAAACGATTTTAATTTACCTAACATAATCACATTCATAGAAAAAGATAATTATCAAACAATTTTAAATTATAATAATAATATTCTTAATGAATTAGAAATGAAAATAAATTCTTTAAATGATAAACAAAGGTAAATATTCTACTCTAATATAAAAAGTTTAAACAACCAAAGTAAAGAAAAATATATTTTTATAGATGGACCAGGTGGAAGTGGAAAAAGTTATTCACTTAACGTTTTAATAGTGTAACGTTTGGCTTTTCTGACGGTTGCTTTAGATAACTCGCTGACGTCAGCGGTATCAGACTTTTACTTTTACCTGAGGGTTGATGCTGGAAGATGGCCGGTCGGAGGTTCGAATAAGCCAAAGTTCAAACTTATAAACTAAATTGAGATTACTGAATTAAATAAAAATAAAAATTAATTTAATAATGAAAGATTAACTTTAATAAAAGAAATGCATTAAAATTTAACTGTGATTAATATTAAAAGAAATGAAATTCACTTTTGTGTTTAAATAATAATTTAATTAATGAAATAACAAATTTTAAAACTAAAGCGGTAAATGACGGGGCGGATTTACAGGACAGGTTTAGCGGAACTAATAAATGAGTATGAGTCGTGCATTTTATATTTTTATATTTCTCACAATAAATATTCTTTGCATTTATTGAGTTAACATAAAACTAATACAAAGTTAATTAATCAAATGATAATCTCAGAAAATTGGCCGGAAACGGCGGCACGCAAAAATATGAATAATCAAATAATACTAACTAGGATAGTATCACATTTCCGGATCACGGATTTTGCTCTAACTTTGAGATAGGTTTTCAGATGTCAAAATATGGAAGAAGCCAGAGTTATAGACCCCAACGCTCAATATTTCTCTAGTTGCAGGCAATTTAAAAAAATCACTAAAAAAGTTACTAGATTTTCAAACGCTTATAATTTTTTAGCATCAATAGCTAGATGCTTGTAACTGTTTTTAAATGAAAGCTACGTTCAAATCCTTTCGAAAAAGCATCTATAGCATATCAAAATATTATTTTTTCTCAAAGTTACAGCGTTATAAGAATTTGAGCTGAATTTCCTTTTAAAAATATTAATTAATGATAAATGTTAAAATGTAGTACAATTTTCATAACGCTGTAACTTTAGGAAAAAATAATATTTAATATGCTATAGGTACTTTTTTGAAAGGATTTGAACGTAGCTTTCATTTAAAAACAGTTGCAAGCGTCTAGCTATTAATGCTAAAGAATTATAAGTGTTTGAAAATCTAGTAACTTTTTTAGTGATTTTTTTTAATCGCCTGCAACTAGAGAAATGTTGAGCGTTGGGGTCTATAACTCTGGCTTTTTCCATATTTTGACATCTGAAAACCTATTTCAAAAATAGAGCAAAATTCGTGATCCGGAGATGTGATACTCTCCTAGTAAGATCAAATTATATCTTTAGGCGGTCGGTATTATTTTTACCGGTAATGCGGTTTAACAAAATTATACTTATTAATAAATTCCTATCGGTATCGGTTACAAACTAGAGTAAAAGAAAAATTAAACTATTTACAGGCTATGGTATTGTCGACAGTTGGCACGGTTGAAATCTACTTTACCGGCGGTAAATAATACGAGCGTTGTCTCCGTGACATTCGGTACAGGCTAAAGGTACAGACTGGTGTCAGAGGGAGACAGGAAGGGTTACCTCCAAGTCTTAACGTAGACATGGAGGGGATGTACTAGTCGTGCATACTCGCATCAGCTAGCGGAGGACCTACCTTGACCGAGAAGGTGGTGGTAGGTGTCAGGATTCAGTATCGGGCAATCCCACCTTTACACTGACGGAGAGGTTGGAGGCTAACGTAGGGCAATCCCACCCTTACGTTGCTAGAAACAGGAACACGGGTGAGAATAACTCCCACTGTATCGAGCAATCCCATTCTTACACAATGGAAGGGGAGAAGAGTCCGATGCTGGTTCAGCGGCTCGCTTATATATGCTACGGAGCTCGCTATTCCCGTTGCGGGAGTAACGCCTCGTAAAGGCTAAGCATATGAACTATGTCTAGCGCGATTGTTGAATCGTCACACACCCCTCCTACTTAGGAGAGCGGAGTATAACACGCGATTAAACGCATCCTAGAACTAAGTAAACTTAATTTAAAATATTTTATAATTTAAAGATAGAAACAAGAGACTTAAAAAAATAATTAAATTTACTTTTACAATAATATAACTAACTTAATAATAGTCGCAGGAAGCGGTAAAAAAAATAAATCAAGGTAGCTCGGTTCGCAAAACAAAAATTAAATTACGGAAAAGACAAACTTATTTATTATTACTTCGGTGCAAAGAAAGAATTTCAGGCGAACATTACCAATTGTACGACATGGTAGCCGTATGAACATTATTAAAAATTCAGTTAAATTTAGTTTATCATGGCAAAATTTTAAGCAAATAAAGTTATATGAAAATCTGCGCGTTTCGGATAGTGATAATAATTTTAAACAATGCTTATTAGATATCGAAGAAAGAAAATGCCGCAAGGTTTTTGAAGATGATAATGAACTAAGTGCTATACCAGATAATTTTATCATTAAAAATCCTGTCGAAGAAATATTCGGAAAAACAATAAAAATAAACAATACGAATCTAACGGAAAAACTTATTTTGGCTCCTAAAAATAATGATCATACTGAAATCAATAATAATGTTTTGAATTTAATGGAAGGAAACCATGTTGAATATTTAAGTTTTGATACAGCTGAAGATGATAACAAAGAAAATTTAGATATTATGTTACCTACAGAATTTTTAAATAAGTTAACTCCTAATGGACTCTCACCACATAAATTACATTTAAAAGTAGGGGCTATAATAATACTTTCAAGAAATTTAAATGTCAACAAAGGACTTTGTAATCTAACAAGGTTGATACTGAAATAATTGCCTAAATATTCCATTCAAGCGGAATTAGCAACTGGTCAAAACAAAGGTAAATTAGTTTTCATTCCAAGAATAAGTTTATCTCCATCTACGAAAGAAATTCCATTCAATATGCAACGAAAACAGTTTCCTATTAGATTAGGATTTACAATGACTATTAATAAATCACAAGGACAATCTTATAAAAAAGTTAGTGTTTATTTGCCGTCACCAGTTTTCAGTCATGGGCAATTATATGTTGCTCGTTCAAGGACGAAATTTAAAAATAATTTAAAATTAATTTTAGGTGACCACGCTATTGTCAACGGAGAAAATAAAAATGATCAGAACACAATATGTACAAAAAACATTGTTTATAGAGAGATATTATAAAGAATATGTCAAGAGATGTTGTATATGTTGTTGTGTAATAGTTGAACTCAAAATACAATAAAAAATATAATATTTACTAAAATATATATATATATGATATCAACTGACGCTTTCAAAATAGTTTATATGATGTTGAATCAGCTATATAAGAGGACGCGCTGTTAAATCGGCTGCATATGGGGATGCGCTGTTAAATCGGCTGCATGTTGGAATGCGCTGTTGAATTGGCTGCATATTGGGATGCGCTGTTTGATCGGCTGCATATTGGCTGCATACTTATAGAGCTAAATAAAATATAGGACCTGAAAAATTATTGGGCCCAAGAAAATATAAGGCCCAAAAAAATAAGGCCTCAGAAAATAAAAGGCCCAAAAAAATATAAAGCCCAAAAAATATAGAGACCAGAAAAATATTAGGTCCAAAAAATTACTGGGCCAAAAAATATATAGGACACAAGAAAATATAAGGCCCAAAAATATAAGGCCCTAAAAAATATAGAGACGAAAAAATTATTGGGCCAAAAAAAAATAAGGCCCAAGAAAATATAGGGCCCAAAAAAATATAAAGCCCAAAAAATATAGAGACCAAAAAAATATTTGGCCCAAAAAAATATTGAGTCCAAAAAAATATAAGGTGCAAGAAAATATAAGGCCCAAAAAATTATAAAGCCCAAAAAAATATAGAAAAAAAAAATATTAGACCCAAAAAAATATAAGACCCAAAAAAATAAGGCTCAAAAAAATAAAGAGCCCAAGAAAATATAAGGATGAAAAAAAAGAAGGGCCCAAAAAAATGGGCATCGAATAAAAATATAGGGCCCAAAATAATATAAGACCCAAAAAAATATGGCCCAAAAAGAAGCTTGTGACTAATGACTACTAATTATATGGGGCCCAATAAAAAATTGCTACTTTTATTACCAAAAGATTAGTCCCATTCAAAAAATGCGGATAACTGGAGAACCCGAGAACTGGAGAACCGGAGGAACAGAAAAAAAGTGGTTTCACTTTAATATAATATAAGAAGATTATTATTAATATTATGAAGAATACGCTGTTGAAAATGGTTGATTGTGTATTATATTATAATGTCGAAGTTTCAACTTGTGCTATCAAACTTATTTATACTGATTTCGGTTGGAAAAATTTATTAATAATAATTAATTCGTACAAGGAATAAATTATTCGTTGAATATAAAATTCAAAGTTTATAATGAATATCTTGTTGAACTAATTTAATTTTATTAATATTTCTTTATGATAACGAACAGTTTGGAAATAGTTAAATAATTTGTTGAAAAAATATGTTCGAAAGAGTTGAATTATTGATATAATAAAAGATTCATTCAAGCAGTCTGGAGCACATTCGATACCGACCGAGAATCGAAAACCCGTTGTTTAATTTTCTCCTACTATCCCTAACAGCACAAAACGTTTCAAAAACGTTTTAAAAATGTATTCTGGTAAACCTAAATACGTTTGCAAATTTCGACAAAAATACGTATTTAAAACGTTTTTAAAACGTAAAATATGTCCACATATTTTAGATTCTCAAGAGTAATATAAAGGCCGTTACACTTAAAAAGATACAAGATACAGATAAAGTGACAGATACAAAATTACATTGGCTAGTATATCTATGTATAAAAAATACAAGAGACAACGCATTTGTTTTTCACATATATAGATATACTAGCCAATGTAATTTTGTATCTGTTACTGTATCTGTACCTTGTATCTTTTTGAGTTTAACGTCCTTAACGTTTATGGAACGTTTAAGGAACGTTTAGAAAGCATTTTCTCGGTGAAAACTTACGTTGGCTTATATGTCCAAACATTTCTAAAACGTTTTTTAAACGTTTTATTTTATCATTTCAAAAAATTATTATATAGAGAAAAAAATTATACCAAATAAAACGTTTTTTAAACGTTAAGGATACGTTTGGATATTTGAGCTTGCGTAAATTTTCATGGAGAAAACGTTTTCTAAACGTTTCTTAAACGTTACATTACTCTTGAGAATCTAAAATATGCGGACATATTTTACATTTTAAAAACGTTTTAAATACGTATTTTTGTCGAAATTTACAAACGTATATAAGTTTACCAGAAAACGTTTCAAAAACGTTTTTAAAACGTTTTTGTGTTGTTAGGAATATGTAATAGAATGCATTAAAATTTTAAATACATTCACAAAATTCATTTCTTTATCGCTCTCGCCAAAAATAATTGAAGAAAATTTTATACTCAAACTGTTTATTAAACTCTAAATACGGTTACTTACTTTTTGTTTAAAATATGGTGAATTTTATGAAAAAGCATCTATTATACAATCATGTATCTATAAAAAATTGCGCTTAAGAGCAGGTCGTATATCTCTGTCCTTTTCTAATAAAAAAATTAATTTTTTTGCAAAAACTAATAATTGTAGCAAAAAATAAGGAGATAGCCCCATCTCGTATAATAAAAAGCAAGATTTTCTTTGACGAGGAAAAATTATTTTTATCGATTCATTTTGAAGAAAACCTTGAAAAACTTAAGAAATAGAGGTTAGGATGGACAATTAAGTTTTTCAAGGTTTTCTTAAAAACGAAGCGATAAAAATAATTTTTCCTCATAAAAGAGAATCTTGCTTTTTATTATACGAGATGGGGCTTTCTTCTTATTTTTTGCTACAATTATTATTTTTTGTGAAAAAATCAATTCTTTGATTAGAAAAGGACAGATATACTCGACCTCCTCTTAATAACAATTTCTTCTGAAAACAGTATAATTATTTTATTTATGATAAAATAACATTTTCACTTCTCGGTCGGTAATCAAATTTGCTAAATAAAAATAATATGATATTTTTATAGATTTTCTTGAGAAAAATATGTCTGTATTGCAGTACGTGCTTTTTTTGAAAAATACATACATTCGATCGAATAAAATAATCAAGAGATTTATAAACTTTTTTTAAATATATAATTGATTTGATCGAATTAAAAGAAACTTAAATATAATATAAAAAATTTTTAAAATATTAATTTGCATGTATTTTATTTTCTTTTTCGATACATTCAAATAGCAAATTAATTAGAAATGATAAATGATTAAAGAAAATATCTGTTGATGTATTTCATTTTTAGTTATCAATTCACTATTAATTTTTATCAATTATCAATTCACTTTTAATTATCAATTTGCTCTTAATTATTTATTTTTTATCCTAAAATATAAATTAATATGATGATTAACTGTAAAATATTATTCCATATTAAATTTTTTTTACAATTTTACAAGGTTTTAATATGTGCATATATACAAATGAGTAAGATAATGAATCTTTAATCGAAAGATAGTTGGTTTAAATGTTCGTATCTTAACAGTAAAAATCTAATATACGTGAATATCTATAGATTTTTCAAATTTGATATATTACTTCTGAACTTTGTTTAACTTTATTAATCATCGGTGATTTTAGAAAAATATTAACTATTGCTTTTATGATTATCTTACCAAATAAAAAGTACATATTTTTTCAAAAAGTACGTACTTTCTTTAGAAAATCTAAAATAGCTGAATACGTACTCAACACATACTGAAACACGTATACCCAAAGGAAATTTTTGAAATATGTATTCCTTTTCAATTATTAATATACATTTGTATTTTAACTCAAAAAATGAGCCGGTGAGTGGCTTAGTCGGTAGAGCGTTGGATTCATAATCTCGGGGTTCTGAGTTCGAATCCCGCTCTTGGCAGTCGATTGTTGGAAGCACCATTGTACGTTACATGTGCTTTGTTCACAAGCACACTTACGAGCTCCGTCGCTGATTAGCGACGATAAAAATAGGATAAATATAGCGAAATCAAAAAAGAAAAAAAAATTCATTTGTATTCTTATTTATTAATGAAATAGAATAATTCCCATATATTCGTTGCATTTATATTATCATTTGTCTTTCAAGATATAATGTATAACCAAGAACAAGAAGAAGACGAAATTACATCTTCTGATGATGAAATTATGAGAGATTCCAACTACAGTTCATCTGAAGAAGAGTCTGAAGAAAATGAAGTTTCAGAAGATGATGAAGATGACGAATTAAAATTCAAAATCCTAATGAACTTCTTTAGCCAGGGGCATCGATATCGATTGGGGAAAGTGTCATTGCTATTTTTACCGTAGCTATATGCGCTTCAAGATAACAGGTGTACTTTTAGTTAGCATTTTATCACTTATATCATTACATTGCGTTGGACCAAATAACTGCATAAAAACTCTGTATAAATTAAAAAAATATTTCGCTTCTATAAATGCGCCTGTTATTCGACATTTTTATTGTTGTCAATGCTCTTCAAGTTTAAAAGAAAATTTTTGTGAAGCATGTGATAATGATGATAATATTAGTTATTTCTTGGGAATGCCAATCATAGCACAGCTAGCTTCATTTTATAAGAGGAAAAATTTTAAAGAGAATTTAAATCGTAACTGATTTAAAAAATTGTACAGGAGAGTCAATTTTATTCTTCCGAATAATTTAAATGTATGTGTACGAGGCAGAATAGTAGCAGGCACGTGTGATTTATGTGTTAAAGCATTGTTTCTTAACATGAAACAATATAATGCTGAATACGGATGCCCGAATTATGAAATTCGAACTCAGAGATTTGACAATGTCCAAATTTACCCATTTAATAATTAATCAAAACTAAAGACTACTGAACAATCAAAATTTTATGCTAAAAAGACACAAGAAACTCGTCGTTCAGAATTTGGCATTAAAGGCCCTTCTGTTCTTAGAATTATAGTTCATGATTATATAAATTCAACAGCGATTGATATTATGCACTGCGTGTTTCAAGGGATGACCAAAAAATTGTTGTCTTTATGGTGTGATGAGAAAAATCGAACACACCCATCTTCTTTATTTGCTTTTATTGATATGATCAATGACAAAATTAAGAGCCTCACCTTACCTTCATTCGTCCAAAGAATCCCTAGAAAAGTTAGCGATTATTCATGCTGGAAAGCGTCCGAATTAAAATTGTTTCTTTTAGAATATAGTTCAATGATTTTGCAGAATATTATGTCTGGAAATAAACTTGTGGCATAACTTTCTGACAACTTTCGAAAATATGCAAGTACAATATTTTCATCTATTTTTTTAATTTTCATTTCCAAAGACCAATCTTGAAATTTTTTGTATTGTGCTTCGTATAATATCTTTGAATTATCTGGGGCCACACTTGATTTAGCTTTTTCTATAAGTTCATTTATTTTATCATCACAATTATTATCACTTTCACTATCACTTGTATCATTTTTATTTTTATTTAATAACGTGAACATGTTTGAAAAATCCATTTTCATGTGTAGAAAAGCCAGTACTAACAGCGAATGATTTCTGTTCTTACTGCTGATGTTATAGGCACGTTAATACATGCATTTGTTTTCAAAAACACATGACTCAATAGTTGGTGTGAATGAGAGCTTTGTTTTTCTTTCTTTTTCTCTATATTGTCACTGTAGTTATTAGTGTATGCAAGCGCTTTTGTATCTGCGCAGAGGGGAAATTCTAGCATTATCCCTCCTTTTTCTTTCTATTGCACTTTTTCTGTAACTTAAATCAACGGGTATCGGACCTCCTCAACCTTTTCGTAAGGATTATGGCCGAGGAGGAATGATTATAGTCAAGGAGCGAGTGATTATAGTCAAGGAGCGAGTGATTATAGTCAAGGAGCGGTTCTCCGACGGAATCAATCTTTTTACATATTTAGAGTGCTCAATACATGAAAGCATGGTGATGGGGACCTCAGCCGAAATAGTATATTACGTACTTGCTAGAAGAAACTACTTGATCAGTGGTGCGTTCCACATACCTCTCGGAATTGCGCACCAGTAACGCGCAGTGGATTTCTTTATACACAAATCTCCTCTCTGTGCAAAAATCCACTGAGTATTACTAGTGCGCAATCCCCTATTGAAAATAATGACGTCTTTAAAAGACGTCTTTGGACGTGTTTGGATTTGGAACAAAAAAAGACGTCTTTAAAAGACGTCTTTTAAAGACGTCTTTTTTATCAATATTTTAAAAATAATACCTACTAAAATGTTTTAAAAAAGAATGTACTTAAGCTAAAGTGTATACACTTGAAGTACGTAATTGAATTATGTATACTGATTTTCAACTGTGAATAAACACGCAAAATTATAACCTCATATACCTGCATCTCTGAAATTTGGGTAAGGGATTGCAAAGTTAAGAAAAACGGCACCTCACAGTTAAAAATGTAACTACTGAAAAAATTATTCGAATCGACTATTAATTCTGTCTTTGACTGTTAAGTGGCGTTTTTCTTAATACGCGAAATCCTACGAAAATTTTAGTGACGCGGGTATATAAGGTTATAACATTTCCAGTTTGTTCGCTCAAGCTTTTCGGTCTGCAGAGAGCTGATGCTTATTTTGTTTCTATAGTCCTAAAGAAAGATACCCTATTGAAAATAATAACGTAATAAAATAATACTTTTTTGGTACATTTTAGTAAGTACTTTTTTAAAAATTTTGATAAAAAAGACGTCTTTAAAAGACGTCATTATTTTCAATAGGGTCCCGAGAGGTAAGTGGAACGCACCCCAATATTCAGCACGCGTATATTAAATGCGTACTAAGGGACGATCAAGTTTTCTTCACAGATCCCTATACTATTTTACATCACCTTTGGCTTAAAAACTGGACTTTGGTGTTTCTGATATCACAAAATATCTCCTCTAGCTATTAAGAAGTGGCCGAACTATCTGTCTTTGTCTAATAGTGTTTTTCATCATTTATGTAAACACCATTGGCTGTAACACGAAAAAAATGGCAGCCCCCGCTAGATATTGGTATAATGGTTAAATTTTATAATAAGAATAAAATAATTTAATTATGTAGTTTTTGAATAATATGAGACCTACCAAAAAAGATAGGTTATATTTTAGATTTAGATAGTTCGGCCTGCTCTTAAATGGTTAAAATTACCTTTATCTAAAGTTCTCTTAAACTTTATAGCAACACTGAATAAACTTCATGTTAAGTTCTGCAGAACTTTTGTAGATGAAAAAAATAGAAAAAAATAAAATATGTTAATAATAACTTTAAATGAACTTTAATTGAAGTTTTGCCAACCTTTAAATAAACTTTGCCTAAAGTTTTGTGGAACTTTTGTAGATGAAAAAAATAGAAAGAATAAAATATGTTCATAATAACTTTAAATGAACTTTAATTGAAGTTCTGCCAACCTTTAAATAAACTTTGCCTAAAGTTTTGTGGAACTTTTGTAGATGAAAAAAATAGAAAGAATAAAATCTGTTCATAATAACTTTAAATGAACTTTAACTGAAAATTTCCCGACCTTTAGCTAAACTTTGTTCAAAGTTCTGTGGAACTTACATACACTGAGAGAAAATTCATGCTAATAGAGCATGCGAACTGCCATCTATGCGAGCATATAAAACATTGATACAAATATGACAGGCGTGAGAAGCTCTATTAGTATTGAATTACCTTATACTAAAAAAGATGGTATGGAGAGTAACTAAAGCATGAACGGCATTCACTCATGACTCGCGTGGTATACTTCGATGGCTCCCCACTCTCATATCCTTTGTTTGCTTGAGTTGCCTCCTCTTTTGGGTAGCGACGCGAGCAAACACGGCTGGTCTATATCCAAAATCATGTCGCAAATTTCGTAAACGTATTTTCGTTGCGTGAATCTTTTTTTCTTTTCTTTTTTTATGAGGGAAGAGATATTATAAATGTAATCTGTTAAACTTTATAACTATCAATAATTAATTTTTAACTTAAAATTTAATTATTTTAAACAGCTGGGGGGCAGATGAGCATGTACGATTTTACGCCAAAGATGTTTCGAAGTAGCGTTGGTCTAGTGCGTAACTTTCGCGCTTTCCATTTGGAGTACGCGTGTTCAACTCTCGGCTAGGGTCACTTTTTTTTTATTTTTATTTTATTGTTTTAATATGTTTTATTCCTTTTCATAATTATTTTTTTTTAGATTTTGTATTTTTTTAATAATTTTAAAATTTAATTTTTCACAAGTACGCTCGTTTTTTTCAGTGAAAATTTTTTAAAAATAAATTATTCTTTATAGGTAGTAATTACAAATATTGATAAATAAATAATAGTGATGTTTATTTTATAATAGTATAGTTTAATTTATTTATAATTTAGTTTATAAAATTTACAATAAATTACAATAAATAAATAAAACTGAGGTATTATTATTTATGTTATAATATATACTGTATATTGAAATATGTTTATAAAGACAAAATTGAAGTATAGTATTGTAAAAATCACTATTATTTATTTAAATTATTTTCTATATGAAATAATTTATTTAAAAATATTAATAAAAAAACGAGCATACTTTAAGTAGCTTGTGAAAAAATAGATTTTAAAATTAATAAAAAAATAGAAAATAAAAAAAATATAAATAAAAAAAAGCAATAAAAACTATTGAAATAATAAAAAAAAAGTTTAAAAAAAGTGGTTCTAACCAAGAGTTGAACTCGCGTACTCAAAAGGAAAAGCGCGAACGTTACGCACTAGACCAACGCTACTTCGAAATATCTCTGGCGTAAAATCGTACATGCTCATCTGCCCCCCAGCGGTTTAAAATAATTAAATTTTAAGTTAAAAATTAATTATTTAAAGTTAAAAAGTTTAACAGGTTATATTTATAACGTATCTCCCTTCATAAAAAAAGAAAAGAAAAGAAATAAAAGATTCACGCTACGAAAATACGTTAACGAAATTTGCAACATGATTTTGGATATAGACCAGCCGTGTTTGCTCGCGTCGCCACCCAAAAGAGGAGGCGACTTGAGCAATAGAAGAATGCCATAGTTAGCAGTAAAGAAAGAATAGTGGACAAGCCACGTTTACTTCCTTCACGTCTCATGAGAGGATACAGCGCTAGCTATCGAAGGATATTAAAGTGGGGAGTTACTAAAGCATGTAAACAAACAGTTTTTGGATAGCACAAACCTCGTAAGAGTAGATGGCGCTGTTATGAAAGCATAGGATATTACTTACTAACTTTGGATACGTAAACTAAATGCTCTATTGGCATGAATTTTCTCTCAGTGTAGGTAAAAAAATCAGTATAAAATTAAATGTTTTCTACATCGACTTAAAAAAAAGTTCGCCTAAAATTCTTCTTAACTTTTACGAATTAAAAAAGAAATAAAGTGAAATAAAAGATTTTTATAATGAGTTTGGATATATTTTCCCAGAAGTTTTGAAAAACTTCGTCTAAGGTTTTGCAATACTTTCAAACAATATTTTTCCAAGTTTGGCATAGTCTCATTGCCCAAGTTTATGAGATCTTCCGCAAAAGAAAAACTTGAACCAAACTTTCCCCAAAGGTAATTTTTTTTTGCGGGTAAAAACTTACTTTTTTCTTTGAATTTTTTTGCGATCTGAATTTGCAAGAAAAAAGTACTCTTTGACCGCTTTATCTAAAAGAAATGGAATTTGCGGGAGAAAAGTAATTTTCTCTTGCTTATTTTTAGAGCAATTAATGTTGGCGGGCGTAAAGAAATTTTTGCCCTCTGAATTAGTAAGAAAAAAGTACGCTCCTCCCGCTTTATTCAAGAAAAATTGAATTTGTTAGTGAAAAGTTCTCTTCTCCCGCTTATTTTTAGATTAATTAAGGTGGTTCACGCGAGTACAGAGTTGATTCAAGATATTCTTGAAATTGTAGGTATAGTTCAATAAAGGCGATGTGAATATCATATTAAAATTTCAGAACATTTCATCGTTTCGTTTTTGATTAATCGATGTTCAAATTTTTACAAATTACGTTGGAAGTATATCTATATATATATTGAAATTTTTACTTTTCGTAGCTGTTAACCGCCATATCTCATAAACTACATTCAAATTGTAATTGAAAATTTAAACATGTATAAAGAAACTAATAATAATCATTTTCCAACAAGATTCGCGTAAATTCATCGTTTTATTAAAGGGATAAAGTGTTTTGAAAATGTAATTATTAGATATACGATGCATATACATCCTTATCCCCTCTCCGCCTGTAAGTATTTACTGACACGCTGCTTCGGCTCTGTCTTTTTGTCTTCTAATGTTTTTTATTTCACTCTGCCGAATGAATCTTTTTACAGAGAATCGTCCAGCTGGGGGTCCTCAAGGCTTGGTTTGACTTGCTTGCACTTTTGCATCTGCATCTCTCGGACCCTGGACATTTTTCTGTCTTCGTGCAATACTCTACCCAGCATTGTCATTTTTTTTGTTGCTTGTGTTGCTGTTGCTGACGGTTGAGGAATAGCTGGAGCATTGCTGGTTTGATGTTTTGACTGTGAAGTGGAGTGTTGAGTG
Organism: Anastatus disparis; assembly: GCA_017163975.1. Taxonomy (NCBI): domain Eukaryota; kingdom Metazoa; phylum Arthropoda; class Insecta; order Hymenoptera; family Eupelmidae; genus Anastatus; species Anastatus disparis. The sequence continues at coordinate 3,373,981 of JAFFSR010000224.1, read as the reverse complement.
GTGGTGCAGTGGGAGGATGCAGTTGCATCTTTATGGTTTATGTATGTGTTGCATATAGGTTATGCATATGCTGCATAACCTACAATATTTTTGGCACCAAATTCACTATCTGTTAGGTGAATCTTTTAAGTGCGTCATTAGTAGCTCTATGGTTTACCTTGTTTACTGTCTTATCTACTCTATGGATAAGTGACGGGTAATTAACATACTTAAGGCGCGTTTCCATCTGGCATTTTGATTTTATATATTTGATGCGCGAATTTTAAACAGCTTATTATGCTGCTTTTCTTTTACCATATAACTTATTTCTTTTATATTTAATTTTAAATGTGATATACTTGGGCGGAGAGCTTCACAGGCCATCTTTATTTTTGTTTTGCTTTTATTACTATTTTTATTTCTCTGACGCTGCTCTTGCTGCTATCTTTTATTTCTTTTCTATTATATCATAAGTTCTGCTTCGTGCTTGGTTCTCTCACTTCTCTTGACATCTTAAACAGCTTAAACCATGTCACAAATTACCATCAAGGACTGCTGCGCCATCTGCGGTTTTCCCGCTGATAATATAAGAGGGTCGAAAAAATTAATACAGTGTTTTACATGCCGGCAGCGCTGCCATATAAAATGTATGAAGCGCGTGCCTCATGACAACGATGGTAATCCGAAATATGATTGTGAGAAATGTATAGCTGGCCGACTTGTCGCTTCTCCCACTGCTCCACTCTTTGGCACTGGCGCTGGACCACGCAATGCCACTGTGCGAGGTGCTCCTATAGCCCGGCCTATCGTTGCTTCTACTTCATCACGAGGATGCTCACCTGTCGCACCGATTACGAAAGTTCAAGGACACTCTGTGATTAAGAAGAAAACCAATTCGCGCTGTTCTGCGGTGGTTGGAGTGGAACATAGCATAAGTATCAATTTATTTAATGAAAAATTTAGAGGTGGTGCTGCATTGGTCACCCCGGATAACAATATTAGTAAAGGTAAAGATGGTGGTCTAAAGCAGAGTAATGATGGTGCTGATTCTTCCTCAATAAAGGCAGCTGTCTCTGCTTTGGAGAGCGCGCTATCCTGCAGGCTCGATCTGATTCAAAATGATCTTAATCGACTTCCGGCTCTTGAGAGCCATATTATAAATACTGACAAGGGTCTGCAGGATATCGTGACTAAAATGGAGAGTCAAAATGAAATTATTAAGAATTTACATGCTGGGCAGACGCAGCTGCTAGAGGAGAATCGTAAACTCAGGGGAATGATAGGTACTTCAGAGAGGGAGTTGTTGTCTGCTCTAAATGGCATGCATAAAAAGTTTTTCAAATCTCTCACGACTAATTTTAATAATATGCAGGCATTTTTAGGTAATGAATTCAATGGAGTAGACAGCAACTTTTCTCAACTTATGACCGGGGTGGCTGAGGTGGTGCAGACCGTTAATGATCTCACGGCCCAGGACGAACACTTAATAAACACCAACACCAACACTAACACTGATATGCCTGTAAATTCGAATATATCACAATCATTTAAACGTACAGATAGTAGCTCTCATAACACATACTCTGAAGCACCTGTTGATTCCAACGATATACAAATAGTAAAAACACATACAGATAGTAGCAGAGAGGCATCCTGTCATACTGTGAAGAGGTGTGGTTCTGGGAATGGTGTCTTGGTGATATCCAGCGGACTGGACTGCTCTGCGGCTAATGCCGGGCTGGAGGATTATGCTTGCGCTGTTCTGGGAACCATATTTCCGACTTTTGAACGTTCAAATATTGTATCTGTTACTGAGATCTCTAATTCTGAAAATAAAAATAAGGGCAGGATGTCTGCTGGGCCTGAGATCGTAGGTGGTCCGAGTGTGGCGTTCTCATTGTTGGTTAGACTTTCTGGAGATGACTTGGCGCAGAAGTTATTTATGGCTAGGCGTAGATTAACGGGTTTTTCGACAGCGGATCTGGATCCCTCTCTCCTCGGCAGTCTACCATCAAGAACCATTCTCAAATATATATAAATGAGTTTCTTGAAAAAGATAAATATATTAAATTTAAAAATCTTAAAAAATATGCTAAAGGAAAAGGTTGCAAGTTTGTTTGGTATAGAGGTGGTAAATTTATGGTGAGGAGGGAGAGAGGGAAGAGAGCGCACAAATTTGAAAGTGAACATGATTTGAATGAAATATTAGATAAATCTAAATGTATTGTACAGAAAAATGTTAACGTAACTGATATTGAAAAACAAGATGAAGTTCTAACAAATAATGGATCTACTGATAATGATAAATTTAAACCTCATAATAGTGAGATGAGCTCGAATAGGGAGGAGGGGTGAACTGCGCGCGTGCTTTCTGAATGTGACCTCTTCGAGAGCTCATATTAGGCAAGTGCGTGAACTTTTAAGTGGTTATCATTCTTACGACATATTTGGAGTTGCTGTATTTCCTTGAATTTCTGCAGCTGCGTAGGGTGGTAGACAAACGCACGGACCATGCTAAGACTACTTATATTCACAATAGACTGTTTGATGCTCTTGCGGGTGGTAATGTCTGGAAGGACTTGAGAGACCTGGGACTGCTATTCAGACCTCAAGGGGATTTGAATGGATTCACTCCGGATGAGCTCAATGCGCACTTTGCTGGGGTGTTAGTCTCGCCGCAGGAGGATAGTGAAGAGCGGTTGAGAATTCTTTCTCAATGCAATGAAAGTGGGTTTATCTTTAAACCAATTAGTTTTAATGATGTTGTTCTTGCAATTTCACATTTTTCCCCACAGGCTTGTGGTGAGGATGGCATTCCGCAAAGCGTGATAGTTAAAGCTTTACCATTTATTGGTGAACATCTTGTGACTCTGTTCAACGCCTCTTTTGCACGGGGGGTCTTCCCTTGCCGTTGGAAGCAAGCACGTATTATACCATTGAAAAAGTGTGCTGCACCTAAGCAACCAAAAGATTTTAGGCCTATAGCCATCTTATGTTTTCTTTCAAAGGTTCTTGAGAAGATCGCCCATGACCAACTGCACAGGAGTACATTACATCCAAAAAATTGCTCGATCCTATGCAGACGGGCTTCAGGAAAAACCATTCTACGCAGACTGCTAAACTTAAGCTTACAGACGATATAAGGTCAGGTCTAGACAGGAAACTTGTCACGTTACTGCTACTTTTTGACTTTAGTAAGGCATTCGACACGATCTCTCCCTCCAAACTTCTTGCGAGGCTAAGATCGATGGGGTTCTCCAGGGCCGCACTCAAGTGGATTAACTCCTATTTATCAGGTAGGAAACAAATGGTTTCCACACATTTAAAGGAGGAATCGAATTGGCTAACAACCAATCTAGGAGTACCTCAGGGTTCGGTGCAGGGGCCTCTGTTGTTTCGCCTTTACATAAATGACGTACGTGACGCACTGGACTCTGGTTGCGTCGGGCATTTGCTGTATGCGGATGATCTTCAAATTTATACACAGGTCCTTAATGATGATGTGGACGAGGGGATTCGTATTTTACAGAGGGCGGCCAGGGCGGTGTCGGCGTAGGCTGCTGGTGTTTCTCTTACTTTGAATGCTAGTAAAACAAAGGCGATCGTCTTTGGAAGTAATCGTTTTATTAAAAATTTTTATTCGGGTGAGCCAAGGACGATTGACCTGGGGAGCGGTATCGGTATTCCTTTCTCTGACACCGTTACGAGCCTTGGTGTTGTACTCGACTCTAAACTGTCGTGGGAACTGCATATTAATATGTTGACTAAAAAATTCAATAGAGTGATTTATAGCCTGCGGTTTATCCGTTGGTACACCACTGAGGCTCTACGTAAGCAGCTCGCAACCGCCCTGCTGTTCCCATATCTTGATTACTGCTTAGTGGTTTTGCTCGATGCTTCGCAGGAGTTACGAAGACGGCTACAGACAATGCAAAATTCATGTGTGAGATATGTATTAGGCGTGAGGATGGGTGATCACATCTCTCCCCATAGACATGCTTTGGATTAGCTACTTACTGATTCGTGGAGACAGTATTTTATGGCTGTACTTATGTACAAAATCGTACGTATGAATACTCTCGAATATCTAGTGGGTCTCTTCACTAGATATATACCCAGAGCGAACACTAGGGGTGAGATGAAAGATCTTGCGGTGCCCTTCATGCGCTCTGAGACTGGAAGAAATTCCTTTCAAGTTCAAGGTGCGCATTTTTGGAACTCCCTACTTGCTGATATTAAAAATCTTCCATCAATCAGCAGGTTTAAAGCCGCTCTGAGGAGGTTTTCACTCGACCTCGATTAAACAGTATTATTTTCGGACTATATCATATGTGTTAATTTATTATGTGATGTACCCTTTATAGATTTAAGGCATGATTGTATTTATTGGCGTGAATGTAGGATGTGTGTGCATAGAGTGAATGATTATATTTTTATCAGATTGACTTGTATATTACTGTACATTCAACTTTGCTGTGATTTTAACTTTCTGTATATTTCGACTGCGCTCTTTACACACTTGATTTTATGTAATTCTTTTGACTGATAGATATTGAGACTGATTTTTAACTATATTATTTATACTTTTTGCGTGTATTTATTCATGTTATCTGTGATATCACTTTTATTTAATTTATTGACTTACTATTACAGTATTACTATCTCTATTATGTTTTATGATTGTGATATCATACTGTACTATTTTGATTTTATATATGCAAGGCTATTTAAAGTATTTTATGTATTTTTTTAACTTTATTTGTAATTTTACACGCTGTTTTGTAATTATTATACAAAATAAACAATATCTAATCTAATCTATACAGTACCGGGCAATAATTCTGAGTAGGTTATCAAATTTTTGCTCCGACTTTGAAAAAGCGTATCTTCTTCAATTTTCATCCTAGAAAAAATTTGAAAAAAGCATTTTAAAGTATTCTTTAAATGCTTTCTTTTTAGCTTGCTTACATTTTTTACGATATTTAAAAAAAAAATAATCGCTTTGGCAATTTTGAAATTTTTTTCATTTTTGCATTTTTCTTCAATCAGCTTTAGTTTTTTAAATAATTGAGCTAGAAAAAATTTTAAAAAAGTTTTGGAAAGGGCTTAAAAAATGCTATTTGCAGCTATTTTTACAAAAAGTTTTTAATTATTTTTTGTCAAGTTTCAAGCACATAAAGTTATCGATCTAATACTTTTGCAGTTGTAAAAAACACTTCAATAGCAAGTAGAAAATAATCTTGCTTACTTTTAGATTAATTAATGTTGGCGGGCGTAAAGAACTACCACGGGCGCAAGGGAATTCGCGGACCTCATGCGAATTAAGCCTTTGCTTCGCTTTGGCGCTTATTTGCACTCTGGCCGGAATTCCCTATTTAGCGCCCTTGGTACACAATGCACTATTTCACTTCTCGGTCGGTAATCAAAACTGCCCTGGCCTACTTTGAAGTTGAAACAATGGTGATTGATGCAACCAAATATCATTCCGCATTATAAATACATAATATTTTATTTGCTGAAGTAAATATGCTATCAAATAATAATTTTTTTGAAATTTATATTTTTTAGCTTAACGGGATGTCGTTGTTGTTAGAATCGATTTTGGCTTTTTTTATCTAATTGATATCTCTTTAAATTGACTATCAAGACAAATATAATGACTTGTCCACGCTAAAGCTACATTAATTTAATCATTTTTGTTTAAAAAAAATTCACTTACAAGGAGAGTGCATTGCATTTGGGTCTTGGATTTTCTTCTAGCTTTGAGATTTTTTTTCTTACATGAAATCATGAAAAAAGCCGCTTCCATTTGGTCCAACGCTCAATTTTTTCCGGGTTATGAGCAGTTTTATCTGTTTTGTTGAAAAAATTGCATCTGCTTTATAATTTTACAGTTTTTGAACTAATTATTCTAGAAGGTTTTTACTGATTGTATATTAAAGTTGAGATTAAAACCTTTCGATTAAAAAAAGAAACGTGTCCAAAAAGCTCAAGTTGTTAAAAACTTATGGGCGAATAAAAATAACGCAAATATTTAGCTCAAAAAAATGCATAGAAAATAAATGCAACATTTTAGTCAGAAATTCATTTCAATTTTCATCCCTTCATAAATTTCTAACGACTTGAGCTTTTTGGACACGTTTATTTTTCAATCGAAAGGTTTTAATCTCAACCCCACATAGCATGAAATATTTCAAAAAAAGATTACATGAAATATTTCAGTAAAATATTAAATTAGTGTTGAACAAATATTTCTTCGAAATATTACAGTTTAAGAATATGAAATAATTCATTGAAATATTTCTGTAATATTGCTGCAACATTTCATGTTTTATTCCAAAAAAATTTCTGAATCCAACACTGAAATATTTGAGAAATATTACTGAATTATTTCTTGAAATGTTTCACATTAATATTTTACCAATCTTTCAAGAAACATTGCATGAAATATTCCTGTAATATTGAAGGAATATTTCATGTTTTATTCCTAACAATTTTTGAATCCAACACTGAAATATTTGAGAAATATTACTAAATTATTTCTTGAAATGTTTCAGATCAATATTTCGCCAATCTTTCAAGAAACATTGCATGAAATATTCCTGTAATATTGAAGGAATATTTCATGTTTTATTCCAAACTATTTTTGAATCCAACACTGAAATATTTGAGAAAGGTTACTAGATTATTTCTTGAAATGTTTCAGATCAATATTTCGCCAATCTTTCAAGAAACATTGTATGAAATATTCCTGTAATATTGAAGGAATATTTCATGTTTTATTCCAAACAATTTTTGAATCCAACACTGAAATATTTGAGAAAGGTTACTAGATTATTTCTTGAAATGTTTCAGATCAATATTTCGCCAATCTTTCAAGAAACATTGTATGAAATATTCCTGTAATATTGAAGGAATATTTCATGTTTTATTCCAAACTATTTTTAGATCTAACACCGAAATATTCGAGAAATGTTACTAAATTATTTCTTGAAATGTTTCAAATCAATATTTTGCAAATCTTTCAAGAAACATTTCATGAAATATTTCTGTAATATTGAAGGAACATTTCATGTTTTATTTCGAAAAATTTTTGAATCTAACACTAAAATATTCAAAAAATATTGTTACATTATTTCTTGAAATGTTTCAAATCAATATTTCACAAATCTTTCAAATTTTTCAAGAAATATTTCATGAAATATTTCTGTTATATTTAAAAAACATTTCATGAAGTATTTAAAAAAATGTATGAACATAACACTGAAATATCGAAGAAATATTGCTGCACTATTTCTTAAAATATTTCAAATCAATAATGCGCAAATTTTTCAAGAAATATTTCATGAAATATTTCTGTCAAATTCCAGAAATATTTCATGGAGTATTCCGAAAAATTTATGAATATAACAGTGAAATATTGGAGAAATATTGTTTAAATATTTGTAGTTCTCTCGCGTTTGTAGCAATTCTTCCATCTTGCCAGCAGGTGGCTACTTGATTATATTTTCATGTGATCGTAAATGTGGTTGGCAAACTCTCGCAAGTGGTGGGACGCTCTCTCGTTTAGTATATAAGACCGAAAATTCTTGATACAAATAAATAAGCGCTTAAATTATAAATAACAAATAAATGTATAAGTATCTAATATGGTTTGAGATGCAACTCTTACAAAATCAAAAATAATATCTGATAGAATTTTTCATCAATATTACAAATCAGTATTTCATGAAAGATTTCAAAAATATTTCCGAAAGGGTTAATAATCCTCTATGAATACTTTAGTTAAACTGATGAGCAATCTTTCAACAATATAACATATCAATATTACATGAAAGATTTCTGAAATATTTCCGAAACATTTTTGAGAGATTCATAATTTTTATGAATCCTTCAATAACATATTTTAGCAATCTTTCAACAATGTTACAAAGCAATATTTCATGAAAGATTTTAGAAATATTTCAGAAACATTTCTTGAAAGATTCATAATCTTTTATGAATCCTTTAATAAAATATTTCTGCAATCTTTCAACAATGTTACAAAGCAATATTTCATGAAAGATTTTAGAAATATTTCAGAAAACTTTCTTGAAAGATTCATAATCTTTTATGAATCCTTTAATAAAATATTTCTGCAATCTTTCAACAATCTTACAAATCAACATTTCATGAAAGATTTCAGAAATATTTCAGAAACATTTCTTGAAAGATTCATAATCTCACATGAATCTTGCGGTCAAATATTGCTACAATCTTTCAACAATATTACAAATTAATATTTTACAAAATAATGAAAGAATGTTACAGAAACATTACATGAAATATTTCAAATCAATCTTCTAGAAGGACATATCAATATTTCAGAAATATTTCTTATCAATATTTCTGTTTTATTCCGAATCTTTCAATGAAATATTTCAGAAATATTTCAGAAATATTTCATGCTATGTGGGACTTTAATATGCAATCAGTAAAAACCTTCTAGAATAATTAGTTCGAAAACTGTAAAATTATAAAGCAGATGCAATTTTTTCAACAAAGCAGACAAAACTGCTCATAACTCGGAAAAAATCGAGCACTGGACCGAATGGACGCGGCTTTTTTCATGATTTTATGTAAGAAAAAAGATCCCAAAGCTAGAAGAAAATCCAAGACCCAAATGCAATGCACTCTCCTTGTTAGACTTGTTATTTTATCATGAAGCTTGAATGGAAATTAGATATCAAGCTCGATAAACCTTACCTCAAAATACTATACATTGAAAGTTTGTTCATAACTTTTTATGTGTAATATTTTAATAAATTTCTTGAGTTGTCCGCACTTAAGATAAATCTTGTAAATTTTGTTTCTGTAGTGAAAGAGTATGATTTGACGCACCGTTTACTCATGAACTTTGAATGAAAATATTGTTAGGAGGGGATAACTACGATATCCTCTTAAGAGCAGGCCGGATTCACTGTCCTTGTCTAATTGAGATTTTTGTTATTTACTCAAGTATTAATCGGTGTATATGCAAAGTGAAGATTGAGCGCAATAGATATTATTATTACAAATATTTATGCACAAGAAAAAAAATACCTACCGCTTTGTTTTTGAGAAAAGTAAGGAACGCGAAAATATTATAAACAAACTTTTACTTCGGCGTTCCTTACTTTTCTCAAAAACTATGCGATAGAATTTTTTTGTCTTGTGCATAGACGTTTATAATAATATCTATTGCACTCAACCTTTAATTTGGAGATACACCGTTTAATATTTTTTGTTATTTGAGTAAATAACAAAAAACTCAATTGTTACTCGGTCGGTATCAGATTCTACTCCGGCCTGGTCTGAAATAAAATATTAAGTTAAAAACATTCTTCTTAATTTTAAATAAATTTTTTTTTAGATTATTTTGTAAATTTATTGAAATAGATCTTCTTGTTTTATGGAACCCACTTCTTTCAATTAATTGTAACAATTATTGAATTCATGAAAAAATTTCATCTGTTACAGATGCCAAAATATTTTTTCTCTAATCCCTAGTAAAAATTGGTTTTGCTAATATCTGATAATAATTGCTAACTCTTGCTAATAACTATCAAATTAAATGAATTAATTTTCATAATTATGTAACTTTGGGTAGAAATTTTATATTACTATTAATTTTTAGTTAGTAAAAGAACACGAAATATTATGCTTTTTTGAGGAAAAATCTTTTATTTGATAAAATTCATGTATTTAAAACATTGTAAAGATATTGAGACTTTGTAATTAATTTTTTTCATTTCTAAAATTTTATTTAATTTACAACTTTCTCTTAAAAAATAACATATTGTTTGTGTTCTTTTCTATTAATTAAAATCAATAATAATAAAAATTCTTTCCGCCATTCTAACCCTAAAATCGCAAGTTCGTTGCATTTTTTTGGCTCTCATGGCGAAAAATACACTACGCAACTAGTATGGAAAGGCTTGTTTATGAAACTCCTTACGACCCTCACCTTTGGCTCAGGCCGTAAACTTCTCGTTTGTTAATAAAGCCTTCCCATACCCGTTACGTAATGTACTATTATCAAAAGTTATATACAATTATAAAAAAATTTCAATCATTTAAAATGTAATATGTTTCATTTCATTTTTAAATAATCTGCCATAAATTTTGTAAATTAAAAAAAATATGAGACATTAATTTAATAAAAAAAAGACAATATTTTGAATCTATAAAATTAAATTAATGTAAAGCAGACACCACATGCACCTGTACTCATAAATATTGCCTGACTTTTCACTTTATTGTAAAATTTTAGAAAAAGAAATGCATTAGCTTAAAGTATGTACCATGAAGATTATTCTATTAAATTTTTAAATAAATTCATTCATCAGTTATTTAAAATGTTAGAGTCCAATGATATATATTAAAATTGTTCGATTTTGTACCAGGAATACAAAATTCTTATGAACAAAGGAATAGATTTATTTAAAAATTCAACTGAATAATTTTCATGATATTTACTACAAGCTAATGTATTTTTTTCTGAAACTTTGCAATAACTTTCCGTGATCATTAATATATCCTTCCTGTAATATTCTGTGAAAGTCTGCAGGATGTTTAAATAGAATCTTTCGCAAAATATTACTGCAAGCTTCCTGCAAGATGTAAAATAATCTTCCAAATAACATTCGGATATACTTTTCGGAAGCTTCTGGAACCTATTTTGTAATATTCCATTTGGCCCTCATGGAATATTACATGTAAGCTTCTCTGAACCTTCCGTAAAGCTTACATCAAAGATTCCAATGGAATCTCCCCGAAACTTTTACTTAGCTTCCGGGAAGCTTACAGGAAATCTTCCTGACAAGTTACTGGTAACCTTCCGTAAATATTGAAATATTTTTCCTGTAATATGCGGTGAAAGGCTGCAGGAAGTTTGAATGGAATCTTCCACAAAATATTACTGTGAGCTTTCTGCAAGATATAATGTAATCTTCTGAATAACGTTTCTGTAATATTGCATAAAATCTTTCCGGAAGCTTACTGGAAGCTATTTCGTAATGTTCCATTTAGCCTTCACGGAATATTACATTTAAGCTTCCCTGAACCTTTCGTAAAGCATACATAAAAAATTCTAATAGAAGCTTTCCAAAACTTTCATTTAGCTTCCAGGAAGCTTACAGGAGAAATTCCTGATAAGTCACTCGTAACCTTCCGTGAACATTGAAATATTCTTCCTGTAACATTCTGTGGAAAGCTGCAGGAAGTTTGAATGGAATCTTCCACAAAATATTACTGGAAGCTTCCTGCAAGATATAATGCAATCTTCCAAATAACGTTTCTGTAATATTGCATGTAATGTTTCTGAAAGCTTACTGGAAGCTATTTTATAATGTTCCATTTGACCCACATGGAATATTACATTTGAGCTTCCCTGAACCTTTCGTAAAGCTTACATGAAAGATTCCAATGGAAGTTTCCCGAAACTTTTATGTAGCTTCCGGGAAGCTTGTTAGAAGCTTACATTGGAATACTCAAATCTTTCGATGCAAGCTTCCCGAATCTTTCGTGCTATGTGGGATAATAATTTAAGTTCTCACAAGACATACTAAATAAAATTTTCACTAGATTCTAAATAGCTTAATTCTTTCAGACTTTCATCAAAGACTGGCATTTTCTAAACTTATATAGGAGCATGGTAACATTATTTTTAATTCATTTAATAAAAATTCAACATAAAATGTTAATAAACATCATTTTATTTTAAACATATAAAAGAATATGCTTTTATTACACTGAAAAAAAAATTTGGTCATATTAATAAAAATTTATTTGAATTAATTAAATAATTTTACCGATATATACTAAATAAAAAATTTATGTGATTCAATTAAAGCCATATTTTTCTTTTAAATAAAAAATAATTCAAATCAAATAAATCATTTAGTTCTATTAATAAAATATTTATTTAAAATAAATAAATATTCATTCAATTTGAATATCAAGCTTTGTAGATTGAAATAAATATTTGAGTTGATAAATTATTTGTTTACAATAAATAAATTATTTAGTTTTATTAATGAAATATTGATTCAAAGTAAATAAATATTCATTCAATTTGAATGCTAAGCTTTATTGATTGAAATAAATATTTGTTTGAATTAAAAAAACATTTAGTTGATTTTAATAAATTATTTGGTCACATCAATAGAATATTCTTTGAAAATAAAAAAAATATTTATCTAATTTGCTTATTCCCTACTAAAAAATCTCAGGTGAGAAATCACCTGATTTTTCAGGTGATTAATCATGCCAAAATCTCATGTGACGATTTTTTTGGTTTTTACACGTTTCAAAGCATACTTAGTCAATTGCGAACTAGAAGAGTGTCACACCTCAGGATCACGGAGTTTGCTCAAACTTCGGGATAAGTTTTCAGATGATAAAATATGGAAAAAGCTAAAGTTATAGTCATAAATACTCAATATTTCCCTAGTTACAGGCAATTAAAGAATATCACTAAAAAAATTACTAGATTTTTAAACGCATATAGTTCTTTAGCGGCGATAGCTACGAGCTTGAAACTTTTTTTAAGTTAAAGCTGAGCTCAAATCCTTTCGAAACAGTAGTTACAGCATATCAAAATATTATTTTTCCCCAAAGCTAGAGCGTAATAAGGATTGGACCTAATTTCAGCTTTTATTATTAATTAATGTTTTTAAAAGAAAAATCAGGTCCAATATTTATCATGCTCTAACTTTGGGAAAAAATAATATTTTGACATGCTATAACTACTAATTCGAAAGAATTTGAGCTCAGCTTTCATTTAAAAACAGTTTTAAGCTTGTAGCTATCAATGCTAAAGAACTATATGCGTTTAAAAATCTAGTAACTTTTGTAGTGATTTTCTTTAATCGCCTGTAACTAGGGAAATATTGAGTATTTATGACTATAACTTTAGCTTTTTCCATATTTTATCATCTTAAAACTTTTCCCGAAGTTTAAGCAAAATCCGTGATCCGGAGGTGTGACACTCTCCTAGTAAGTATGCTTTGAAACGTGTAAAAACCAAAAAAATCATCACATGAGATTTTGGCATGATTAATCACCTGAGAAATCAGGTGATTTCTCACCTGAGATTTTTTAGTAGGATTGATTCAAACAAATGATTTTATCAATTAATACAGTATTTAATAACAGTAATCCACATTACTGTTTAGCATCAATGATGATGATGATCAACTTTCTAGAACAGATGTATATTGTGAAATTTATTTGTTTTTATGTTATGTATTAGTTATATACCCAACTTGGGCGTACGAAGGATTTATATGAGCGAGACTAATGTTTTTGGCTTGAGCAGTAGTCGATCGAAGACTTTAGCCCGAGACTGACTGCTGTTCAAGCTATAAAACATTATTCGAAGGCGAGCATTAAAAGTGGGCAAGCATTCGCGATGGACGTAGATCTTTGCAAAAAGAGTACGCTCTTTGGTAAATAAAAAACGCTGGATTGAACATACCGCAAGAAGGGTGGGGATTCTGCGAAATAGATAAATTTCAAAAGTACTTTACTAGACTTGGTATTGCAATACAAGTATATGATAAAAGAAATTTTGGAAGCGGGGAACCAGCATTTTTTAATGGTCGTGCGTTAAGAGGCGGTCGGGTCTATTTGCCGCATGGGGGCGCTGCGGTCAGGTGAGAGAAAAATGTAAAATAATTTTTACTCAGCGATTTACAATTTACCGAAACAATAATACACCTCTAATGTTGTCAATAACTCTAGCCATATATATGTAGAATAATTATTGATGCTAATCTTGTTTGAAAAGTTTAAAACATTGTTGTAAAGCGAAAAATGCAGCGCGAGATAGAGCCGGCGTGAGCATATGTATTCATCATTCTTTAGTATTACTTTCTCTGTCGCACTAAAGAAAAATACACATGTTTATATCGGCTCTATTACGCGCAGCATTTTTCGTTTTACAAAAATATTTTAGACTTTTCAAACAAGATTTTCATCGATAATTGTTTTACATATATATGGCAAGAGTTATTGACATTTGAAGTATAATGTTGTCTTACTAAATTGTAAATCCGTGTATAAAAAATATTTTATATTCTTCTCTCACCTGCAGCGCCACCAAGCGGCAAATGGTTCTGACCGCCTCTTAATGGAACAATCACAAGATAATGTGGATTAGCAAGGTGTCATAAATTTATATTATGATTCGGATGAGCACCATTATCACACTATTTTAAATATAACCGGAGCAGCAGGTGATAGATTTTTTTGCGAATACTGTAATAAATGTTAAAAATATCCCGACCAACACAATTGTTCGAATATATGCCCAAATTGTTTTGTATCACCATCATGTGAAAAAGAAAACGGTATAATGTTAAAATGTGATGAATGTCATAGAATTTTTTTCAATAATACTTGCTACAAAAATCATAAAAAAACGGAACATATAAAATAAAAAATAAAAAAATTTGCGAACTGGTTAAAATTTGTAATATTTGTAATAAAGTCATTCATTTACATAGGGGTAAGCATGAGTGTGGAGTTAATTGGTGTAAGCTTTGTCGAGGAAAACATTCTATTAACGAATTATGTTACACACAGCCTCTATCGGCCAATGACGTTGAAAAAGAGCAGAAAACTCTGTTTGTATTCTATGATTTAGAAGCACAACAAGATACAGAGTATAGAAACCACCCCACTACGCGATTACACGTTCCTAACCTCTGTGTAGTACAACAAGCGTGCGATGATTGTTTAGAGAACGATGATTTATCTCGTAGATGTAATACTTGTGGTATCCGTGAGTATGTCTTTCAAAAAAACCCAATTAGCCAATTTTTAGATTTGTACATTCGTGAGAAAACAGTTTTCAAGCAGATTATATTTATTGCACACAATGCTGGTGGGTTTGATGGACAGTTTATGCTGAAAGAATCAGTGGAAAAATATGATCAAATGTCACCTAAGGTTATTCTTAACGGGCAAAATATAATTTTCTTACAATGCGGCCGAACGAAATTCATCGACAGTTTAAATTATTTTCACATGAAACTAAACGCGTTAGCAGAAACATTCAGCTTACCACTCAGCGCCAAAAAGGGTTACTTCCCTCACCTATTTAATACCATTGAGAATGAAAATTACGTAGGACCGCTGCCTGATGCACATTTTTATGCGCCTGATTCCATGTCATATGAGGAGAGAGAGACCTTTTTTAAATGGCATAATTCCGAAACTTTATCCGGACGTACATTTAATTTTAAAAATGAAATCGTAGATTATTGTCGCGTAGACGTTGAAATTTTAAGACGAGCATGTTTGGCTTTTAGAAAAATTTTCTTAGATGTAGGACGAATCTGTCCATTTACACGTGCGACCACTATCGCAAGCGTGTGCTCTTTCGTTTACAAGAAGAATTTCTTATTACCTAAAACTATTTGAATTATACCACCTACGGGCTATCGTCGCGCTGATAAACATTCTCAGAAATCAATCGAATGGTTATTGGTCTGCGAACGTGAAATCGGTCGTGAAATGCTAGTAGAGCAAGAGAATTCATGTTGCCTGAAGGTTTTCTCGTCGACGGATTTTTACCTCCTTCATCGGAAAATCAGGATGAAAAGGGTATAGTTTTTGATTATGAAGGTTGTTACACGCATGGTTGTCCCAAATGTTTTAATAAAAATCGGAATACACGTCTCGCTTTTGGCCGTACGTTTAACGAAGTATATGAAAATACATTCGTAAAAATAAATAAAATTCGACAACGTGGATATAAAGTTCGCTGCATATGGGAATGCGAGTTCGATAAAATTAAACTTGAGAATCCTGAAATAGCGGAATACGTGCGTAATCACCCTTTAATGAGTAGAATCACAATGAACCCTCGAGAAGCATTTTTCGGGGGGAGAACTGAAAATATAATTCCGTATTATAAAATTAAAGAAGGTGAAAAAATAAAATACACTGATATATTTTCCTTGTATCCTTAGGTATGCAAACGGGGGCGATTTCCCATTGCACATACAAAAATTTTTACTGGGGATGAGTATCGTGAACTAACTAGAGAAAATTATAATGATTTGAAACGCGTCGAAGGTCTAATTAAATGTAAAGTTTTACCACCACGAAACTTGTACTTAGCTCTGTTGCCCGTTAAAATGCACGAGCATTTGTTATTTGCTCTTTGTCGTTCTTGTTGCGAGGAGATGCGAGAAAGTGACTGTAATCACGAAAACATTTGTGAGCGTGAATTTACGGGTACTTGGGTGGCCGATGAATTACGTAAATCTGTTGAGCTCGGCTACCGCATAACGGAAATATATATTATATGGCAATACGAAATGACACGCTTTGACGGTATTAATGGAGGTCTCTTTGCAGGATATGTAAATACGTTTTTGAAAATAAAACAAGAAGCAAGTGGATGGCCCGCCTGTTGTGTGAATGACGACGAAGCGAAATTACAGTACTTGGACGAGTATGAGAAAAATGAAAGTATACGATTGGATCGCGAGAAAATAGAAAAAAATGCTGGTCTGAGAGCTGAAACAAAACTTTGCTTAAATTCTTTTTGGGGAAAGTTTGGACAGCGCAATAGTTCAAAGCAAACGGAAATCGTGAAATCGCGTGAAATTCTCTTAAGACTGTTAACCTGTCCTGACAAAGAAGTTCTCAGTGTTTTGCCTGTAAACGATGATATTTTATACCTAAACTGGCAATTCAGAGAAGAAGCCGAGGAAGCAGCGGCTAATAGGAGCGTGATAATCGCAGCATTTACAACTGCACAAGCCAGGATGGAATTGTACAAACATATGGAAAAGCTTGATAGACGTACTTTGTACTGTGATACCGATTCGTGTATTTTTGTAAAAATGGACGGTTCGGACGAATATGAACCGCCCTTGGGAAATTTATTGGGTAATATGACGAATGAAATAAGATCTTTCAGTCCTGGTACTTACATAGATACTATGATGTCTGCAGCTCCAAAATTTTACGCTTACCGTGCCGTCACACCGTTAAGAAATACTTATAAATGTTGCAAAGTTAGGGGAATAACTTTAAATTTTTAAAATTCATTAAAAATAAATTTTGATAGTATTAAAATGCTTATAGATGAAGTATTCGCGAGAAAGCATAGACAAAAGAATGAGAAAGAGATGAATAAAAGCAAGATACGATTGAATTTTAAATCCATACGACGCACACCTTTCCACGAAGTCATAACAAGAGAAGAATTCAAAACTTGTAGCGTCGTCTTGAAAAAAAGACGATACGTTTCCCTATCACTTTCTCTTTCTTTTGGTTATAAGAGTGCTAGACAACGTTGATAATAAAAATATTGAATAAAAAAGGAAAAATGTTCTCATGAAATTTAACTTATTTTATAAATAATCCAAAACATTAATTTTTTTAAGTAACAATCATTAATGGATCTTAATAATACGCTGATACTCCCCGCGGTGATTGGCTTATTCTTTTTTATTGAGCTGATTGAAAATAAGCTTATACTAGCACACGTGTTAATAAGCTCATAAAAACACGTGTGCCCACGCCGCCGCCACCACCCTGCGACACCATCATCACCCTACCTAAAAAAAATAAAGAGGTCTTTCAATATAAAAAGTATAAAACTTATGGCTTCTGTATTCAGTATTCAAAATGGATACACGATGGAAACATGCCTTTGCGTGTATAATTTCGGGGGCTACTATGTGTGGAAAAACTGTTTTTGTAAAGCGATATTTTTCCAGTTTGCCACAAATGTGTAATGTGAATTTTGATCGTATTCTCTTTTACTACGCCGAGTGGCAAGAAGCATACCGTAGCGAGTTTAAAGTAGCTGGAAACCAACGCATCGAATTTCGAGAAGGCTTACCGCAAGCAAGTGACTATTCCAATGACAATGATGAGAGAAAATTACTCATACTCGACGATCTGATGCGCGAATCATCAAATAATACGGTACTTGATTTATTCACAAAAGGCTGTCACCATGAAAATATCAGTGTTATTTTTATCACGCAAAATATTTTTCATAGGGGGCCAAATCAGCGTGATTTATCATTGAATTCAAATCATATCGTATTGTTGAATAATCCTAGAGATCGCGCGCAAATACAATTTCTCGCTTGACAAGTTTACCCTGAGGTTCCAAAATTCTTGCAAGAAGCCTTCATTGATGCCTGTAGTCGACCATTTAGCTATCTTCTATTAGATTTGAAACAAGATACGCCCGATGAGTTTCGCTTTCGTACCGACATATTTCCCGATGATAAGCTGCACTATGCTTACGTATTAAAATTTTCATCGAGATACAGGTGAGCATGAACAAATAAAAAGAAAGAAGCATCTATAGTCGAGAAACAGTCTTTAAATAGCAATGGCTGGGACAACATCGATGCCCACGTTCGTAACAAAAAGAAAACAAGGAAAAGGAGAAGGAAGAAATAAAAAAAGTTCCATCAAGTCTAGCATTTGCTGCACACCTGGGAAATTATATTCAAAAAAGCACGTTGCACTTTTAAACGCTCTCAGTCACGCTGACAGTCAACAACGCTCAGCTTTGATTCGTATAGCCGATAAAAATCTTATGCATTTGCGAGTGTGCTCTAACCGTATTGCAAGGTGTTGTAAAATTAAAAACTCCTGAACAAAACCCGCTTAAGAAAACACAAAACTATTTTAAGAAAATTAGTAAGGAGTGGAAGGAGTAGCAGCAGCAGTGGTGGTGGTGTTAACGCTTGGAGAGCTAAGAAACGTTCTATAATTCAGAGTGGTAGTTCTTTTCTACCACTCCTATTGGGCCCGCTAATAAGTACAATTTTTTCAAAAATTTTAGGAAGTAAAAATTAATTTTCTTTCAAAGTGAAAAAAAGAATAAAAGTCATGGAACGCGCACGAAAAATGGTCATTGTCCCTGAAAAAACTCTGGAACAAATACAAGATTTTTCGCATCAGCAGCAGCAGCAGGGGGGAGCTGTATCTACAACTATTTCTACAACAGATAACACAACTGAAAATGCTGAAAAAACTATACAGACGCCTGGTGATAACTTAACATGGCTTGATTCAGAAATGTACAAAATTATTAATTCTATGAGTTTTAGCAGCGAGCGAGAAAAGTGTAAAAATCATTTGCAAGTTTTGCGGCGTTTTTTATTTTTAAAAGATAATGAACGTATGGATGATGGTGAAATTAGTCGAGATATTGATGAAATCAAAGCTACATTGGCACCTTTAACAGAAGAAAAAATACTTGATAACGTGCCTAAAATTTATGCTAGAAAAGCCCGACTTTTACTAAAACATTGGCGTACTTTTGAGCCAGATCGATTAAAATGGGATAGTACTGGAAGTGTTATCGTAGATGTTAAACTTATACCATGATCTAACATAGTAGAATTACTTAATGATGTTTTGCAAAAGAAAAAGAAAAAGATAGAAAAGGATGACTAAATGCCTATTGGTAAATTTGAATTAGCAAAGTTTATTGGAAGTTCGGAAACACCTAATAATCTGATTGGAAACACGGAAATTCTAAAAATTGCTAAAAGACTAACGTCTCCTTTAAATACTGCGAAACGAAAAATGTTACCACCAGTATTTACACCACCCGTAACGAGACATGCTGCTAAGAAAAAGTGGTTGAAAGCCAACTTTTGAAGAGAAAATGTCCTTGGAAAATCAGTATTATGACCCTTCGCACGAAGCAGGTTATGCAGGAGCGTGAAATTTAATACGTGTAAATATAAAGGGTTAATCATTGATAACGAGGGGCTTCTCACTAAAATACTCTTACAAAGAGTGGTAAGAGTTTTGTAAGAGTATTGTGAGTACGCAAGAGTTTTATAAGAGTATTGGAATTTAAAAATTGATCAGAGTATGCGAAGAGTAAGAGGAGTATTCGAAAAAATCAAAGAGTATGCGAAGAGTAAGATGAGTATTTGAAAAAATCAGAGAGTATGCAAAGAGTAAGTTGAGTATTTGAAAAATCAGAAAGTATGCAAAGAGTAAGATAAATATTCAAAATAATTGAAGAGCATGCAAAGAATACAATGAGTATTCAAAAAAATTATTGAATATTCAAAAGATTAAGGAGTACGGAAATTTTAGGTAGAGTACTCATTTAAAAAATCGATGTTTCAAGTTCTTTTTTTTAACATATATATATATATATATATATATATATATATATATATATATATATGTGTGTGTGTGTGTGTTAAAAGAAAGAACTTAGGACACCGATTTTTTAAATTTTATATATATAATAAAAATGCAATTAATTATTTACAAAATTATGAAATTAATAAAGAAAATAAATAAGTTTTTCAATAAAGGACTCAGCTGAGTGAGATATTCAAAGGGTCGACGGATGTATGGGTCGATGGATTGATAGGTTAATACGTTTAAAGAGGAAAAAGTTGATTGGTTCGTTGATGGGCCGTTGGATTAATGAAATGATAGGTCAATAAGTTGATAAATAATTGAGTTGAATATAAATCTATGTTATTTTGGGTTGTTATATTTATAAATTAATCGGTCGATGGGTTGATGGGTGGATATACGAATCTATCGATAGCTTGATCGGTCGATGAGTCAATAGGTTGATAAGAATCAATCAATAATAAATTATTAATAATTAATTATTAAATTGTGAAATAAGATAAAAAATTATTTCAAGTAACATTTCAATTATTTTGAAATTGAATGTTATTATAAAAAATTTTTACTCAAAATAAGTGATTATTACATTAATTTTTAATAAAATAAATCCAGCTATTAATACGCTTAGAATATAGTGAATAAAAAGGAAATTTAAATTATAAGCTGATACATTAATATTTTGTATGTTACTAGTTACATTTCATATACATATTTTACGTATTATTATAAAATAATTAAAATAATAGTAATAATTAATTTTCTACATTGTAAATATCAAACTAAATAAAAATAATTGATGAATCGACCATTTTAGTTAGCAAAATTTCTATTAGGGCTATTTTTAAATTATAAAATACACAAATATATAAAAATGTATTTTTATATATTTAATAAAGTAGTTTAGTCCAATAAAAACACATATCTTTTTATGATTACAATTTTTTATAGTTTTCACTATTACTTTATTCATTTTATATAATTATTTACCGACATATTACTGGTTGTACACGATAAGATTTATTTTTTAATTTTGATAAGGTATTCAATATTGCTTATACCAAACATAATAGCATAATAAGTAACTTTTTCTTATGCACGGTGGCAAAATCTATTAACTATTCGTAGCTTAAATTTAACTATTTCTAAATATAGGTATGTTTTACGTGAAATTTTAAACAAAAAATGTTGCGATTTATTTTATTTAAAAATAAATCCTTTTCAGAAAATAAAATCAGAAATTTAACTATTAAAAATAATGTTTGGCAAAAAATAAGTTGTATATTACATGTCATTCCCAACAAAAAATATTCTTATTACTAAAAGTTAATTACTAGTGAAAAATGGATTTAAAAGTTGATCTATGAAAGGGATAAAGTTGAATTTAAACAGTTGAGAAAAATAAAATATTGGCAAAATGAAAAAATAGAACCTTTAGAATTACTAGTTCACAAAAATATTATAAAAACCAGTTATTTATCCTCACTAGATTGAAATATAATAATATTTCATAAATTGACGAAAAATTTTGTTGTCTTCTGTTTGAGAAAAAGTCGGAAAAAGTTTTACCTACGAAAATTTCATAAATTGATATAAGTACATCAACAATCGTTTTATAGGTACATTTTTTTAAAAAACTATATTTCTCTTATATAGGGCACGTTCCGTAAGTGAAATTCAGTTAGAGAATGGCAACACCGCTAATGGGCGGCTGTTTCAAAAGTAAAAAATATAACAGCTGATTTCAAATTTTGAAAATTTGTAAACACATTTGATGAGTAATTATTGATTGAAGTCATTTAAATATATATTAATATATATTAATAAATATATATATATATATTAATTTTAATTAAATTTATAGTTTATAAAGTTTAGTTTAATCGTGATGAACGCAAATGCTGTAATTGGTAGGATTTATTTTTAATTCATCATTTTACAATTATGAATAATTTTTATATTTATAATATGAAAAGATATTAATTTAATTTATTAATAATTATGTAAAAAAATCTTGTTATACTTACTTCGTCCATATTTAACTTAATAAACTTAAGTTTTTTGACCGGCGCGTTTTCTTAAATTTGAAATTCTTCTATATTTTTTACTTATGAAACAGCCGCACATTAGCGGTGTTGCCATTCTCTAACTGAATTTCACTTACGGAACGTGCCCTAAATAAATTTTTTTTTAATTATAACTTTTTTGTTTGTTATAATTAATAATTTTTACGTAAACGTAACTAATATTAATAAAGAGATGGGTTGTCAGATAAAGACTCAGAATTCAGGGTTATATTAATAAGATCTATTACGATCTGTTCTATTTATCAAACATGATATAAAATGACTTATCGTCGAAATCAATAAAATATTAAAATCAATATTACTAAAATTCTATTTGTTAAATATTTAAATTAATTGCATTAAATCAATTTAACTGTAAATATTATGTTCCGGTTTTTATAAACTCGGCATATACTCTTCTTTTCATTCGTACTCATGTATACTCATTTAAACTTACGTAAACTCATTTCCACTCTTGCAAATTTCTGAATATTCATCTATATAATTAAATACTTATTTGTACTCTTGCGTACTCTTGAATACTCATTGATACTCTTGCATACTTTTCAATATTTATTCGTATTCTACAAATACTCATTCTTACTCTTGCATACTCACTAAATCTCTTTCAAACTTTTTCGTTTTCATTTACTTAAAGCGTTCACCAAAAGAGTATCGGAGAGTACGCATGAGAACTAAAGAATGCTTGAGAGTACGGAAGAGTTTTTCTATGAGTATTTTAGTGAGAAACCCCTCGATTGATAAACAGAGAAAAAGAGCAAAATCGAATACACGAGTTGTTGAATAATTAAGATGCTTACACTCTTCACCGTCCTATACAGAAAAAATTTCCTAAATTACACTATAACGTAACTAACGTAGATGACATTTGGGAGGCAGATTTGTGTCAGCTAACAAGTTTAAAAAAAGAAAATGATGGTTATTCGTACTTGCTAGTGGTCATTGACGTGCTCAGTAAGTACGCATGGGTAGAACCACTGCGGGATAAAACAGCCCATACTGTGTCAGCAGCATTCGAGAAGATCCTTAAGCGAGATGATGGACGTACACCTGTTTACTTACAAACTGACAAAGTTAAAGAATTTGTTGGGGCCGGTTTGCAAAATACTCTTAAAAAATATGACATACAGTTTAGAGTGGCAAAAATTCCGGACATTAAGGCAGCAGTGGTGGAACGTCTTAATCGTACTCTTAAAGAACGTGTTTGGAGATATTTCACACATCGCAATACACATAGGTACATTGATGTAATACAAAAGATAGTTTACGCCTACAACAATACAGTACATACAAGTATAAAAATGAGACCTTCAGAGGTTAATTTGAATAATGCAGCTGAGGCACGAGCGAATCTACAGAGGCGCGCTTTGCAGCAACGAAAAAATCAAAGGCAAATAAAAGTCCGTAAATACAAGGTTGGTGACTACGTGAGGATCAGTCGCTCTAAAGGAACCTTTGCGAAAGGGTTCGAGAAGAATTATAGTAAGGAAGTATTTAAAGTCAAACGCTTTTCTATCGGGCAAAATCTTTATACCTACGAGTTACAAGATTTGCAAGGAGAGAAGATAGACGGATTTTTCTATACAGAAGAATTAGCTCCTGTAGGATCCCAGCGCCTGTTGGAAGATAAAACATTTAAGATTGAACGCGTTCTTCGGACCAAAGGAAGCGGCAATAAAAAACAGTTATTTGTAAAGTGGGAAGGATATCTTGATAAATTCAATTCTTGGATAAAAGCATCAGAAGTTGAAAGAGTTTGAAAATAAAAAAACAAAATGGATATTCTTGATGATTTTTATTTAGTGTTACCGAGCAACAGTAGCATGCGTTATTTTCCTGATAATACAACAACTTGTTCTACCACTTATTTATGTCGAAAAATTAGATTAATTGGTAACTGACAGGTTGGTCTTGCTGAAATACATGTACCCTGTACTATCATGCATATTCAAGAACCTCAAGCTTATTATACTTTCAAATTAGGAAGTGCTAAACCCAAAGTTCCAAATAAAAACGGGTTTTGTAATTTTCCTCACATTATATACACTAGTATCGAATAGCTTGCGAAAGAGATGAATAATGTACACATGGCGCGTGATCATCAAAAGCTTGAACCGACTGAGTTTCAAAAAGGTTATTATGCATTAAAACGGATTTGCGATTGCGAAGAGCCGCATTACACGATTTTCAACGAAAAAATTCGTCGAATTTTCGGTTTTGAAGATATTGTTCACAGAGAAACAGGAACTTTTGTCACTTTCAACTGAGGGACAAGTACAAATGTGGGCAATAGACCAGCTAGTTTAGCACGCGCCATACCTGATCAGCTTTACGTTTACCCAGACATGCGAACCTTATGCAGTCGGTGATACGGAAACAGCACTTTTACGCATCTTAGCCCTGGAAAATTCAAAGTACAAATTTGGATCAATTGTCGTCGAACACTTTGCACCGATTCAATACATTCCTCTACTACATCATACCTTTCGAAATATTGTTATCGATATAAGAGATCAACATGGACGTAAAATACCATTTGAGTATAGAACGCTGACGGTTACGCTTCATTTCAAGCGTAGTCGTTAATTACATAGCAATATGAGTTAATATATTCATTATTACGACGAGCAAGCTGGTGGTGATGGGGTTAAAAACGTTTACTCAGGCTCCACGTTTCAAAGAGGATCGGGTGTTGGGAGCTTCCTCGGCGGATTATTTAGAAAAATTGTGCCGTATCTTGCCAGTGAGGCCAAAGCAGTAGGTGAAGAAGCTGTCCGAACAGGTTTGAACGTGTTAGACGACGTAACGAACAAAAGAGCAAATTTCAAAGAGTCTGTCAACAGTCGTGTTTGAGAGTCGGGTCAAAATTTAAAAAGAAAAGCTGCGAATAAAATTTTTGATATTATAAAAGGTAGTGGATATAAGGCTGTTACCGCTAAGCGCAAACGACTGTCAACACAAGCTCGTGTTCCCGTAAACAACGCATCGAACAGGAAAAGAAAGAAAACAAAGAGAAAGACAAATAAGCGTAGTATAGGTAAGAAAAAGAAAATATTGAGGCGTAAGAAGAAAGTATTAAGAAGCGTATCCGACATTTTTGGACCTAAATAAATCATTTAAAAAATGGCTTTCCTACACGCGTGCAGTGGTGAAGGTATAAAGAGCGAACTAGATATATTTACTCTTCCTCCGACGCAAACATCGATTGAAAGCAGTTCTTTTCTCTGCTACAAACCTGTATCATCTCTCAGCAATAAAAGCCGAACCAGTTGTCCACAAGGCTACTGTCTCTTTGCATTTGACTTGACGCCTGAATTGTCGGCTCATTTTTTATCTTATTGGAATCTCATCCGCTCGGGTGCTCTTCGCATTGAAGTTCGCTTTGAGCAGGCTCTTACGGAGACAATTAATTGCATCGTTTATGCGGAATTTGATTACGTACTAGAAATCGATTCAAACAGACAAATTATTACGGATTTCAATGCCTAAGGTGGGGGGAGAAAAATGGAGGGAGAAACATTATAATACCATTTGGCTCATTCCCCAGTGCTTCAGCTGCTTGTCACTCTCAGCAGTAGCTCACATGCGCTCATGTTCTCGCCACAATGGATTACGTAATAGATATTCAAGACTTGAAAGATAAAGATAATAAATTTTTACCCAAAGAAGTGGCAGTAGTTTTTCTACAAAAGCAAGTCATTGGTCATTGGATAATAGCACCACCTTACGAATTCGATAATTTACCGGAAGATATAAAAACTAGTAACGATTACGTGTCGTCACGTCTTCACGGTTTACAGTGGTTCGATGGGGATGTTACTATACGCAAATTACGCTATCATTTTTATAATATAGCGAGAAACGCTACAAGAATTTATGTAAGAGGTGTTGAAAAGGCTCGATATATCGAATCTGTTATGGCTCGCACCGTTATAAACATAGAAGATCACACTACCATGGGTTTTACCGACTTACAAAGACAGTTCTCTTCTCAGAAAGTATGCTGCTTTCACGTCTGCCAAGAAAGCCTCTATAAAAGGGAGTATTGTGCCATGCAGAGATCACATCTGTTAAGAGAGTGGCTTTATTCACTACTCCCTCAAGAATCCCAACAAGACTTATAATAAAAAAAAGTAGCGAACTATTCTACGACTCTCTTCAAAAACTTGCCTACAAGAAAAATAGTATTGTGAGATTTAGATCAACTACTCCGGCTTTTACAGGAGTCGACGAGGTAAACGACGACGACGATAATAAGACCATAGAGTATGCAAGTAGTGATGAGGGTTGTAATGTAACACAAGAAAATAATACAAATGAATACCCATCAAATAAGAAGGGCCCTGGAAGGGCTGAAAGCCAAAACAATTGGCGTATACGCAGCAGATCGAATTCTGAGTGTAATGATAGCACCGATCGCTGTAGTGTGTAATACCGATGATCATACAAGACCTGGTGCGCATTGGGTGGCTATGTATATCGATAAAAATGGATACGGAACGTATTTCGATAGTTATGGATTCCCACCTATGTCAAAATATCATCTTGAAAGACTCAGAAGAAACTGTAAAAATTTTCGATGGAATACCAAGAAACTGCAAAGCATTGATTCAACGTGTTGTGGTCAATATACTATTATGTTTTTATATCATATGTGTTGCGGTGCTAGTTTACGCAAGTTTTGTAGCTTCTTTTCAAATAACACGAAAAAAAACGATCGAATAGCTAAAAATTTTTATAAAAAGATTTTAATTAAAATTAAACATAGAAGATGTAAGCGGGCTAGCACATTTGCCAGAGAACGTTCTCGAGGTGCAGGCCATTGTAATCAAATATATACTTCTAGGTTAAGATACTCATAGTAATATTTATAATTTTACTTTAAAAATTGTAATCAAATGTGTGCGTTTTATATTTAAGTATAATCATTATCAATTTTGGAATTTATATTTGAATAAAATTACTTTAGTGTGCATAAAAATATGTTTGTAATTATTTACTTACCTCTATTTCCCCCACCCATCCTACTAATCCTACCTATTCATAATATCTTATCTACCTTCTAAATGCTGATATATATATATATATATATATATATATATATATATATTTACATATATATATATCTCCCTATATTATATAGTTATATAAAAAAAAACCTCCTCATCTACCCCTCATTTTTCCTCCCCCTCTTTTGTATGCTTAAAACATTACAATCCACCCCTCAAAATAACGTAAAAATCTGTCTAGAAATGATCTTTTTTGAGAAAAAAAAGACACCCCTCTACTACCCAAGTCACCCCTCTCGCTACCCCTCGTACGTCACTCACCCCTCCCCTCAGATAATTTAGCTAAATTTACCGTATTTTATCAATGTATTTGTTACTCATTCTCTATACCACTACTATCACTCTTTCCACTACTAGCCCATCACTCCTACCCCTTATTTTTTTTTCTACTCGAAAAAAATCAAAAGTCACCCCTCAAAATAACGTAAAAATGTAAAAAAAAAAAGATTCCCCCCTCTACCCCAGTCACTCCTCTCCTACCCAAGTCTACCCCTCAGTCCACAAATCACCCCCTTACTACCCAAGTCACCCCTCTTGCTACCCCTCATGACCCTAATATACTATTCATAATCATTTAGTGTTTATTTTTATATCGTTAATTAAATATTTAAATTTTACCAATACTTTTTTAAAAAACCTTCTTGTTTGATGACTCCAATACTTTAGAGACCAAATTTGGTTATGAAAAATATTGGTATTTAATTATCTTAAATATATTGATTCTTTATTTTATTTTTAAACGTCAATTATTTATTTGAAATATAAACTATTAAGAAAAAAGATTTTTAATATTATATTTATGAAATACTTGCTTAAGGCTATATAATTGAATATATATTTAATACATAGTTAATAATATTATAGATTATTGATATAATTATTTTTTAACTATCAAATAATAACTACGTTCTATATTTATACTGTTAATATATTTAAAAAAGAGAGAGAGATAAAGAAATATAAGGAAAAGGATAAAATGATGGATGTTGGTGTGGATCAATAAAATCATAAACAAACTAATCTCATTTGATAATATTACATTATCGTTCAAAGGCGAACGTAAATGAATGATTACGAAAAGAGCCGATCATTTTTTAATATGAGTACATCATAGGAATAAAGCCGGTTAGTAGCTCAGTCAGTAGAGCGTTGGATTCGTAATCTCGGGGTTCTGAGTTCGAATCCCGCTCTCGGCAACCGATTGATAGAAGCACCACTGTACGTTACATGTGCTTTGTTCACAAACACACTAACGAGCTCCTCTGTTGCTGATTAACATCACAAATAGCATAAATTTAGCGACGTAAAAGAAGAAAAAAAAATTCACAAATTTTTGGAGTTGCAAAAGGAGTCCATGACATTTGAGTCTCAGATTTTCTTTTAACTTTGAGATATTTTTTCTTATATAAAATTATGAAAAAAGCCTTATTTCTAAGGTGCTACTCTCGATTTTTGCCAAATTATCAGCAGATTTATCTAAATTTTTAAAAACTTACATCTTTTTATAATTATACTTTTTTCAAACAAATTATTCTAGAAGGTTTTTATTTTATCACGTCAGATCTCATGTGAATTCTCATATGAGATCTCATGTCATTTTTTTTTAATAGGGAACTGCTGATAATTTGGCAAAAATCGAGAGTCGTAACTTAGCAATAAGGCTTTTTTCATAATTTTATATAAAAAAAAAATATTTCAAAGTTAGGAGAAAATCCGAGATTTAAATGTCATGGACTCCTTGTTAGCACAAATTAATATTTACAAACTAAAATTTATCTTGCATTTAAGGCACTTTTATTGCATAAAATAATAATAATGCTGATATTGGCATTACAACTCGCGTCTTCTGCTAACTAAAAATACATTTGTTTATATCTATATATATCTACCTATATTATATAGTTATATGAACCAAAATTCAGTCGTTGCCCCCACATCCCCCCACATGATTTTTATTAATTGAATAACGTAAATTTACGTTATTTTATGTTATCGATCATTACCCCCACGCCCCCCCGCGTCCCCCCCACAGACCCCCCACTAAACCCCCCCCCCCCACAGACCCCCCCCACAGTCCCCCCCACAACCCCCCCACAATCCCCCCCACAACTTTTTAGAACCATCAAATACTGCATAATATAGTTTTATATTTTTTTATTATATTTTATTTATGTATAATATTACATAAAAATATAAAAATTTTAATTTTTTTTTGTTGAAAACTCGAAAGTAGTTGCATAAAATTACAATTTATAATAACCCAAAATGGAAAGAACTTAAAGAAATTTTAAAAAATTTTCCTGAAGGAACAACTCCTAATGATATACCAAATATTACAGTAAGATTATTTTATGCAAAATTTAAAATGCTATTAAATGATATAATAAAAAATGAAATTTTTGGTCCTGTAATAGCTTATGTATTTTCCATAGAATTTCAAAAAAGAGGATTACCTCATGCACATATCATTATCACATTACACCATAATCATAAAATATTTACTGTAGAATCTATTGACAAGTATATTTCAGCTGAAATACCATCATCGGAAAATATATATTTACAAAAATTAGTAATTAAACATATGTTACACGGACCACATACTAGCAAATCTCCATGTTATGATAAAAATAAAAATATATGTAAAAAAAATTTTCCAAAACCATTTACTGAATGTACTAAAATTGAAGAAAATAAATATCCACAATACAAACGACGAAATAATATTTCTGATAATTATATCTACAATTTTAAAAATAACAAAAAAATTATAAAAGTTGATAATTCAATGGTAATTCCTTACAATAGTTTTTTATTAGCAAAATATGCTGCTCATATTAATACTGAACTTTGTATGTCAATACAAAGTATTAAATATATTTACGACTATATTTATAAAGGAGTAGATAAAGCATATTGCAAAATAAAAGAAAATAAAATAAAAGAAAATGAAGAAGAAGTATATGATGAAATAACACAATATATAGATGGTAGATACTTAAGTCCAATGGAAGCAGCATGGAGATTACAAGAATTACCATTATGTGGCAGAAGTCATTCTGTAATAAGATTAAGTATTCATACAGAAAATCAACAAAAAATAATTTTTAATGAAAATGATAAAGATTCAGCATTAAATAAATACGAAACAACGTTAACCGCATGGTTTACTTTGAATAAAAAAAGATGATTTTGCTAAAAAAATTAAATATGTTAACATACCACAATATTATATTTTCAATTCTAACACAAAATCTTGGATAAAACGATCAAAAAATAGAAAAAACATAGCTATTGGTAGATTAAATGTAGTATCTCCTAAAGATAGTGAACGTTTTTTTTTAAATTAATATTAAATAGAATAAAAGGTGCAACATCTTATACAGATTTACGAACTCACGAAAATATTACTTATAATACTTATAAAGAAACAGCTTTAGCAATGAATTTAATTGAGCACGAAAATGAAATTTATTATATTTTTGAAAAAGCATGTCAAGTTATGTTACCAATACAACTACGTAAATTTTTTGCATGTTTTTTACTATGTGAAAATATTCAAGGTAAAATTATTTGGAACAAATATAAAAAATTTTTACAGAAGATTTTAAAGATAATAAAGAAAATAAAGCTTTATCACATATTAATCAAATATTAAATTTAGAAGATATGTCATGTGAAAATTTTGGTTTACCAGAACCAAATAAAACATACATTGAAGAAAATGAAGAAATTAATGATGAAATTATAAATTTTAGTAAAAAAAAATTTGATAAAATGTATAAACAATTAAATAATGATCAAAAACAAATTTTTGAAAAAATAATAAATAATAAACAAAAAATATTTTTCATAGATGGACCAGGAGGTTCCGGAAAAACTTTCTTATACAAAACATTAATATATTATTATATAAGCATTAAAAAAAAATTTTTATCGATGGCTTGGACCGGAATAGCTTCAATTTTATTACCTAAAGGTTTAAGAAGTCACAGAACTTTTAGATTACCATTGGATTTAAATAACATTGAAAGCGCATTTTTAAAATTTAATTCAGATAAAAAAAAATTAAGAGAAACAGATATAATTATATGGGATGAAGCATCTATGATTCCTAAAAAAGCTTTAGAAATCGTAGACAAAACTTTAAAAGATGTTTGTCATAATGATAAAAGTTTTGGTGGAAAAATAATTATTTTAGGTGGAGATTTTCGACAAATTCTACCAGTATTAAAATATGGAAGAAGAAATACTATAATTGAAGAGACTATAAAATATTCAAATCTTTGGCCCTTATTTCATATTTTTAAATTAAAAAAAAACATAAGATCTAATAATGACAGTTTCTCTTCATTTTTATTAAATATAGGAGAAGGAAACATTAATCCATTTATTATTCCAGAAGAATGGAAAACTAATGACGTCTGTGCCAAAATTTATAAAAACATTAACGAAAATTATTGTTTTTCAAAAAATGTCATTTTGAGTACACATAATGAAGATGTAAATATTTTAAATAACAGAATTTTAAAATTAATTAAGAATGAAACAAAAACTTATTATAGCATTGACTATGCAACATACAAAGGTGTAGATCAAACGGATGATAATATTCATTTGAATTATCCAATAGAAATGTTAAATAACATAAGAGAAGGATTACCTCCACACGAACTGAAATTAAAAGTAAATACCATAATTATGTTAATTCGAAATTTAAGTATAAAAATGGATTATGTAATGGAACACGATTAAAAATAACTAAATTATTCAAATATAACATAGAAGCACAAATAATTACTGGAGAAAATAAAGGAAATAAAGTTTTTATACCACGTATTACATTAAACACTAATGAATCATCATCTTTACCATTTATTTTATATAGAAAACAATTTCCTGTTATATTAGCTTTTGCTATAACAATTAATAAATCTCAAGGCCAAAGTTTCGAAAATATAGGAATATTCATCAAAAAACCTTTATTTTCTCACGGGCAATTATATGTTGCTCTTTCACGTTGTAAAAATGTAAATAAAATATATATTCAAAATGAATCGGAAAACAAAGATATTATACCTAACATAGTTTGGAAAGAAATATTAGAAAAATAATTTTATTATAATTTAACAAAAATTTAATGTTATTTAAATAAATTTTTTATAAATTATTTTATTAATTAAACTTTATTTTTTTCAGGTTATATTTATAATAATTATAAACATTAAAAATTTTTAATAATATATAAATAAAAAAAACATAATGGAATCGAATTCAATTAATGATGTTGAAATTGACAATGTTAATGATCAACAAATGATTGAATGGGATCCAATAGAAGGTCATTATGTTGAAATTAACAATGTCAATGATCAACAATTGATGGAAAATTTAAATGATCAAATTGAAGAACATTTAAATTTCCAAGAAGAATATGAATATTATTTAGAAAGTCTAGATAATAATAGTTCAATAAGCAATACAATAATTTCTAAATTAAATAATATTATTAATTCGTATATAGAGGAAAATAATGAACAATTTGAATTTAAAAATTGGAATGAAGTACCAGAGTATTATAAATATTATGCGAATGAAATTATAAAATATAAAATAAATATAAGCGAACCAATAGCAGAATATTACTTTAATCAAAGTCATGAAATTTATTCTAATTATTTATTAAGATTAGCTAACATTATTAATAAAATATGAAAAATTAAAATAAATCATAAATATTTAAATATATAATAATAAATTTAAAAAAAATTTTTAAATTATTAATATTATTAAAAACAAAAAAAATTAGAATATTTAAAAATTAACTAAAATATTTAAAAGTTATGATTATTTAAAATTTATAAAACGAAATTTTAATAAATAAATAATTTAACTAATAACAACAATAAATAAAAAATTCATATTCATAACTTTTATACAGGTAAACTATAACTAAATTTTAAATAAAATATGATATAATGATCATGTAATAATTTCATTTACAATATCATAATAAATTTATAAATTTTAGTATGAATTTTTGATATATCTCATAAAATGTTTAAAATGAGAAAAAGATATAAAAGAGGAATTATAACAAAATAATCCTATAAATCTTATAAAACTCAAAATCATTACGATATATCAAATAATATACTAAATTATCAACAAAATTTTCAATATATTTTAAACTAATGATCATTAATATCATAACAATAATAACACTATTTTTAAGTTATACTACATATAATTAAATATATTATAAATATTTAAAATAAAATATATTTTATAAGACTAAGTGGTTTTTAGGGCTACTGGCGAGGGTTTCCACTAATCAAAAAATCTAACGCGCCATCAAGGTACCTCTATGTTACACACCTTTTTTAAAACTTCATATATTATATAATTATATTAACAAAAAAATTTTACAAATTTATTCAAAATTAATATTGATTTAAAAAATAAATATTTATAAGTTATATTGATAAAGGTTTGAAATGTAAGGTGGTGTGGAAAGCCGAACCTCAACACTATATATCTCTTCTTTTTTTATAAAAATAAAAAAATAATGAATTAATAATAATTATATATATCTCTTCTTTTTGAAATATAATGAACAAAATAGTGTTGAGGTATTTTTATATAAAGTAACATAAATAATTAATATTAATAGAAATAGTAAAAATATTTATTTAGAGTTTAGATAAAAATTATATTATATAATAAATTAAATAATATTACATTATATAATATAATATTAATAATAAATGTTTAATATATAATTATATTTATAGCATAACTGGGGTTGGCGAGCAGCGTATGAGCAGGGGTACCCCTAGTATATATATATATATATATATATATATATATATATATATATATATATATATATATATAGGTATATAGATATAAACAAATGTATTTTTAGTTAGCAGAAGACAAATGTATATAAACAAATGTATTTTTAGTTAGTAGAAAATAATCAACTAAAACTAAATATTCTCCATAGGTTTCTGCATATTTATCCTATATCAAACGGCCATGTTGTTTAAATTTATATTATATATATATATATATATATATATATATATATATATATAATATAAATGTAAACAACATGGCCGTTTGATATAGGATAAATATGCAGAAACCTATGAAGAATATTTAGTTTTAGTTGATTATTTTACTATTTAAAAATACGATTGATGAAAATCCGATTTAAAATGGTACAACTAACAAATGTGCATATTATAGTCATTTACGATTGCATTTTTTAAAATTATAAGTTAAATAACACAGCCACACAAAAAAAAATGTCAAAACACACGGACCAGACCATATATACCTTATGTTTTTGAGGTCGCTGATTCCGAATCCGTGGTCCATTTGACCCCATCACCTTAGGGTCAAGGTCAGGTCAAGGTCAAATTTCCAAAATTAACGGCAACCAAGGTTTAACAGTGTACATATATGTTTTTGGGGTCGCCGAATCCGAATCCGTGGTCCGTTTGACCCCATCACCTTAGGGTCAAGGTCAGGTCAAGGTCAAATTTCCAAAATTAACGGCAACCAAGGTTTAACAGTGTACATATATGTTTTTGGGGTCGCCGAATCCGAATCCGTGGTCCGTTTGACTCCATCACCTCATAGTGAAGGTTATTTGAAGGTAAAATCGACAAAATTTTTGTAAAACAAACCAAACTTCATGCCATTTATTTTTTCTTACTATACCTTACACGTTTCTCATCAAATGATCGGTGCAAAGGTTTCCTTTTACGTTTTTTCCCAGTAGTAATTGTATCTAAAATGGTTGAGAACTATGGGAATATGGGTTGCCTAATGAATTACAAACTACATTTTCTGCACAATCACTTGGATAGTTTTCCTGAAAACTGTGGCGATTATAGCGAAGAACAGGGAGAGCGTTTTCACCAAGACATCAAAGTAATGGAGAAGCGTTATCAAGGTAGATGGGATGCTAGTATGCTGGCCGACTACTGCTGGATGTTGAAAAGAGATTGTAAAACTACTGGGGAAAAACGTAAAAGGAAACCTTTGCACCCATCATTTGATGAGAAACGTGTAAGGTATAGTAAGAAAAAATAAATGGCATGAAGTTTGGTTTGTTTTACAAGAATTTTGTCGATTTTACCTTCAAATAACCTTCACTATGAGGTGATGGAGTCAAACGGACCACGGATTCGGATTCGGCGACCCCAAAAACATATATGTACACTGTTAAACCTTGGTTGCCGTTAATTTTGGAAATTTGACCTTGACCTGACCTTGACCCTCAGGTGATGGGGTCAAATGGACCACGGATTCGGAATCAGCGACCTCAAAAACATATATGTATACTGTTAAACCTTGGTTGCCGTTAATTTTGTAAATTTGACCTTGACCTGACCTTGACCCTGAGGTGATGGGGTTAAATGGACCACGGATTCGGAATCAGCGACCTCAAAAACATATATGTATACTGTTAAACCTTGGTTGCCGTTAATTTTGGAAATTTGACCTTGACCTGACCTTGACCCTGAGGTGATGGGATCAAATGGACCACGGATTCGGAATCAGCGACCTCAAAAACATATATGTATACTGTTAAACCTTGGTTGCCGTTAATTTTGTAAATTTGACCTTGACCTGACCTTGACCCTGAGGTGATGGGGTCAAATGGACCACGGATTCGGAATCAGCGACCTCAAAAACATAAGGTATATATGGTCTGGTCCGTGGGTTTTGACATTTTTTTTTGTGTGGCTGTGTAATCAATTAAAATTTAATATTCTCCATAGGTTTCTGCATATTTTTCCTACATTGAGCAGCCATTTTTTAGCTAGCAAAAGGCGCGAGTTGTAATGCCAATATAATTATTAAAAATATGAGATTATTTGAATAACTAAGTACACACATGTTTGTAAAAATAACAAACTCCGTGTGTTAATTCTACAAAAATTTTTGTGTTGATTTTAAAAGTACGCAAAAATTTTTAAATTACAAAAATTTGACGAATTACACAAATTTTTTTACTGTGTACCAAAAGGTTTAACCAGTCACCGAACTTTTAGATTACCGTTAGACTTAAACAATATTAAAAGTGCATTTTTAAAATTTGATTCAGATAAGAAAAAATTAAGAGAAGCAAATGTAATTATATGGGACGAAGCATTAATGATTCCTAAAAAAGCTTTAGAAATAGTTGACAAAACATTAAAAGATGTCTGTCATAATAATGAAATTTTTGAAGAAAAAATTATTATTCTAGGTGGAGATTTTCGTCAAATTTTACCTATATTAAAACATGGAAATAAAAATACAATTATAGAACAAACTATAAAATATTCAACCCTATGGCCCATGTTTTATATTTTTAAATTAAAAAAAAATATAAGATCTAATGATGAAAATTTTTCATCATTTTTATTAGATATCGGAGAAGAAAAAGTTGATACATTTATTATACCAGAAAAATGGAAAACTAATAATGTTTGCAATAAAATTTATCAAAACATTAACAATAATTATTGTTTTTCGAAAAATGTTATTTTAAGTACGCATAATGAAGATGTGAATATTTTAAATAATAAAATATTGAATTTAATTAATAATGAAACAATGACATATTATAGTATTGATTATGCAACATATAAGGGTGTTGATCAAACAGATGATAATATTCATTTAAATTATCCAATAGAAATGTTAAATTAATATAAGAGAAGGATTACCTCCACATGAACTTAATTTAAAAATAAATGCCATAATAATGCTAATTAGAAATTTAAGTATAAAAGATGGATTATGCAATGGAACACGATTAAAGATAACGAGATTATTTAAATACAATATAGAAGCTGAAGTAATTACAGGCGAAAATAATGGAAATAAAGTTTTTATACCGCGTATTACATTAAGCACAAATGAATCATCGTCTTTACCATTTATTTTATATAGAAAACAATTCCCTAATGTATTAGCTTTTGTTATAACTATAAATAAATCATAAAGTCAAAGTTTTGAATACGTAGGAATATTCATAAAAAACCTTTATTTTCACATGGACAATTATATGTTGCTCTTTCAAGAAGTAAAAATCTTTCTAAAATACATATTCAAAATGAGTTAGAAAATGAAAATGAATTAACCAATATAGTATGGAAAGAAGTACTAGAAAATTAACAAAAAAAAAAACTTTAATTTTTCTAATATTAAAAATATATTTATATTTCTTATATACTATAAAAACATTTGTTTTTTTCAGATATAACGTAATAAAACAAAAAATAAAAACATACTTTAAATTTTTTATATAAAAAAATTAATTTAAAATAATAAAAAAGAAAATAAAAACAAACTTCAAATATTTTATAAAAAAAAATAATAACAAAGTTATTCAAAATATAATTTAATTAATACTAATAATAATTGAATCATTATAAAATGGAATGGGATCCAGTTTCAAATGAATACATTGTTGTAGAAAACTTACAACATCAAGAAGAATTAGATAATTTAAATAACCAAATAAACGAATTTGAACGGTTTCAAGAGCAGTACGAAGAATATATGGAAAATTTGAATGAAAATACAGATTTATCTAGATTAAATAATGCAATTAATAACTATATCGGAATTGAAAATGAAAAACTTCATTTTAAAAATTGGAACAACGTAACATATTATTATAAATATATGACAAATAAAATTATTCAATATAAGTTAGAAATACGTGATCCAATAATGGAATATTATATCACAACTCATAATACAATATATTATAAATATTTATTACGTATTGCTAATATAATTTTTTTTATATTATAAAATATAATATAAAATATATTTAAGTAATAAATCAATAAAAATAATAAATATATCTTTTATAATTACAAAAAATTAATCAAATATATTAAAACAGTAATTTAAAATATATTTCATACATCAAAAAGACTTAATTGCATCAAGATATATTTAAAAAAAAATAAATAAAATTTACTCACTTTATAATTTTATTTATGACGTACATGGATTAGTAATTAATTGTATTAATATTATTATCATTATGATACAGGCATTAAACATTAAATAAATCAAATAAAATCCTATTATAACTTAAACATTTTTAATTGAATTTAAATATAATAAAATGTTCAAAGAATAAATAAAAAATTATTTTATGAAACAAAAAAAAATTAATAAAATTCATATCATTATGTATTATATTATATTGATTTTTTTAATTAATAAATAATATTGAAAATTATTTATTAATAAATAAATAATCGATAATTTAAAAAAAAACAAACATGAAAATACATTCTATTAATTTTGTAAAAATTATTTTAATATATCTTTTTTAATACTAGCAAAAAAGTCAAGGATATTAGAAAACAATATAGATATATATTTTATACATCCAAAAGACTTAAAAATGAAATTAAGATATATTAAAAATAAAATTAAAATAATTAATAAATAAGGAAAAATTGAAATTTATTGTAAAATATATACTTTGAATAAAACTAATATTTAAAAAAAGAAATATATTAATTTCGAGTATATAAATTAAAGATACTAAATGTTATAAAAAAAAATAATAATAATTAATATTCAAATATAAGAAATAATTGAAAAATTTTTAATAATAATAATAATATTAAAAAACATAGAATTCAATCAAGTATTAAATTTTAAATTTAGAATAATTATAATAAAAAAAATTTCTGTTCTATATTATTGTAAGACATGTTACAATAATATTTAATTGAAAAATATCAAGTTATAATAAACATACTTAGACAAAGATTTAAAAGAGATAAATATTAATTGAACAATTTTTATAAAACAATAATATAATAACAAATTGTACAAATTATAAAATGATTTTAAAACTTTGTTTAAATATGTAATACTGATGGTGGAGGATGGATTGTAAATAGAGTCTATGGTATAAGGAGGAAGGAATATAGACTCTCATGGTTGTGTAGGGCTATCGGCGAAGCTAACCATGGTTTTATTTTGAATAATTTTATAAAGAAAAAGGAATAATTTTAATTAATTTTAACATGTCTTAAAATAAATTAAAATTATTATAATTGATTTTATATAATTATTAAAAATAAAACAAAAAAAAACCAACGCGCCATAATACCATACATTTTTTATTATTTAATTTATATTATCATAAATTATTAATTGTAAAGTATAATTGACAGTACCTCTTCATGTGGTGTGGAAATCTGTCTGAGCAAATATATAATTAATATTAATTTTTTTAATACTTTTGGTCAGTACAAATTTCATTACTGGCTGACATAATGTAAATATAAACAGGGGTTGGCGAGCAGCGCGAGCAGGGGAACCCCTAGTATATATATATATATATATATATATATATATATATATATATATATATATATATATATATATATATATATATATATATATATATATATATATATATATATATATATATATATATATATATATATATATTTACCAGAGAACACCTGCTAGGCTACTATATTTTCTATCCTCTAAATGACAGCTGTTTGCGTATACTTACCCCTCTCAAGTACACCTGGTCGGCTACTTCTATTTTAACATAAAAGTATTTGACATCCCCTATACATTCTGATTGGTTATATGAGGACAGGGATAAATGTTTTCTAAATTACAGTAAGAGTTTAGCTTTGGACAGAGCAAGACGTAAAAATGGCTTGATGTGATTTACGTGAGTCGGTAAAACCGGAGTTGCCGAACCTTTTATTATCTACTACCTACGCGCTCGATAAGTCTAATTCGAAGAGAATTTTTGTTAGTCTTGAATATAGCGGTGGATACTATCACGAAGTTATTAAACTACTTTCCTCAGGTGGCACGCACAAAAGTATTTCTCTTGATCGACTATAGCTGGGATATTCTTAAAGATCATTTTGACGCCATAACAGCTTATTTTCACAATTCTTATTCTTTTTATCAAAATTTCGGAAGACCAACTAAATTGTTTCTCACCAATCATGATTTGAATTTCACCACATCATACGGCACCAAATCTATCAGCATCGATGAAAGACCTCAACCAAACGAGATACACGACCCCGAAGAAGAAGAAGAAACTTCTGGGCAGTCGCTTTGCAAAAAGAGAAAAACTTTCAATCATTCGCCAGGTATAGTCATGCAACAGTCAACATTCAAAAGTGTTCGCCAGCAAAGCCTCTTGGTAGATCTTCTTCTCAACGATCTAAGCGAACGTGTTGGTAAGGTCAATCGTACTACTTATCATATACCGGACTTTTTAAAAAATACACTTGGATAAGAAGGACTGGACAATGCAAAGGTTATTCTTAATGACTATAAATCATTTAAACAATATTGTTCTATAATTAATACCGAATTAGAAGGTTATGTAATGGAAAATATGGTAGATGATACGGATCATTATAAAAGTTTGTATTTAAAAATTGTTTTATCCCAAATTTTAGCATTTAGCTTACCTATGATAGCAAAAGATATAAGAAATATAATGATTCCTGAATAAAAAATGTGTGTTAATATCAATAAATAACTTTGCTATATTTGACTTTATTTCTTTCTATAAATATAATCACCTTTTCAATTACCCATCATTTATTTTATGACAGCCGGTCGAAACAGACATGGGACAATGCGCAGGTAAGATTGCTTCATTACATTCTACAGACGACGGAATAAAGAGAGAACGATGCAAAGAATATTATAAGAAAGAGACGGAAAAATTAGAACGTTTTCAAATATATAATAAAAAAAATATTTCTCTTGAAAATATTTATTTAAATAATAACTTTTTACAATAAATACTTTTTCACGCATAGTCTCTTATCATATTTGTCTAACACCGTTGCGAACTTGGCGAAATGAAATGGATTAAAAAAAAAATAAATATCCAAAAAAATTGCGTTTTTTTGCAGATTTTGCAATTCCTAAAAACAAAATTGCGTATTTACTCGTTTTTTTGCAAAATTAAAAAATTATTTATTGTAGCGAATTAAGTAATAAATGATTTTTTTTACATGAAATAAACATTTATTGTATAATAAAAAAAGTACTAAGTATTTGCAAATTTATTGCGGATGAGCCCAAGATTTCGCAAATGTGTAAATTTGTATTATTTTATGAATTACTAAATGTAAAACATATTGATCGCAGCGAATTTTGATAAAAAAATCATTTTGTTCATAAATTATAAAAATAACGTATAAATAAATTATACTAATCATTCGCAATTTTATTGCGGGTGAAGAATTAAATTTGAGACTTTATTTTTTATTATTTATTTTTTACTATTTATTTTTTTATTTTACTATTGCTTTGTTTTTAATTGCATTAATGAAATGCATTAAATAAAAAAAAAAAAAAGAAACTAGAATTATTTGACTTTTTTTTATAGTTTCAGATTATTTGAAGAAAAGATTAAGCAGCCCATGTAAAAAATCCATGTCCGCTAGATCATTGGATGCGATTTTATTAATATTTTTTATACTGGATTAATTTTTTTTAGGGTTCTTTTACTGATCATTATAATATATGAAAAGTAAAGATTGTTTCTCAATAATTCATACAAATTTTTTTATCGTTATAATTTAAAAAAAAAATCATTCGAAATTATTAACATAAAAAAGATTTATCCCGTTTAATTTATTAATAAATGGAGTACAATTACAAAGAACATTTTTTTTTATTAGATCAAATAAAAGTACCAAGCATTTATATATTATACATTTAAAATACGCGCTTAAATCTAATATTTGCGCATGCGCAAATGCATTGGAGAAATTAACAAAGTCAATTAATTTATAAAATTATTATTATTATTTACATTAATCAAACGAATGTTTAAGTTCTCAAATTTAATTCTTCACCCGCAATAAAATTGCAAATAATTAGTATAAT
The DNA here is from genome assembly GCA_017163975.1 of Anastatus disparis. Taxonomy (NCBI): domain Eukaryota; kingdom Metazoa; phylum Arthropoda; class Insecta; order Hymenoptera; family Eupelmidae; genus Anastatus; species Anastatus disparis. The sequence continues at coordinate 3,331,737 of JAFFSR010000224.1, read as the reverse complement.
TTATTTATACGTTATTTTTATAATTTATGAACAAAACAATTTTTTTATCAAAATTCGCTGCGATCAATATGTTTTACATTTAGTAATTCATAAAATAATACAAATTTACAAATTTGCGAAATCTTGGGCTCATCCGTAATAAATTTGCAAACGATTAGTACTTTTTTTATTATACAATAAATGTTTATTTCATGTAAAAAAATTATTTATTACTTAATTCGCTACAATGAATAATTTTTTAATTTCGCAAAAAAACGAGTAAATACGCAATTTTCTTTTTAGAAATTGCAAAATCTGCAAAAAAAACGCAATTTTTTTGGATATTTATTTTTTTTAAATCCATTTCATTTCGTCAAGTTCGCAACGGTGATATTCATACCACCAACAGCCGCATGGTGGGGAGGATGGTGGGAGAGAATCATACGCATTTTAAAGGACCTTTCAAAGAGAACCCTAGGAAAAGCTTCATTAGATTTTGAAGAGCTCACTACGATGATATGTGAGTGTGAAGCTATCATAAATTCAGGGCCAATATCCTATGTATCAGAAGAGCAACAGGATTTAATGGCGATTACACCAGACATGTTTTTGAAGGAAGTTCAAATAGATGGAGTACCTGACTTGGATCAGTTGGAAAATATATCTCTTAATCGACGTTTAAAATATCGCCAACGTTTACGTAAGTAACTGAAAGTACGTTTTCGGTCAGAGTACTTAGGACAGCTATCTAGATACACAAAGGCCAGTCATTCTTATACTACAGTTAAAGAAGGCGACATTGTATTGATTGCAAATGATAATCTGAAACGCCTGGATTAGCCATTAGCGCGGGTGACTCAAGTAATCAAAGGAAAAGACGATGTGCCACGCGTTGCGAAATTAAAAACTTTCAACGGAGAGCTCACACGCCCGCTTCAACGTTTGATTATCCTAGAAAGTCCACCAAAAGTTTCAGGAGATGATCAAACACCTGGTAATGAATCAATGCAAGAAAAAGGTGTTGAAGTTACAGTACAAAGGAAAGCAACTCTGATGTTGAACATTCATCTAATAATACGCTGGATTCATCAAGCCACCTATTACAAGACAAGCAAGAGATTGTTCAAAATCAACAGGACCAAGTTGTCGAAAGTCAAGATACTACGCGTATAGTGAAAGAAAATGACAATAAGAAAAAGTTTGATGTGAAAGAAATCCGAACGCGTAGTGGACGTATCGTAAAAGTTCCTAATTTATTTTACTTGTTAGTTTGTAATATCTGATGCAATTTCTTGTGATTTTGATTCATGCTCAAACATTTGAATAACTGTGTTTTAAATTCTTCGTAATTCAAGGTGGGAGAATGTTATAAATTTAAAATCGATCGTCGCGCTCGTAGCGGATGGTTTTAAAACTTATGTATTCGATTATCGATCGTGAAAAGCAAGCACTTGCCTGCAAGCCGCTGAGTGTAAAAGAGCCTAGCCGCGACTGAGCGTGATACTATAAAAGTTATTTTTTGTATCTGCATTTTTAAAAGTGAACGCTATATTTATTGTATTTTGCTGTATAATTTTAAGCCAAAGTGTAAATTAATAGAATTTAATTTATATAATTTTTTCTCACAAACGTATTTATTTTACATAGTCCTTGTCCCTTTGTAACAAAAACTATGGAAAATGCTGTAATTTAAGTCTGATTGCGATATATGACAAGTTAAAGAATTTTAAAAATTTTCAAAGATTTTTAGACACCAATGATAAAAGTATATCTACGCTCGACGGACATTGATTCGTGTGGAACATTTTAAAATTGTACAGTGCTATTGGATAATACTGTTGTATCGGTTATTCTCATTGGAGGATTTCAAAAACGTTCCACACGAATTAATGTCCGTCGAGTGTATATATAAAATCTTCAAATTTTCAATTTTGCAAACATCTTCGCATGTAGTTGAATATATCGATATATACATCGGTAGAAATATATAAATTTGATTGTATTATCAAAAAATGCATGCAAAAATATAATATTGAATATATCAATATATTAATATATCAAATAAAGAATTTTAAAAATTTTCGAAGATTTTTTGACACCAATGTTAAAAGTATATCTATATATAAAATTTATAAATTTTCAATTTTGCAAAGATCTCCGCATATAATCGATATATTAATATATAAATCGGTGGAAATATAAATATATTTTTTCTATAATATTGCATTGTCATCAGAATCTGAGCTATGTTTAAAATTTCAAGTCTCTAGCTCATCGGGAAGTTAGTTTTAAATCGATTACAAAATTTCATCCGAACAGACAGACAAACAGACATACAAACATACAAACAGACAGACACGAAGAGAAGCTCATAAAAACGTGGTAAAAATTAGTGTATTAATGATGTAGCTAGGCGTAAATATATTAGTCATAAGTAGAAAGCCTAAGCCAAAGTATGAATTATAATAGAAAAATAGAAAAATAAAATACAAAATTGTTAATGTATAGTAAATTTTATGTACAGTTGTACCATACAAGTATGGTAGACTTAGTAAAAAAATAAAAAAAATAAATAAATAATAAAAAAAGGAATTAGGTGGATGCAAACGCTTGAAGAGTTGGAAATAGTATACAAGGCGTAAGGATAAAGTTTTCTTTTGCGTACGTAAATCTTTATTGCACAAGTAAATAAAAATCATTCTATTAAAATAAATTTTTTAGCAAATTAAAATTATATATAGTTAAAACAAACTTTCGCACTCTTAACGGGATGTCGGAGCTATAACAATCGAGTTTTGCTCTTTTTATTTTATTAATATCTTCTCCAATTCATAAATTAAACAAATATAATGACCTGTCCGTACTTAAGCTATGTTAATACAATAATTTTTGTTAAAATAAAAAATCATTTGGATTTGTTTTTTTTTTATGAGCTTGGATTGGAAATTAGATATCAAACTCAACAAACCTAACCTTAAAATACGATACATTGAAAGTTTGTACTATAACTTTTTATGTATAGTATTTTGGTGGATTTCTTGAGTCGTCTGCACTAGAGTTTAATCTTACAAATTTTTTCTTTGTAGTAAAGAAACTCGATTAAACGCATCGTTTATTCATAAGTTAGAATTGGAAATATTATTAGAAGGCGCGCAGCTTCGTCATGCTCTTAAACATTTTGGTAATTAAAAAGTTTTTCAAACTACGTAAAAATGTAAAATTGAACCTTTGTATTTTAAATATTTTTATAATTAAAAATTTTCACACTTAAAAATTGTAATTTGCGTGCGTTTAAAGAAATGTAATTGCGTTTAAAAAAAGAAATTGTATCATCAAATATTATGTAAAAATTTTTTTCAAAAAAAGCCAGCAAGTATTTAAAAGACAACACGCTGTGATAATATAAAATTTTAAAAAGAAATTCGTGATAATGTTAAAAATATTTTTGTAATTTTGTATATAAATGTAGTGAAGAAAATCTGTACTATGTAAAGACATATCAATGTCTCCTAGAAAAATTTTTATGTATTTTTATGTATAAAAATAGTCAGAAAATTAATAAAAATTTCCCTAGTCAACATTTGAGGGGGAGCTATGTGGCGTTAGCATAGCTAAGTTGCGGTGCTTAATTAACCATGATATATATGTAAACGCGCAAGCGCAAACTCAGTCTTGAGTAGAGAGACGAACCGACTAACAAGGAGAGCACTCCACCTCCGGGAAACGAATTCGGCTGAAAGTGCAGGATATGATTTTTTATGAAAAAAAATGAACCCAGGTTTTTTCTTTTCGTCAAATAGGCCCCCTAAACAAGGATATGTACATTTTTTCAAAAATATCGTGAATAAAAGCCTTTATAAGAACTTAAATAACCAAAGAACTAAGACTCTTACAAAAAAATGCATAAAAGATAAAATGAAGCACGAATTGAATGCTTTAATTTAAACTTTGTTGCATTAAAAAAGCTTTGGTTGTTCGAAAGTTATTCTTAATTAAATATTACCACGTATTTACTTAAGATTTTTAGCATATAAAATATGATCAATTTTTCACGTTATTTCATTAACATATCTGCCGTCCAAAGTAAGAAAACCTTAACTCCAATGGGATTCCAATGTAGTTAACCACTTTTACACTTGGGACGGCAGATATTTTAATAGCCTGTAACTTTTGAACCACTAAAGATTTTTTTATGCAACAAAGCTTAAATTAAATAATTCAATTCGTGCTTCATTTTATCTTCTATGCATTTTTTTGCAAAAGTCTTAGTTCTTTGGTTATTTAAGTTCTTATAAAGGCTGTTATTCACCATATTTTCTAAAAAATGTCTATATCCTTTTTTAGGGGGCCTATTCGACGAAAAGAAAAAACACGGGTTTATTTTTTTTTATCAAAAAATCATATCCTGCAGTTTCAGCCAAATCCGTTTCTCGGAGGTGGGGTGCTCTGCTTGTAAGTCATCACGTTCAGTGGTGTACTAGCGAAAGACCTGTACACAGCGTGCTAGCAGTGGCTGGCGAAATGGTATTGAAATAAATACCGTGAAGGACGTAATTTCTGATCACTTAGGAGGTATTTCTGAACACATATTTACATGTAAAAAAGTAAAAGTATATTTCTTTTTCACACAAACGAAGTATTTCTTACGCTCAATCTATTTTTTCTCATAAATTTAAAAAAAGTTTTTCCTACTAAAATCTTTAATGATCAGAAATTACGCCCTGATCAGGAACTGCGTCCTTTACGGTACTTATAAACTAAATTTGTTTGTTTCAGTCCCTTCAACCTGCTGGGGAATACATATTTGGGAATTATCTTTTGGAGTCAGATAAATTGGATTACCAGGACCCTGTACCTGTTTAACATTAAATATAAACTCATCCACTTAACTCAACAACACTCTTATACATAAACCCCTACACAAAACTTAGAAAAACGCCACCGAGTGACTTAAAATTAAACTGATGTAATCCATCATCAATAGCGATTTTAAATCAATAGGTAGCGTTTCTTTAAGTTTTGTCATCCCTTAGGCTCGAATTTATAGTCCACACGTGGCACTCAAATATCATTCTATCTTACTCATTCACCATAAGAAAAATAAAGACAAAATGATGTTTGAGTGCCGAGTGTCGACTACAAATTCGAGCCTTATACCAATTTCGAAGACGTATCAAATATATGAGGCCAGTCACTCTTTGTTTGGTCATAGAAACTCTTTGATCTTCGAAGAGCTGTAATAAAAATACGTGAATAAAACACGTGAAAAAATACATGAAAAAATTGGCAAATTTGACATGTAAAAAATGTGTTTTTTCAATAGGCCTCTGATCATTTTTCTTATGCCTGTCATGTCTATGGACACAACAGGCATAAGGGAGAATCCAGATGACGGAACTTTTCGAGGACCGTATCCCCCACACAGCATGAAATGTTGCTGCAAGGTTTTAGTAATGATAATTTCATTACTGAAACTTTGCAGCAACCTTTATGCTGTGTGGGCCGTCCAGTCCCCATCCGATTCTGAGATCAAGTGTCCCATCTAGACTACCTCGTGTTCCCTGAGAAATTCGATAGTAATCGCAGGACACCTTTTTATTAAATTCAGTATTAATGCTTGAATCTCCGGTTTCACTTCGTCGTTTGTGTGAGAACATCAAAATTTTTGTGGAAAATATTGATGTTTTCACACAAATGTCAATGTTGAACTTCTCAGGGAACACGAGGTAGGCTCGAATTTATAGTCCACACTTGGCACTCAGCACTCAGTTTACATGTATTAAACATCATTCTATCCTTGTTTTTCTTATGGAAGTAGAGTAAGATAGAATGATGTTTGATACATGTAAACTGAGTGCTGCGTGCCAAGTGTGGACTATAAATTCGAGCCGTAGTCTAGATGAGACACTCCATTATAGAATCAGATGGGGACAGGGATGGGACAGATACGGCCCTCAAAAGTTCTGGATTCTTCTTAAGAGGAATAATCGGAGCCTAAGCATCTTTCTGTCCATCTTATTCCTCTTTCTGCTCGAATTGTTCTTTTAGGCTAGGATTTATAGCCATTACTTATTTCTTAAGTATTCTATCCTTGTTCTTTTTTACTTTACTTTTCCATAAGAAGAACAAAGAATACTTGAGAACCGAGAAATGAGCAGAGGCTATCAATTCCAGCACAAATTCCAGCCTTAGGTCCGAGTTCATAGTCGTGTCTTGAGTATTAAGTATGACTTAAAACTTAAGTATCGTTACTTGAATATCAGCTTTTACTTTAATTGAGTGCTACATGAAGAGGTTATTACAGTTAGTAATGAAACAAAATCACACAGATAAGATTCTCGTCGGTAAAGATATAACACTCAATTGAAGTAACAGCTGATACTCATGTAACGATACTTGAGTTTTAAGTCATACTTAAGGGTGAAATCAGATGGAGCGGAAAATATGTGACGGAACCTCACAGAACATTCATTCCGTTGCATTGTTTTCCGTCAAATTTTCTCTCTATATTCACATGGAACAGAGTAGAAGTTCTATGACGTTGTTAAGCAATGTAATTATTGAAAAATTATGTTGTTAATCAAAATATTTGCTTATAATAACAAAATATATTTTATTTTTACAAGAAAAGAATCTCATTAGAATAACATTGAGTGATTATTTCCAACTTTTTTAATATTTTTGTTGTCAATTTAAAATTCGCGGACACATTTGTAGGCTATTTTAACAGTTTTTCAGTTAAATTCCGCTCCATGTGAATATAGGGAAAAAATTTAACGGAAAACAATGCGTCGGAATGAATGTTCTGTGACGTTCCGTCGCATATTTTCCGCTTCATCTGATTTCACCATAAGGGTGAAATCAGATGGAGCAGAAAATAGGCGACGGAACGTCACAGAACCTCAATTCCGCATCTTTGTATTCCGCCAACGGAGTAAAGACGACGTAATAGACGACATCAATTTTTATTTTGTTTAAAAAAATTATGAGTGCTTCAATAACCTCACGTAATATTTTTAATTTGCTTTCCATAGCTGTACTTTTAATTTCAATCAAACTTTTAAATTCTATTTTGGTTAACTATTTGTTTAAACAATTTCAAAAAGTCTGTGACGCTTCTATTATCCCGTCAAATTTGTTTCCCTATATTCACATGGAGCGGAATAGAAGTTCTGTGACGTTGATCAGCAATTTTATAATTAAAAAAAAATGATGTTAATTGAAATATTTGGTTATAATAACAAACTATATTTTATTTTTAGAAAAAAAGAATCTCATTACAATAACAATAGGTGATTATTTCCAACTTTTTTAACATTTTTGTTGTTAATTTAAAATTCGCGGATACATTTGTATGCTATTTTTAACAATTTTTCAGCTACATTCCGCGCCATGTGAATATAGGGAAAAAATTTGACGGAAAACAAGGCGACGGAATGAATGTTTTGTGACGTTCCGTCGTCTATTTTCCGCTCTATCTGATTTCACCCTAAGGCCCGAATAGTCGTGTCTTGAGTATTAGGGTGAAATCAGATGGAGCGGAAAATAGACGACGGAACGTCACAAAACATTCATTCCGTCGCCATGTTTTCCGTCAAATTTTTTCCCTATATTCACATGGCGCGGAATGTAGCTGAAAAATTGTTGAAAATAGCATACAAATGTATCCGCGAATTTTAAATTAACAACAAAAATGTTAAAAAAGTTGGAAATAATCACCTATTGTTATTGTAATGAGATTCTTTTTTTATAAAAATAAAATATAGTTTGTTATTATAACCAAATATTTCAATTAACATCATTATTTTTTAATTATAAAATTGCTAATCAACGTCACAGAACTTCTATTCCGCTCCATGTGAATATAGGGAAACAAATTTGGCGGGATAATAGAAGCGTCACAGACTTTTTGAAATTGTTTAAACAAATAGTTAACCAAAATAGAATTTAAAAGTTTGATTGAAATTAAAAGTACAGCTATGGAAAGCAAATTAAAAATATTACGTGAGGTTATTGAGGCACTAATAATTTTTTTAAACAAAATAAAAATTGATGTGGTCTATTACGTCGTCTTTACTCCGTTGGCGGAATACAAAGATGCGGAATTGAGGTTCTGTGACGTTCCGTCGCCTATTTTCCGCTCCATCTGATTTCACCCTTAGGGTGAAATCAGATGGAGCGGAAAATAGACGACGGAACGTCACAAAACATTCATTCCGTCGCCTTGTTTTCCGTCAAATTTTTTCCCTATATTCACATGGCGCGGAATGTAGCTCAAAAATTGTTAAAAATAGCATACAAATGTATCCGTGAATTTTAAATTAACAACAAAAATGTTAAAAAAGTTGGAAATAATCACCTATTGTTATTGTAATGAGATTCTTTTTTTCTAAAAATAAAATATAGTTTGTTATTATAACCAAATATTTCAATTAACATCATTTTTTTTTAATTATAAAATTGCTGATCAACGTCACAGAACTTCTATTCCGCTCCATGTGAATATAGGAAACAAATTTGACGGGATAATAGAAGCGTCACAGACTTTTTGAAATTGTTTAAACAAATAGTTAACCAAAATAGAATTTAAAAGTTTGATTGAAATTAAAAGTACAGCTATGGAAAGCAAATTAAAAATATTACGTGAGGTTATTGAAGCACTAATAATTTTTTTAAACAAAATAAAAATTGATGTCGTCTATTACGTCGTCTTTACTCCGTTGGCGGAATACAAAGATGCGGAATTGAGGTTCTGTGACGTTCCGTCGCCTATTTTCCGCTCCATCTGATTTCACCCTTAGGGTGAAATCAAATGGAGCGGAAAATAGGCGACGGAACGTCACAGAACCTCAATTCCGCTTCTTTGTATTCCGCCAACGGAGTAAAGACGACGTAATAGACGACATCAATTTTTATTTTGTTTAAAAAAATTATTAGTGCTTCAATAACCTCACGTAATATTTTTAATTTGCTTTCCATAGCTGTACTTTTAATTTCAATCAAACTTTTAAATTCTATTTTGGTTAACTATTTGTTTAAACAATTTCAAAAAGTCCGTGACGCTTCTATTATCCCGTCAAATTTGTTTCCCTATATTCACATGGAGCGGAATAGAAGTTCTGTGACGTTGATTAGCAATTTTATAATTAAAAAATAATGATGTTAATTGAAATATTTGGTTATAATAACAAACTATATTTTATTTTTATAAAAAAGAATCTCATTACAATAACAATAGGTGATTATTTCCAACTTTTTTTAACATTTTTGTTGTTAATTTAAAATTCGCGGATACATTTGTATGCTATTTTTAACAATTTTTCAGCTACATTCCGCGCCATGTGAATATAGGGAAAAAATTTGACGGAAAACAAGGCGACGGAATGAATGTTTTGTGACGTTCCGTCATCTATTTTCCGCTCCATCTGATTTCACCCTTATAGCCTGCAAAGGCCCTAACGTCTTTGGTTTTGTGATGTTTTCGTGTGACCCATGTGTGATCATTATCACCTAAGAATGATAATAAGTTGTCGAACATACTGAGATTTTGACATTATTATAATTATATTATTAAACCACATTGTAATAATATTAATAATAAAACAATGTTCCAAATTATTTTTGATGATCTTAAACGTATGAATAAACGCCAAGTAAGATGAACGAATATCTTTTTATAAAATAAGAGAATATAGAATCTTTCAATCCTTTTTAATGAAAAAATTAAAAATTAATTTCTTTATACAAATATTTGCAGTAAAAGTTTATTATAAAAAAGCAATATTTTATTATGTAAGGAAACCTTCGTTATTTATATTTTTTGAACAAAAGTTTTAGAAATTTATATCAAATCATGCATTAAAAGGTTAAGAGATGTAGTTTAAAATTTTTTTTATCAAAACGAATCAATTTCATAAATTTTTTGTTATTTAACAATATAGTTCGTCTTGAAAGATGAAGCTCTCTTTATTTTAGAGTTTGGCTATTTGTTTTAATTAAATTAATTCTTTCATTACTACAGGATTAAGATTCGGCATCCTCTTAATCTAAATTTTATATGTAGCAGCTGTTATCTATATGATATTTGTTTTGATTGTGAATATTAATTGTCACAATGAAAACATCTAAAATAATTTATTTAGCATTGTTTGTTACTTGTTATTTTCATTCTACTTAAGTATATTATATCTGCATTAGGTTAAAATTTTACATTTTGAAATTTAATATATTGTAATGTTTTTTCTAATTATGCTACTTTTAATGAATTTTTCTTAAATTATACATATATTATTTGTATTTAACTGAGAAAAAAAGTAGAACATTTAAATTTTTACTTTATGTTGCTGTTAAAATTATAAGTAAATAATGTATTACGTAGAATAATTACAATAAATTTATTATAAGAAAATAAATTTTAATTTTATAATATTTATGTTATTGTCATTAAAAAAAATTAACTAGAAAATTGATTAATGAATTATTATCGTGATAGTTAAATATATTTGGTTTATAAAAACAGTAGATTATATCTTGATTTCTCAAAATAGTGGGCAATTTCGTTGTTTACTTATAATTAAGTTAAATATGCAAATAAAACATATTAAAAGCATATGAAAGGGTTACTTATACTTTTTCAAACTCAAATCTATTAAAATTTATGAAGTTACAAACCAAAAGAAACCTATTCATATAAAAAAATCAAATAACAATTATCAATTTGTCCATTACGTCTATTTCTTTAGACATATTATTAAAAATTGAATGTTACGGCAATACAGTAATTAAAGTGAGAATGATTTTTGGATTTGAGGCATTTATGACCATCTTAACGGAAGGTACCCTTTATTGATTTTTTCATGCCGGATTTTTTTTCACTTGTTTGAGGTTAAAAATAAATTAATATTATACTAATAAGATAATGATAAATTTTTCGAATCACTTGAAATTAGATAAGCATTTCATATTAGATTGTTAAAAAAGTCAATTTCTCTTTTTTTTTTAAGACAAAAACTGCAAATCTAAACATTATTTCTGCATGCTTGGCAAAAATGTGAAATTTTCTGTCAATAAATTCTCATACTCTTTTTCCACATTGTCTTGATTATTATCATCAGTAACAAGCTCAGAAAACCATCAAATATTAGTTAAGGCGACTTTGGATTTTAGGTTAGATTTTATTTTTGAGTTTACAAATTACTCTTTCAATATGTAAAATTTTTCAGATTTTTTAATTTTCCACCATTCTACGGATTATAATAAATGGTGGAAAATTAAAAAATCTGAAAAATTTTACATATTGAAAGAGTAATTTGTAAACTACAAAATGAAATCGAACCGAACTTCCGTAGTCGCCTTAATACTTGGAATTAATTTTGATGATTGTATTAATTTTGTAATAAAGCATTGAATTGTAGATGCAAAGGTTGTTTTTCATAAAATTTCAAAAAATTCTTAAATGAAACATTTTTTGGAGGAAAATATAAAATGGAAGATAACTTTAAAGCATGATATGAGTCATGCACATAATTATTTTGCACTTTATTTTCATACTGAAATAATAACAAGTAATAATTTTTACATAAGAGATTTTGAATTGTGCATATTATTTTTTTTAAATTAAAGATAAATAAAATAAAATAAATTTTAATGCACAATGCTTAATTAAATAGTCAAAAAATTAATGTATTCAATTCTGCACTTACAATTGTGCACTTACTTTAATAATAATTATAAGTCCAGAACTGAATACATTAATTTTTTGACATTTTAATTGAGTGCATAAGAGCATTGAGCATAAAAATTCGCTTTATTTCATTTAACTTTAACGGCATGTCGGAGCTGTAGCATTCGAGTTTTGCTTTTTTTATTTTATCAATATCTTTTTAAATTCTTAAATTAAATAAATATAATGACTTGTCCGCACTAAAGCTATATTAATACAATAATTTTTGTTAAAATAAAAAATCATTTGGACTTGTTATTTTTTTATGAGCTTGGATTGGAAATTAGACATCAAACTCAACAAACCTAACCTTAAAATACGATATATTGAAAGTTTTTATTATAACTGTATATATAATATTTTGGTGGATTTCTTGAGTTGTCCGCACTAGAGTTTAATCTTACAAATTTTTTCTTTGTAGCAAAAAAACTCAATTAAACGCATCGTTTATTCATAAGTTAGGATTGGAAATATTATTAGAAGGCGGACAGCTTTGTCATGCTCTTAATTAAAAATAATGTGAACAATCAAAAATCTCTTGTGTAAAAATGATTTCTTGTAATTATTTGTGTATGGACATGAAGTGCCGAATAATTATGGGCATGACTATATAAACAAAAAATCCTTAGAAGAATCACTTGCTAGTATTGATAAGGTGCACAAGTGATTATGTAAATTCAATTGAAATAAAACATAACAAAAACTTTCTAAATTGTACGTTGAATTGAATGTTTGTTGATGTGTTGTACCTTGTTGACAACAAATGAAAACTCATTTGTATTATTTATTCATAAAATTAGCTATTAAATGTGTGCTTGATTATTGAATAATGATTTTAATCAATTATTTTCTTTGTCAATATTTTATAGTTTTTTTTAATAATGTTCCTGTTAATAAACAGCTGGATATCTATTTGGATGTTCACTAACAAAGAGAGTGCATTGCATTTGGGTCTTGGATTTTCTTCTAGCTCTGGGATCTTTTTTCTTACATAAAATCCTGAAAAAAGCCGCGTCCATTCGGTCCAACGCTCGATTTTTTCCGAGTTATGAGCAGTTTTGTCTGTTTCGTTAAAAAAATTGCATTTGCTTTATAATTTTACAGTTTTTGAACTACTTATTCTAGAAGGTTTTTACTGATGGCATATTAAAGTTGAGATTGAAACCTTTCGATTAAAAAAAAACGTGTCCAAAAAGCTCAAGTTGTTAAAAACTTATGAAGGGATGAAAATTGAAATAAATTTCTGACTAAAATATTGCATTTATTTTGTATGCATTTTTTGAGCTAAATATTTGCGCTATTTTTATTCGCCCATAACTTTTTAACAACTTGAGCTTTTGGAACACGTTTTTTTTTTTAATCGAAAGGTTTCAATCTCAACTTTAATATGCAATCAGTAAAAACCTTCTAGAATAAGTTGTTCGAAAACTGTAAAATTATAAAGCAGATCCAATTTTTTCAACAAAACAGACAAAACTGCTCATAACTCGGAAAAAATCGAGCGTTGGGCCGAATGGACGCGGCTTTTTTCATGATTTTATGTAAGAAAAAAGATCCCAGAGCTAGAAGAAAATCCAAGACCCAAATGCAATGCACTCTCCTTGTTAGTGAACATCCAAATAGATATCCAGCTGTTTATTAACAGGAACATTATTAAAAAAAAATTATAAAATATTGACAAAGAAAATAATTGATTAAAATCATTATTCAATAACCAAGCACACATTTAATAGCTAATTTTATGAATAAATAATACAAATGAGTTTTCATTTGTTGTCAACAACACATCAACAAACATTCAATTCAACGTACAATTTTGAAAGCTTTTGTTACTTTTTATTTCAATTGAATTTACATAATCACTTGTGTACCTTATCGATACTAGCAAGTGATTCTTCTAAGGATTTTTTGTTTATATAGTCATGCCCATAATTATTTAACTCTCCTTGTAAGATCAAGTTGGATATCACTTTGATCTTCATCCACTTAGATGAAGTTAAAATCCATTTGAATAATTTTACCAAGGGTATTAATTGCGCATTATAGGCATTTATAAAACATAGCTGCCCAGACAAAAAAATTCAGTTGGATTTTTTAAGTGAGAAATCTAGCTGGAGAACCTGGATTTGAGCTGGATTTTAATGGATTATACAGCTGGAATTACATTTTTTCCTATACAATACTTCCAGTAGTTTTGAATAAGATTTTTACTCAGATTTCCGTGCTGTAGGTTGGTTTCCTATAAATTATTTAGTAGATTTCCCTTTACCTTTCCATATACTTTGGAGCAGAATCCCACCTTTCCTATTCGGTTTTTAGGGATTTTTTATTTATTATTGTCTGGACTTCTCAAAGAACATACCCCTATTAAAAAAAATCAGGTGATAAATCACCTGATTTATCAGGTGATTTATCATGCCAAAACATCATGTAACGATTTTGTTGGTCTTTACACATTTTAAACCATGCTTAGTCAATTTAGAACAATTTTTGAAAATTTTGGAAAATTTTGAACTTAGAAAATTTTTTAGATAATTTGGTCTTAGAAAAAATTTTGACTAAATCACAAAAAAATTTCTAAGTTCAAAAATTTCAAAAATTTTTCAAAAATTGTTCTAAATTGACTAAGCATGGTTTAAAACGTGTAAAAACCAACAAAATCTATACATGATATTTTGGCATGATAAACCACCTGATAAATCAGGTGACTTGTCACCTGATTTTTTTCACCAGGGACAGATCTCGATGACGTGCCATTCGTGTCCATACCGAAGTAGTAATTGATTCGAATCTTGTGTATTCGATAAATTTATAACTATTATTACCTACATTCACGCGTAATATTAGTTATTTAAGTACCTTGGGCGGGAGTCACTTGATTATGTCGAGGGATATTTGTAGGGAGAGGGGGATAGAAAAGTCGAGGCCGCGTCAGCGGCCGAGACTATTTTGTTCCCCTCTCACTACAAATAATCCGAGACATATCAAGTGACTCTTGGCCATGGTGCATAAACAATTTTTCGGCTTTGGTGTCTGTATCCGGGCTTTCATCGTATAAGAAATTTCATGTCTTTGAATTATCTAGAATTACACTTGATTTAGCTTTTTCTATAAGTTCATTTATTTTATGATCACAATTATTATCATTTTCACTATCACTTGTATCATTTTTATTTTTATTTAATAACGTGAACATATTTGAAAAATCCATTTTCATGTGTAGAACAGCCAGTATTTACAGCGAATGATTTCTGTTTTTACTGCTTTGTTCTCAAAAACACATGACTCAATAGTTTGTGTGAATGAGAGCTTTGTTTTTCTCTCTTTTTCTCTATATTGCCGCTCTAGTTATTAGTGTACGTGGGCGCTTTTGTATCTACGCAGAGGGGAAATTCTAACATTATCCCTCTTTTTTCTTTTTGTTGCACTTTTTCTGTAGCTTAAATCAATGGGTATCGGGCCTCCTCAACCTTTTCGTGGTGATTATGGCCAAGGAGGAATGATTATAGTCAAGGAGTGAGTGATTATAGTCGAGGAGCGGTCCTCCGACAGAATCAATTCTTTTACATATTTAGCGTGCTCAATACATGAGAGCACGGTTACGGGCACCTCAGCCGAAAATATCATTACAAAAATATGCAGCTAGATTTTTAAAATAAATTCAATCAAAAAGATCCAGCTGGATGTGACTGGATAGTCGATGGATATCCAGCTGGATATTTAGATTAGTAATCTACTTGGATTTTCCAGCTATATATTTAGATGGGAAATCTATCTGGATTAGATGGTGGACAATCTGCCTGGTTATTAACATGGATAATTTAGCTGTATAATCCAATGGGAAATCCACTTAAATGTATAGATAGGTAATTGATCTAAATTTTAGGTGGGTGATCCGCCTAGACATTTACATGGATAATCCAGCGGGATATTCATATGGGTAATCCACCTATATACATAGATGAGTAATCTACCTGGATACATGGGTATTATCCAACTGGAAAGTTCAGGTGGATCATTCAGATGGATCACCCATTTAAATATCCAGCTGTATATCCATCGACTATCAAGTCACATCCAGCTGAATCTTTTTAATAGAAAAACTATAGTTTTTTACTTTGGAAATCTATCTAAACATTTAATTGAAAAGGTGAGAATTAACGAATGGGCCAAGAATCTAATTCGAAATGAGACCTCAAATCGAAATAAGAATTCACTAAGTAATTAGTAAAAATCTACAAGTAAAACAGAAATTTACGTACATTAAGGACAGGAATCCATATAAAAATCCAGTTTTTTAATAGGTGAGATATATTACGCGTAAATTTAGGTAATAATAATTAGAAATTCATCGAATACACAACATTTGAATCGATTACTACTTTGGTATGAACAGGAATCCACGTCATCGAGGTATGTATGTTTACGTATGTAATTTCATATGTAAGTTCATTGGAAAGTCCAAACAAAAATAGATGGAAAACCCCTAAAAAGCGAATTGAAAAGGTGGGATTTCACTTTAAAGTATATGGAAAAGTAAAGGGAAATCCGCTAAATAATTTATAGGAAACCAAGGTACAGCACGGAAATCTGGGTAAAAATCTAACTCAAAACTACTGGAAGTATTGTATAGGAAAAAATGTAATTCCAGCTGGATAATCCTTTAAAATCCAGCTCAAATCCAGGTTCCCCAGCTAGATTTCCCATTAAGAAAATCCAACTGGATTTCCCAACTGGATTTTTTTGCCCGGGTGCATTATTTGTGAATAATAAGATAAAGGAAATTCAACATTTTATTCAACTTACAATTGACCAGGATTTTATCTGGGTTAAAAATATTCAGTTGAATATTAAGAGCAGGCCGAACTATCTGCCTTTGTCTAATAGAGTTTTTCATCATTTATATAAACACCATCCGTTGTAGCAAAAAAAAATAGTAGCCGCCACTAGATATTAGTATAATAAGTAAATTTTGTAATAACAAGAAAATGATTTTATCGCGCAGCTTTTGAATAATATGAGATCTACGAACAAACTAAAATATAACCTATCTTTTTTGGTAGGTCTCATATTATTCAAAAACTACGCAATAAAATAATTTGATTGTTATTACAAAATTTACTCATTATACTAATATCTAGCGGGGGCTACAATTTTTTTTCATGCTACAACGGATGGTGTTTATATAAATGATGAAAAACGTTATTAGACAAAGACAGATACTTCGGTCCCCTGTCAACCCTTTCACT
The DNA here is from genome assembly GCA_017163975.1 of Anastatus disparis. Classification (NCBI taxonomy): domain Eukaryota; kingdom Metazoa; phylum Arthropoda; class Insecta; order Hymenoptera; family Eupelmidae; genus Anastatus; species Anastatus disparis. Next base: position 3,314,787 of record JAFFSR010000224.1, on the reverse strand, counting down.
GGCAATGTATCATATATATTTAAAAAAAAGTCGTGCCACAACTGGCGATGTATCATATATGATCAAGTTAAATAACTGCTGCATTTTTCAACCAATTCATTTGAAATTCAGTGTATAAGGGTTTTGGGGGTGGCTGATTACGAATCTAAAGTCAGAATTAAAAAATTCAAAATGGCGGATTCAAGTAAGGCTGATGCTTGTATATATATGTTTTCGGCTGAGGTGCCCGTAACCGTGCTTTCATGATTCCGTCGGAGGACCGCTCCTCGACTATAATCACTCGCTCCTTGACTATAATCATTCCTCCTCGGCCATAATCATCACGAAAAGATTGAGGAGACCCGATGCCCATTGATTCATGCTACAGAAAAAGTGCAACAAAAAGAAAAAAGAGGGATAATGTTAGAATTTCCCCTCTGCGTAGATACAAAAGCGCCCACGTACACTAATAACTACAGCGACAATATAGAGAAAAAGAGAGAAAAACAAAGCTCTCATTCACACAAACTATTGAGTCATGTGTTTTTAAAAACAAATGCATGTATTGACGTGCCTATAACATCAGCAGTAAGAACAGGAATCATTCGCTGTTAGTACTGGCTTTTCTACACATGAAAACGGATTTTTCAAATATGTTAATGTTATTAAATAAAAATAAAAATGATACAAGTGATAGTGAAAGTGATAATAATTGTGATCATAAAATAAATGAACTTATAGAAAAAGCTAAATCAAGTGTAGTTCCAGATAAAAATTAATAAAATAAAATGAAATTTCTTATACAATGAAAGCCCGGATACGGACACCAAAGCCGAAAAATTGTTTATGCACCATGGCCAAGAGTCACTTGATATGTCTCGGATTATTTGTAGTGAGAGGGGAATAGAATAGTCCCCTACAAATATCCCTCGACATAATCAAGTGACTCCCGCCCAAGGTGCTTAAATAACTAATATATATGATCATTTCTCAAAATAGAGGCAGATTTGGGTTAGCAAAAAATTTTTTTAGCAAAGCTTTAAAATGGACATTATTCTTGTACCTACCGCTTAAATATCTTTCGAAAAAATCGAAAAAAATGCTGGCCAAGCTTAAATCTTATTTATCTCATGATTGTATCGACGAAGTGGACATAAGTCCACTCTGTCGATATAATACAAATAATATGACAATAATCTTTAATATTCTAATGAAGTAAGCATATTATAAATTAAAATGAATAAAAATTTTTTTGACGAAATATTGCTGTTATTTTTTCGGGATTTAACTGGACTATCTGTTGCACTAGAATAATTTTTTTTCTCGTTTTCATAATGCTCACTTAAGAGCATGACGAAGCTGCCCGCCTTCTAATAATATTTCCAATCTTAACTTATGAATAAACGATGTGTTTAATCGAGTTTTTTTGCTACAAAGAAAAAATTTGTAAGATTAAACTCTAGTGCGGACAACTCAAGAAATCCACCAAAATATTATACTTACAAAGTTATAATAAAAACTTTCAATGTATCGTATTTTAAGGTTAGGTTTGTCGAGTTTGATATCTAATTTCCAATCCAAGCTCATAAAAAAATAACAAGTCCAAATGATTTTTTATTTTAACAAAAATTATTGTATTAATATAGCTTTAGTGCGGACAACTCATTATATTTGTTTAATTTATGAATTTAAAAAGATATTGATGAAATAAAAAAAGCAAAACTCGATTGCTACAGCTCCGATATTCCGTTAACGGCATTTCAGAGTTCTCCCCCTCTTCACAATATTTTTATTCAAAGTTTATGAATAAACTGTGCATTAAATAAAGTTCTTTCGCTACAGTCAGAAAATTTGTAATAGTTGACCTTTAAAGGGCCGGGTTTTGAGGTTTCGAAACCTCCTTTGAAAGTGCCCAAATTCATGTCTTGTATCACCCATCAACTATGTACAATGTTCCCATCATGGACCGAGCCGATATATCGGCTCTCCGGCCCTGGAGGGTCATGAAAAATTTATAGTTCGGTAAAATAGGAATAAAATTATATTCTCAGGTTTTGAGATGTGCTGCATCCAAATCTGGAGTTTTTATTGGTCATAACTGGTCATGATTATGGTCATTCGAGGTCAAACAAGGTCAATTCAAGGTCAAATGCAGAAAATATTATAGATATTCAAAATAAAATGATATCCAAATGTTTTGTGGGGTGCTGAATCTAAATCTGGAGTCTGATCGGTCATAACTGCTCATAATCACGGTCATTCGAGGTCAAACAAGGTCACTTCAAGGTCAAATGCAGAACGTATCATATATATTCGAACAAAAATTATATCTAAGAGTATCCCGTGGTACTACATCTGAATCTGACACTTGTTTGACTGTGAATAGACTTAATTATACTCATTATTCTGGGTATATGGCCATCTCAGAATTTATGTGTTTTGATTCGTGCTTTTTTTTTATAGAAATGTGGAGTTTTCAAGCCTTCTACTCTCCTTCTGCTTTACCCAGAGCTAACGACGTGGATGTAGAGAGTAATGTAGCTCCTTTTTTCATTTTTTTTTTTATATTTTTTATATTTTCCTATTTTTTAAATACATTTTTATACATTTTTTTTAATTTTATTTTTAATACATTTTTTCATTTTTTATACATTTTTCCATTTTGTCAGAAGTCTATTTTGTATTTTTCTCACATTGCTCTTCTAAGATCTATATGAATCTATCGATAACATCCGACTTTATGACTTTCTTTTATTTTTCATTATTTTTTCCAACTTGATCAAGGTAAGACTTCTTCCTTTTCAAAAGTTTCAAAACACGGATCTATACATAGAACAACTTGACAAGTTTTACATTCATAAGTGCTTCGATGTCTGGTCTTATTAATAAGACATAAACGGCAATTGTCTTTTTTCTTTTTCCCTTGATCAATTTTCTTAGGAAAGTGTTTCCCAGTAAGTCGAGAGTCATTCGACTGACATGAATGACGCAAGTCATCAGAATTTATCCCCAGTAAGCCTCTCACCACTTCTAAACAAAAATGAGGGTAAGAAATCTTTTTGTCGATGGTACTTTTCATTTTATGTAATGCATGAGAATTTACCAGAACAAAATCAAGTAAGTGAAAAAAAAGTTTTCGATACCATTTAGTAGATTTTCTAATCGTTTCTGCTGATGAAAGTTGTCTGTCTATGTTGTTAATCCTCCCATATTTTTATTGTAGTCCACTGTACATATTGGTTTTATAATATCTTTATTAGTACTTCAATGTTTCTTCCCTGTACTTGCGTAACCAACTTCATGGACTGTTGTTATCATGTAAACTTCTTTCTTGTCCATCCACTTTATTGCTAACCAAGAATGGGTATGGGCTACTTCAATTTCACCTCGGTTCAATTTACTGACAAGCTTGGGCATTCCTTTTCTGGTTTTTTTCACGGTCTCGCACATACCAGTATCTTTGTCATGGAGAAAATTAGCAAGTTGAGGAGACGAGTACCAATTATCTATGAAGATGTGACCTTTGTTGAAATATGGTGTTAGGAAATCAACTACTATATCTCCAGAGATTCCCAAATCAAATTTTTCATAATCTGTATCAGCTCTTGTATAGATAATGAATCGTAGTAGGAATCCAGTCTCACAATCAACCAATTCGAAAAATTTTATACCAAACCTGTGTCTTTTCAAGGGTAAATATTGCTTGAACTTCAATCTTCCTTTCCACAGCATCAAACTTTCATCAATGCAAAGGTTTTTCCCAGGATGCAAAGTAGAGGAAAATTTCTAATTTAGGAAATTCATTACAGGTTTAATTTTCCTCAGAGGGTGGTTCTTGTAGGGTGATGCATTGTCCCTATTATTTTCAAAATGCAGAAAACGTAAAATTTAGAGATATCTATTACGGGTCATGTATTTTCTGAATATTGGAGTGGATAATAGAGGATCCATACTCCAATAATCTTTGACATTACACTTACGAATATGGTCCATGTTGATAGTTAGAGCAAGAAAGATTCGCAATTCTTCTACTGTTACATCTTTCCATGGAGCCATATTAGAATGGAATAGATCGGGATTTTGCTTCTGGAAGAGATTTGTTTGTTCCAAAATTACTTTGAAAATATTCGAATCCATAAAGAATTCAAAGTAAGCTAATGAAGTATGCTCTGGTATAGGAATATTTTCATAAAAATTGGCATGACCTACAAAGTCTTTTATGGAAGAGGGATAGACAAAATCGAAAAATATACCGTCATCTCTCTCAGGATCATCAAAGATTTCCGAGGAAGCATTTGGTTGTGATGCACCAGCCCGATCGTCAGCATTCTCCTCTTCTGGTTCTGATTCACCACTACTCCAAGCACTCATTATTTTGGCTCAAGGAAGGAAATTTCTGTTGAAGTCTGGTGATGGACTCTATGAGTTGTTACGCTGAATACCACAATTTTGTATGTATGGAAAGACCAACTCAAGATCAAAAGGTATGTTAGAAATGTAAATATATTGGTTCTCATATTCTCTCTCTGTATTGCTGTGTGTATGAGTGTGTGCGTGATTAATACATGTTGGTGGGAGCCGTTAGTTACTTTGAATGTGAGGCGTCAGTCGTAGTCGTGCTTCTCACTGTGCCTGAGCTAGTCACTCTTCTCTTGCGCATATACATACACTGCAGCAACTCAGTACACTGATAGAAGTCTTAGCGGACTGCCTGCTAAGAGGGGAGGTGTGCAGTCCGCTCATACTCAGCGGTAAACAGCAAGAGAAATGTTGGCGTTTTGAATCCCAACGAGCTGCGCGCGCACGATCGGTGGCTTTCGAAATGCCAACATTTTATTTCTATTTACCAAAAGTTTTCAAGCGTACTGCGCACGCTTGTAGTATACTGCGCACTCACACTTCGGCATGCAGTATACAAAAAGTTCTTTCAGTATACTTATTAAATAAAGATCAAACACATTTATATATTATCATAACGCTTTTTTATTAATTGCTACATAACTCAATTTAACAAGGTATTTCGTAGGAAAGATAGTAAAAATAAGTATCAAAGTGAAAAACGAGAAAAGATACTCAACTCAAACGATGGAATGAAAAGTACGAAAGTATTGTAACGGTAGAGTGACGGTAGAGTAACGGTTAGCAAAAGCTTGTCGCAAGCGAATCGTCGAGTCTTGTCTTTTCCCCGGACTTATACCGTTGAGACGACTGTTCTTGTGTCAGGACGCTCAACGACGGTGTTTCGCCACGTAGCGGTCGAGAGTGGAATTAGCCTCTCTTTCGCGTCGGTGGTTGCCTGTATGCAGGCGTTCTATAAGTGACTTATGTCACAGTATGAATACGCTTTTGTCAAGTGTATCCTCTATGATTTTGTACCTGGTGTCTTTCTATTATACGATCATGTTGAAATACTGTTTGAACTACGTCACTACGTTGTTTGTTATTATGATACTGTTTCAAAACGAATAGATAGAAACATATGCTCTGCTTATGTCATATGTATGCTCAGAAATCAAGCATTATTCCCTACTCACTACTTTTTCTTCTAGAATAAATTTCTAGTTTTCATTGTACGATCTAAATTATGATGAGATATACGTTTCTAGCAAGAAGTATTTCTGGTTGAATGAGACAATTCGGTGTCAAGTGTTCTCAAAAACATAAAAACCAATTTTAAATATTTCTCTGGGTATATTCTCAACCTGACCTTGGAGAAATCTTCATCTCTCTTTTTATTTGAGGTCAAAATGACGTAAAACCCGAACTCAGTAACCCTAAAAACATAAAGATATATCTTTTGCAATGATTCAAACCATATTGCTAGGTTTGACCATCAAATGACCTTCATTGACCTTGACTCTGAAGTGATAAGGTCAAACCAACTTCAGATACGAACTTAGGGCATCCATTTACTGAAGGATAAAGAGATATCCTAGCATTATGTTTTTGAGCCGATATATCGACTTTCCGGCCCTTTAAAGGTTAATGCCGAGTGCGTACAAGTCAAGGAATTCATCAAAACACTATAAACAAAAAGTTATAAGTAAATTTTGAATATTTGGTATTTCGAGGTTAGGTTTATCGAGTTTGATATCTAATTTTCATTCAAAGTTTATAAAGAAATAACAAACTCGAATGAATTTTCATGTTAAGAGGCGGTCGGAACCAAATCGGTGACTTGCGGTATATATCAAGTCAGCATTTTTCGCTTTACGATAATATTTTGTATATTTTTATGGCTTAAACTATTTCAAATTATTCTTTATATACATGACTAGAGGAAATGACTATATTTTTACCATATGCATAAGTAAATAAATTATTATAAGCATTTATTACAAATATCAAACTGACTTGACATATACCGCATGCAAAAAACTGTCGTGTCGATTGTTAGGTGGCATTTTTCGCTTTATAACAATATTTTGTATATTTTTGTGGCTTTAACTATTTTAAATTATTCTTTATATACATGACTAGAGGAAATGACTATATTTTTACCATATTAATAAATGAATAAATTATTATAAGCATTTATTACAAGCACCGAACTAAGTCACCGATTTGGTTCCGACCGCCTCTTAACTAAAATTATTGTATCAACATAGCTTTAGCGCGTACAAGTCATTACATTTGTATAAAAGATGAATTCAAAAAGATATCAATAAAATAAAAAAAAACAAAAATCAATTTCAATAACTCCGACATCCCGTTAAAAATAACTTCTAATTTCAAAATACTGTTGTACTCAGTGAAATACAAACGCAAACTAATCTTTGAGAAATATGTAGCTTATAAATATTCTAATAAATCGTATGTTTACTATTCTCCAGTGAAGAACAATAAACAAAAGAAATAAAGCGTAAATTATATTGTAATAAGTTATTTGTGTTTATATTGAAATATGTGTTTGCAATTAGATAAGTATTAGAATTCAAAATCACAAATTTAATTAAGATATTTAAAAATTTATATATCGACAGAGTGGACAAAATCAATGAATTTCAATAAAAATACCAAATGATGAAATTGAAGTTATGTTACCGAAACATGTTAATTTTATTACTGCTTGTTTTTGCTAGAAATTTAGAACTTTAGAAATTTTCAAAAGTGCGCACTGGACGAATCAATGAAAACTGTGTATCGTCGGAGTGGTCATGCAATAAAAATATTATTCAGTTTTTTATTAAAACAATCAAGTTTGAATACTGAAACTTATTTTTGAAATTTTTCATCAACTATATTTAACGGGATGTCGGAGCTGTAGCAATCAAGTTTTGCTTTTTTTATTTTATCAATATGTTTTTAAATTCATAAATTAAACTAATATAATGACTTGTCCGCACTAAAGCTATGTTAATGGAATAATTTTTGTTAAAATAAAAAATCATTTGGACTTGTTATTTTTTAATGAGCTTGGATTGGAAATTAGATATGAAGTTCGACAAACCTAACCTTAAAATACGATACATTGAAAGTTTTTATTATAACTTATTATGTATACTATTTTGGTGGATTTCTTGAGTTGTCCGCACTAGAGTTTAATCTTAAAATTTTTTTTTTATAGTAAAAAAACTCGATTGAACCCATCGTTTATTCATAAGTTAGGATTGGAAATATTATTAGAAGGCGAGCAGCTTCGTCATGCTCTTAAAAAGTATTTTTAAAAAGGAAAATTTTTGTTCACATTAGAATTTAAAAAAAATTGTATTCATACTCAAAAAATAAGTTAAAGAAGGCTATTGCAAACTCCGTCGAAATATTCACACTATGGTGGAACAAAATATAGATGCTTAGAAGCATATGATACACTTGTAGTCCAGTAGAATTAGACTTTTTGCATGACTTAATTAATAACAGGCAACTGAAGTGAAAAATGAGTTCATTAGGTCAAAAGATATTAAAATTTAGAAAGACCCTCAAAATTTGGGCTGGCATATTTTTTTAAACAACGTTTTTATGTAAAAAATTGTGAAAAATCGATGTTTTTTGGATTTAGCTCTTTTCGTTTTTTAATAGGGTATATGAAATTTATAATACTTATAAGGGTCTTCAAGACGAATAGTTTAAGCCCTATCACATTAAATTTCGTTAATAATTTATTTAAATAATCGCAAAAATATTGTCAAAAATCGTTAAATGTTCAATAATTTTTTATTCCATAAAAAAAAGAGCTACATGCTTGTAACTTTGTAAAAAGTTGCGTTCTATCATCCTTAAGTTCCCATAATTTTTTCAGCAAAAAATATTAATTTGTTTATGAGATATTCAATTTGTTCACTAGAAAGAGGTAAAATGTAGGCCTCAAATGGACCCTATTGCGGTCATTTTAGAAAGAAATGACCATTGTCATTTATGCTCTTTGACACTTATATTTAGTGAAAATAAAAAGTTTGATTGACATTTTTATTATTTTCGCTGTTTAAATGGCGATCGAAAAAAAAAATTTTTTTTCTTAATTGTTTTTTAAATTTATATATGAAAAAATGAAAATATTTAAATGCAACTTTTTCATTCTTGTTTCTTAAATTTTAACGCTTATTTTAAAAAAAAAAAACGTTATTCTGTGATAATTAGGAGCTGAGATAATTTTTTTTTTTTAAATTCGCCATTTGTTTATTTACAAAGATTAAGGAATGAAATTTTAATGACAGATCCTTTAATACTTGAACTTTGATATAAGATCATTTCTGATATTAAAATCAGTTTTTTAAAACCTTAAAAGATTGTTTTTAAGTATGCATAGTTTCAATTCTTTTTGAAGAGGGGAGGAACGCGTCATCTTTCGCAAGTACAGAAAAAATTTTTTCGATTACTTCAAATTTGTCTTGTGAAAAAATTTTCTATATCTCAGTGAAATATTAACCGATTTTGATGTTTCTTTTTTTAATCTGGGGTAGCGCGAGATAATATTAACAGTCGTTATACTTGTTTAATGATATAAATAAATTAATTTGTTATAAACAATAACAAAAAATATATGCATATTTTTGAAGCTATGCTTCTTACGCGACGTTACGGCAGGGGCACTAAATGTATAAAAATCGACAGTCCCAAATGTCACCCAGCGTGAATGAACGAATACGGCACAGGATGCCATTATTGCTATCAACATACAAACATTCTTTTTTCTCTTTCTTTCTTTCCCTCTCTCCCATTCCGCTTAAGAATATGCATGTATATACATATAAGAAAGATAAAGAAAAAGAGACTGCCTTGTTGTAACCGGCAAAGAAGGCTAGACATAGCCCCCTCCATTCGCGGCTACCTTTATTGTACATATAAGAGAAAGAAAGAGAGAGGGAGAGAGTCAATTCTTAAAGCCGGCGGACAGAGAAGGATAGACGCAACCCTCTCTATTCTTTATGAAAAAGAAAGAGAGAGGGAGAGAGTCAATTCTTAAAGCCGGCGGACAGAGAAGGATAGACGTAGAATACGATGATTAAATAAATAAATTATGTAAAAAACAGGAGTGGCAGTCGTGGGGACTGGCCGACAGAAGCTATGCTTCCAGTATATATACATAGAAATTAGGAAGCTTGACATTTGCAAAATTATAATTAATTTTTTAGTGAAAACGTTATTTTTCATTCGATGTATTATGTATTTAAAAATATATTAATAATGTAGTTTTTTATTAATATCAATTATTGAAAAAACATATATTTAGGTAAACGTAATTTTCGTCATGTGCATTGTAAATAGAAAAATACAAAAAAACGTTATTTTTCATTCGATGTATTATGTATTTAAAAATGTATTAATAATGTAGTTTTTTATTAATATCAATTATTAAAAAAACATATATTTAGGTAAACGTAATTTTCGTCATGTGCATTGTAAACAGAAAAATACAAAAATTTTATTAAATTTTATTAAATTTTCATTTTTTGTTATTAATGTAGTAATTAATAACAACTATATAAATATACACATATTAATAAACGGAGGAAGATAATGAGAGAAAATAAAAAAATTCTTGCCAAAAAAATATATTAAGATTATAATATTATAAATACAAACGCATATTTTCATACGTATACTAATTTTAAAATTTAAATTAAATAAATATTATTTACATAATTTATTTATTTAATCATCGTATTCTACGTCTATCCTTCTCTGTCCGCCGGCTTTAAGAATTGACTCTCTCCCTCTCTCTTTCTTTTTCATAAAGAATAGAGAGGGTTGCGTCTATCCTTCTCTGTCCGCCGGCTTTAAGAATTGACTCTCTCCTTCTCTCTTTCTTTCTCTTATATGTACAATAAAGGTAGCCGCGAATGGAGGGGGCTATGTCTAGCCTTCTTTGCCGGTTACAACAAGGCAGTCTCTTTTTCTTTATCTTTCTTATATGTATATACATGCATATTCTTAAGCGGAATGGGAGAGAGGGAAAGAAAGAAAGAGAAAAAAGAATGTTTGTATGTTGATAGCAATAATGGCATCCTGTGCCGTATTCGTTCATTCACGCTGGGTGACATTTGGGACTGTCGATTTTTATACATTTAGTGCCCCTGCCGTAACGTCGCGTAAGAAGCATAGCTTCAATAATATTTATTTAATTTAAATTTTAAAATTAGTATACGTATGAAAATATGCGTTTGTATTTATAATATTATAATCTTAATATATTTTTTTGGCAAGAATTTTTTTATTTTCTCTCATTATCTTCCTCCGTTTATTAATATGTGTATATTTATATAGTTGTTATTAATTACTACATTAATAACAAAAAATGAAAATTTAATAAAATTTAATAAAATTTTTGTATTTTTCTGTTTACAATGCACATGACGAAAATTACGTTTACCTAAATATATGTTTTTTTAATAATTGATATTAATAAAAAACTACATTATTAATACATTTTTAAATACATAATACATCGAATGAAAAATAACGTTTTTTTGTATTTTTCTATTTACAATGCACATGACGAAAATTACGTTTACCTAAATATATGTTTTTTCAATAATTGATATTAATAAAAAACTACATTATTAATATATTTTTAAATACATAATACATCGAATGAAAAATAACGTTTTCACTAAAAAATTAATTATAATTTTGCAAATGTCACACTTCCTAATTTCTATGTATATATACTGGAAGCATAGCTTCTGTCGGCCAGTCCCCACGACTGCCACTCCTGTTTTTTTTTTCATTTTTTATATACTTGTAATGTTTATTTTTATAATCTAATAAATAAGTTTCATTTCTTTTATGAAAAAATTAGATTATTATCTTTTTTACAGGCTAATAATTAATACAAACATTGCTCTTATCATAAAAATCCTGACATTATTAAAAATAATGTGAAGGCTTTTATGATAAGAGATATGTTTTTATTAATAATATTGTTTAAAAAAGAAAATAATTAAATTTTTTAGAGAAAAAGATATTATGTTTCATAAAATTATTAATACGAACGTTCCATTACGTAAAATATGAAATAAATTATTTTTTTCATATATATTGTTTATAATAAATTAATTTGTTTTGCTAAATAAAACAAAAATGATGGTACTTAACATTATCTCGCACAACCCCAGATCAAAAAAAGAAACGTTAAATTCGGTGAATATTCAAGGTCAGAAGCTTTTTTTTAATAATGTCAGGATTTTTATGATAAGAGCAATGTTTGTATTAATTATTAGCCTGTAAAAAAGATAATAATCTAATTTTTTCATAAAAGAAATGAAACTTATTTATTAGATTATAAAAATAAACATTACAAGTATATAAAAAATGAAAAAAAAATATGCATATATTTTTTGTTATTGTTTATAACAAATTAATTTATTTATATCATTAAACAAGTATAACGACTGTTAATATTATCTCGCGATACCCCAGATTAAAAAAAGAAACATCAAAATCGGTTAATATTTCACTGAGATATAGAAAATTTTTTCACAAGACAAATTTGAAGTAATCGAAAAAATTTTTTCTGTACTTGCAAAAGATGACGCGTTCCTCCCCTCTTCAAAAAGAATTGAAACTATACATACTTAAAAACAATCTTTTAAGGTTTTAAAAAACTGATTTTAATATCAGAAATGATCTTATATCAAAGTTCAAGTATTAAAGGATCTGTCATTAAAATTTCATTCCTTAATCTTTGTAAATAAACAAATGGCGAATTTAAAAAAAAAAAATTATCTCAGCTCCTAATTATCACAGAATAACGTTTTTTTTTTTTAAATAAGCGTTAAAATTTAAGCAACAAGAATGAAAAAGTTGCATTTAAATATTTTCATTTTTTCATATATAAATTTAAAAAACAATTAAGAAAAAAAATTTTTTTTTTCGATCGCCATTTAAACAGCGAAAATAATAAAAATGTCAATCAAACTTTTTATTTTCACTAAATATAAGTGTCAAAGAGCATAAATGACAATGGTCATTTCTTTCTAAAATGACCGCAATAGGGTCCATTTGAGGCCTACATTTTACCTCTTTTTAGTGAACAAATTGGATATCTCATAAACAAATTAATATTTTTTGCTGAAAAAATTATGTAAATTCCTTATTATGAACTTTTCAGAAGTCTAAGTATCATCAAAAAATTGTCAAACAAATACTAATTTAATTTGCGCAATATTCAATAGACTAATGTTAATTAGTTTATAAAAAAATGTATAAAAACATCGTTCAGCTATTTAATGTTAAACAACCCCCGTATTCTTTGACCGTGCATGCGCTTCTATTAAATCGAGATTCAATTAAAAATTTAAATAAATAGCGAAGAAAACAAATTTAATTTTACTCAGTAATCCATAACTTAGTGTTTAAAAATTATTAATACAAGTCAAAAATTATATTTACAGTGGACTCTCGATACAAGAGATCGCGATATAAGAGAATCCGAGCTCTTTCCCCTAAATATGAGCGTGGGCTTAAGTATTCGGATTCTCCCACCACTATGAAAGTGAGAGAGATAGAATATACACGCATGTTGAATAAAGCTCACACAACGAGACAGTGGGCGTGGCTATCACTCTTGACTCGAGCGTGTTGGGGACTCTTTGTATAAGAGAATTTCCAAAAAAATTCCTCTCCTACAGCCCCGTTGATTCTCTTGTATCGAGAGTCTACTGTATTTTATTTTATTTTATTATGCGCACTAATTTATCGTTTTAGAAAAAAATGAATAATAGCCTGATGTTATTATACTATCACTTCACTAAAACTTTAAAAGATGTTAACCTCACTATTTATAAAATATTTATTAAAAATAGTTTGACCAATAAGAAAATAATGGGAACGTATTTACAAATTATAAAGAACCTGATTTAAATAATTATTACAAATATTATAAGTATGATTATATATTTTGAAAAAAGTGAATTGTTATGAATTAGCGTTCATTTAAAAAAAAATCAATAATTTATTATTATAAACGAAATCAATTATCACATTTATTTATCAACACCTATTTATCACACTTGTTATTAATAATTATGACAAATGAACTTTAATTGTTAAAATTAATCGGTGATTAAAAATGTAGGTAAGATATCTTCTACGATTGGATGTAAAAGAATAAAAATATCTTATTTCAATTAAAGTAAACCGATGGAAATTGAAGTTTAAATAAAAAACAATGACATTCACCCATTTACCACTGCACATAGAATCAATTGCCAGATTTGCTCACGCATTGTAAATTGAAAGTTAAATGTCCAGGTAAAATCAAAAGAAAATCTCTATAATCTATTCAAGTCTTATCGCGAGATTAGTTTAGTAAGAAAAAGTATATCGGTAAGAATAAGTATCGACAAATAAAGAATTTAAATGCATCTATTTGCTAAAAATATTCTCAATATTCGTGACAAATGAAACGCAATTATTTAAATAAATTAATAATTTAAAATGCAGGTAGGATTTTCTTTACGATCGCTTTCAGGGTAACAAAAAAGTTTGATTGAGGAAACATAGATCGATAAAAATTAAATGCTAAATCAAAAGCAATGAGATTAACCCATTTACTACTGCACATACAATTAATTTTCCTTATGATAACTTATGGGATATCAAAACGATTTTATTGTAAGAATAGTAAATCGATGGAGATCAAAGTTTGAATAAGAAATAATAGAATTCATCTCTTCACTATTGTACATACGTACATACGATCAATTCCCAGATTCAATTACAGTAGACTCTCGATACAAGGGTATCAACGGGGCTGTAGGAGAGGAAATTTCTTGGAAATTCTCTTATAGGAAGAGTCCCCAACACGTTCGAGTTAAGAGTTACAGCTCCGCCCACTGTCTCGTAGTGTAAGTTTAATTTAACGTGCGTGTATACGAAGTAGACGCAGTAGCCACGCCTACTGATGCGTGTGGAATAGACTAGGGTTTTTTTGTTTAGCCATGTCTTATTCTATTGCTATACTGTGTCTCTCTCACTTACATAGTTGGTGGGGGAACTGTCATACTTAGACTCGGTGGAGAAACAGCTCGGATTCCCTTATATCGCGATCCCTTGTATCGAGAGTCCACTGTACGTTTTATGAATTTTCAGTACAATGCCTATATAAAATCAAAAGGGACTCTCTATCAATGATTAAAACTTTATCACGGCATTCGTTCAGTAAGAAAAAGTAAACTTATGAGAAATAGTATCAAAAGCTAAAAAATTATGATTCACCTATTTACTATAAGTATTATTATTATTCATAACAAATAAAACACAATTATTCAAATAAATCGATGATTCTTAAGAGCAGGTCGTATATCTCTGTCCTTTTCTAATCAAAGAATTAATTTTTTTTCAAAAACTAATAATTGTAGCAAAAATAAGGAGATAGCCCCATCTCGTATAATAAAAAGCAAGATTTTCTTTGATGAGGAAAAATTATTTTTATCGATTCATTTTGAAGAAAATCTTGAAAAACTTAAAAAATAGAGGTTAGGATGGACAATTCTGTTTTTCAAGGTTTTCTTAAAAACGAAGCGATAAAAATGATCTTTCCTCATAAAAGAGAATCTTGCTTTTTATTATACGAGATGGGGCTTTCTTCTTACTTTTTGCTACAGTTATTAATTTTTGTGAAAAAATCAATTCTTTGATTAGAAAAGGACAGATATACTCGACCTCCTCTTAATATAGGTCGGATTTTTCTTATGATCACTTCTGGGATGTCAAAACGATTTCATTGTAAGAATAGTAAATCGATGGAGATCAAAGTTTGAATAAGAAATAATAGAATTCACCTATTTACTATCGTACGTACATACATACTACCAATTGACAGATTCAATCACGTTTCATGAATTTTCAGTAGAATGCCCAGGTAAAATCAAAATAAACTCTATATAAATGATGAAAACTTTATCGCGGCATTTGTTCAGTAAGAAAAAGTAAATCGATGACAAATAATATTTACAAGTAAAGAAATAAAATTCACTTATTTACTACAAGTATTATTATTGTTATTATAATTATTCATAACAAATAAAACCCAACTATTTGAATAAATCGATGATTCATAATACGGGTCGGATTCACCTTATGATCTCTTCTATGATGACAAAACGATTTCATTGTAAGAATGGTAAATCGATGGCGATCAAAGTTTGAATAAGAAATAATAGAATTTATCCATTTACTACGGTACATACAATCGATTGCCAGATTCAATCACGTTGAATGAATTTTCAGTAGAATGTCTAGGTAAAATCAAAATAGACTCACTATAAATGATTAAAGTTTTATCACGGCATTTGTTCAGTAAGAAAAAGTAAATCGATGAAAAATAATATTGACAAATAAAGAAATGAAATTCACTTATTTACATCAAGTATTATTATTATTATTCATAACAAATAAACATAATTATTTAAAGTAAAAAAAAAATTCATAAAACGTGATTAAATCTGGCAATTAATCGAATGTACACCCACCGTTTAGTATATTTTTCCGAACGTGTACATCGAATGGCAACGTCGCATGTATAATCCATGGCGAAAGAATGTTCTTTGTGCACAGAGTTTCGCATCTCAGCTATTTTTTACTACTTTATGATAATGAAGATTTTTATGGCTAATATCCCGCGAAAAATGTAGATGGTGATTCAATCAATTGTTTAAAATAAATATGAATTAATTTTTTTTCAAATCTTCATTATAGATGACGTAAGCTGAATAATGAAGTAGCTAATATGCGAAACTTTGTGCACGAAAAATAACATTCTTACGCCATGGATTAAATATGCGACGTTGCCGTTCAACGTGCACGTTCGAAAAAATATCCTTAACGGTGGGCGTACGTATGTACGATAATAAATAGGTGGATTCTATTATTTTTTATTCAAACTGTGATTTCCATCGGTTTACTATTCTTAAAATGAAATCGTTTTGACATCCCATAAGTGATCATAAGGAAAATCCGACCTGTATTAAGAATCATCAATTTATTTAAATAATTGTGTTTTATTTGTTATGAATAATAATAATACTTGTAGTAAATAGGTGAACCATAATTTTTTGAAGTTAATACTTCTTTTGGCGCGCCTAGAAAATTTGCTGAGCATAAAAATCCAAGTTACCGACACGTTACATTTTAGTATGTGTTTTGTGCGTGTGACCCTATCTGTGCACGCATACACAACTAAATTATAAGAATAAGAGAGGGAAGGAACACTATACTATACCAAGCAGCCTGGATTAGAGAGAGAGAGAGAAAGAGAAAGTATAGCAAGCAAATACGCACTACACAGGCTAAGTATGGAAGAAGAGAGAGAAGGCACATCGGCGCATCAGCGTACAAATCGTTGTGTGTATGCTATTTGGGTATTGGGTTACTACATGAGCGTTCAGTATGTATAAGACGCGCACTTATACGCAGATACATCTTTAACGGCCACTTGATGATTTTTATCCTAATGCGTTAATTATTAAAAACTTCCTGTATGTTTGTATCATGTATGTATCATGTACGTATGAGCACTATATATATATATATATAGATATAGCGCTCCTTCAAACAGTATTGTCTCTGATAGTCGCACAACAAATATCATAAAAACAAATAAAATTAGATACAAAATACTCACTTTTTATTTTTTCCTTTTTAAATTAATGATTAGAAAAAAATTCAAACGGAAACCGAAAGGATTTTCAAAAATCTAATATTCATTACAGATGTTTTTTCTGTTACGAGACTTTTCAATAAAGTTACAAGTGATCGTATATATTGTTAAGCATGTAAACAATCAAATTCGAATCAAAATTATTCAAATAATTTAAATATTTTTACACGCTTTTATTAAGCTTGCTTTCACGTCTGTCTGTCTGTCTGTCTGTCTGTCTGTCTGTAATCGAATCTTGCACGCTCGATTTGAGGCATTTTTTGTCGATGAAAATTTCTGAAATTTTACACAGACGTGGATCTCCGATGACAATGTAATAATCCATTGTCAGGTCGGCGATGACGGGTGTGCAAAGTCATCTCCGAGGAAGTTTAAGTGGAAAGGCTATCTTTGGGTGGAGGCGAGTTGATGGAATGTTGTTGAGTTGATAGTTGTAGAAAATGCATAGGGGATAGGCGCTTGCATAGGGGATATGCGAATGTACAGCTGGAAATATAGAGGATAGGAGGATCAAAAGGAATAGGGGAATATATAGGGGGTAGGGGAATATATAGGGGGCAGGGGAATATATAGGGGATATGGTAATGTATAGAAGATACAATTAAGTACAAACTTTTGAAAAAAAATTACTCATAGAAAATTCAATTTTAACTAAAAAGTAGATAATAAAAAATTTTAAAAAAACATTTCTAAAACACGCTTTTATAACGGAGAAAATACACTAAAAAGTATTAAATAAATTAATTAACTTCCTTGAACTTACTTTTATACAGTTCATTGCGATAATTAAAAGAAAATTTTACAACGAAAATTCAAAAATAAAAGTGTGGGCGCTGAATTAGATTTACTAAAATTAGCGCCCACACTTTTATTTTTGAATTTTCGTTGTAAAATTTTCTTTTAATTATCGCAATGAACTGTATAAAAGAAATTTCAAGGAAGTAAATTAATTTAATTAATACTTTTTAGTGTATTTTCTCCGTTATAAAAGCGTGTTTTAAAAATGCTTTTTTTTAATTTATTTTTTCTTCAAATTTCTTTAAAAAACTAAAATTTATTTCTAGGAAAATGATGATAATATATATAATATGTCAAACGTAATTGTTAATAAAATTTAATCTTTTGATGTTTCGATTGTTTATAACTTTATTAAAAAGCATCAGAACAAAAAAAAATCATCAGAGTTGAATTTTTAATTTTTTTAAATTCTCTTCATTTCTGTTTGAATTTTTTAGTAATTATTAAAATTTATACAATTAAAAAAATTTTTTTTAATTTGAAATTCTTACAAATTTTAAAAGTATAAAAATAAAATAAAATTTTATTCACTTTAATTTACTTTTTTCATTTTTTTTTGTGTGACAAGTAGAACCAGGGTCAATACTATTTGAATAAGCGCTTTTCATCTAAATTTTTTCTTGTGAATTTCTGATGGTAGACTGAGGTTAGTTATCAGTAGGCGAACGTAGGCAAATCGCGAATAAGTTTACAAATAAAAGCCATGTCACACTGCTTAGACCTAAAGTGTAGAATAGTCTTACGAATATTTCCCGTCATTGATCAATTGAAATTGCTGGTAGATATACTGAAAAGCTAAATTCTAATATTTTAACATGTTAACATATTTAGTGCTTGATTCAAAGTTTTAACGGCAGGCCGGAGTAGAACCTGATACCGACCGAGAAAAAATTGAGTTGTTTGTTATTTACTCAAGTATTAATCGGTGTATCTTCAAAATAATGGTTGATCGCAATAGATATTATTATTATGAATATCTATGCACAAGAAAAACTAATCTACTGATTTGTTTTGAGAAAAGTAAGGAACGCCGAAGTAAAAGATTATGTTTATAATATTTTCGCGTTCCTTACTTTTCTCAAAAACAAAGCGATAGATTTTTTTTTCTTGTGCATAAATATTTGTAATAATAATATCTATTGCGCTTAACCTTCAATTTGCAGATACACCGATTAATACTTTAGTAAATAACAAAAATGCCAATTAGACAAGGACAGCGAATCCGGCCTGCTCTTAAGAAAAATATCGACTAAACTATAGTTAAGAACTGCAATTATAATTCACATCGCACTGTACATTTTTTTAATATTTTTAAAAAATTATGAAAAAAAATATTAAGAAGAGGTCACGTATCTCTGTCCTTTTCTAATCAAAGAATTGAGTTTTTTTACAGAAACTAATAATTTTAGCAAAAAATGAAGAGAAAGCCGCATCTCGTAATAAAAAAAGCAATATTTTCTTTGATAAGAAAGAATTAATTTTATTGCTTCGTTTTCAAGAAAACCTTGAAAAACTTAAATCATAGAGGTTAGAGTGGACAAATTGGTTTTTCAAGGTTTTCTTGAGAACGAAGCAATAAAATTAATTTTTTGTTATCAAAGAAAATATTGCTTTTTTTGATACACGATGCGACTTTCTCTTCGTTTTTTGATAAATTTATTAGTTTTTGTGAAAAAATCATTTCTTTGATTAGAAAAGGACAGAGATACGTGACCTCCTCTTAATTATATTTTTGGCTATTATTGAGTTAAGTTTTAAATTTGCAAAAAAAAAGATTATTATAATATGCGATTCCCATATTGAATATAATAATTAGCATATGACTGATTCCATTAAGATTCGTGCAGGCCGTCACTGATCGAACTTTTTTTTCTCTTCTAAGTGATAAAAACACCTTTCAATATGTATATGAAGATGAAATTTACCTTATAGAACGCCCGAAAATATGTTTTTTCCTCGCTACAGCGTATTTAGTGTAGGGTGTAGAAATGAAAATTAAAAAATTGAAAATGAACCTCAATTTTCAAATTGTCGTAGCTCCGTCGATTTTTTACCTTTCTGGGCGTTCTTTTAATGAAAATGGGCGAAATTTTGTCTAGTTTTAAATGCCGTTTCGATTGATACGAGTTGATCTGTCTGAGTTATTCATGAAAAACCGAAAAAAGCGATTTTTTTCAAACGCAATTTTCTTAAAAACTATTTTTTCTTTGTTGAAATTTTTATGTTTTTATATATGAAAAATACTAACTTTAACCTTAAGAGGACCGGAAAACCACTATAGTGGCGTGACCCCTGATCGACCTTTACCCCAAAGTCAATTAGTGATATCAGATACCTTTTTGGACCACTTTCTTAGAGCGATCACAAATCTCAAATACCGGTCCTCTAAAGGTTAAGGATAGGTGAGAATATGCCATTTTGCCTAACTTTTTTTAAACAGATTTTTAAACGTTTTTTTTATATTTTCCATTTTAAAGCATTAATACCATGGTGCATCATGCCATTTTTCCAACTATTACGTCTTTTTATGAGTGAAGTTTTAAACGTTCGTATCAACGAAAAATTTATTTTTCTTTTCCAGTCCGGGAAATGACTGAAATTAGATTATAAGGACCTAAAATGATGCCATATAAATTTTCAGCAAGTTTCTATGTCCGGAACCTTTTTAAAATGGCGGCTGAACATATGAAAAATTCAATAAATAGAGAAAGAATATTCCTTTCTACATTCCAGTCTCGGAGATGATTGGATATTAAAATTAAGCATAAAACAAAGCCCAATATAAATTTTCAGCTAGTTTCTATGTCCGAAACATTTGCAAAATGGCGGCCAAACATATAAAAATTTCAAATAATAGAGAAATAAATACTGATTTCTACATTCCAGTCTCGGAGATGATTGTATATTGAAATTAAGCATAAAACGAAGCCCTATATAAATTTTCAGCTAGTTTCTATGTCCGGAACATTTTCAAAATGGCGGCCAAACATATAAAAATTTCAAATAGAAGAGAAATAAATACTGATTTCTACATTCCAGTCTCGGAGATGATTGGATATTAAAATTAAGCATAAAACAGAGCCCTATATAAATTTTCAGCTACTTTCTATGTCCGGAACATTTTCAAAATGGCGGTTGAAAATACAATGAACACATTTAATAGAGAAAAAAATTCTGCTTTTTACATTCCAGTCTCGGAGATGACGGAATATCAAAATTAAGCATGAAACTAAGCCGTATATAAATTTGTAGCTACTTTCTATATCCGGAACATTTTCAAAATGGCGGCCAAACATAGGAAAATTTCAAATGATACGGAAATAAATACTGATTTATACATTCCAGTCCCGGAAATTATTGGATATTAAAATTAGGCACGAGAATAAATCGTGTATACATTTCCAAGCATTTTCTATTTCCGAAAAATTTTCAAAATGGCGGTTGAAAATACATTAAACACAATTAATAGTGGGAATAATTCTGCTTTTTACATTTTAGTCTCGGAGATGACGAAATATCAAAATTAAGCATAAAACTAAGCCGTATATATATTTTTAGCTACTTTCTATATCCGGAATATTTTCAAAATGGCGGTTGGTAATACAATGGACACAATTAATGGAGGAAAAAATTCTGCTTTTTACATTCCAGACTCAGAGATGACGGAATATCAAAATTAAGCATAAAACTAAGTCGGATATACATTTTTAGCTACTTTCTATATCTGGAACAATTTCAAAATGGCGGTTGAAAATACAATGAACATAATTAATGGAGAAAAAAATTCTGCTTTTTACATTTTAGTCTCGGAGATGACGAAATATCAAAATTAAGCATAAAACTAAGCCGTATATATATTTTTAGCTACTTTCTATATCCGGAATATTTTCAAAATGGCGGTTGAAAATACAATGGACACAATTAATGGAGAAAAAAATTCTGCTTTTCACATTCCAGTCTCAGAGATGACGGAATATCAAAATTAAGCATAAAACTAAGCCGTATATAGATTTTTAGCTACTTTCTATATCCGGAACATTTTCAAAATGGCGGTTGAAAATACAATGAACACAATTAATGGAGAAAAAAATTCTGCATTTTACATTCCAGTCTCGGAGATGACGGAATATCAAAATTAAGCATGAAACTAAGCCGTATATACATTTTTAGCTACTTTCTATATCCGGAACATTTTCAAAATGGCAGTTGAAAATACAATGAACACATTTAATAGAGAAAAAGATTCTGCTTTTCACATTCCAGTCTCGAAAATGACGGAATATCAAAATTGAGCATAAAATGTATAAAGCAGAATAATTCCCACTATTAATTGTGTTTATTGTATTTTCAACCGCCATTTTGAAAACGTTCCGGAAATAGAAAATGCTTGAAAATGTATATACGATTTATTTTCGTGCCTAATTTTAATATCCAATCATTTCCGGGACTGGAATGTATAAATCAGTATTTAATTCCGTATTATTTGAAATTTTCCTATGTTTGGCCGCCATTTTGGAAATATTCCGGATATAGAAAGTAGCTAAAAATTTATATACGGCTCAGTTTCATGCTTAATTTTGATATTCCGTTATCTCCGAGACTGGAATGTAAAAAGCAGAATTATTCCCACTATTAATTGTGTTTATTGTATTTTTAATCGCCATTTTGAAAATGTTCCGAAAATAGAAACTGCTTGGAAATGTATATACGATTTATTTTCGTACCTAATTTTAATATCCAATCATTTCCGGGACTGGAATGTATAAATCAGTATTTAATTCCGTATTATTTGAAATTTTCCTATGTTTGGCCGCCATTTTCGAAATGTTCCGGATATAGGAAGTAGCTTAAAATTTATATACGGCTTAGTTTTATGCTTAATTTTGATATTCCGTCATCTCCGAGACTGGAATGTAAAAAGCAGAATTTTTTTCTCTATTAAATGTGTTCATTGTATTTTCAACCGCCATTTTGAATATGTTCCGGAAATAGAAAATGCTTGAAAATGTATTTACGATTTATTTTCGTGCCTAATTTTAATATCCAATCATTTCCGGGACTGGAATGTATAAATCAGTGTTTAATTCCGTATTATTTGAAATTTTTCTATGTTTGGCCGCCATTTTGGAAATGTTCCGGATATACAAAGTAGCTAAAAATTTATATACGGCTCAGTTTCATGCTTAATTTTGATATTCCGTCATCTCGTCGACTGGAATTTAAAAAGCAGAATTTTTTTCTCTACTAAATGTGTTCATTGTATTTTCAATTGCCATTTTGGAACTGTTCCGGATATAGAAAGTAGCTGAAAATTTATATAGGACTCTGTTTTATGCTTAATTTTAATATGCAATCATCTCCGAGACTGAAATGTAGAAATCAGTATTTATTTCTCTATTATTTAAAATTTTTATATGTTTGGCCGCCATTTTGAAAATGTTCCGGATATAGAAAGTAGGTGAAAATTTATATAGGGCTCTGTTTTATGCTTAATTTTAATATCCAATCATCTCCGAGACTGGAATGTAGAAATCAGTATTTATTTCTTTATCATTTGAAATTTTAATATGTTTGGCCGCCATTTTGAAAATGTTCCGGACATAGAAACTAGCTGAAAATTTATATAGGGCTTCGTTTTATGCTCAATTTTAATATCCAATCATCTCCGAGACTGGAATGTAGAAAGGAGTATTTTTTCTCTATTCATTGGATTTTTCATATGTTCAGCCGCCATTTTGAAAAGGTTCCGGACATAGAAACTTGCTGAAAATTCATATGGCATCATTTTAGGTTCTTATAATCTAATTCCAGTCATTTCCCGGACTGGAAAAGAAAAATAAATTTTTCGTTAATACGAACGTTTAAAACTTCAGACTCATGTCTTTTTACAATTTGTTTATGCTTTTATTTATTAATTTATCAAAAATATTAACAAAAATCTTTAAAATAAACCCTCGATCAAATTTTTGTATCAATTAGAACCGAAGTTACGATGATTTTAAGTTTATAAAAATAGAAACTTTTTTGTTAATAATTACAATTTTTTATTCAGTTTTTAATTTTCTGCCCACGATTTAAATTTCTTCTGTAGAGAGTGACACATGCCACCGCTAGATGGCGACGATTCACTTTTTGCTTTCTCATTAACGACTTGACGCATTCAAGAATATAAGACAAGTAACATCAAAAATAAAATTGTCTAACAGAAAATATTTTTTTTTGCTCTGTCGAAGAACTAATTAATAATAATGGCATCACTGGTTTTTAATACTAAGTGTATGGATTTGAAAGAAAGGCACAAAAAAGATATTTTCGATTGCTCCAAAAATCTGTATAGAGAATTAGGTGAGCTAACGGAGTCTTTGAAACGCTTGTATCCGAATACTTCTCTTTCTAGAAAGGATAAAGTATGTCCTTCATGTTACAGAATATTTTTAGATGAAGTGAAAATACGCCTATTTCATCTACCTCAAACAGGCAACAATCTTCGGAAGAAGTCTTTTATAGTAAGGCTGTGGTAGAGCAGTTCAATCCGACTTCCAGTAATTTTGAATTAAAAATTCCACCAATCAAAATGCCTCAGAGTATCCATACAAAAATGCGAAAATCCTATGCTCTTCGAAAAAGAAAACAAATAAACGATGCATTTTATTCACAAATAGCAAGTAAAATTATGAAAATCTACGATATAACGGATTTACCCACATTAAATGAAAATTACGAATGTGAAACATATGATAAATGGCTCGAAAATATTAAAATTGCTTTAGATACTTGTTCAAATTTTCTTGAGAAAGTGCGGTTATTAAGTCTTATACCAAGCAACATTTCCAAAAATTATTTATAATCAGTTTAATCAAATGTAACTGTTTATATGATTGTTCAAGCAAGATAATTGGTAAATAATAAAGATGTTTACAAAAAGCCTGAGAACTATTGTGGCCATTCTTTGGATAGTAAAATTATAACGAGAGTGAAAAATTATTATTCGAACGATAATTTCAATTGTTCTCGTCAAAGTGCAAATAAAAGTGACACAATATCGGTTAAAGAAAATGGTATAAAAACTAAAAAAGTTAAAAGCTTCCTTACGCGAAGCATAAAAGAAATATTTATTTATAGAAGAAAATCCTGAAAAAAAAAAATTGGTAAATCAATACTCTATGCCTTAAGACCAAAGTGGGTTATACCCCATCCACCAAACGATTCGTTTCTTTGCGATTATTGCGAGAACCTGAAACTTACGTTGGGTGCTTTAAATAAATATAAAAACGAGAATAAACATGACATTGCAGATTTGGAATTGAAAATAAATTCTTTACTTTTTTGTTCAAAAGATGATATGAAATGTGCACTAAAAAAATTTAAAGAATACCCAATTGGAGTTAGTATTTATTTAAAAGTGATTTCTTTGACAGAAGAAGATTTATACGGAGAAATAACTTTATTAGACAATTTTATTTTTGATCTTACTTGTTTTATATGCTTGAATGCGTCAAGTCGTTAATGAGAATGCAAAAAGTGAATCGTCGCCTTCAAGCGGTGGCATATGTCACTCCCTACAAAGTAAAATTAAATCGTGGGCAGAAAATTAAAAACTGAATAAAAAATTTTAATTATTAACAAAAAAATTTCTATTTTTATAAACTTAAAATCATCATAACTTCGGTTCTAATTGATACAAAAATTTGATCAAGGGTTTATTTTAAAGATTTTTGTTAATATTTTTGATAAATTAATAAATAAAAGCATAAACAAATTGTAAAAAGACGTAATAGTTGGAAAACTGGCATGATGCGCCATGGTATAAATGCTTTAAAATGGAAAATATAAAAAAAATGTTTGAAAATCTGTTTAAAAAAAATTAGGCAAAATGGCATATTCTCACCTATCCTTAAAGCTAGTATTTTTCATATATAAAAACATATAAAAATTTCAACAAAAAAAAATAGTTTTTGAGAAAATTGCGTTTGAAAAAAATCGTTTTTTTCGTTTTTTTTAAATGCCGTTTCGTATTAGTCGAAACGGCATTTAAAACTAGACTAAATTTCGCCTGTTTTTATTAAAAGAACGCCCAGAAAGGTAAAAAATTAACGGAGCTACGACAATTTAAAAATTGAGGTTCATTTTCAATTTTTTAATTTTCATTTCTACACCCAACACTAAATACGCTGTAGCGAGGAAAAAACATATTTTCGGGCGTTCTATAAGGTAAATTTTATCTTCATATACATATTGGAAGGTGTTTTTATCACTTAAAAGAGAAAAAAAAATTCGATCAGTGATGGCCTGCATGAATCTGAATGAAATAAGTCATATACTACTATAGGTTTTTATACATACTATGATTATTTTAAATATTTAGTTAAATGTTCAACTATTTTAATTTCCGTTACTGTTTTTTATAGTGATCAAATTCAACTTTTTATATTTACAATATATATAATGATGTACAAATATAATAAAAATAATAAATTTTATTGAAATCAATAAAAGATGATTATTTTTTAACGTCATAATTTTGATTATTGATTAATGGTTTATTTGCCGACTTAAAAATTTGTTACTTATTTCAAGTAATTGACCCTTGTAGTGTATGTATGATATATGATACTCATTGTATTACATGATATAGTGAAGAGTTCTTTATGTTTTTAACCTATGATTTGACAATATTATAAAGATTTGTAATTGTCATTAGTAATAATCCATTTACCATATTTTTTTATAATAGTAAAGATTTTTGTTAATTACGAAAATCTTTATTTCCCATTTTTTTAACATGATAAGAAATAGCTTTATGAATTTTAAAAATAAATTATTTTGCATAACTTCCACTAAATAAGTTGCAAATATATTTAGGAAGCCTTTTCTTAACTCAGAACTCGCACTCATCTATTTCATGAGTTACAAATTTGTATTAGGTAAACATATATATTTTTTATGAAATTTTTTTTATCAAATCATTAAAAAATTATAATAAATTAATTCCTTTGATATTTATTAGCATTATATGCTTTTTATTTAAACAATTCCTGCATACTTCTGAGTAGCTTAGTAAGTTGCAAATGTATTTAGGAGGCTTTCTCTTTACCCAAAACTACCATTATTCTACTTCATGAGTTGATAATTTGTTGTGCGTATACATATTTATTTAATATAAAATATATTTTTAAGCAAAGCGTGACGGAAAATTGTTTATTCTATAAGAAGCAAGACTGTCACTAAACCAAATGAAGTATCAACTTCTGTCGGCCAGTCCCCACGACTGCCACACTTAGTTTTTTTTAAGATACGACTATTTTCCACTTAGCTACAAAATTTTGAATTTTGACCAATTTTTACATAGGCTGACGTCACCAATTTTTGTGTTACCAAAAGATACTTTGAAATAAAAATACTTCCTTACGAGTACCCAAATTGGCCGTCGCTTTTATTCAAAGTTTAACGAGTGTTACTTCGCACTCGCACGAAGTTGTATTTTATTTAGTATGAATTTGAGTTGCTTGTTTAAATCGTACGCCACCAGGATGCCATGCCCAGTGGATTCGAATTTCTATGCCAAGTAATTCATAAATTCCTGAAAAAATTGTGCATAAATTGAAGGAAGAATACAAGACTAAGGAAAGTAATGCCTCATGCATCTCTTTTCTCGCGTGACTCTAGTATCGATGTACACTTGCAAGCGTGGTTAAAGACACAAGCCGGTGCTTTACTATCTTACACACGCGCTTGCAAGGTCTGGTTTATGGATGAATCGCCTCTTTTGTCGCAGTTTAAGTTTATTAGAGAAAAAAACTAAACTTTCACTAAAATCAACTTAATAAACTCACGATAAAAGCGATTCTCTAGGAGGTCACGTATCTTCGTCCTTTTCTAATCAAAGAATCATTTTTTTTGCAATAACTGATAACTTGAGCAAAAAATAAAGAGATAGCCTTATCTCATATTACAAAAAGCAATATTTTCTTTGGTGAGCAATAATTGATTTTATCTATTCGTTTTCAAGAAAACCTTAAAAAACAAAATTGTTTACCCTAAACTCTATGTTTCGAGTTTTTCAAGGTTTTTTTGAAAACGAAACAATAAAATTAATTTTTTCTCATCAAAGAAAATATTGCTTTTTGTAATACGAGATGGGGCTATCTCTTTATTTTTTGTTAAAGTCATTAGTTATTGCAAAAAACTTAATTTTTTGATTAGAAAACGACAGATATATTTGACCTGCTCTTAATTGAAAAAAATTTCTTTATACACTTAAAGAAATCTTAAGCAATCTACATTTAAAGACTATTACACGTCTCGCTAATTATCTGTATACGTGTGAAGTATATATCACTAAGAGTGATATATACATATATACTATTAGAACAAAGAATAATGATGTAGAAAATCGTAAAAGAAAGACAATCACAGCATACATATGAGTATATAAAAAGATTATAAAAAATGTCAGAATTAACTTAAGTAAATTTTATAATCATAATCGAAAAATTTTATCACGTAGTAATTAAATATGATTTGACCTTCCAAAATTTTATTAAAAAAGAAAGATTGTATTACCGGTAGTTCGTATGTCTAATCATAGTCTAAAACTACGCAATAAAATTATCTCGTTATGATTATAAAATTTACTCATTATATTAATATCGAGCGAAGGCTGCTATTTTTTTTGTTCATATAAATTATGAAAAACACGATTAGACAAAGATTTTTCCTTTTAATTTTTTATCTCTATAACTTGCTTCCAGTAAACCAAAATTGGAACAACTGTCTACTCAAGCTGAAAAATATTTAAATTCAGCTAACTTTGGCAACACTGAAAAAAATAAGAAGCTTCTGTTTTGTACTCAAGTAGATATTGCTTAGGAGACTCCAATAACGAATTTTCATAAGTTAATTTAATTATTTTAAATAACTAAAATGTAAATAATAATATTTTTTTTGTTAAATTAACATTATATCATTATAATAAAGACATCTGAAAAGTATTAATCAATTTCAAATTGAAATTATTTGAAACTATAAGTTTTTCAAATTGATGCGATCAAAGTGAGGTTATGATTCTTTACATCAATAAATATTAAAATTTAAAAATAGTTTCGATGTGAAAATTCATTTCTTTTAATTTAATAATAATTGAGCAGGCCGAACTATCTGTCTTTGTCTAATAGAGTTTTTTATCATTTGTCGAAACACCATCCGTTGTATCAGGAAAAAAATAGTAGCCCCCGCTAGATATTAGTATAGTAAGTAAATTTTGTAATAACAATCAAATTATTTTGTCGCGTAATTTTTGAATAATATAAGACTTACTAACAAACCAGAATATAACCTATCTTTTTTGGTAGGTCACATATTATTTAATAACTACACAATAAAATAATTTGATTGTTATTACAAAATTTACTTATTATACTAATATCTAGCGGGGGCTACTATTTATTTCTTGATACAACGGATGGTGTTATGTAAATGATGGAAAACGCTATTAGACAAGGACAGATAGTTCAGCCCCCTGTTAAAAATTGGATTACTTTCTACCGACAAATATAAACGATTTTCTAAAAAGTCAACTTTTGACATAAACTGTATAGCCCTTAAAACCTTAATATTTAACATGAACAACATAAATTAATTATATAATCCACATTAAAATTTCCTTAAAAACATCATTTTTTACTTTATCATTAGTCCAGTTACAATAAAAAAATATTTTCAATCCATTCCATTTTCGAACAGGCGAAATAGCCACATAAAGTTGATTGCAAATAAAAGAATATTTGTGATGATCTACACCATTATTATTAAATTTTATTCCTGAGCCTATTTAATTGTCACAGCAAAAGCTAATTTAACAGGGGGTTGCCGTCTTTTAAACGTAAGAGGATAATTCTTTTTAAAATACTAAGTGATTCGATTCAAAAAAACTTCTTCACTAGTTTTATCACCAGTTAATATTTTGCGCTCAAGCAAATTATTTTCTAAATCCGATGTACGTAATCAAGTATCGTTACATGAATCTTCATCGATTTCGTATAAGCATTACAATAGCATTTATTTTTAGATGCAATTTATGAAAAGGTAAACATTGAGAATTGAAAGTGTTAAGATACTCTGGCATCAATACTTCAGTCATTGATCTATTATCATCACAATTGCTAGCTGAATCAATACTTGTATATGAACCTTTACCATTCCAATATAACATCGAAACAAGTTCATCATTAATTTCATTTACATTAATATTTAGAGGAGATAATATAGCAGTCGAACACATTTCTAATCTGAACAAATGATTGATTTCTGATTAAGCGGAGGTCACATGCCCTGGTAGAAACGTTAAGCATATAATCAGTATGTCATACCGTATTTTATAGGCGGACGTGATCTTATGCTGATTGATATCGCGATAAACCCTAACGTTGGTTAATGTATCATACGGATAGTATTGAAAGGATATCGTTGACTTTTTAATCATATTTTATCTGAAAATCATAAGAAGTATAATAAAATATTTAATAATAAATATATTTTGTGGTTAGGG
The DNA here is from genome assembly GCA_017163975.1 of Anastatus disparis. Classification (NCBI taxonomy): domain Eukaryota; kingdom Metazoa; phylum Arthropoda; class Insecta; order Hymenoptera; family Eupelmidae; genus Anastatus; species Anastatus disparis. The sequence goes on along the minus strand of JAFFSR010000224.1, from coordinate 3,284,362 downwards.
AGCTCATAATAAACAATAGCAGAATTTAACGGTGTTCAAAAAATAATAATAATTCATATTCATTTTAAATGGTTTATTATAAAAATACATTATTACATTAAAATAACAAACATTTTTACATGATTTTTTCATAACTCACACTATGCTCATAACTTTCATCATTGTTTTTGGAACTCATAGAATCAAAGTCACTAGTATCAGAAAATTCATTGATAGGCGATCGTAACCATTCGCCGCTTGATATAGGGTGGCGGTGCGATAAGGTGAGAGAAATATATAGAATATTTTTTTTCCAACGCGGTGAGCAAAAACCGATTTTCAGCGCCTATTTTGAGTGAGCAAAATAACACATTCCTTCACTTGGTGGAGGAATGTGGTATTTTGCTCACTCAAAACAGGCACCGAAAATCGGATTCCGATTACCTTGTTGGGAAAAATTCTATGCCTCGTGGCAAAAGAGGTCATCCACTCGACAAAACGACTCGTGAGGGAATGACCTATTTTTCTCACTAGTAGAATAATGTACTATTATTCAGCGACTTGTAATTTACGGAGATAATAATATACTTCTAACGTTGTCAAAAGCAATAGCCATATATATATGTAGAATAATGATTGATGCTAATCTCATTTGAAAAGTCTAAATTATTGTCATAAAACAAAAAATGCAGCACCTGGTAGAACCGATGTAAACATATGGGTATTTTTCCTAAGTGCGATAGAAAAAATAATATTAAAGAACGATATATGCTCATTCTTACGCCAGCTTTACTTCGCACTGCATTTTTCGTTATATAACAATAGCTTAGACTTTTCAAACAAGATTATCATCAATAATTATTCTACATATGGTTGTGTCTTCAAATAAAGTCCAAATCACAGTTAAAAACTTTTTTTTCTTAAATTCTTAAATTAAAAAATTTTGATTTAGTGAGTATGTTAATTTGGTTATTTCAAATAAGATCTCACCCTTTGTCGAACTTGAATATTTATATTGTTTTGGACTGATAAAAAGTATACTGTCAACGGAGTTACATATTATTAACTTCTTATCTGAATTTTCCAGTATTTTTCGCATAATTTGAAAAATGAAAATAATAATAATAATTATTATTATAATACATGAAATGTTATATATTAAATAATAATTATTATATTAATAATAAACATGATAATAATAATCAAACAGACATTATTATTTTTTCAACAGCAGCTTTTGAAGGCACAAGGTACAATGCATCTATTACGATTCGCTATTACACTTGCGCAATAGACAGTGTCAATATGTAAACAAACCAAGTATACAGAATGAATATAAACATCTGGTAAGGTAGATTTTCAAACAATATATATATATATATATATATATATATATATATATATATATATATATATATATATATATATATATATATTGATCAACTCGTTATCTTGTAACCAACGATTCTTTGTAAACATCAATAAGTTGAGATAAACGCAGAAGCACAACAAATTGCTAATAAAAAGAGTTCGTTTTGCTTTAATTCAATCATAAAGTAAAATATAGTCAATTTACTAAATGAGATATGGAAAATACAGAATGGTATGTTACGTCACAACGTATCTCTTATTTCTTTCATTTATAATTTTAAAGTATCTTTTCACGTCATGAACTAATTAAAACAGTTATTGAACAATAAAGGAATTTGTCAAGCTAAGCAGAAAAAGCGAAACAGTGAAGAAACTCAAAGCTTAATATTTGTCGATAAAATTCTTGGTTGGCAGAATTATAAAATTAAGTAGTTTAAATCGATAACGTGTATTTCGATATCACCAAAAGAATCCAAAAATCATTACGAGACATGAGTATAAAAGCCGAATGAAACAAATGACATTCGGACATTACCCCGGGTTTCTTTTTGGTAACAAGTTTACACTGTCCGTAAGTTCTTATATTTCAAAAGCAATTGCTAATATTACATATACATATATCTATTATTAAAATATATACGCGTTTAAAAATCTATTAATAAACCTCGAGGATATATAAATTTACATATTGCGCCTATTCATTTGTCTGCCATGAGCCTGAAGTTTCTGACGTCCAGATCCGACACTATTAAAATAAATTTTTTTTCATTTAAACCACTTTGAAATGACTTAAATAATCTTGTTAACTCTAAAAATGATCGTAAAAAGAAATTTGAACCTCTTCGGATTACGGGAAGGTAGATATAATGACCTGAGATTAATAACATACTTTTGTGTATATATACAAAAATATGCTAAATACACAAAGGTCAAAAAATTTTATGATTAATGAAAATAACCAGCCAGAAATCACTAAATTCACTATATTAGCATTCAATTTATGATTAATAATAATTTGGGCCTTTTTCTATTACTGGAAAAATATAAAACCGGTCCGACTTCGATTAAATGATGTTGTTATATACCAAAAAATTATTCAAATACAAAAATCCAAATAATTCTTATTTTTATTGATATAACCAACTACTAATGGTTGTAATCCTTTATTAACAATTAAATTTCAATAAAAAAAAGATCTGGTGTGGTATCAATCACCGGAAGGCAACTATATAGACCAACGTATGATCAAAAATGCTACTTTGATCGAATAAGAAGTAGTTTAAAAGCCGTAATGCGAATATTTAATGTTCTTACTAATATAACCACCTGGGAAAGTTTAAAAATACTAAATTGATATTTAATTAATTAATAAAAACGGTCCGGTGTAGTTTGCACCGACGGAAGGCAACTATATATACCCGTATATGATAAAATACTGCTAGTGTAATCGAAATAAAACAAGTTTGAGCCGCATTAAGATTATTTATTGTTGTTACGAATATAACCATCTGAAAATCTTTTAAAATCTTAAATTAATATCTAAACACTTTATATTAACCATCTAGTGTAGTTTGAACCACCGGAAGGTGACTAGATACTCAAAAATCCGATAAAATAATGCTACTATAAAATAAAAAAAAATAGTTTCGAAGCCGCATTAAGAATATTTAATGTTCTTACTAATATAACCACCTGGAAAAGTTTAAAAATCCTGAGTTAATATTTAATTCATTGATGAAAACGATCCGGTATAGTTTGCACCGCCGAAAGGCAACTATATAGACCCGTGTATGATAGAATGATGTTAGCATAATCGAAATAAAACAAGTTTGGGCCGCATTAAGATTATTTATTGTTGTTACGAATATAACCATCTGAAAATCTTTTAAAATCTTAAATTAATATCTAAACACTTTATATTAACCATCTAGTGTAGTTTGAACCACCGGAAGGTGACTAGATACTCAAAAATCCGATAAAATAATGCTACTACGTTATAAATAATATTAAAAATAAAAAAAAAAACTTTTTAATGTACTACGTTTTTATAATGAACCAAAAAGTATAAAATAATGTGTAATGAAATGAAAAGTGAATAATGATTTGAAATAAAAAAACGTGGGGCGCATGTTTATTATTATGTATTGTATGCGCCCCACGTTTTTTTATTTCAAATCATTATTCACTTTTCATTTCATTACACATTATTTTATACTTTTTGGTTCATTATAAAAACGTAGAACATTAAAAAGTTTTTTTTTTTATTTTTAATATTATTTTATACTTTTTAGTTCAATTAATTAAAAAACTTAATTTCATGAGTATATCCCTCTAAATATATTAATATATATATATATATATAAATTTTATCGTGTTGTCCAACAGTGCATATTATATAGCATATATATTGTTATCAAGGGACTAAAACGTGTTTCATCTATTTTTTTTTAGAGAACACGTAATCGCATGCTGAGTTTCCCGCCATTTTGACGATAATGACGCTATTAGAAATTCAACCAAAATTTATTGTTTTATGCATTGATAGACCATAAAATGAATAAAATACAGTCTCAAATTTTATATGTACAATACAAAATGCTGTAATTTATGTCTAATTGCAATATGAGAAGTTAAAGAATTTTAAAAATTTTCGAAGATGGTTAGACACTAATGTTAAAAGTATATCTATATATAAAATCTTCAAAATTTCAATTTTTCCAATATCTCCGTATATAATTGTATTAATATATTTTTCGGTGGGAATATATATTTAATTATATTATCCAACAATGCATGCAAAAATATAATATTGAATATATTAATATATTAATATATTTGATATATTAATATATTAATATATTTGATATATTAATATATTAATATATTTGATATATTAATATATTAATATATTACTATATTAATATATTACTATATTTGATATATTAATATATTAATATATCAAAAGAAGATTTTTAAAATTTTCGAAGATGTTTAGACACTAATGTTAAAAGTGTATCTATATATAAAATCTTCAAATCTTCAATTTTGCCAACATCTCCGTATATGATTGAATATATTAATATATTGTTCGGTAGATATATATATTTTTTTTATAATATTGCATTGTCATCCAGTTCCGAGCTATATTTAAAATTTCAAGTCTCTAGCTCATCAGGAAGTTAGTTTACAATCGGTTGCAAAATTCGTACCGAACAGACAGACAGACAGACAGACAGACAGACAGACAGACAGACAGACACCAAAGCGAGTTAATAAAAACGTAGTAAAAAACGTAGTAATAGTAAAAATAGTAAAAAAAATAGTTTCAAAGCCGCATTGGAATCATTTATTGTTGTTACGAATATAACCATTCAGAAATATATCAAAATCTTGAATTAACATCTAAACAATTTATAATAACCATCTGGTGTAGTTTAAACCACCTGTAGTTGTCTAGATACTCCAAAAATTCGCTAAAATAGTTCTACTACGTTATAACGAAAAATAGTTTCAAAGCCGCATTAAAAATATTTATTGCTGTTACAAATATAACCAGCTGGAAACGTTTAGGAATCCTGAATTACAGTATAATTAGTTAACGAAAACCATCTGGTGTAGTTTAAAGCACCGGAAGTTGTCTTGATACTCCCAAACCCGATAAAATATTGCTACTACGTTATAAAAAAAAAATAGTTTCAAAGCCGCATTGGGAATGTTTATTGTTGTTACGAATATAACCAACTGAAAACGTTCAGGAATCCTAAATTACAACTATTTAGTTAATAAAAATCATCTTGTGTAGTTTAAACTGCTGGAAGGGAACTAGACACACCCAAGTCTGATAAAATAATGCTACTATGAAATGCAAAAAAATTGGTCCGAAGCCGCTTTGAGATCATTTATTGTTGTTATGAATATAACCATCTGAAAATCTTTCAAAATCTTAGATTAACATCTGAACAGATTATAGTAGCCATCTGGTGCAGTTTGAATCATCGGAAGACTAGATATTCCCAAATCCGATGAAATAATGCTACGACGTGATAAAAAAAATTCTTTTATCAGACTTGGGTGTGTCTAGTTACTTTACGGCAGTTTACACTACACCAGATTGTTTTAATTAACTATTTAGATTGTAATTTGGGATTTCTAAACGTTTCCAGTTGGTTATATTTGTAACAACAATAAATATTCTCAATGCAAAATAATCTTAATGCGGCTTCGAAACTATTTTTTTTCATTTCATAGTAGCATTATTTTATAAGATTTGGGTGTGTCTAGTTACCTTCCAGCAGTTCAAACTACACCATATGATTTTTATTCACTATTGAGATTGTAATTTAGGATTCCTAAACGTTTTCAGTTGGTTATATTTGTAACAACTACACCATATGATTTTTATTAACTATGAAGCTTGTAATTTAAGATTCCTAAACGTTTCCAGTTGGTTATATTTGTAACAACAATAAATATTATTAATGCGGCTTTACAACTATTTCTTTTTATAACGTAGTAGCATTATTTTATCGGATTTGGGATTATCTAGACAACTTTCGGTGGTTCAAACTAAACCAGATGTTTATTATAAACTGTTAAGATGTTAATTTAAGATTTTAAAAGATTTTCAGATAGTTATATTCGTAACAACAATAAATGATCTCAATGAGGCTTCGCAACTATTTTTTTTTTATAACGTAGTAGCATTATTTTATCGGATTGGGGAGTATCTAGACAACTTCCGGTGGTTCAAACTACACCAGATAATTATTATAACTGTTCCAATGTCAATTTAAGATTTTGAAGGATTTTCAGATGGTTATATTTGTAAAAATAATGAATATACGTAATGCGGTTTTTAAACTAATTTTTTTCCATCGCAAAGCATTATTTTATCAGAGTTGAGTGTGTCTAGTTACCTTCCGGCAGTTCAAACTACACCAGATGGTTTCTGATAACCATTTAGATTGTAATTTAGGATTCCTAAACGTTTTCAGTTGGTTATATTTGTAACAACAATAAATAATCTCAATGCAGCTTCGAAACTATTTTTTTTTATAACGAGGTAGCATTATTTTATCGGATTTGGGAGTATCTAGTCAACTTGAGAAGGTTAAAACTACACCAGATGGTTATTTTGAACTGTCCAGATGTTAATTCAAGATTTAAAAAAATTTTCAGATGGTTATAGTTGTAACAACAATAAATAATCTCAATGCGGTTACGAAACTATTTTTTTATATTCTATAGTAGCATTATTTTATTAGACTTGGGTGTGTCTAGTTACCTTCCGGTGGCTCAAACTACACCAGATGGTTATTATAAACTGTTTAGATGTTAATTTAAGATTTTGAAAGATTTGCAGATGGTTATATTCGTAAAAATAATAAATATGCGTAACGCGGTTTTTAAACTATTTTTTTTCGATCACAGAGCATTATTTTATCAGACTTGAGTGTGTCTAGTTACCTTCCAGCAGTTTAAACTGTGCCAGATCGTTTTTGTCAACTATTTACAATGTTATTTAGGATTCCTTAACGTTTTCAGTTGGTTATATTCGTAACAACAATAAATATTCTCAATGCGGCTTCGAAACTTATTTTTTTCATTTCATAGTAGCATTATTTTATCAGACTTGGGTGTGTCTAGTTACCTTTCGGCAGTTCAAACTACACCAGATAGTTTTTGTTAACTATTTATATTGTAATTTAGTATTCCTAAACGTTTCCAGTTGGTTATATTAGTAACAACAATAAATATTCTCAATGCGGCTTTGAAACTATTTTATTTATAACATTGTAGCATTATTTTTCCGAATTTGGGAGTATCTAGTCAACTTCCGGTGGTTTAAACTACACCAAATAGTGATTATAAACTCTTCAGATGTTAATTTAAGATTTTAAAAGATGTTGAGATGGTTATATTCGTAACAACAATAAATAATCTCAATGCGGCTTTGAAACTATTTTTGTTATTTCATAGTAGCATTATTTTATCAGACTTGGGTGTGTCTAGTTACCTTCCTGCAGTTCAAACTTCACCAGATGGTTTTCATTACCTATTTAGATTGGAATTTAGCATTCCTAAACGTTTCCAGATGGTTACATTTGTAACAACAATAAATAATCTCAATAAAGCCTAAACTTCTTTTATTATGATTATACTAGCATTATTTTATCATATACGGGTCTATATAGTTGCTTTCTGACGGTGCAAATTAAACCGGATCGTTTTCATTAATTAATTAAATATTAATGCAGGATTTTTAAACCTTCCCAGGTGGTAAAATTAGTAAGAACATTAAATATTTGCATTACGGCTGTTAAACTATTTCTTATTCGGTCAAAGTAGCATTTTTGATCATACGTTGGTCTATATAGTTGCCTTCCGGTGATTGATACCACACCAGATTTTTTTTTTTATTGAAATTTAATTGTTAATAAAGGATTACAACCATTAGCAGTTGGTTATATCAATAAAAATAAGAATTATTTGGATTTTCGTATTTGAGCAATTTTTTGATATATAACAACATCATTTAATCGAAGTCGGGCCGGTTTTATATTTTTCCGGTAATAGAAAAAGGCCCAAATTATTATTAATCATAAATTGAATGCTAATATAGTGAATTTAATGATTTCTGGCTGGTTATTTTCATTAATCATAAAATTTTTTGACTTTTGTGTATTTAGCATTTTTTTGTATATATGGCTGATTCCATTTCAAATCGAACAGTCAGTATATACTCAAGTCACCAATTACTGCGCTAATGGAGTATGTTATTCTACCCTAAAAATAAGGGTATACGTATTTTTTTATTTTGCTGAAATATCAAAATTGCATCAGATATGCACTTTTGAAAATTGCATACAAAAACTAAATGTTAAAACTGAAAATGTTGAGAATAACTTTAGAGGGCTATCGTTTTACCAATTTTCAATGAATTTTGGTAAACCTTATTTTGTTTTATTATGTTTTAAGCCCTCTTTAATTCAGTGTAAGAAATTTCAAAAAAGACTAAAAAATGACTAAGATATGTGCATTTTACCAAAAAATGCACTTTTTATGCACATGCATTTTTCTCGAAAAACCCATTTTTTTTTTGCTGAAATTTTTTGTGCTCATAGAGGACCAAATTACCTATCTAATGGTACTTGGTTGATCCCGTACTTATTTGTTTGAAGCGAGAAAAAAAATTCACAAATTTTATTGATGAAAAATTTTTGTATACACGTTCGGAAATTTTAAGCAATGTATATTTAAACACTATCCTTCTTTTAGCATTACCCAGGAACAACGACGTGGACGTAGAAGGTTTCTGTTCCGTTCGGGGTGCTTTTTTAAAGTGAGTTCCCCTTGCCTCTCATTGTTGGGATGCGTCAAAAATATAATTATAAATAATTACTTTTTTTTATTTTCGCACTTATTATTTTTAGTTCTAAGTGTAGCCTTACGACGTTTGACTTTTTTTTTCTTGTCTTTCACTTTAGTCAGTGCATGTATAGCTGTTCTGCCAATAAATATATGCGATTTCAATTCCCCAAGTTGTTTTAACCACATATGACTTTTTTGAATCCCATTATATTTAGGAACTGTACTCCATTCAATATTTTTTTCTTTTCTAAATTTTTCAATCTCATTTATTGGTAATAATATGATTTTGATTGCACTGGTGTACTTTTGAACCCAATTTATAAAATCGTCAGCATTTTGTATCGATTCTTCATGAACTCTTTTTAAGTTATGTGAAGTAGCATAATGCTTTAGAAGCCCACCTATTCCATCAACGGCTCCTTTCCCATGACCAGTCGCAGAAAATAACCATTTCATTTGATAAGAAAAATGTTTGAATTCATGTAGCTGAAAACGATTTTTAAATTGGCTTGCAGCTCCATCTGATATAATAGTGACTTTAATAACTAAATCATTTTTCATAAGATCGATAATTTTATTTATTGCTAGTAGCGCATATGCAGTATCATGCTTTTTGTCGTCACTAACGATCGCAAAGCTTGGCGTTATCTCTCCTCGGTAACAGACTGCAGTAAAAATAGAAATTTGGTTATTTACCCAATGATTTCATTGAACCGCTTTATTATTCATTACAGACCAATTTTCTGCAAAATCAACGTGGATAATTAACTTAGTAGGATCAGCTTTACCTTCTTCTTTTTCTTTTTTTTATAGCTTCACGTTGAATATTTTTTATGTATACGTGAGTACTTGCTTTTAGTGCGCAGATTGAAAATTTTTCTTTAAAAACTGTTAAGCTTACTGTTTGTTTGATAAGATTACCATTATCCCACAAAGCAAACGTAATTTCATCTTCACAATTTTCTTTCAGTTTTAACAATTTTACTGTGATACCCTCACTACCGGAGCAATAATTGCATTCTTGCAAGAAACACGAATCAGATAGTTCAGAACATAACATTGCGTTAGTTATTTCTGAACGAATTAAATCTAATTCAGAATTATTATCGCCTCTAAAACGAATTAAACTTGTAAGAAACAGTTCAAAATTTTCGCAATGTACACAAAGACAAGTTTCCTTCACAGGGCTTGTTAAGACGAAACTTGGTCTTAGACTATAGAATTTCGATTTTCCTATTTGTAAGTTTGGATTTTCTTGTCTTAATTGACTATATGTTTCTTTTAAGCTTCGAGTAAGAAACCGTTTAAAACGTAAATTTCTTCTTTTATAAACTACTTTCTTATGCATTTGAAAAAAATCGGGACATCGAATTCTTGTAGAAGAGTGAATTTCGGACATCGTAATTGCAGAGTTTTGTTTACTTTTTCACAAGTCCGAAAAGTACCTTTCAAAGCAGACGTAAGAATAACTAGCTTGTATATAACAATTCTAATATGCTGTTTTGGTTACGCGAGGTATTTGTCCGCGAATGAGCCTCCTATTGTCTGTTCATCGAAACATACATAATATAGATATACACGAATAAAATTATTATTTTCCAATTTTTAATATTTATTTTTATATTACGAATTTATATATATATATATATCACTATTGATGATATATACATACATACAAAGGTAAACAAATAATTAGCGAAGCATGCGACAGCGTTGGAATGAACATTGCTTAAGACTTTCGAACGTATATACAAAAATTTTTCACCAATAAAATTTGTGAATTTTTTTTCTCGCTTCAAACAAATAAGTACGGGATCAACCAAGTACCATTAGATAGGTAATTTAGTCCTCTATGAGCAAAAAAAATTTCAGCAAAAAAAAATGGGTTTTTCGAGAACAATGCATGTGCATAAAAAGTGCATTTTTTGGTAAAATGCACATATCTTAGTCATTTTTTAGTCTTTTTTGAAATTTCTTGCACTGAATTAAAGAGGGCTTAAAACATAATAAAACAAAATAAGGTTTACCAAAATTCATTGAAAATTGGTAAAACGATAGCCCTCTAAAGTTATTCTCAACATTTTCAGTTTTAACATTTAGTTTTTGTATGCAATTTTCAAAAGTGCATATCTGATGCAATTTTGATATTTCAGCAAAATAAAAAAATACGTATACCCTTATTTTTAGGGTAGAATAACATACTCCATTAGCGCAGTAATTGGTGACTTGAGTATATACTGACTGTTCGATTTGAAATGGAATCAGCCATATACACAAAAGTATGTTATTAATCTCAGGTCATTATATCTACCTTCCCGTAATCCGAAGTGGTTCAAATTTTTTTTACGATCATTTCCAGAGTTAACAAGATTATTTAAATCATTTCAAAGTGGTTTAAATAAAAAAAAAATTTATTTAAGTAGTGTCGAATCTGGACGTCGGAAACTTCAGGCTCATTGTCTGCTCGTAGCCAGCATCATTCTACTTAAAGGAGCACTAAAAGGTAAAAATAAATTATAATATATATTCATATTCAAATCATTAAATTATCTTTAATAATTGTCCAATAGTGAGAGTGATTCCTCTCAGTCAAATATTGGTGGAGCTTTCTCCACCACTAGATTGCATCCATCTTAAAGAAAATTCAATATGGTTCAACATTGACTTACTTTTATTAATATCAATTAAATATTTGAAATCTTATTCAATTTTAACATCTCATTATTTTATCTTAAATCATGAATTTTATTTAATCCTGGTGACAGCCAGGACCTAACATTTTGGTTCCGGTACAAATTTTTGATTAAAGAATCGTATAGGATATGTTAAAGGATAAACAGAGAAAATTTATAATTCTTCACCTATTTATATATAAAGTGCATAAATAGTATATTATGCTGCACGAGCAAGAATGATAAGTTTGTGGCCGTGACTGCATATACTATTTTTTTGCCTAAAGGCTGTTAAGCGGAAGCTGGGGCGGAGCCCCCTGCCTATAATAAAATAATCCATAATTCTTAAAATATAAAAGAATTTATTAAAAAAATTCAATTATAAACAATAAATAACTAATAATTCTTAAAATACAACAAAAAGATACAATAAAAAAAATTCAATTATAAAAACCACTAATAACTGTTGAAATATAATATTAAAATCGAACAAAAATACAATAAAATATAGAATAAAGCTAAACTATAAAAATTATAATTAAAAAATATTATCTAAAAAAAGAAAAAAAAAGTTTTAAAGAAATAGAATTAAAAAAATTTGATTATAAAATAAACTGATAATTGTTAAACTATAATATTAAAATCAAACAAAAATATAACAAAATATAAAACAAAGATAAACTATAAAAATTATAATTGAAAAATATTATCTAAAAAAGAAAAAAAAAGTTTTAACACGCAAAACTTGTAACTATGTCTTTCTCTCGCTCTCTCCTTTTCTTTCACAATATACATATATTGAGTCCACGTTATTCGTTAACGCATATCCAGTATAGTATATGTGAGAAAAGGATAACGATATTAAGACAAGCGAGCAGTTCATTCAGTTCAATTCCAAGAATCAGCGACGTCGAGAACGTTTTTCTGAGAACTTTTATTAAAATAATACATTAAATATGCACATTTTTCTTTTGCGGTCTAGAACAAGAATACATTATTTCATGCTCTGTATAGAGGACACAAAAATTTATTTTGCGACCTGAGGACAAAAAAATATATTTTGCGGCCTGAGGACAAAAAAATATATTTAAAGGGCTTATAATAAATACAGTGTTCAATACGTCGTGTGTCAGTGTGTTAATAAATCGCCAAGTGCGTCAAATAAAATATTATATATTAAAGGCACAAATCAAATAAATATACATAAAATTATTAAACTCGAAGTGCATTATTAAAAGCGAATAGCATCATTAAAAATAAAATATTAAACACGAAGTGTATTATCAAATACGAACTGTGTTATTAAAAATAAAAATATTATACAAACAAAATTAATATATTATACGCAAAGTGCGTAATTGAAATAATTTCTATATACGCGAAAGTGCGCGTTTAAAAATCATATATCAAATAGATAATACAATTTACATAAAAATTGTCAATAAAAATAAAAGTAAGATCATGAATATATACATCAATTATTTTTAGCAAGAATAATTATAAAATTTTTTTAATGAGAAATCAAGTGAAAATAACAAATTCTTTTATAAACTGATTTCAAATAATATCATTTATTTAGTGCATTGTCAAATTACAACATATATCAATAATTTTCGCATAATATTTTAATTTGAAAAGTGAAATAAGTTTCAAGTTCACGGTTAATAAAAAAAATAATAATAAAAAAAAAAGCTGACTAAACAGTAAACATTCAAAATATTGAATTTTAATAATAATATTCAATAAATTAATTTTCTTTTTGTGAAATTATATAATAATATGAAATAAAGAAAAATTTAAAGTAAACAGACTGCTTATAAAAAATAGACAATTGTCATCAAAACATCACAAGTGTATTAAACTTACAAAAATACAAGCTCAGCAAAAATTTTTTTTTTTGCGGTACGCTCTCGTGTATGTCTAACAGCAGTAAGTTAATATCAAATTTCAAAACATAGAATGGCAAAATTCTTTATTTTTATGTAAGAATAGTAGGTCAGTGTCAAAGAATTGTTAATAACGAATGTTATATTCTTTGTTTACAAACGGCGTTTAGAAAAAAAAAACAAACAATCAGCAGTATTTATAATTTTTAAATTTACAATTTTATGTACAAAATTTAATATTTTAAATAAATAAAAATCTTTATTTCTAAGTAAATAATGAAGATTTCAAATGAGTAAAATAAATTTTAATCAGATAACAAATTATATAAAAGAAGAAAAAACACAGTGTATACTATCATACTCTAAATTAGAACTATCTGAAATTTGTCGAAAATTTAAAATATCTACTAAAGAAGACGAAAATATTAATGCTATTCGTGAAAGAATCAGAAAACATATTAAACAAGCAGTTTTAAGAGAGCAAGAAAAAGTGGAAAAATCAATCCATTTCTCAAAAACACTAAAATTACACGTTCTCCAACCAAAAATTTATATTAAACAATTGAAAGTAATAATTCAAATAAAACCTTAGACGAAACAGTTTATAGTAATGCTTCAAATACAACTTTAGAAGAAAGATCTGAAAATAATATCTCAAATATAATTACGGACGTTCAATCAAATATTAATACAGATAATTCAAGTGAACAAAATACACTATTAAATAAATATACAGGCACAATTCCAAAAACATTTCCACAAATTACTAAGATGAAACAAAGACATAACAAAAATAAAGAAGACAGTTTTACACAAAAATACACTTTAGCGACAAACGTGACGATTATATCAGACACTAATACAACTATTAATGAAACATTTAACGATACTCAGGAATTTTCATCTAAACAGACAGAATATCAAGAAATAAAAAGTATTGAAAACGGAAAAAATATTACTTTAGCTAATAATACTAATACAACAGACAAAAACGTGACAATTTCATCAGAAAATAATACTACTATTGACGAAACAATCAACGACTTACAGAAGTTTTGTATTAAACAGGAGAATTATTACGAAATAGAGAGTATTGAAAACCTAGAAAATATCATTTTTGATAATAATAATAAAAATAATAATACGATAAACAATATACATTTACCTAATAATACAAATATGGCAAACACTTCAGGATATTCTTTAAAAGAAGTGTCAAGATTGGTACCTGAGTTTACGGGTAAAAACACACCTTTGGAAAAATACATAGATGCGTTAGAAATTGCAAAAGATTTGCTGACTGCTCATGAACAAAAGAAATTCATTAATCATTTAAGATTTAAAGTATCAGAAATGATTTGTACTGTTATAAAAGGTAGTAACATTGAAAGTATTGCAGATTTTATTGAAACAATAAAAAAACTATATCCTGAAATCGATAATTTACATTCGTTGTATGAACAATTAGAACAAATATAACTGTTTATACAACGAATGTAACGAAGTGGTTGATTATGTAGAAAGAATAACAAAGTTAACATTAAAAATTAAAGATAAGAAACGAAATGAAGCGGGTATATTAGCAGATGCTTATCAACGTTTTACAGATGATTTAGCTAATGATACATTAAAATATTTTAAACAAGGATTAAAAAATAAAGTCAGATATGAATCGGGAGAGGTAGTAGATTACACAGGCCTACAAATATTGGGGTCATGGAAGTTGTTGGAAAGTGGAGGGTCATTTCCGAAGTAATTTTTTCCGTAGAATCCGAATCCGGGGTCCGAATTGCTGTATCACGTCAGGATTTTGAGATATTTGAGGTTTTTTACCCAAAAAATGGCGTTTTTGGCTACTTTTGAGGTTATGTACAGAAGAGACAAAATTTTTTGGGAGTTTTTTTTTAGTTGCATCTTATAGCACTACTCTTCCTCTTTAATTTAAGAGTCGCAGAGTTTAATTACGATTTTTCTACACCAAGTTACGCCAATTTGAAATTACGAGATATGTCCTATTAATTTCATGACCATTTGCATTGAATACGTTGAGGCAGACATTTGTGTACTGGGTATTTTTTCTTCAAAATTTTTACTTGGGGATTTTCGGGGTTACTGATTACGAATATGAAGTTGAGATATTAAAATTTTCAAATTCAAGATGGCGGATTCAAAATGGCGTATAAAAATTTTCAAAAAACATTGCAAATATGAAACATATTTTCATTTTCTGCTATCTAATAACTTTTGTTGTTACGATAAACATAATACATTATAGTAATTTATATTTACACAGGTATCGTGACATTGAATTTGACCTTCAGCTTGATCTTCAAGTGCATTTCAAGTTAAACTATTTTTTTACATTTAGCATTACCCAGGAACAACGACGTGGACGTAGTAAAATCTGTTCCCTTTGGGGTGCTGGATTTACGTGAGTCCCCTCGCCTCTCACGATCGGGGTGCTTAATTTACGTGAGTCCCCTCGCCTCTCACGATCGGGGTGCTTAATTTACGTGAGTCCCCCGCCTCTCACGATCGGGGTGCTTAATTTACGTGAGTCCCCTCGCCTCTCACGATCGGGGTGCTTAATTTACGTGAGTCCCCTCGCCTCTCACGATCGGGGTGCTTAATTTACGTGAGTCCCCTCGCCTCTCACGATCGGGGTGCTTAATTTACGTGAGTCCCCTCGCCTCTCACGATTAGAAACTATTTCAGTTTAACTTATGAAATCTTTTTTTTGATCTAGTAAAGATCTTGACCCAGACCGTCTTTTATGACGAACATTTAGCTCATCTCGTTGAAGACACCAGCAATAGTCCGCTAACATTGTTGGAGACCATTTACCCTGATAACGTCTTTCCATTTCTTTGAGGTCCTAATGAGATCGCTCACCTTGCTCTTCGCTTACGGCACCTAGATTTTCTGGAAACCATTCTAAATGAGAGTGTAAATAATGCAATTTTACGCTCATATTGCAACCTAAATTCTGAAATTTTTCAATCATATCGTCAACTATTTCTTTGTAATCACTAACTTTATTATTACCCAAAAATCCTTTAACAACTTTTTTAAAGCTAATCCAGGCTTCTTTTTCTACATTTGTCATAACCTGTTCAACCTCTGTTGTTTTCATTAATTCTCTTATTTGTGGTCCAACAAATATTCCTTCTTTTATCTTCGCCTCACTTAAATAAGGGAATTTATCTCTAAGATATTGAAATAATGCACCATCGGTATCAAGAGCCTTTACAAATTGCTTCATTAATCCTAATTTTATATGAAGCGGAGGCAACAAAACTTTTTTAGAGTCAATTAACGGTTGTTGAATAATGTTGGGATCTCCAGGTTTTAAAGTTTTACGAAGAGGCCAATCCTTTGTAACGTAATGCTTAACTCTATCTCTGCTATCCCACAAACATATAAAGCACGGATATTTTGTATAACCCAATTGTTGTCCAAGCAGCATTGAAACCATTTTTAAGTCTCCGCATACTTCCCATTTATGCTGTTCATATTTTATTGCTTTAAGAATAGTTTCTACATTTTCATATGATTCCTTTAGGTGTACAGAATGAGCAATAGGTATTGACGCATATTTATTTGAGTTATGCAATAAAACTGCTTTCAAACTTGTTTTTGAGGAATCAATAAACAATCTCCATTGATCAGTATCATAAGGAAGTTCTAATTTTTCAATTAAGCCTTTAACATCATTACAAAAACATATTCATCACATGCAGAATAATACTCAACTAATTCCTTCTCTCGATTACGATACCAACTAAAAGTAGTTCCTGGAGCAAGAAGGTGTTTCTCTTGAAGTCTTGATCCTAACAACTCAGATTTTTCTTTCGACAAGCCTAAATCTCTGACTAAATCATTTAAAGAAGCCTGATCAAATAAAATAGGAGCATCAGAGGTTGATTCGATGTCTTCAAAATCCTGATTTTCAATATCGTCACAGACTGTATGGTCTTCAACATTTATTCTTACAAATGGAGGGCTTGGAGGAACATCACCAGATGCAAAAGGAATAGGCTTCGTTACGCTTGCTACATTCGGATATTTTATATTACAAGCATTTTTAATATTATATCCAAATGTTTTAGTTAAACAGAAATAACATTCATTGTGGCTAACAGGTTCACACCAAATTGCAGGAGTTTTGAAAGGCATTGGTGTTACTTCTTTATGGGCATTATACCAACGTCTTAATGTTTCAACACATGATTTACAAGCCGTATGTGGAACCCAAGACTTATCCTGATTAGTTATCGAAATATTGAAGTAATTAAGATAAAATATTTTTATCGTTTCATTGATTTTCATCGCATTTTTTGCGAACACGAAGCGACTACAAATGTAGCAAAAGCTGTCAGGATTATTTAAACACTTACGCGAGGTCATTATTGAAATGATCAACAGTTAGAATATTTAATTTAATACTTTATACCTCCAGCGAGTTGTTAACCAACAGATCAAATACAAATATTCACAAAATTTTTTCCAAAAAATAAGGCACCATGAACGAACAATTAAGAGCTATCTAGTAAATTGTTGCTTAAAATGTTATTAAAAAAATGATTTATTTGCGATTACAATAAATACAGAATCAATACGAATGGTCTTTTTTGTACAAATAATAAAAAATTGTATATCAATGAGATGGGGCAAAATTATACTAAATGATTCACACTAAAGAAATGTATGCTTAAAGGAATTCCAAAGTGAGACGGGGCAAAATTAAAAAGAAAACATGTTTTAATATTGGCGAAGG
This sequence comes from Anastatus disparis, assembly GCA_017163975.1. Classification (NCBI taxonomy): domain Eukaryota; kingdom Metazoa; phylum Arthropoda; class Insecta; order Hymenoptera; family Eupelmidae; genus Anastatus; species Anastatus disparis. The sequence goes on along the minus strand of JAFFSR010000224.1, from coordinate 3,266,306 downwards.
GACTCCCGCTCGTAATTTCAAATTGGCGTAACTTGGTGTAGAAAAATCGTAATTGAACTCTGCGACTCTTAAATTAAAGAGGAAGAGTAGTGCTATAAGATGCAACTAAAAAAAAACTCCCAAAAACTTTTGTCTCTTCTGTACATAACCTCAAAAGTAGCCAAAAACGCCATTTTTTGGGTAAAAAACCTCAAATATCTCAAAATCCTGACGTGATAGAGCAATTCGGACCCCGGATTCGGATTCTACGCAAAAAATTACTTCGTAAATGACCCTCCACTTTTTGACAACAAAACCATGTTGGCCTGTGTTATTCAAGTGCAACCCTTAAAGCAATAGAAATTGAAAAACGACAGGAGAAGCAAAAGGATATTAGGGCAAAGACAAATTCACCTGGTCAGCAAATTATTTATAGTGAAATTTTTGAAGATAAACTTAAAAAAATTCAATGCTGTCAAATATCTAAAGACATAGTCTATGAGACATTGTGTTGTAACAATGCAGGCTGCATATATTGCAAACAGCCAACTCATCCAACATTTAAATGCACAAATGCAAAGGATAAAATTATACTAATATGCAAGTTCTGTAATCAAGTAGGACATTCAAGAAGCATGTGTAAATATTAAGAGCATGACGAAGCTGTCCGCCTTCTAATAATATTTCCAATCTTAACTTGTGAATAAACGATGCGTTCAATTGAGTTTTTTTGCTATAAAGAAAAAATTTGTAAGATTAAACTCTAGTGCGGACAACTCAAGAAAACCACCAAAATATTATACATACAAAGTTATAATAAAAACTTTCAATATATCGTATTTTAAGGTTAGGTTTGTCGAGTTTGATATCTAATTTCCAATCCAAGCTCATAAAAAAATAACAAGTCCAAATGATTTTTTATTTTAACAAAAATTATTGTACTAATATAACTTTAGTGCGGACAAGTCATTATATTTGTTTAATTTAAGAATTTAAAAAGATATCGATAAAATAAAAAAAGCAAATCGATTGCTGCAGCTCTGACATGCCGTTAAGAAGATAATGAATATTATTGCCAATATTGCCAGGAAAATAATCATCAAATAAGACACTGTCCGATCATACAAAAATATGAATTATGCTTAAAATGCAATAAAAACGGACGTAATACTAACTTTTGTAATCAAATTACAGAAAAAAGTAATACACCTACGCAAATATGCAATCTGTGTAACAGTGAGCACAATACTATTAATTGTTAACAATTCAAGATATTTATAAATCAGGTTAAACCAGATAATCAAATACGATGTCAATTATGTGACAAATGGGGTTACTCAGGTAAAGAATGCAGAAATAATAACAACGGTCAAAATAATTTTAATCAAAATAAAATGTTTGTAGGAAATAATAGAAATAATAATTTGTACGGACAACGAATTCAAACGAAATTTCGTAAATGTTGCAAAAATAGAAGGCATAATATAGAGGAATGTAGGAAAATACAATACAGAAAACCTCAAAACACAAATCAGAATGTACAATGCCTATATTGTTAAAAATTAGGACATTCAATCGATTCATGCTTTACATTAAAGAATATAGATAGCAAGTTAAATAAATTTTGGACGTTGTGCAAAAGCATAAATCACACAGATGAAGAATGTCAATCTAAATCAAACACATCAGTTCATATACAGGAAAACGCATAAACTCGACTTGGAAAAGCGCACAAGATGAGTTTCATAACATAAGTCGTTCAAAAATTATGTTGATATTCAATTTTTCGCAAGAACACACGAAATTAATTCTGATTTCGAAGTATGTGATGAGCTTAATGAAAATAAAACTAATAACGAGTACGTTAAAATTATTGAACAAAAAGAAACATTACATAATACAATGGAATTTAAACCAGAAATAAAAAATGATTCAACAACAGTAAAACTACATAATTAAAAAAATAAAGTGAACAATGAATTGGAAAAAAATATACAAATTAAAACTGAAAACATTAATGATAATAATAATATACCAATTTATATATTTAAACTAGGTGACACATCACAGTTTATCGAAATACGAAATCCATATACAAATAATTTATGCAAATTATTAATAGATACGGGTGCCCAACTTAACATCATAAAAAAAAAAATTAGTACCACAAAATTCTATTAATAATAATATTAAAATATATTTGTCAGGGATTACTGACATTCCGGTTAAAACATGTGGTTTATTTGCCTTTCCTATTAATAATTCGTATACAAATTTGCACATAGCATCTGAAAAATTTTCAATACCTTACGATGGTATTTTAGGCATAGATGTATTGAGAAAAAATAAACTGAGAATAGACAAAGGATGTCTGGAAATAAATGGCTAAAAATTCTTTATTCAAACAGATTATAAAAACGCCAAAAATTCGTTGATAAATTTATGTACACAAAACATCGAAATCAATGACACAGCAGTTAATAACGCTTTTGATTATATCATGCTAATGCAAGACAATAAACACATATTCTCGATTACACAATCCCTACAGAATAAAAATGAAAATATTGAAAATTTTATGAAAGAAATCAACTGTGTTTTAGAAAAAGATAGATTTAAAAACAACAAGGATATAGAATATGAACAATTTCTATTAAAACTTAAAGAAAACGCAAATTTTAACATTAATAATAAAGACAAACAATTTCTTACATATTTAATGGAAAAAGATATTTTAACAAATTTTATATTAGATAATCACGAAGAAGAATCTTATAAAATTGAAGAAAACTTAATGCATAAAAATATGTCATATATGTGAAGGAAAAATAGATCGTAAAGAGGAACTAACTAGGCGAGTATCACAACTCCGGATCACGGTATTTGCTCAAACTGTGTGATAAGTTTCCAAATGTCAAAATATGAAAGGAAACAGAATTTTAGACACCAACGCTCAATATTTCCCTAGTTATAGGCAATTAAAGAAAATCACTAAAAAAGTTACTAGATTTTTAAACGCATATAGTTCTTTAGAATTGATAGCTAGAAGCTTGAAACTTTTTTTAAATTAAAGCCGAGCTCAAATCCTTTCGAATTCGTAGTTATAGCATGTCAAAATATTACTTTTTCCCAAAGTTATAGCGTGATAAACATTGGGCCTGATTTTTCTTTTTAAAACATTAATTAATAACAGAAGCTGAAATTGAGTCTAATGTTTATTACGCTATAACTTTATGAAAAAATAATATTTTGACATGCTATAACTACTAATTCAAAAGGATTTTAGCTCAGCTTTCATTTAAAAAAAGTTCCAAGCTTCTAGCTATCAATGCTAAGGAACTATATGCGTTTAAAAATCTAGTAACTTTTTTAGTGATTTTCTTTAATTGCCTATAACTAGGGAAATATTGAGCGTTCGTGTCTAAAGTTCTATTTCTTTTCATATTTTGACATTTGAAAACTTATCACAAAGTTTGAGCAAAATCCGTGATCCGGAGATGTGATTCTCTCCTAGTAAGTAAAATAAGTTTAAATCATTTAAGTGAAGAGAAAAAACATAATATGAAGAATTTAATTTTGGAAAATGATGATATATTTTGGTTAGAAGGAGAAAATATTGGAAAATGCTATTTAGAACAACATGAGATAAATTTAACAGATAACAGACCAGTATATGTTGAACAATTTCCATTGCCACATAAATCAAGAGAAATTGCTATTACGGAATCTCAAAAATTAATTGTTAATAATCTAGTAAGGCCATCTAAAAGTGCATATAATGCTCCAGCATTTATAATTAAGAAGAAACCAGGTCCTGATGGAAAAGAAAAATGGCGTTTAGTTATAGATTATAGAAAATTAAACGAGAAAACTATACCAGATTCTTATTTAATACCATCTATAACTGAAATTTTCGATGATTTAGGTGGAAATGAATATTTTATTACTGTAAATATGGTTTCAGTTTTTAACCGGGTACCAATGAAAGAATCAGACATACATAAAACAGCGTTCAGTGTACACCCTTTAGGAAGATTTGAGTTTACAGTATTACTTTTTGGCTTAACCAATTTACCACGAACATTTATGAGGGTAGCAAATACACCTCTTGGTGAGTTAATAAATAAAAGAATATGTCATGTTTATATAGATGACATAATCATAGCTGCAAAATCAGAAGAAGAACATAATATTAAATTTAATCTAGTAGCTACAAAATTAAGGGAAGCCGGATTAAAATTAGAACCAAGAAAGTGCGATTTAATGAAAAATGAATTAATATTTTTAGGTCATATTATAAGTAAAGAAGGTATCGAAGCAGATCCAAAAACAATTGATGCAGTAAAATTATATCCAACACCGAAAACAGTTAAAAACTTTAGAGAATTTTTGGGTTTAGTAGGTTATTACAGAAAATTTATTAATGACTTTGCTAATATAACAAAACCTTTAACGTTATTTTTCCAAAAAGACGTGAAATTTACTTGGGATACAGAGAAACAAGAGGCTTTTGATAAGTTGAAAGACACACTATGCTCTCCACCTTTATTGCAATTTCCACAGTTAGATAAACCATTTATAATCACTACAGATGCATCAGGAAAAGCTTTAGGCGCTATATTATCACAAGGTGAAATCGGGAAAGATAAACCCATAGCATAAGCCTTAAGAGTACTAAAAGGTCCTGAACTAAAATATCACACTTATGAAAAAGAAGCATTAGGCATATTATTCGGAATAGAAACATTTAGAAATTATGTATATAAAAATAAATTTACAACAGTAGCAGATCACAAGCCATTATTATCATTTAGATCGGATGATAATGACATATTTCAAAGATAAAGACTTAAACTTGCAGAATATAATTTTAATATAATTTATAAAAAAGGGAAAATGAATGTAAACAACGATGCATTATCAAGAAACCCAATAAATACTATAGAAATTAATGTTATAACTACAGCACAGAAAGCAAAAGAAAATGAAGCAAATGTTGAATTAACAAACATACCAACAAATGAAGTGAAAATACAAAAATTAAATGAAGAACGTATACGTACTAAAAAGAAACGTGGTCGACCGAAAAAAATTAAAACAATACCAAATGAGGAAATTGCAACTGTCGACAATCAAGAAGAAATACAAGAAAATATATACTTACATAAACCTAATACTATAACAAATTCTAAAAATTCTATACAAAGTAGAAAAGATAATATATTACATTTAATTACGAATGAAAGGATATCTTTGGATGAAATTTAAGATAAAAATTTTACACACAAAAATATTAATATAAATAATGATTTAAAAGATAATGAGATTAATTATAAAAAGAGAAAAATTTGTATAATGTGCCTAAATATAAAAGAATCATAAATACTAATAAAAGAAAAATTAATAAATAATTTGAATACGTTAAAAGATTTACTAATTGAAAATAATTGTACTATATTTAGTATATCAAAAAATATGAAAATTTTAAATATAGATTGGAATGAAATCGAAGAAATATTGTACAATACTTTCAAAAATACAAGTATAAAAGTCATAATTTACTTAAATAATACAGAATATGTTGAAAATAAAAAAAGAAATAAAATTTTTGAACTATATCATTCTTCAAGTTTAGGAGGTCATTCGGGAATTAAGAACATATAATTGAATTAAAAATAAATATTTCTGGGAAAATCTTAAAATTGATATACAAAATCGTATTAAAAACTGTGAAATATGTCAGTTATAAAATAAATTGAAAAGAAACAAAACACAACATTCAATATGATAATAACAGATATTCTAGAGATAACATTCGATAAAATCTCATTAGATATAGTAGGACCTCTTGATATAACTAAAAATAATAATAAATATATATTAACTATTCAAGATCATTTATCAAAATTTTTAATAGCTGTCAGGCTGAAAGATCAAACAGCAGAGACTATAGCTGATGCATTTATAAAAAAATTGATTTGCATTTTTAGTTCACCAAAACTAGTATTACAGATAAAGGTGCAAATTCTACAGACAAATTAATAAAAGCTATTTCAAAAAGATTTAAATTTAAAAAAATTGAAACTACCGATTTTCATCCACAGTCTAATGGTTCATTAGAAAGGGCTCATCATTCCTTATGTGAATATTTGAAAAATTTTGCTGTTAAAAAATCAGAATGGGATGATTAACTTAAACTTGCACAATTTAACTATAATACTAGTGTACATTCAAGTAATAAATTTACACCACATGAACTAGTTTTTGCCTACCCAGCTTGATTACCATTAAGCAAACCTTTAAAATCATCGGAAAAATTACGAACCTTTAATGACTACACTGAAAAAAAACCCGAATCCAGCGCTGTGAAGTTGATCGTATTAGCGGGATGCGAACAACACTCGAAGCATAAGTATACACAAAATCGTAGTAGGTTTATGCGTGACTATACCGCAGTCAATCATTGCGACCGTCTGTACAGTCAACGAAGATAGACGCTTATAGAAGCGTACTTCTGGGTTAACTTTGGGGGCCCGGCTTTTGGAGGACATTTAACATTACGTGTGTATATATATATATATATATATATATATATATATATATATATATATATATATATGAAAACATCGGTATATATAGATATAGAAATACATGGCATTTTAGTAGCGCCACCACGCGGCTGGAGGACATAAGCTTTAGATTTTGAACCCCTGTCCACCCATTTAAAGTACGCTTCTATATGCGTCTAACTTCGTTGGTACAGTATAGTAACACGAATCCGAGTGGAGCGCTGCAACTGCGTTGCCGAGTCAATCGCTTCAACTCGTCGGCATCATCCATGCCGACAGCCGAAATCGGGCACAACTTTTAGCGTTGCGTGGTTGCTTGCTTCGACTCGTCGGCGTCTCGCTTGCCGCAAGCCGAGACCGAGCACAGAGACAACGTTGCGAGTTCGTATGCTTCGACTTTCTAGATTCTAGTACTGCGAAAGTCGATATTAATACTTTACGTCAATTTAAATTATGTGTTAATTTAATTTTCATTCAAAAAGTATTTATATGATTATTAAAGAAGTAAATGTTTTAATTCTTTAATATTATTAAGATTAAATTTTATTTATAAACATATTATATGAAACGTTTATTAAATTAAATAAGGACTAATGTTTCGTTATACTTTAATATTTACTCGAATTTCAAAAATTAGATATCTTGTTTAAATATATTCATTAATTATTTATAATAAAATGAAGTTGATCAATATTTTACATGAAAATATTTACTAACAAGGAGAGTGTTTCACCTTCGGGTCAGAGTTTTTGCTCAAATTTTGGGAATGTTTTCTGGATGCAGAAATATGGAGAAAGCCAAAATTTTAGAGGCCAACGCTCAATATTTCCCTCGTTACAGGCCATCGAAGAAAATCACTTAAAAAGTTACTAGATTTTCAAACGCTTATAGTTCCTCAGAATTATTAGCTGGACCTTTTTTTAATTAAAAGCTGAGCTCAAATCCTTTCGAAATAGTAGTTATAGTATATCGAAATATTATTTTTTTGTCCTCAGGCCGCAAAATGAATTTTTGTGTCCTGTATACGGAGCACAAAATAGTTTATTCTTGTCCTAGGTCGCAAAAGAAAGATGTGTATATATCGACGCCCCGTACGAAGAAAAGCACCGTTCAGAAATTCAAATGCAAATTAACATTGGGATTTCTGAACGGTGCTTTTCTTCGTACGGGGCGTCGATATAATGTCTTATTTTAATAAAAGTTCGCAGAAAAATGTTCTCGACGTCGCGATTCTTGGAATTGAACTTAATGAACTGCTCGCTTTCCTTAATATCGTTATCCTTTTCTCACATATACTATACTGGGTATACGTTAACGAATAACTTAGACTCAATATATGTGTATTATGAAAGAAAAGGAAAGAGCGAGAGAAAGACATAGTTACCAGTTTCGTGTGTTAAAACTTTTTTTTCTTTTTTAAATATTTTTGAATTATAATTTTTATAGTTTAGCTTTGTTTTATTTTTGTTTAATTTTAATATTATATTTTAACAGTTGTTAGTTGTTTTTATAATCGATTTTTTTTATTCTATTTTTTTTAAACTTTTTCTTTCTTTTCTTAAATATTTTTTAGTTATAATATTTATAGTTTAGCTTTATTTTATATTTTATTGTATTTTTGTTTAATTTTAATTTAATATTTTAACAATTATTAGTGGTTTTTATAATCGAATTTTTTTTATTATATTTTTTTATTGTGTTTTAAGAATTATTAGTTATTTATTATTTATAATTGAATTTTTTATTAAATATATAATAAAAAAAATTCATATTATACATATAAAATTCTTTTATATTTTAAGAATTATGAATTATTTTTTTTATAGGCGGGGGGCTCCGCCCCAGCTTCCGCTTAGCGGCCTTTGGACAAAATAAAGTATATGCAGTCACGGTCACAAACATATCATTCTTGCTCGTGCAGCTGGAGCGGCCTCGCTTTCGCTCGGCCCCTCAGCATGCACTCGCCAAGAATGATACGTTTTGCGGCCTTGACGGATAATATACTATTCTCCCAAAGTTATAGCATAATAAATATTGGACCTAATTTTAGCTTTTATTATTAATTAATGTTATAAACAAAAAATTCAGGTCCAATCTTTATTACGCTCTAAATTTGAGAAAAAATAATATTTTGAGATGGTATAGGTGCTATTTCGAAAGGATTTGAGCTCAGCTTTCATTTAAAAACAGGTTTAAGCTTCTAGCTAATAATGCTGAGGAACTATAAGCGTTTGAAAATCTAATAACTTTTTTAGTGATTTTCTTCGATGGCCTGTAACTAGGGAAATATTAAGCGTTGGCTTCTAAAATTTTAGCTTTTTTCATATTTCTGCATCTAGAAAATATTCCCAGAATTTGAGCAAAAACGGTGACCCGAAGGTGAAACACTCTCCTTGTAAGTCGACTTAATCAGTTAATATAATTTAATGAATATCTATCTATCTATCTAAATATCTGATAAAAAATGTATTCGTATATTTTCTTCAAAATTAAGGAGAGAAAAAAGATCTTATAACCAATTATAAAATGAATATTTTTCTGACTCTTTTGCAAATTAAGAAGTTTTCAGTTATTTCCCCGTTAAAAATGAGAAAATTAATCAGGCAAGTTTCCGATTAAGTTTTTTTTGTATATTGAATAATAACCTTTCACCAATCAGATAAGCTAAATAATTTACATATTGTAATTTTGAAAAATTCAATTACATTCTATATTTTATTTATAAGAAAAATGATTCTATTAAATTTTTACTTTGGTTCGATAGTTTTGAATCAAAAATTCATTAAAACATTAATTGAAAAAAAGATTTAGAGCTCTAAAATTAATTTTTTCTATTTTGGGATCCAATTGTAACTTATTCCCTCAATTTTATCAATTTTTATTTTTTAACTGTGTCAGTGAACATGAAATATCTCATATACATATATACAAGTGTATTATTTTATTAAAAATTCATTAAATATGATAAAAGAATACCATACACTCGAAAATACTTTTGCCACGTTAAAATTTCCACTATGACATTATGTCGGGTACTCATCATTTCACAACGGTGAAATGGATAAGCCCTTGGTGATCGTAAGGCGATAAGGTTCCGCCAATACACCTCCTGCGGGCCTGCGGGTATATAACCACCCGTAGATGGGAGGCATGCAACAGCCTCCTCCCCTTCTGCTGGAGATGCAGCAGCAGTAACATGTTCTTCTGGCGGACTCATTTTTAAAACTAAATATCTCCTGATTTTATTTTCTAATCGAACCTTCTTATTTTGAAAATTTTTGAGAGTTCTGGTAAAAAACAAAGATGTTTTTGTATTAAAATTATCTAAGGAATGAAATTCGATTATCGTTTGAGCGACACATGTTTATTTTTCGCTTGAAGTGTACCATACGCATAGTAAATATACTTTACCGAGTCCTAAACTGCGTAAGATGAGTTTCTTCTTTCACGCCCAGTCGTAAATATCCTTTGCACCACATACAACTGGACTTTTATTGTTTTATGATTGCTAAGACCCTTTTCAAATTTTCTCTCTTTTAAAATAGTTTTAAATAAAGCAGTCTTTTTTTATACATATACTTATGAGAATGCATGTTTTTGAAATTCTATATATGAGTGTATAATGACCTACAGCGTTAAGACGTACTAAAAACGCTATACAGAGGAAAATTAAAAGCATGGGTGGTTATATGTCAACGAGAAATTTATTACTTCGATCGTAAAATCTCAATATTGCATTAATATCAACAAAATGCACTAAATTTGTGAGTAACTTAACGTTTAGATGTATATATTACTTAAGCACCCTCTTGAAGGTGTTAATGTCACATACCATAAAAATGAAAAATAATCACATCGTAAAATGAAAAATAATATGAGAAACGTTGAGGGTGTATACTAAGAAAATAAAAAACAAAAATCAAATGTCAATGAATGATTCCTTTTAGAATCGATGTAATATATTAAAGGAAACATAAACAGAAAACGAAAATGCATACGCACAAACACGTGCTCTTATCGTGGTTATATTTTAAATTTTATTACGGTCAAATCTACAATTTTCACACAGCTATAAATAATTTAGAAAAGTGTTCTTTGAAAAGTAATTAAATATTGAAAAATTTGACAAGTTGATAAGGAAAATTATAAGATGAAAGAATAAATGGGTTTATTTGTTAGTGTAAATTTTTCTAAGGGTGTTGGGTATATAAAAGCAGTCACCCAAATATTTTTCGTTAGTCGTAATCAACATGATGTACAACGCGGAAGAAAAAAGTTTACGCGAGGTAGTCGTCGCCGTAGCAGCACGCTTAAGCTACGAAGATCGTCGTCTCGCTACAAGGTGTAACGATGCATGGCGACGTCGCGTAAAACAAATGGTGTGTGTCCATCTCAAACGGGAGATACGTTTTTTTTTAAGTTTTTGCGGGCCACGTAAAATCAAACAATTATATGACAGTATAATAAAAAAATCTAGACCCGCTCATGAAGCAGCGGTAGATTTTATTTTAAATCGTGGGTGGCAAAATTTACCGATTCTTATGGAAATGGTGATTTCTCTTGAGGAGTTACAGGGTAAGTGCATTTCTTTTTCATAATTATTTTTAAAATCATGTATACAGTAAAGTTATAAGAAAAGTATTCATATATACTAGAGCGTTAAAGGTAAATACAGAGCAGCTAGTCTTTCTCTTTAACTCTAACGAGGTTTCTCTATTGTACCCTCTTACCGATGCTCGCTGATTTCGTATGGATATTTTACTGGAAACCTTACTATATATACATACAGCATGGATCTGTAGGTGTATGCGTGCACGTGTGTATATATATATATATATATATGTATATATATATATATATATATATATATATATATATGTATGTCCGTGTGTATATATATACCCTCTTGAAGGGACCCTCCCTCACGCTATATATATATATATATATATATATATATATATATATATATATATATATATATATATATATATAGCGTGGGTCTGTAAGTAAGGTTCGAAAGAAGAGACTAAGCATGATGGGGGGTCTCATAAATGAACAAGAAAGAGAGAAAGAGAGGGAACGAGTGTGTATGAAAGAAAGAAGGAGAATAAGAGGGATAGTGGTTGAAATAGAGTGACAGAGAATATATAAGGAAGGATAGGGAATGAGATAAAAGAAGAGTTTTATTTGTAAAATCATTTATATAATTTTCCATTTTGTAAAATTTTCATATAATTTAAATTATTCATATTATTTGTAAAAATTATGCATATAAATTGTCTCCTATAAAAATATATTTAATATTATTATTACTATTAACAAAAATTATGTATTTAATTTTTATTTGTAAAATCATTTATATAATTTTCATATAATTTTTAAATTATTTATTTTATTTGTAAAAATTATGTTTTGATTTTAAAATAATTATTTATATAATTAAAAAATAATAAATTTTTTATAAAATTTAAAACAAAATTATTTCTACAATTTTATTTGTAATAGTAATAAATATTCATATATTTTATTTTAAAATTATGTAAATAAATTATCTATTTGTAAAAATTTCATAAACTTTTACGTTTTAAAATTATTTATGTTAATCGAAGTTTTATGTACTCACGCGTCCAAACACTCGTGTGAGTGTTTCTTTGCGCATGCGCCCGTGTATATATGTTTTTTATGTGTGTGTGTGCGTAATTTAAAAATATTTTATATTAAAAATAATATCATTTAAATATAAAATAAAAAATTTTTATTTTAGCTCGTGACATATTACTACGGGATAGTAGTAGTAGTAGTAGTAGTAGTAGTAGTAGTAGTAGTAGTAGTAGTGAAGATGATGATGATGATCAAGTATCTAATCACTGGAGTGATAGTAGTAGTAGTACGGGATATGAATCAATGGATTCACCGACAGATATTTCGGAACCCGGTAATAATGACAATATTGATGATAACGAGAATGATAACGACAACGACGACGACGATGATGTTGATAATAACGATAATAATGAAAATAATGGTGATGATGGTGATGATGATGATGATGGTGGTGCTAACGATAATCAAAATGACAGAGATGATAGCCGTGATGATGATGATGATGATAACGATAATGAAAATAGTGGTGATGATAACGATAATGAAAATAGTGATGTTGATGATAGCGATAATAGTAATGAAAATAACAATGACGATGATAGCGATAGCGATAGTAATGAAAGTAGTAGTAGTAGCAGTGACGATGATGATAATTCACCACAAAACATTCTAAACATGGAAAATGATTATGTGATGTCTGCAGCGAATCGTGCGAGGGCTTTGGCGCGTAGAACTGACGATATGTTGCTTAATTATTATGTCCCAAACTACACCATAGCTGAATTAATTGATAGGACGATACAAAGACATTATGATAGACGTAATGAACCGGATTCCGACGAGGGAGAGTTGAGAAAAAAAATTTTAAGACGTTTCGTTGACCGGGAGCAAACTGCAGAAGAGCGTATTTCGACTCCCCATTGTTCTTTCATTCAAAACAGTATCAGGGATGCCGGCTTAAATGAATGTAAGTAGAAAGTTTTTAAATTATGATATTTCCGAAAATACCTTCAGCTATTACATTTCGTTTTTTTTTTTTTTTTTAAGTATTTCGTCGGAATAGTGAGGTCATAGACCGTCTACCATCACATATATTCTTGGGGGCGTGTCGGGTCATGTATTCAAAACGAGCCCAAGAAATAAGATAGATCCATGACTTAGCTCGTGATCCACATTCTGCTATATATGAAGATAGTATGCCGGAATTACTAGATTTATTAACACGCGTAGCTGAATGTTTTTCCGGACGACCCGAACCATAAATTTTTATTTGTAAATCATAAAATAATTTTTAATAATAATAAATTTACAGTCAGTGAAAATACTTGTGTCAATTATCCAACACCGATTTCATCACCGTTAACTTTACACTATACAGCGTCTCCCTCTTCACCACGCTCTATCGGGGGCTATGATTATGATGGCGATGTGTCGACTTACTCATCCGAAACAGATTCTGAAACGATGCAATTGGGATGTGTTGCACCGAGTATTGAAAGTTATGATTATGATGGCGATGTGTCTGCATATTCATCCCAAACGGATTCTCAAACGATGCAAACGGGCGGTGGTGCAGCGAATATTAACGTCGAAAACGATAGTGAGAGGGATGAAGATAATATTGATAAGGGAAATAATAATGCAGAAGAAGAAGAAGAAGAAGCAGGTGAAATCGATGTGCGACCTCCAGGCGAAAGATTTATTATAAATCAGAGTACACATAATTATTTAGAAAAATATAGGGCTTATGGTATAGAGCTTCTATTAAAAATACTTACACCTCCTCCCGATGTTAATTTAATTATTTGGCTGGAAAATGTAATGCGGGATATACACGCGTACATAATGTCGATGGCGGGTGAAGATGATAGAATAGGTATAAGTATAAGAAGTAATAATTTTGCTCGCGGAGCAGCAGGATTGTCGCTTCGACCTGTAAATAATTTTTTTTATAATGATCTTTGGTTATTACTGGGTAGTCTAGTTCAAAGTAATGAACATTTCCAATTAGATGATACTTTTATTTTAACAGTAACTATCGTAAATGTTCCGCGGGGTGAAGGAGGTATAAGAAGAAAAAATCTCTATATAGATGTAATCGGGTCAAGATCATTCGTTTCCATAAAAAACGATGATAATAAATGCCTACCGAGGGCTTTGGTAGTGGGGGAAGCCTATATTAAATTAAAAAATTCAGTGGAAAAAGAAGTTCGAGATATTTGGGGAAAGATTAGAAATAGTAGAGGGGCTTCACAGAGGCAACGCGCGAATAATCTTATAACTAGCGCCAACGTTGAAATTCCCGAAAATGGTTGCGGTATAGAGGAAATAGAGAAGTTTCAAACATACTACACGATGCGCGGAATAGCTATTGTTATTTATGATGAATCAACTTTTGGGTGTGGGGAGCCACCATTTTTCGACGGTCGGCCGTATGTAGAGCACAATAAAAATTCAATCATTAACCTTTTATATAACAATCGTACTCGACATTTTGACACTATTTTAAATTTAACTGGTGCCGCTAAAAGTAAATTTTTCTGCGAATACTGTAACATTAAATATTCTCTTGTAAATATGCATAAGTGTTCGTCAATTTGCTCTAGCTGCTTTGTATCACCACCTTGTGAAACTAAAAACGTTGAATCAATAAAATGCAACGATTGCAATAGAGATTTTTTGGACAAATTTGTTTTAACAAGCATAAAACAGTCGGTAGTTACAAAAAAATAACAAAAAATTATGCGATGTTGTCCAAGCGTGTCCTCGTTGCTGTAAAAGAATTAATAAAATTAAAGATAAGCATGTATGCGGGGTTAATTGGTGCAGCACATGTCGTCGAAAACATAATGTGAACGATTTATGTTATATACCGACAATTCCATCTGATAAAGCGAAAAGCGGTCAATCAAGCGATACATCGAAAACGAAAAGAAATTTATTTATATTCTACGATTTCGAAACCCGGCAAGACACATCGTATAGGGATAGTTCTAGTATAAAAATACATGTACCAAACCTCTGCGTAGTACATCAGGTATGCGAAGACTGTATGGATGTCGAGAATGTAGGTACTTTTTGCTCTACATGCGGTGTACGCGAGTTTGTTTTTTGGGATGATCCGGTCAAGCGTTTACTCGAAATTGCTATTCGTAAAAAAACGGGTTTTGAGCAAATAATATGTATTGTGCATAATTCTGGAGGCTTCGACGGTCAATTTATTCTAAAAGAAATCGTGGAAAATACATCTTACGTGCCAAGCGTAATTTTAAACGGGCAAAGTATTATCATGCTTCAATGTGGCAAGACTAAGTTTATCGATAGTTTAAACTACTTTCACATGAGATTAAGCGCGCTTCCAAAGGCTTTTGGCTTACTACCATCTAGTAAAAAAGGTTATTTTCCACACCTGTTTAATACACAGGAAAATCAAAATTACAGAGGACCTTTACCAGATGTTAAATTTTACGGTATAGACACAATGCCTCTTTCCGAGAGAGTTCTATTCTTTACGTGGTATAACGAGAATGTAGGTAATTATGAATTTGATTTTAAACGTGAAATCGTAGAATATTGTCGTATGGACGTAGAAATTTTAAGGCGATCGTGTATAGCCTTCAGAAAGATATTTCTAGAATGCGGGAAAACATGCCATTTTACGGAAGCTGTAACAATAGCATCCACGTGTTCAACGGTATATAGAAAAAATTATTTACAAAAAAATACTATCGGCGTTATACCATCCACTGGTTATCGACGGGGTGACAAGCACTCGCAAAAATCTCTAGAATGGTTAGTGCAGTGTGAACGCGAACTCGGTAGAGAAATAGCTCACGCTGGTAGAGCACGTGAAGTCATGCTACCAGAGAGATTTCGCGTTGACGGTTTCTCAGCAGCAGATCAAAATTTACCAAATCAAAAGGGTATTGTATTCGAGTATCAGGGTTGCTTCATCCACGGTTGTCCCAAATGTTTTCCAAATAATCATGAGCAGCGATTGTCTTACGGTCGCACATTTAACGAGGTTTTTGAAAACACAGTAAGGAAAATAGAAAAAATAAAATCATTCGGCTACGAAGTTCGCGAGATATGGGAATGTGAATTCGATCGTATCAAAAGCGAGAACCCCGATATTAAAAATTACGTTAGTAATCACCCCATAATGCTACGTATAACTTTGGATCGACGGGACGCATTTTTCGGCGGTAGAACGGAAAATTTTGTCACTCAGTGCAGAGTTGGTGAGGGAGAAAAAATTAAATATACGGATATTTGCTCTCTCTACCCTTACGTGTGTAAGCGCGGGCGATTTCCTCTCGGGCATCCGCGTATTTTACTCGGTGAAGAGTGTAAAAAACTGACATCAGGTAACAATAACGATTTATCAGGCGTCGAAGGTTTAATTAAATGTAAGGTGCTACCACCTCGTAATTTGTATATACCGCTGCTACCTATTAAAATGCACAATCGACTACTTTTTGCTCTATGTCGTTCTTGCTGTGAAGAAATGCGTCAAGGAGATTGCAGTCATGAAAATGTAAAAGATCGTGAATTCACAGGTACATGGGTTGTCGATGAAATGCGTAAAGCCGTTGAATTAGGATATCGTATAACTGAAATATATATCATTTGGCAATACGAAATGACGCAGTTCGATCAAGCGACTGCAAGTGGTGGACTCTTTGCTGAATACGTAAACACCTTTCTAAAGTTCAAACAGGAGGCTAGCGGCTGGCCTTCTTGGTGTATCGATGACGCTAGTAAAGATCAATATATCAAACAGTATGAAATAGATGAAGGTATTCGTATGGATAAGGAGAAAATTGAGAAAAATGCAGGGTTAAGAGCTGTTGCAAAACTCTGTCTCAATTCCTTCTGGGGTAAATTTGGACAGCGTAGTAATTTAAAGCAAACGGATATTATAAAGTCACGAGAAGCACTCTTGAAACTTCTTACAGCAGCCGATAAAGAAGTGTACGATATACTTGCTGTGAATGATGGAATTTTGTATGCCAACTGGCAATACAAAGAGGAAGCATCGCCTACTGCAGCATATACAAATGTCGTTATTGCGGCTTATACGACGGCTCAAGCTAGATTGAAACTTTATGAGGATCTAGAAAAATTAGGGAGACGCGTTTTATATTGCGATACGGACTCGTGTATATTTACATCCAAAGATGATGAAATCGGGGAATATAATCAAGTTGAGGGTACAAAGCTCGGTGACATGACCGACGTGTTGACAGCCCATGGAGAGGGTGCGTATATACAACATTTTATTTCAGGGGGTCCGAAATTTTACGCTGATCGCGCTGTAAACCTTGATGGAGAAATATTTGAATGTTGTAAGGTTAAGGGTATAACTTTAAATTTCTCTAATGGGTTGAAAATAAATTTTGAAAGCATCAATGAATTGATTATTGATGCATTTCGCAGTACATCAAATCCCGATGATGATTATGAAAATCAAATAGATGACGAGGTCGAGCGAGAAAATCAACCATGTAAAAAAATTAAATTAAATTTTAAAAGTATACGGCGTACAAATATGCATGAGGTTGTTACACGTCCAGAATCTAAAACTTGTTGCGTGGTTCTGAAAAAGAGACGTTATATTAATCCTAGACTTTTTCTACCATTTGGTTATAAGAAAACTTGAGCAATATTATATGTAATAATGAAAAATATGTATATATTTTATTGTAAATAAAAACATTAAATAAAATTTTATTTTTTATTCAACCTTTACTCTTATTAAAAAAAATTTTCAATTATAAATTATAATGTTAAAATAATAATAATAATATTATCGAGAGACAGGCGAAATTAGCTGATTATCACGCGTGTCTCCACCGTGTGAAGCGACTGATTTTTAAACACACGCGAAATCAGCTGATGAAACGCGTGTGTTTCGCGCCCGCGCGAGTTAATTAGCTGAGTAAGAGGCGTGAAAAAATAGCTAATTATCACGCCTCCCGCCGCCGTCCCCCCACCCTTGTTTGTACTAGTTAAATACAGCCATCATCATTGTCAAAATGGTAGTAAGTAAAAAGATAACGAGATGGATACATGTTTCAGACACCCGTTTACGTGTATCGTAAGCGGTCCTACGGGGTGTGGTAAAACGGTATTTGTAAAGCGATTTCTCGCAAACCTCCCTCGTATCTGCGATGTAACATTTGACAGAATATTATTTTATTACGCCGAGTGGCAAGAAGCATACAAAAACGATTTGAAAATACCAAGTCAACAGGTTATAGAATTTCACGAAGGTTTACCACACAACTCGGATTATTCACACGATAATGAAAAGAAAAAATTAATAATTATCGATGATTTGATGCGTGAATCTTCCAACAATACTATTCTAGATTTATTTACAAAAGGTAGCCACCATAAGAATATTAGTGTTATTTTCATCACTCAAAATCTATTTCACAAAGGTAGTGGTCAAAGAGATATTTCATTGAACGCGAATTACATTGTAATTTTTAAAAACCCCCGAGATCGTGCTCAAATTCAGTATCTTGCGCGACAAGTATACCCCGAAGATCCGAAATTCCTGCAAGAAGCCTATTTAGACAGTACACGTGTACCACATGGTTATCTTTTTTTGGACTTGAAACAAAGTACAAATGATGAATATCGTTCTAGAACGTGTGTATTTCCCGATGATAGAGTTCAGTATGCCTATTTACCGAAATATCATTCAAATCTACGCTAAAGATATAAAACAAGCGTCAACAAGACGAATCGACGCAGTATACGAGCAGCTATGGCCAAGGTAACATCGAAAAACAAGAAAAAGAAGAAAAGAAAGAAGAATAAAAACAGTGAATCTGGTAGTGCTGGTAATTGCGGCTGTTTACCATCTAATTTTAGTAAAAAGTGCGTTGCAATTTTAAACGCCCTCTGTCATTCGGATACTCAACAGCGAGTAGCTTTACTACGATCAGCTGATAAAAATTTAATAAAGTGTATATGCGAGTGTGTATTAAAAGTGTTACACGGGACAGTAAAATTAAAACATTCTCAGAAAGAGCGATTAAAAAAGTACAAACATATATTACGAAAATTGATAATAAGAAGAAAAAAAGGTGGGAATGATTCTCAACGTAAAAATACCAACTGGCATCAGAAGAAACGTGTACTTATCCAAAATGGTGGAGGTTTTTTACCTCTACTTTTAGCCCCAATCATAGGTGCTGTAGTATCAAAAATTTTTGGTGGCAACAACGCTTAAACTATGGAACGTACGCGTAAAATGGTAATTATCCCAGAAGATGAGTATGAGCGGGGAATACGTTCATCCTCGATAGTGTCTGAAAAAAACCAGTCTACGGGTAAAGAAATAGAACAAACAGTACAGACAAAAGGAGATAATTTATCACGCTTAGATGCTGAGATGCATGATATTCTTTTTTTCAAAAGTATCACCGATGAACGAGAGAAATATCAAAAATATATGCAGATACTCCAAAAATATCTTTATTTTAAAAATATCGAACGACATGAAAGCTCGGTCGATAGCGAAAATGAAATCGAAGAAGGTGAAGCTATGCTGACAGCGCCACTCTCCGAAGATTCGATTCTCGATAACGTATCCAAGAGCTATAAAAGAAGCGCACGGTTACTACTAAATCATTGGAAAAAAGTGCTGTTGGTAACCTTTTAAAGTGGGATAACACAGGTCGTGTAACGATAGAAGGTAATGTTATACCGCATTCTAATATTATAGACCTAATCAGTGACGTTATAAGAAGAAAAAATCTCTCACTCCACCCGCCGGAAGAGCACAAATGACAAGATTTTTAGCTTTGTCAGAAACGCCGTTTAAACTTGTCGGTAATACAGATGTGTTACAGCAGTATAAGACATTAGATGCTGAAAAGTCTAATAATAAACGAAAACGAAAAAATTCAACAGATATTGAAGATTTAGAGAGAGAGCTACACTCTCGATACGAATACAGTAAAGCCGAAGGTAGGAATAAGAAAAAAATACTTACGCAAAAGTGGAAAAGTTTTAGCATATAAAAATGTCTTTTGAAAAAATATATTACGATACTTCACACGAGGCTGGATACGCTGGTGCCCGTAATTTAATTCGTAAAAGTACTCGGAGAAATAAAAAAGAAAAAGAGCGTATTTATGAGTGGTTGAGTAACCAGGATGCTTATACGCTACACAAGCCTATTCATCTAAGATTTCTAAGATTAAGATACAACGTAACAAATATCGATGATTGCTGGGAGATAGACTTGTGTGATATGCAATCTTTCAAAGAATATAACGATGGCTACTGCTACCTTCTCGTCGTCATAGATATTCTCAGCAAATATACTTGGGTAGAGGCGCTCCGAGATAAAAGTGGACGTAGCGTCACCATAGCTTTCGAGAAGATTCTCAAGAGAGCAAATGGACGGATTCCTATAACTATACAATCGGACAAGGGTAAAGAGTTTATAAATTCTTCTCTTCAAGAGTATTTAAAAATGCGAGATATAAATTTTTGCACAGCGCGCAATCCAGACATCAAAGCAGCTGTTGTAGAGCGTTTAAATCGCACGCTTAAGGAACGAATGTTTAGATATTTTACACACAAAAATACTCACAGGTACATCGATGTAATACAAAATATCGTCAATGCGTATAATCACACTTTACATACAGGAATTAAAATGGTGCCCGCAGATGTAACTATTCATAACGCATTTACAGCTAGAAAAAATTTAGAAAAAAGAGCTCTTAGTCAGCGAAAACCATCACGCGCACCTATATACACGAAGGGCTCTTACGTACGCATCAGTCGTTCGAAAGGCACGTTCGAGAAAGGATATGAAAAAAATTACAGCGAAGAAATTTTCAAAATTTCACGAATATCAAGACGACAACAGCTATACACATACGAATTGACGGATTTAAATGGTGAAAAGATTGATGGCTTTTTTTACCCGGAGGAGCTAGTCAAAGTTGGAGAAAAGCGCCTAGCAGAAACAGAAAAGTTTAAAATTGAACGTATAATACGTAGTAAAGGACGAGGATCGAACAAAAAAGTTCTAGTAAAGTGGTACGGATACCCAGAAAAATTCAATTCTTGGATTAAAGCGAGTGAATTGACTTCAATTAAAAATTAAAAAATGGACGAAGATGACTTTTATCTGGTATTACCAAGTAACAGTAGTATGAAATATTTTCCGGATAATACTACAACCTGTTATACCACACATTTATCACATGAAATTTGTGTACAAATTGTGGAGCGTCGGTATGACAGAAATTCATATTCCCTGCACTATTTTACACATTCAAGAGTCTGAAGCAAGTTTTTTACTTTATCCATCGGATGAAGAAGAAGTAGTAGTATCACAAAACCTAATTAATTTAGATAATGCGCGTGCTATAGAATTTGTGTTTCCATATGGTGTGTATGAGAACATTGCAGATCTATCACGTGCCATCAATCAAGCAAATGAATTAAATAAGCACATAGTAATTGAACCAGCAAAAAGAAGAAGAGGATTTTACGTAATACGACGCGTATGCGATTGTAAGGAAACACATTACCTTTATTTTAATGAGAAAATCAGACGTATTTTTGGTTTTGAAAAAGAAATTTATCGGAAAACAGGCGTCATCCCTTTAAAAACGATGAAAATCAAAGATGCTAAGAAACAGCACTCAATTATTGGAGACAGACCTGCGTCTTTAGCAAGAGCGATACCCGATCAACTCTTTATTTACACAGATATATGCTTGCCTTATACTGTCGGAGATACTCAAGCAGCTCTTTTACGTATAGTTACATTCAATAACACAAAATATACGCTAGGACCAACCATAGTGAAACATTTTTCAACTGTAAATTATATCCCTTTACTAAATAATACTTTTCAGAATATCATTATTGATATAAGGGATCAACACGGTAAACGTATACCATTTGAGTACGGGACGTTGACGATTACACTTCACTTTAAGCGTAATCACTAAACGGAAAAAATGACTCACTATACAGCTTATTACAGCGAACAGATTGGTGGTGGGGGAGTTCATCGTGTGTATAACGGTTCACACTATCAACGTGGACATGGAATAGGAAGTTTTTTAGGTGGACTTTTCCGTAGAGTCTTACCTTATTTAAGTAGTGGGGCGAAAGCAGTTGGAAAAGAAGCTGTTCGAGCTGGCATGCATGTGTTGGATGACGTCACCAATAGTGGAGTTAATTTTAAGCATGCTATAAATACGAGAATGCATGAATCAAGAGAGAATCTCAAGAGAAAAGCTGCAAAGAAAATCAGTGAAATGATGAAAGGTAGTGGTTATAAACGAAGGGTTAGTAAGCGGAAGCGTCAGTCTCTAAAGAGCAGTTCAGCAGGGCGTAACAAAGCTAAGAAAAATCGTACCAGTATAAAGAAGAAGAAGAAAGCTGGTGTTAGGAAGAGGAAAAGGACTGTTCGTAGGAAAAAGAAACAGGCTTTACGGAGTGTAACAGATATTTTTGGACCAAGATAATAACATGGCCTTCTTACACGTAAACTCGTGTGAATGCATGAAATCCGAATTAGATTCGTTCACTCTTCCACCGACGCAGACATCTTTAGAATCCTCTCAGTTTATTCATTATAAACCAGTTTCATCTCTTACCGACGATGGGCCTATTGAATTTGTTGTACCGGGCGGTGAGGATTATCTTGATCTAGCACACACCATGCTAAGTGTTCGCGTACAAATTTTACCAAATATCGCTGCTGAGAATAATAAAGTGGGTCCGGTAAATAATTTTCTTCATTCGCTTTTCAACCAAATCGATGTATTTTTCAATCAAAAACTCATTTCTCCACCAAATAATGCATATCCATACAGAGCTTATATTGAAACCTTGTTAAAGGTGCAAATCAAACCTTGCAAATGGTGCAATGAACTCGCACTTGACTACATCGCTATGGTACCTGGATACTCCTGGAAAAATGGAAGGCTTACCCAATTTGAATCGGGATGCCCCAGAAGCTAACTTGGGACTTTTAAACCGTCAATACTATACGGGTAATGCGGGTACTGTTGATTTAATCGGTCATTTACATTGCGATATTTTTAACCAGAATAAATTTTTATTAAACGGTGTGGAAGTACGCGTACGTCTTGTACGAAGCAAAGACGCTTTCTGCCTAATGGATGCTGCAGAAAATGAAACTTTTACCGTCAGTATTAAAGAAGCATCATTGATTATTCGCCGTGTAAAAATTAGTCCTGGGATATTATTAGCTCATGCTAATGCTTTATCAAAGGCAACTGCAAAATATCCTATTACACGTGTTGAAGTTAAATCATTTACTATGCATAGAGGCATTCTCGGAGATACACTCGACAACGTTATTTTAGGTCAGCTCCCCAAAAGAATTATCATTGGTTTTGTTGACAACAGATCGTTTAATGGTAACCGAAGATTTAATCCATTCAACTTTCAACATTTCTCTATTAATTATCTCTCTCTCTACATTGATGGTATACAAATACCGAGTAAACCTCTACAGCCTAAATTTACAGGTAATAACCCTCAATATGTAGAGGCTATAGTGAATTTACTTTGTTTATATATATATATATATATATATATATATATATATATATTTTAGATTATTTAATTTTAGTAAATATCCACTGATAATAATAAATGATATCAATCAATTAAATGGAAATGATGGTTTTATTTATAGGTGGAAAAACTAGTCAATATACAAAATATAACATAATGTTCACTAGCGAGCCTGTCGTGCGCAGCCTAACAATTTAAGAATATTTATGAAGCGTTGTCTTTTCTTATATGCTTATGCAAACGCGTCACATGTGTCTCATTACTTTTATTTTAGAAAGAATTATCATTACTCGTTAATTATGCGAATACACTTTTTTATCCAATAATATAACCCTGTGAAGGGAATTTCAATACTTTAAAATATGCTCTCGTGCGAAGTCTCACGTTACCTAATATAAGATGATGCAACCGCTCGATCCCCGGGACACCTTTGTTGTCTAGCCCACAAATGAGATCCGAGAAGCCGACTTGAGATCTTCTAACCAAAATTGTTTAAAAAGAAACTATACAGGAGTCAGCGCTGACCTCCTGGTGTCGCAATATAACTATGAGAGACCGGAGTCAGCGTTGACCTCCGTCTCGTGGGACGTCTCCACAGCGTCTGACGCTCAATGGCGTCGTTTTCTTCTTGCTCTTCGTCGTCAAATGGCGCAAGTAGCGCCAGCGCCACGCAATGGCGTACAAATACAAGCGCGAAATATAAATAAATAATAAATATCCTATAGGATCTATTACAAGGCTTATCATACATTATTTTCCGGTACTGGGATACATTTCCTTAACGAGTCTCTTGCTCTTACTCGAATAGATTATTCTAGAGGTTATTGTCTGTTTGCATTTGATCTAACATCCGATCTCTCTGCGAATTCAGCCCAGCACTGGAACCTCGTTAAGCGTGGTAGTGTGCGGATAGAAGTGAAATTTGATCACGCCTTGGCGCAAACAGTAAATTGTATTATTTACGCTGAATACGATAATGTTCTTGAAATAGACTCTAGTCGTCAAATTATAACGGATTTTAGCGCTTGAACTATTTTGTGATGGCGCTGGTGGTAGATGGTACAGTTATAAAACCACATTGCGCGCCCCCATCAGATATCAGTCTTCTAAGAGAGTTTGCTTCGTAAACATTGTCAATATAGTTATTTTTAAAATAAAAGACCATGGATTTTGTCATAGATATTCAAGGTCTAAAAGATCGAAATAATAATTTTTTCCCAAAGGAGGTAGCTGTACTGAGTTTAAAAACAAGAATATTTAATCATTGGATAGTTAAATCACCGCATGATTTTTCTGATTTACCCAGTGGTATAAAACGTTCTAACGAGTTTGTTATCAACCATCATCATGGAATTAATTGGATTGAAGGTGATATCAGTATAGCGCAATCACAACATCATTTATATAATATTGCCAAGATTGCAACCAGGATTTACACTAGAGGATATGAAAAAGCTAAATATCTTGAGTCAAATATGTCACGAGAAATAATTAATCTTGAAGATTTATATTCACCTACATTTCATGAACTTTTTCAAAAATATCAAAAAATGTCTCTTTCCTGCGTGAGTCATTGTGTCAAGGAAAAGAATAAAAGCAGTATCTGCGCGCTTAATCAGGCATACCTATTGCGAAAGTGGTTGCATGCGATACTCCTGGATTGTATGAGACCCGGTTGTAAGGATGAACCTTTAAAATTGAGTGATGCGCTTTTCTCTATCTTCAACCAAGGCCACGGTAAATCGTAATTCAGAAATAAACGGCGATAACAGCGACGACGACGACGACGACGACGAAAACGACGAGGGTCTTGAAAACTACAAAGTATGAATACTCAGCAAATAAGCAAAGCCATTGCCTCACTGAAAGCTAGAACGATAGGTGTGTATGCGGCCGATCGAATCCCGAATGTTCTAGAACATCCAACAGCAATTGTGGCAAACATTGATGATCATACGAAGCGTGGTTCTCATTGGATCGCTATATATATAGATAATAATGGATACGGAACGTACTTTGACAGCTATGGATACCCACCAGTCTCACCACATCATCTCAAGAGGCTCAAACGTAACTGTAGACAGTATCAGTGGAATAAACAAAAAATGCAAAGCTACGACTCACAAGTATGTGGACAATATTGCATTATGTTTCTTTACCATATGTGCCATCTTCATAATTTACGTACGTTTTGTAGCAAGTTTTCAAGAGATTCGAAGAAAAACGATAAATTAGTTGTAAAATTTTATAACACTCTTTTACGAAATAAGATTAAACGGAAGAAATATGTGGAAACTTTTCAGAATGAACGTTCGTTAGGTTTTGGTTTTTGTAACCAGTCATGCACTTCAAAAATGTCATACTAAAAAAGAATGTATTACTCTATAATAAATTTATGATTAATAAAACAGAATTGAAAATGTACATTAATGTGTTGATTTTTTCTCACACCCCTCCTCCTTCAACACCTATCCGCTTTCTTTCCTTCACGCACACACACACACACTAAAAATATATTAGACTTGATAATGAATAGAGTTCTTTTTGTAAGCCAAAGTATTAAATTTTTATTTTCGAATCATAAAAAATTATTTTTGAATCATAAAAAAATTTCCCACCATACTGCTCTCTCTCTTAAAACCATAAAAGTAAATATCATGAGTATCTGTCAAATTAATTTATTGATGTTTGCTTAGATTTCTTAGAAAAGTATATCGATAAGTAATCTCAAAAGAAAAGTAATAAAATTAAATTTCTCACTTAACCGAATAAAGACGTAACCGTAGACACACATATATTGATATGAATAGAACCTTTGTGATCTGTGTAGCTGTAAAATATAATGAGTTCACACCCTTTTGTAGACATTTACGATCGTATATTATTTCTTTCTTTAAAAACACTTCATCCTTTATCGCTTTTTTTTTCATAAAGGAGTCATTGTGTACAGACACGTCATAATATCAAATTTTCTAGAGGGCTCTGGGTATAAAGTCAGCAGCAAAATCCAGATACGACTCAGTATATTTTCAGCAGCAGTCGTAGTCAGATCTAAGTTATAAGATTTTTATATTTTAAAAACGAACATGGCGGAGTCTACTAGTGAAAAGTGTAGTGAACGCAATCTTACAAAAGACTACGCCATTCAACTGAATAACATGCTTCTCTCGACGACGTACTTTATCAATAAGTCTCTAAGTAAGCGAGTTTCTGTTGGATTACAATTTCGTGATGGCTACTACGTACCTTGTGTAAAAATATCGACTGCACATTTTTACAGATGGGTTACTTTTGATATCAGTTCTTGGCGATTATTGAAGAATCAAATTGATCTTATTAACGCGTATTTCCAAGAAGCGCATATATTCAAGACGGAGTACGGTAACCCTTCGAAAGTATATTTAGAAAATCACGATATCTTATTTACAACATCATATAGTACGAGGAGTATTATATTTGAGGAGAGAGCTGTACTTAACCCTGCGGCTCTACCAAAATTAGTAAACGAAGATGAAGAAAACGAATCACCTAATAAAAGAAGAAGGCATACATTCCAACCACCCACTACGTGTCTTCAAAAAGTGACATTTGACGGACTCAAACTGATAATGTCTTCCATCGATGAACGTATTGCGCAGTTGGAGCAGCAGGCTGGTAAGGTAAATCGAATTATTGACTACATTCAAGAATATCTAAAAGATGAAATTAAGAAAGATAATGAAGAAGATGTGAAAATGAATATAATGAAAAACTTTTTAATGTTTCAACAATACTATAGTTTAAAAGTTCACGATGTGACGTCTTTTGTTTTAACAAAAATGCTTGACGACAATGATTTGTGCAAATCAGATCTAAATATTGTCATATTAGAAATAAGTGCTAATACTTTACCTTTTATATATAACGATTTATTCGCTTTTTTGTATGAAGAGTAAAATTGTGTATTATAAGTAAAAATGTACAATAATAATAATAATAATAATAATAAAATGAAGCGAGTGCATTTTAAAGAAGGAGAACCAAGTATACGTATCATGTATGTGTGGGACTATGCGAGTCGCGTAGCACGACGCGGGCTTTGGGAACAAGCCGCGCGTGATAGAGAGAGATTTAGAATGAGAGTGGAAAGAATGAAAAATATAATAGAACCTATACTTTTAAAAAAAATTAATGATTATTCAATCAATAGAAAGTAAATTTTTCTGTACTTTTACATTTTTATAAATAAATTATTTTAAACTATTTAAATAATTATTTCTATTCAATCCTTGTTCACTCTCCTACTCCTCGACAACTTTTTTTATAATTTCATTACAGTATATAATCATCCATCAATTCATAAAAGTCGTCATTTTCATTTCGACCTGCGTTAAGTACACATCGTGTAAAAATGGGGCAGAATCAGGGAAAATCTACGTCAGCACCGACTTACTCCGATAGAGTTTCCTCTACGGCAGAAGAGAAAGAACCTCTTATAAAGAAAGAGAAATCAGAAAAAATAAACAATATTCCGCAAAATATTCAATAAATACGTACTCATTTCCTGAAAGAAAAGGATACGAAAAATATAAATAAATTTTATACTTATTCTTAAATGGTCCTTTTCAGGACCACCATTTTAATAATAACGTAGAATATATAAACATAAATATATACATACTCTCTCTCTCTTTCTTTCTCTCCTTCTCTCTCTCTCTCTCTCTCTCTCTCTCTCGACTGATGTTCCATTCATCGACGGACATGACTTCATTGCAGCTACTGTTCAGTCATCTCTCTCTAAGCCTTTGCTCAATGACTTTAGCTTTCGTGATTACAGTTCCGTTGACGATGCTGTTCTCCTTGATTACTTTCGTTCACTGAATTGTTCCGTGTGTGTCGGTGATTCCTCCCTGTCAGATCGCCTTGAATGTCTCTATCACCATCTGAATGAGGCAGTTGCTCTATTTGTGCCTCTCAGGAGGGTCCGTCAGGGGGGCCGTCGTCGACCGTGGTTTACTGCTGAACATCATCATCTGATACGAGAGAGGGATCGGCTGTACAAACGCTATAAACGCTCTAGACTACATGCTGATTTACTTTGCTACAGGTGTTACGTCGTAACAACGATTCTTATTTTATTTTTATATATTTTTTGATTATAAGTAAATAATTTTATTATGCATATTTTACTCATATTATATACATGTATTTCATATTCATTCATTTGTATTTAGGCTTATATTTGGAATATTCCAAGTTGCAATGACCATATTTACTACAACATTTATTACATCTTTTATATTGTTAGAAATTTCTACTACAATAATCATAAAATCCAAAATAACAAAATTTTAAGCTCTGAATTTTATTTAATAAATGCTTTAAATTGCTACAGTTATAAAAGGAAAAGTATCTAAGCTTATGCAATATAACTTATCTTTCTTACAATATTCATACTTAGACATTCATAAAAATTTATTCTTATTTATTGTAAAGTACCGTTTGAATCATAAAAATTTTGTATTAATGTTCGAAAATAGACAAACTGCGGAATTTCCCAAATCTGTCTACACACTTAAACATACTCACAACAAATAATTGCAACGGTCATAACGGCTAAGCACTTTATGACATATATTCATACTGAATTTCTGTTATGGCTAATCTTTAATTGCTCATTTATTACACATCCCAAAATACTCCCCTTTTTACCTATATCCAAAAACACTTCATAAGGACACTACAAGGCAGAGACCCCACCCTCTTCCTTCATTTTCTTTAACCAATCATACGTAATGTAATAGTCATAGTTTTGTAATATCAAAGTGTTCTCTTGAAGAAATTTTCTGTATACATTCAGATCTCACCGAACTTCCAACAGAGCAACACTTACTCAAGAGTTGCTAACATATACATACTTTTAAGTCACGCGCAAATTCAAATTCATATGTAAATTGTCTGCGATAATATATTAAATAAATATATTATAAGTTTCAAAAAATAGTGTTTGTGTCCATTTATTTTATTTTATTGAAACCGTTCTGTGCAATTTTAATTAGGCGCACAGAGAATACGACAAGGTAATCTACTGAGTCGCAACAATACAACAGGGTTGCTCGTGATCAGGCTCATGAGCGCATTGAATCGGCTAAACTGCTCTACTATCATGACAGACTATCTGGTATTACTGACTCTCGACTGATCTGGAAGGAGCTCAGGAACCTTGGTATATGCTCTAGTGGTGATAGATCCGGTCATACTTTTTCTATTGATGAACTCAATAAATACTTTGGTGGGGTCGCGTTTGATCCTTTGGTACCTTCTATTTCTGCTTACTTACAGTCTTTATCTGTAGATGAACCTTTCATGCCCTTGTTCAAATTCAATACTGTTACTTTGGATGAGGTTGGAATGGCTATTAGACGTTCTGACTCTCAGGCTAGAGGATTTGACGCTATCCCCCAATCTATCATAAAATCTGCTTTTCCTGTCATTGGCCCTCAGCTCTGTCGCATTTATAATGATTCGCTGCGAGAGTGCGTTTTTCCTTCTTGTTGGAAGACTTCGCTGGTCACTACGATCAACAAGGTCTCTTCTCCGCGCACTATGGGTGATATACGACCCATCTCTTTGTTGTCTTTTATGTCCAAGGTTCTTGAGCGCCTTGTTTATGATCAGTTGTATAATTACTTGACAACTAGACGGTTACTGGACGCTTATCAGACTGGTTTTAGAGCTGGCCACAGCACTCAGACTGCTCTACTTAAATTGACAGAGGACATTAGATTTAATATGGACAGACGGTACGTTGCGATGCTCCTGTTATTCGACTTCAGCAAGGCATTCGATACGGTGTGCCATGTCACTTTATTTCGGAAACTACATTCGCTCGATATTTCGCACACCGTTATCAAGTGGATCGGCTCTTATCTCTCTGATCGTCGTCAAGCTGTCATTGATACTGTTGGTAGGTCATCAGATTTTGTCTGTCTTAACACTGGTGTTCCTCAGGGCTCTGTTCTGGGTCCTCTGCTGTTCTCTATCTATATCAATGACATCTCTTCTGCCTTCCATCAGAATGTTCAGCACCTCTTATATGCTGATGATTTGCAGCTGTATGTGCACTTTCCGATTGCTGAGCTTGATCATTATACTTCACTAATGAGTGAACATGCGTCATTGGTCGCAGATTGGGCATCCAGCAATCATCTTAAGTTGAATATCAACAAGACAAAGGCTATCATAATTGGCTCTTATTATTATATCAATATTCTAACCTCCTTGCCATCTACTGGTATCTGCATCAATGGTGAGACAATCGGTTTTGAGTCATCTGTTCGTAATCTGGGTGTGTATCTTGACAGCAAGCTGAACTGGAAGGAGCATATCACACATGTGTGTAACAGGTCGTTCTCTCTCCTCTATCGACTCAATTTCTTTAGACGGAGCACTACTTTTGCTCTACGTAAGCACCTTATTCGTACACTGTTTTTTCCGATTCTTGACTATTGTTGTCTTGTGTTTACTGACCTTTCTGCTGAACTCGACCTTAGGCTTCAGAGGGTTATCAACGCTGGTATACGTTACATCTATGGTGTAGGTAGGCGTGAGCACATCTCTCCTTATAGGCTCTCTCTGGGTTGGTTATCTACTGCAGGTAGAAGGAACTACTTTGCCTCTACTTTTCTTTTCAAAATGTTTTTATCATGCTCACCTTCATATCTATTTTCTAAATATCAGTGGAACCGGCCTGTTAGGGCTCTGAGGGGGGATGTGAGGCCATTGACCATTCCTCATTCTTTCACCGAATACCATCAACGCTCATTCACTGTTTCATCCTCGCGACTGTGGAATGAACTTCCATCGTCGCTGAGGACTTCATCTTCACTCTCATCTTTCAAGTTGACCTCTCATGCGCATTTCCTCTCCCAAGAGTTTGGGCCTCTGCTCCCAGCTTAAAATTTTCTTTGCTTTTTGTTTTGATTTTTATTTTGTTTGTATTTTTTATTTTATTTTTGTAGTTATTATTACTTTTTTATTTGTATTTTATTTTTATTTTATTCTATTGTTATAATTCTTTGTAACCTATATTTTGTTGTACAACATAATGTACATAAATAAATTAATTATCTATCTATCTATCCATCTCGAAAACTTTATCATTTCATCACAATATATAATCACCTATCATTTCATAAAAGTCGTCATTTTCATTTCGACCTGCGGTAAGTACACATCGTGCTTTTTCTCTCTCTCTCTCTCTCTCTCTCTTCATATATATATATATATATATATACAGTACCGCTCAAAAGTTCGTAAAAATTTTTTTTTTTTAACTCAATTTCAAACTGCGATATTTCGGAAACGGCTCGATGAATTTGAAAAATCCGGACGGCGTTTGAAAGATCAGACAAAATACTATCTTTTTGTGTCCTGCCAAATATTTTTATCTCTTTTTTTAACTCTATTTCTAATGATAGAAAAATTTTTTATTTTTACGAATTTTTAAATTTCAATCAATCAAATGTAACTTTTTAAGAAATTGATAAAATTAAAAAATTCGAACGCGACTGAAAAGTAGAGTGAATTTCCTAGATCTTTATGTTTAATGATTTTTTTGTATCTATTTCCTGCGTGTAGCTAAAAATGCGCAAAAATGGAAAGTACAAGAAAATCAGTTTTAGATATGATAATATTTTCCAATATCGCGGGTCTATTTTTGTTTACATTTCAGCATGTGTTCAAATCTGTAGTTCGTATATACATACGAAGAATCAAATTTGTAAATAACTTTAATTTATTCAAAAAAAGGACACTATCATTTATAATAATTGTGATAAAATTTGTGATAATTTTGTTAAAAGTATACAATACCATTCATTAGTTCGTAAAAAAATTTTTTTTTAGAAACTCAACTTCAAACTGCGATATTTCGGAAACGGCTCGATGAATTTGAAAAATCCGGACGGCGTTTGAAAGATCAGACAAAATACTATCTTTTTGTGTCCTGCCAAATATTTTTATCTCTTTTTTTAACTCTATTTCTAATGATAGAAAAATTTTTTATTTTTACGAATTTTTAAATTTCAATCAATCAAATGTAACTTTTTAAGAAATTGATAAAATTAAAAAATTTGAACGCGACTGAAAAGTAGAGTGAATTTCCTAGATCTTTATGTTTAATGATTTTTTTGTATCTATTTCCTGCGTGTAGCTAAAAATGCGCAAAAATGGAAAGTACAAGAAAATCAGTTTTAGATATGATAATATTTTCCAATATCGCGGGTCTATTTTTGTTTACATTTCAGCATGTGTTCAAATCTGTAGTTCGTATATACATACGAAGAATCAAATTTGTAAATAACTTTAATTTATTCAAAAAAAGGACAGTATCATTTATAATAATTGTGATAAAATTTGTGATAATTTTGTTAAAAGTATACAATACCGTTCATTAGTTCGTAAAAAAATTTTTTTTTAGAAACTGAACTTCAAACTGCGATATTTCGGAAATGACTCGATAAATTTAAAAAATCTGGATGGCGTTTAAAAGATTAGACAAAATACTATCTTTTTGTATCTTGCTAATGTGCAACCAAAATTGACTCGCGACATTGGAAAATATTATCATATCTAAAACTGATTTTCTTGTACTTTCCATTTTTGCGCATTTTTAGCTACACGCAGGAAATAGATACAAAAAAATCATTAAACATAAAGATTTAGGAAATTCACTCTACTTTTCAGTCGCGCTCGAATTTTTTAATTTTATCAATTTCTTAAAAAGTTACATTTGATTGATTGAAATTTAAAAATTCGTAAAAATAAAAAATTTTTCTATCATTAGAAATAAGATTAAAAAGGGGGATAAAAATATTTGGCAGGACACAAAAAAATAGTATTTTGTCTGATCTTTCAAACGCCGTCCGGATTTTTCAAATTCATCGAGCCGTTTCCGAAATATCGCAATTTGAATTTGAGTTAAAAAAAAAAAAAATTTTTACGAACTTTTGAGCGGTACTGTATATATATATACTCTCGGTCACGTTTCATGACCTATCATGGGTTATTGGGTTAAAAATCACGGGACCTACGATGGGGAATTCTTTCTCTCTCTCTCTCTCTCTCTCTCTCTCTCTCTCTCTCTCTCTCTCTCTCTCTCTCTCTCTCTCTCTCTCTCTCTCTCTCTCTCTCTCTCTCTCTCTCTCTCTCTCTCTCTCTCTCTCTCTCTCTCTCTCTCTCTCTCTCTCTCTCTCTCTCTCTCTCTCTCTCTCTCTCTCTCTCTCTCTCTCTCTCTCTCTCTCTCTCTCTCTCTCTCTCTCTCTCTCTCTCTCTCTCTCTCTCTCTCTCTCTCTCTCTCTCTCTCTCTCTCTCTCTCTCTCTCTCTCTCTCTCTCTCTCTCTCTCTCTCTCTCTCTCTCTCTCTCTCTCTCTCTCTCTCTCTCTCTCTCTCTCTCTCTCTCTCTCTCTCTCTCTCTCTCTCTCTCTCTCTCTCTCTCTCTCTCTCTCTCTCTCTCTCTCTCTCTCTCTCTCTCTCTCTCTCTCTCTCTCTCTCTCTCTCTCTCTCTCTCTCTCTCTCTCTCTCTCTCTCTCTCTCTCTCTCTCTCTCTCTCTCTCTCTCTCTCTCTCTCTCTCTCTCTCTCTCTCTCTCTCTCTCTCTCTCTCTCTCTCTCTCTCTCTCTCTCTCTCTCTCTCTCTCTCTCTCTCTCTCTCTCTCTCTCTCTCTCTCTCTCTCTCTCTCTCTCTCTCTCTCTCTCTCTCTCTCTCTCTCTCTCTCTCTCTCTCTCTCTCTCTCTCTCTCTCTCTCTCTCTCTCTCTCTCTCTCTCTCTCTCTCTCTCTCTCTCTCTCTCTCTCTCTCTCTCTCTCTCTCTCTCTCTCTCTCTCTCTCTCTCTCTCTCTCTCTCTCTCTCTCTCTCTCTCTCTCTCTCTCTCTCTCTCTCTCTCTCTCTCTCTCTCTCTCTCTCTCTCTCTCTCTCTCTCTCTCTCTCTCTCTCTCTCTCTCTCTCTCTCTCTCTCTCTCTCTCTCTCTCTCTCTCTCTCTCTCTCTCTCTCTCTCTCTCTCTCTCTCTCTCTCTCTCTCTCTCTCTCTCTCTCTCTCTCTCTCTCTCTCTCTCTCTCTCTCTCTCTCTCTCTCTCTCTCTCTCTCTCTCTCTCTCTCTCTCTCTCTCTCTCTCTCTCTCTCTCTCTCTCTCTCTCTCTCTCTCTCTCTCTCTCTCTCTCTCTCTCTCTCTCTCTCTCTCTCTCTCTCTCTCTCTCTCTCTCTCTCTCTCTCTCTCTCTCTCTCTCTCTCTCTCTCTCTCTCTCTCTCTCTCTCTCTCTCTCTCTCTCTCTCTCTCTCTCTCTCTCTCTCTCTCTCTCTCTCTCTCTCTCTCTCTCTCTCTCTCTCTCTCTCTCTCTCTCTCTCTCTCTCTCTCTCTCTCTCTCTCTCTCTCTCTCTCTCTCTCTCTCTCTCTCTCTCTCTCTCTCTCTCTCTCTCTCTCTCTCTCTCTCTCTCTCTCTCTCTCTCTCTCTCTCTCTCTCTCTCTCTCTCTCTCTCTCTCTCTCTCTCTCTCTCCCCTCCCCTCTCTTCCCCCCTCCTCCTTCCCTCTCCTTCCTCCCCATTGACGTCATGTTTTTATGGGTCATAAAATTTTATGAGTCATAAAATCACGACCTATCATGGGTTATTGGGTTAAAACTCACGGGACCTACGATGGGGAGGATGACGTCATCCGTCTCCCCATCGTAGGTCCTATACTACTATCAAATGATTTTTCATTCCATAAATATGCTAATGGATGAGCAATTTATGAATTTTTATTTTCGTTTTGAATTATACTTTATAAAATTATGTAAAAATTCTTTTCTAATTTCAAACAAATATTTTATGAAAACTTTATTTCATGAATGTAATTATAAATTAATATTTTTAAATTTAAGGTATCAATGATTTTAAATTAAAACTTATGTATTTAAATTAATGATATTTTATTAAAATTATAAATAAATAATATTTTTCCAAATGAAATAAATATTTAGCACTGTATAATAACCTATATTTTTAATTGAATGTTCAATGTCATTCATTTAACTAAACAATAATTTATACGTCTCTTTAAGTTAATTACATGACAATATAATTCTTTTTTTTAATAATTGTATAGGATATATTCAATGAAAGTAATATCTTGTATACTCGTGCATAGATTTAATTTTTAAATAAATTTACTAGGAGAGTATCATATCTTTGGATCACGGATTTTGCTCAAACTTTGTGATAAATTTTCAGAGAACAAAATATAAAAAAAGCTAAATTTATAGTCACAAACGCTAAATATTTCCCTAGTCCAGTCAATTAAAGAATATCAATAAAAAATTTACTAGATTTGTAAATACTCATAGCTATTAAGCATTAATAAAACTAAAATAAAAACTATGCTCAAATCCTTTCAAAATAGCACTTGCGCGATAAAAAAGTTTTTTTTTTTCCAAAAGTCACAGCGTAATAAATTGTCTTTTATTAGGGAAATACTGAGCGTTAGCGTCTATAAATTTAGCTTTTCCCATATTTTGCCATTCGAAAACTTATCCCAAGGTTTGAGCGAATATTCGTGATCTAAAGATGCACCACTCTCCTTATTAGTGAAGTTTTATTTTTTAAAACAAAGAAATTACAATTTTAGAATAAGAAAATACTTATTTCAAATTAATTAGTGTTTGACTGAATATCGTTTATATAAAAAGTATATCATTATTTTACTAACTAGGAGAGTATCAAACCTCCGGATCACGGATTTTGCTCAAACTTTGGGATAAGTTTTCAGATGTCAAAATCTAAAAGGAAACAGAATTTTAGATCCCAACGCTCAATATTTCCCTAGTTACAGGCAATTAAAGAAAATCACTAAAAAAGTTACTAGATTTTCAAACGCATATAGTTCCTTAGCATTAATAGCTAAGAGCTTGAAACTTTTTTTATATGAAAGCTGAGCTCAAATCCTTTCGAAATAGTAGTTATAGCATCTCAAAATATTATTTTTTCCCAAAGTTATAGCGTGATAAGCATTGGGCCTGATTTTACTTTTTAAAACATTAATTAATAACAAAAGCTGAAATCAGGCCCAATGTTAATCACGCTATAACTTTGGGAAAGAATAATATTTTGAGATGCTATAACTACTATTTCGAAAGGATTTGAGCTCAGCTTTCATATAAAAAAAGTTTCAAGCTCTTAGCTATTAATGCTAAGGAACTATATGCGTTTGAAAATCTAGTAACTTTTTTAGTGATTTTCTTTAATTGCCTGTAACTAGGGAAATATTGAGCGTTGGGATCTAAAATTCTGTTTCCTTTTAGATTTTGACATCTGAAAACTTATCCCAAAGTTTGAGCAAAATCCGTGATCCGGAGGTCTGATACTCTCCTAGTAAGAAGTATACATAGAATTTTCAAAGAAAGAATTTTTTTTTTTAAATGTAAAAAATATTTTATCGACATATCTACAGATTTCATTTAAAAATTTACTTCCTGAAATGAATTATATTTAACTTAAGAAAAATATATTCTTTAAGTAAAAATATTTTATTTAAATTAGCAAGTATTTGCTTTTTTTCAATTAAATGTAATTAAAAATCTTTAATGATAAAACGACTTTATTAAATCAATAAAATATCTCATCAATTATGTTTCGGTCGAAATTCTACAATTAAATTCTGGTTTCACTCATAAATCTTCATCTTTTTCTATTTACAATATTTTCGTCTATGCCTACATTACTTTTGTAGAAGAAATTTTTTAACAGCGAAAAATTTACTGCTAGAATGCATAAATTATTTTTTAATCAAACGTTTAGCTTTGTCCATTACAAAAAAAGGAGTCTGGTTAATTAAACAATATAACAATTTCGTCAAAAAATGTTAGTAAATTTAAAGATTTTTATAAAATATTAGAAATGCAAATTTATAATTTACAATAGGCATAAAGCAAATTATAAATAAACGTTACTAAAAATGATATTAATTTAACAAAATTTATTTCTCAGAAAGAACTATCAAATGAAAGAAATATTTTATTAACCTGTGCATAAATTCGATTTTGAAATTAACTCACAAGGAGAGCATTGCATTTGAGTTTCGGATTTTCTCTTAACTTGAGGAAATTTTTTTTTTTAATTATGAAATAAGCCGCGTCAATTTGGTCTAGCGTTCAATTTTTTTAAAGTTATAAGCATTTATGTCTAAATTTAATACTTTTTCGTTTGCTTTATAGTCGTACAGTTTTTGAACTTATTATTCTGGAAGATTTGTATTAATATTAATCACTAAAATTATTATTTTACTAAGCTTTTATGGTTTAAAAGTTTGAGGCGATCAAGATATACTAATAGTCTAGGCGCCCAGAGGGTTCCGTATGAAGTTAAAGGTCCCACCGAGCAAGTGGGTGATTTTTATGTATTTTGAGCTGCTGAATCCGAATTTGCAACTTGCTTTTCGCACAAGTGGTCGAGTAATTTGTTATAAACAAATTAATTGTTTAAATGGCTACAGTTTATGAACTACAATAGATGCAGTAATTTCTCTGCGAAAACTTATTCTTTAATAAAATAACAAAAAAAAATCGTTTTTGTTGCATGTCGATTCGATAATTAAAACCAGAGATATGGCAAATATATTGCTAAAAAACATAGAGACGTAGCGCAAGGGTGGAACGCCCTGGTAAAAAACCTTATAACTCGACAACTAATTAATATTTTTTGAAGTTTAACATGAGTTTGAAAAATGTCAGTCTCAGCTTTAATGGTAAATTGTTATATATTACTTTCAAATGTTGATAAATAAGCTAGAATGATTTGAAGCAGAAAAAATTTTCAATTTTTCAGAAATTTGTTTGTTTATAACGAAATAATATAAGTTAACGAACAAAATATTTCTATATTTTTGATATAGAATGATAAGAAATTTCATTTAGTTTAAGAATCTGTCCGGTTTTTTAAATTTAAGTAAGTAGAACCTGAGATATCGCAAATTTAAGCTGTAGCGCCAACTCCTTGCAATACGACATATGTGTGCAATATGGTTATCGCTTTCCTTATAAAAAATTCATAAATATATAAAATTTACTTATTATATTAATATTTAGCGGGGGCTACTATTTTTTTCTTATTAAAACTGGTGGTGTTCATATAAAAGATGAAAAACACTATTAGACAGAGACAGATAGTTCGGCCTCCTCTTAAAGAATATATTTTTCTTGAGTCAAATATAATTCATTTCAGGAAGTAAATTTTTAAATGAAATGTGTAGATATGTCGATAAAATATTTTTGACATTTAAAAAAAAAAATTCTTTCTTTGAAAATTCTATGTATACTTCTTAGTAAAATAATGATATACTTTATATATAAACGATATTCAATCAAACACTAATTAATTTGAAATAAGTATTTTCTTATTCTAAAATTGTAATTTCTTTGTTTTAAAGAACGAAACTTCACTACTAAGGAGAGTGGTGCATCTTTAGATCACGAATATTTGCTCAAACCTGGGGATAAGTTTTCGAATGGCAAAATAAGAGAAAAGCTAAATTTATAGACACTAACGCTCAGTATTTCCCTAATAACAGACAATTGAAGAATATCAATAAAAAAATAATTAGATTTTCAAACACTTATAGTTTATAAGCATTAATAGCTACAAGCTTAAAATTCTTATATCGATATAAAAAATTTTTATATCGTGCAAGTGCTATTTTGAAAGGATTTGAGCATAGTTTTTATTTTAGTTTTATTAATGCTTAATAGCTATGAGTATTTACAAATCTAGTAAATTTTTTATTGATATTCTTTAATTGACTGGACTAGGGAAATATTTAGCGTTTGTGACTATAAATTAAGCTTTTTTTATATTTTGTTCTCTGAAAATTTATCACAAAGTTTGAGCAAAATCCGTGATCCAAAGATATGATACTCTCCTAGTAAATTTATTTAAAAATTAAATCCATGCACGAGTATATGAGATATTACTTTCATTGAATACATCCTATACAATTATTAAGAAAAAGAATTATATTGTCATGTAATTAACTTAAGGAGATGTAAAACAGACACTACACCTGTACTTATAGATATTAACTTCCTTTCCATTTTATTACTGAATTTCCAGAAAAGAAATGCATTAGCTTGTAGTATGTACCATGATGATTATTTAGTTAAATTTTCAAATAAATTCATTCATTAGTAATCGAGAATTTTGGGTTCCAAAAGTATTTATTAAAATTTTTCGATTTTGTACAGGAATTCAAATATCTTAAAAACTAATGAATGAATTTATTTAAAAATTTAACTAAATAATCTTTATGGTACATACTACAAGCTAATGCATTGTTTTACTGAAAATTTTGCAATAAAATAAAAAGATAGTCAATATTTACGAGTACAAGTGTAGTGTCCATTTCACATCCCCTTAAAGAGACGTATAAATTATTGTTTAGTTAAATGAATGGCATTAAACATTCAATTAAAATATAGG
Source organism: Anastatus disparis (assembly GCA_017163975.1). NCBI lineage: Eukaryota > Metazoa > Arthropoda > Insecta > Hymenoptera > Eupelmidae > Anastatus > Anastatus disparis. The sequence continues at coordinate 3,226,073 of JAFFSR010000224.1, read as the reverse complement.
TTATTATACAGTGATAAATATTTATTTCATTTGGAAAAATATTATTTATTTATAATTTTAATAAAATATCATTAATTTAAATACATAAGTTTTAATTTAAAATCATCGATACCTTAAATTTAAAAGTATTAATTTATAATTACATTCATGAAATAAATTTTTAATAAAATATTTGTTTGAAATTAGAAAAGAATTTTTACATAATTTTATAAAGTATAATTCAAAACAAAAATAAAAATTCATAAATTGGTTATCCATTAGCATATTTATGGAATGAAAAATCATTTGATGTTATTGATTTGAAAGCTGTCATAATTACAAAATGTTTCCGTATAAACTCGATTTATGAATTTTGTTTATTATTTTTGAAACGGACAATTTATTCGCAAACACAGTTGTGTATTTTTAAATGTGAGAGAATGGTAACTATTTGAAAATTGTTTCAAAAAAGTTGCATACGAAGTGAGAACGTTTAAAAATTTATCTTTAAATCTTTGAATTCTATTTGAATTAAATTTTATTCAAATATTCTTTTATCATATTTAATGAATTTTTAATAAAATAATACACTTGTATATATGTATATGAGATATTTCATGTTCACTGACACAGTTAAAAAATAAAAATTGATAAAATTGAGGGAATAAGTTACAATTGGATCCCAAAATAGAAAAAATTAATTTTAGAGCTCTAAATCTTTTTTTCAATTAATGTTTTAATGAATTTTTGATTCAAAACTATCGAACCACAGTAAAAATTTAATAGAATCATTTTTCTTATGAATAAAATATAGAATGTAATTGAATTTTTGAAAATTACAATATGTAAATTATTTAGCTTATCTGATTGGTGAAAGGTTATTATTCAATATACAAAAAAACTTAATAGGAAACTTGCCTAATTAATTTTCTCATTTTCAACGGGGAAATAACTGAAAACTTCTTAATTTGCAAGAGTCAGAAAAATATTCATTTTATAATTGATTATAAGATCTTTTTTCTCTCCTTAATTTTGAAGAAAATATACGAATACATTTTTTATCAGATATTTAGATAGATAGATATTCATTAAATTATATTAACTGATTAAGTCGACTTAATAAATATTTTTATGTAAAATATTGATCTACTTCATTTTATTATAAATAATTAATGAATATATTTAAACAAGATATCTAATTTTTGAAATTCGTGTAAATATTAAAGTATAACGAAACATTAATCCTTATTTAATTTAACAGTTTCATATAATATGTTAATAAATAAAATTTAATCTAAATAATATTAAAGAATTAAAACATTTACTTCTTTAATAATCATATAAATACTTTTTGAATGATAATTAAATTAACACATAATTTAAATTGACGTAAAGTATTAATATGTTTTTTTTTCAGTGTATATAGAAAAATTATTATTAAATATGGAAGATATTGCAAAAATAGCCCGTGAAAATTTAATTATATCAAAAGAAAATTCAAAATTTTATTATGACAGATTTATAAATCCAATAGATTTCAATATTGGCGATGAAGTATGGTTTATAAAAGAACCAAAACCATGAAAATTGGAAAAAGATCAAAATTTTGGACCTTTTGAAATATTAAAAATTCACGAAAATAACAATATCACTATAAATTTTAAGGGTACACCGAAACTGGTTCATGCTAATGAATTAATTTTACATAAACGTAAAGATTGATATTATTTTCTATTTCAGAATTCTTCATCCTCTATATAAGGCTGATTCCATTTCAAATCGAACAGTCAGTATACACTCAAGTCATCAATTACTGCGCTAATGGAGTATGTTATTCTACCCTAAAAATAAGGGTATACGTATTTTTTTATTTTGCTGAAATATCAAAATTGCATCAGATATGCACTTTTAAAAATTGCGTACAAAAACTAAATGTTAAAACTGAAAATGTTGAGAATAACTTTAGAGAGCTATCGTTTTACCAATTTCCAATGAATTTTGATAAACCTTTTTTTATTTTATTTCGTTTTGAGCCCTCTTCAACTCCGTGTAAGAAATTTAAAAAAAAACTAAAAAATGACTGAGATATATGCATTTTACCAAAAAATGCACTTTTTATGCACATGCATTTTTCTCGAAAAGGCAATTTTTTTTTTGCTGAAATTTTTTTTGCTGATAGAGGACCAAAATACCTATCTAATAGTACTTGTTTGATCCCGGGTTTTTTGGTTTGGAGCGAAAAAAAAATTCACAAATTTTGTTGGTGAAAAATGCTTGTATATACGTTCGGAAGTCTTAAGCAGTCTGCATTCAAACACTGTCGTATGCTTGGCTCATCATTTGTTTACATTTGTATGCATGTATATAGCATCAATAGTGATATATATATATATATATATATATATATATATATATATATGTGTGTAAATTAGTAATATAAAAATAAATATTTAAACATGAAAAAAAAAATTCTATTCGTGTATATCTATATTATGTATGTTTCGATGTACAAACAATAGGAGGCTAACTCACGGACAAATACATCGCGTAACCAAAACAGCATATTAGAACTGTTATATAGAAGCTAGTTATTTTTACGGCTGCTTTGAAAGGTGCTTCTCGGGCTTGTGAAAAATTCAACAAAATTGTGAAATAACAATGTCCGAAATTTACTCTTCTAAAAGAATTTCATGTCCCGATTTTTTTCAAATGCATAAAAAGGTAGTTTATATGAGCAGTAATTCACGTTTTAGACCGTTGGAAGATTTAGCCATTAATTTGGCACAGCTTCATCCAGATTTAAATATATTGCCATCTACTAATGTATGTAAAAATTGCCATAAACGCATATCAAAAATGATTTTAAGTGATCTTGAGTCTATATCTGAAAATGAAATCACTGAACTTTTTAGCGGAAGAGATGATGATTTTATTCCGAAGACACCCGAACGAATAGAGGAATTAAACGAGAGTATTAATTCAGTTTTACCTGAATGCATCTCATCCCTAAAAAGAAAAACTGCAATACCTGAAAATTTTAGAGGAAATTACGTATCTAAAAAGAAAAAATCCTTAATTTCAGCTTTTTCTGCTACTGTTGGAAGTAAATTAGAAGATGCGTATGGCATTTCAGTTGAATCAATAGAATCGGACGAAAATTCCACTGAAAACTATTGGAATGAATTTTTAGAAAATTTTAAATTGGCTTTAGAAAAATGCTCTTCTATTTCGGAGAAAATAAAACTTCTAACTCTACTACCTTCAAAATTAAGCAAAATAAAAGTTTGCTCACTATTCCCGAATATAAGCGAGTATATGATAAATAAATCAAGAAATCTCGTGAAAAATAAAGGAGTTTATTCGGAGCCAGATTTATATACTGGTCATCCTATTGATGAAAGCACAAAAAATATCGTTATGGAATATTTTTTAAATGATGATTTTAATTGTAGTAGATAAAGTCCAAATAAATCTGTCGTAACTGTTAAAATTAATAACACAAAAACTAAAAAAGTCAAACGGTTTCTTACTCGAAGCTTAAAAGAAACATATAGTCAATTAAGAAAAGAAAATCCAAACTTACAAATAGGAAAATCGAAATTCTATAGTCTAAGATCAAGTTTCGTCTTAACTAGCCCTGTGAAGGAAGCTTGTCTTTGTGTACATTGCGAAAATTTTGAACTGTTTCTTACAAGTTCGATTCGTTTTAGAGGCGATAAGAATTCCGAATTAGATTCAATTCGTTCAGAAATAACTAACACAATGTTGTGTTCTGAACCATCTGATTCATGTTTCTTGCAAGAATGCAAAGATTGTCCCGGTGGTGCGGGTATCACATTAGAATTGTTAAAACTGAAACAAAATTGTGAAGATGAAATTACGTTTGCTTTGTGGGATAATGGTAATCTTATTAAACAAACAATAAGCTTAACAGTTTTTAAAGAAAAACTTTCAATCTGCGCATTGAAAGCAAGTACTCATATATACATAAAAAATATTCAACGTGAAGCTATAAAAAAAGAAAAAGAAGAAGGTAAAGCTGATCCTACTAAGTTAATCATCCACGTTGACTTTGCAGAAAATTGGTCTGTAATAAATAATAAAGCGGTTCAAGGAAATCATTGGGTAAATAACCAAATTTCTATTTTTACTGCAGTCTGTTACCAAGGAGAGATAACACAAAGTTTTGCGATAGTTAGTGACGACAAAAAGCATGATACTGCATATGCACTGCTAGCAATAAATAAAATTATCGATCTTATGAAAAAGAATTATTTAGTTACTAAAGTCACTATCATATCAGATGGAGCTCCAAGCCAATTTAAAAATCGTTTTCAACTACATAAATTCAAACATCGGTTTTATGAAATGAAATGGTTATTTTCTGCGACTGGTCATGGGAAAGGAGCCGTTGATGGAATAGGTGGGCTTCTAAAGCATTATGCTACTTCACATAACTTGAAAAGAGTTCATGAAGAATCGATACAAAATGCTGACGATTTTATAAATTGGGTTCAAAGTTACACCAATGCAATAAAAATCATTTTACTACCAATAAATGAGATTGAAAGATTTAGAAAAAAGAAAAATATTGAATGGAGTGGGGTTTCTAAATATAATGGAATTCAAAAAAGTCATATGTGGTTAAAAAAACTTGAGGAATTAAAATCACATATATTTATTGGCAGGACAGCTATACATGCACTAAATGAAGTGAAAAACAAGAAAAAAAAAGCCAAGCGTCGTGAGACTACATTTAAAACTAAAAATAATAAGCGCAAAAATAAAAAAAAATAATTATCTATAATTATTTTTTTGACGCATCCCAACAGTGAGAGGCAAGGGGAACTCACTCTAAAAAAGCACCCTGAAGGGAACAGAATCCTTCTACGTCCACGTCGTTGTTCCTGGATAATGCTAAACGAAGGATAATATTTAAATGTCGACTGCTTAAGACTTCCGAACGTATATACAAGCATTTTTCACCAACACAATTTGTGAATTTTTTTCTCGCTCCAAACCAAAAAACCCGGGATCAAACAAGTACTATTAGATAGGTATTTTGGTCCTCTATCAGCAAAAAAAATTTCAGCAAAAAAAAAATGGGTTTTTCGAGAAAAATGCATGTGCATAAAAAGTGCATTTTTTGGTAAAATGCACGTATCTTAGTCATTTTTTAGTTTTTTTTTAAATTTCTTACACGGAGTTGAAGAGGGCTCAAAACGAAATAAAATAAAAAAAGGTTTATCAAAATTCATTGGAAATTGGTAAAACGATAGCTCTCTAAAGTTATTCTCAACATTTTCAGTTTTAACATTTAGTTTTTGTATGCAATTTTCAAAAGTGCATATCTGGTGCAATTTTGATATTTCAGCAAAATAAAAAAATACGTATACCCTTATTTTTAGGGTAGAATAACATACTCCATTAGCGCAGTAATTGGTGACTTGAGTGTATACTGACTGTTCGATTTGAAATGGAATCAGCCATAAATAAAAAATGCTGTCTATCATATTTATCTCACTATCCATTATCAAGAGCAATACTGCGATCATCGGTTTTAATTGTGAATCTACAAATTCAATCATCACGAAACACTCTTTATTAGACTCAGGCAAACGCGATTTTCAACAAGAAAATGTTACTAATGCAACACAACAATTGAGTTACTACAAATTGAAGAATTTAAATTCATAAAAGCTATACAGTGTAAAATAGAAATCCAGAGAACAGTATTCCACTGTGGAATGTTCAGCCACTTTGGTACTACAGCTCATGCTCTACAAGAATATCTTTATGAAATTAGCCATTAAAAATGCAAATTTATTTATGAATCTGGAATATTTAAATATGATAATATTCATTCGATAGCAGATTTATAAATAAATTCAACTAAATCAGTAGGAATAGATTTAGCTGGCTCAGATAAGGAAAAAACCTGTAAAGGAGCATAGCATACGGACAATTTTGGCTCCTGGGATAATGTACTCGTTCAAGGCCTCATGAAAATAACTCTACTAGAAGAATATGCTCAAGAAAGTATAAAAAATAATAAATTTCGATTAAACTCAGGAACCACATGCAAATTTTCGGATGAAAATTGCATCGATTCGCAAGCAGGCTATACTTTTTGGGAACATTTACCTACTGAGGAGGGTTTCAAAACAGAATATGAAACTTTATATAGAGGCCCTGCGATTATAATTAGTTCACCTTATCAAAATTCCGTCTATACAATAAACACAGAAACAATAACATTTTCCTTATCTACTTCAAATAATATTAAAATTTGCGATAAAATTCTAATGAAAACAAAACATTCTAAACTATTTATTTTAGACATATTTTTTAACAAAATATTAGTTGTCGATAATGAAATAAAAAAGGATGTAACGAATTTAGATTTATTAACTTATGTAAACTCAAAATTTGTATATATTGAAAAAAATTCTAGGGCTGATCTCAAAGATTTATATTTTAACCTTTTAAAAGATAAATGCGAACTAGAAAAAAAATAATACGCGAATCTCTATCCCTTGCTTCCATATCTCCCGATGAATTTGCTAATAACATCATGCAAAAACCAGGCTATATCGCTAAACTCGCAGGCGAAGTAGTACATGTAATAAAATGTACACGAGTAGAAGTACGGCTGTTTCATTCAAATAAATATTATACACAACTCCTTGTATCAACAAAAAATGAAACATGGTTCTTAAGGCGATTACGGAGGTTAGGCTAAATTTTTATTTCGTAATTTACAAACTACGCTTTTAGTTTGTAAAGTTTTTTGGATTTATAAGTTTTTCACCATTCTGTGAGTATAAAAAAATGGTGGGAAATTAAAAAATCCAAAAAATTTTATGTATTAAATGCATGATTTGTAAACTAAAAAATAAAACCTAACCTAAATTGCGAAGTCGCCTTAACACCAAAAATACATATATTACTGAAATCAGGAATAAAAATAAATTGCAATTTAATAATCCCGCAATATTATAGAATCGGAGAAGATTAGATAAATCTCCTACCAAAACCAAGACCAACAAAAACTATAGTTAAAACTTTAAAACCAGATACAAAAAGATCATGGACACCAGAGAAAATATAAACGTTGGTAACAAGCGGAATATATTCTCAAGATGATTTACAAGAATTACAAGAACATATCATGTTTCCTTTCGAAAAAGCAGCTCTACTTAATGCTGTAGCTAGAGGAATACAGGAAGAACAAAACACACAAGTAGATCTATTAAATAATCTACTTACAGAAAATACATTATCTCATATCACAGAAAATACTTGGAATAAATTTATAAATAAACTAACAACATTTGGATCCATAAGCTCAGCCATAATAATGATATTAATTATTATTCAAATAATTAAATTTACTATGAACACAATAATAAGGGGCTATACCATACATACTATTTATGACTGGTCTATTAATCTATTGGGAGCAATTTTCAGTTCTATTAATCATTTAATGGTTACATTAAAAAATAATCAAACAAAAAGAGAACCCAAGTGAAGAAATTGAATTATAAGGAGTAAAAATTGAGAAACAAGATATATCACAACCTACGATTTTACAGCATCCTCTACCTTAATCAAACCCTCCACCTCTACCTAAACCAACCCCCCCCTTTTTTTTACCAGAGAAGTCACCATGTATACCTTCCACAAATAAATTCTCATCTTCAAAGCCACCAGAACAAAAACCAAAAGAAATTATAGTATTTAATATTAACTGTGACTAATTAAAATAATTAATTATACAAATTTTGTATTTTCATTCATTTGAAATAAGCCCACTGTCATTCAATAGACATATATATTAACATAAGTATTTATATGAAATACAATTATGAATTATTTATTAAGCTTACTATTGAAACCTTATTTATAAAAAAAAGGTTGCAGATAGTATTACACTGTTATTTCACAGCTGATTTCTGCTTTGTTGTTATTAAATAACGTACGGTTCAACTTTTGCGTATAAAGGTGAACGCCACTTATGATATATGTCATTTACCTGTATACTGTAATATTAAACAACACTATAGAGTTTAGATTTATCTTTTTAAATTTAATGATTTAATTGGAAAAAATATTACGTATTGTTAATAACTATAATCTATATATTTTTAGTTAGTTTCAAGTTTTTTTTTTATGTATCTAGCTATTTTAATTTTATACCAGACCTACATTCAGGTAAACTAGTTCCACCTCTGTAAGAATTTGCATTGTAACCTATACTATGTATAGGATTTTACTTTTGGTTTAATAAATAAATAAATATAGCCACATCTAGTGTATTAAGTGAAAATATGAAAATAAAAATTTAGAAAATTTTTCTTCTTATTGCTTAGTTGTCACCTGCGCAATTATCTTAAGCTGGGAGGGAAGTGGATGAATATTCACTTATATTGAAACAATTATAAAATTCTATAAATTATATCCGACTGTTATTTTTTGAAATTCAAAAGAAAAAAAAGAAAAAAAAAACAAACATTTCTTATATTTGAACTTGAACTAATGAATAGTTGAATTTTTATTAAAATTCATAATTTAAATGTAGATAAAGTAGAACTCCATGTCGGTATGAGGATTCCCCTTAAATCAGAAGTCAGCTAAATTTAATATTAAAATTAGCTAAATTTATGCAAAATTTAGATGTAAATTAGCTGAACTTCAGCTAAATGGATTTTAGATAACTTTTAAGTTATCTAAATTCCTATATTATATTAAAGTGAAACCACTTTTTTTCCGTTTCTCCGGTTCTCCGCATTTGTTAAATATGTCTAATCTTTTGGTAATAAGAGTAGCAATTTTTTATTGGGCCCTATATAATTAGTCCTCATTAGTCATAAGCATCTTTTTGGGCCATATTTTTTTTTGGGTCTTATATTTTTTTGGGCCCAATATTTTTTTATTCTCTAGATTTTTTTGGGCGCAATATTTTTTCGATTCTTATGTATTTTTGGGCCTAATATTTTCTTGAGCCTAATATTCATTCAATTCTTACATATTCCTGTGCTCTATATTTTTGGGCCCAATATTTTTTTAAATTTATATTTTCTTGGGTTCTATGATTTTTTCGGGTCCTATATTTTATTTAGCTCTCTATTTTTCTGGGCCTTATACTTTTCGGGCCCTACTTTTTTTTAAGTCCTATTTTCTTTGGGCTTTGTATTGTCTTAGGTTCTAATTTTGTTTGGGCTAAATATTTTTTCGATTCTTACATATTCTCTGGCTCTATATTTTTTTGGGCGCAATATTTTTTTTAATATTATATTTTCTCGGTCTCTATATTTATTTGGGCCCAATATTGGTCTGATTCTTTTAATTTTTTGGGCCCGATATTTTTTTGATTCTTATATTCACTTAGGCTCTATATTTTTTGATTCTTTTATTTTCTTCGGCTCTATATTGTTTTAGGCCAAATATTTTTATAAATCTTATATTTTTTGAGTCCAATATTTTTTTGAATCTTATATTTTTTTTATTCTTATGTATTCTTGGCTCTATATTTTTTTGAGCCCAATATTTTTTCGATTCTTATATTTATTTTGGGTCTATATTTTGGGCTCTAAATTCTGCCATAATAAACTAAATTTAACTGAATTTTCAATAATGCTGATACAACTTCCATGTCGTACAATTCGTAATGTTTGCCTGAAATCTCCTGATACCATTACAGTTTTACTACCGAAGGGTTGGTTCACATCGCATAAATCTTGAAGAAGAAGATCAACTGCTTCAAAAGCAAATTTCGAAGTCATGGATATTTCATCCCAAATAATTATTTTTGTTCCATTTAATGTTTGCTTACTGCAGAATTGGGCTGAACATAACAAGTTTTACAATCTATTATATTTAAGAGGACGTCGTATCTCTCTATCCTTTTCTAATCGAAAAATGTAGGTTATTTGGAAAAACTAGTAGTTATTACTAGAAACCAATAGCTGTCCGCAACTTGTACAGTAAAAAATAATATTTTTTTTAATAAGAAGAAATTAATTTTGATGCTTTGTTTTCAAGAAAAGTTTGACATACTTAAACATCATATTCTCTAGCTTAACTTATGATTTTGTAAGTGTGTCAAACTTTTTTTGAAAACAAAGCATCAAAATTAATTTGTTCTCATCAGAAAAAATATTGCTTTTTACTGTACCAGTTACGGATAATTTTTAATCTCTATCAATAATTGTTAGTTTTTCTAAAAACTTACATTTTTCAATTAGAAAAGGATAGAGAGATCCAGCGTCCTCTTAACGGTAGTTTAGATGTTGTATGCACGGTTTTTCCATCGACTAATGAATTCGCTGCTAGAGCTGTCCAAGCCACACATAAATAATGTAGAGTATGATATTTAAAATAAGCTATCGAACCGTTAAGTAAATAACTTTTTCCACTTCCACCTGGTCCATCTATAAAAATATATTTTTCTTTACTTTGGTTGTTTAAACTTTTTATAGTAGAATTGAATATTTGCCTTTGTTTATCATTTAAAGAATTTATTTCTATTTCTAATCCATTAAGAATATTATTATTATGATCTAAAATTGTTTGATTATCTTCTTCTATAAATGTGATTATGTTAGGTAAATTTAAATCGTTTAAAGAAAATCCATTGGCTTGTAAATTATTTTTAATAACATTCAATGCAAGATTTTTACCTAAATTTTCTCCGTATTTAGGATGGCATAACCTATCTTTATATTTTTCACATAAATCACGTGCATTTAGAGGATTATGAAAAACGCAAATGAAAACAAATAATTCATAGAGAATATGAAAGAATTCTGTCGAAGATGCTTCTTCCAAACATCTATTCCATTCTTCATCTTCATTAATTCATTGTTTTGCCTTAGCTGCCTCATAAAACGAATTATACATCACAGCACCAACAGTACGCAAAGCTTTAAAAGATGTGACTCCTTTAACATGTAATAGTAATGACCTAATGAAATAACGTTCTCTATCTTTCGGACTTACTAAGTACATTCTACTAAGTATTGGTTTTCTTGTATTTTTATTTTATTCCACTTTTTCAGTTTTTTATTAAATGTATAAAAATTTAGTATTTCTGAATACAAGTAATTTTGTGCTTCAAAATCTTCTTTATTCAGTTCAAAATATGCTGTTAATGTTGTTCCCACATTTTTTGCATGATCATTTCTTCTTTTCCTTCTTTAAAAAATACGTTTTGTTGATTTTCTTCATGAACGCTTAGACGTTTTATAGTATGTGAAATAACATGTAAAGGATATTCTCATAATCTGTGCATTGCTTGAGGTGGACATTTATATCCTGTATTAATGTATTGTTGGGTTTCGTCATATTTATATTTAACATTTTCACGATTGTCAATTTGAAAAGTGTCTGTATTTTCTGATTGGAAATCCACATTTACTTGATGTATTTTAATGTCTACACAATCATGACCTTGATAACAGTATTTGAATAAATATTAAATGTATTGTACAGTGGAACAAACTTTTACGTTCATGTGTGCATTAAATTTCAATAATAAGTAAGGATTATGGGGAACAATAAATCAATTATCTGCAATTGCTTCTGTAAATTTATTTTTAAGAATTATTTTGACGCTATTATTTTTACGTTTGTATAGTGTATATCCATTGGATTCAAATGTTGTTTTATTATTAAATTTTTTTGAAAAATTTTCAGTACATTGCTTTGTATTTTTATCCATACACGGACAATTTCTATTTTACATACCACAGGGACCGTGTATTATAAATTGTTCAACAATACTATGTCATTTTGGATAAATATCTCTGTTTAGGATTTCTGCACTTATTATTTTATCAACTTTTTCGAGAATATCAAATTTATCATTTTTATCTAAGAGTAACAACATATGCATATGCGGTAATCCTCGATTCTGAAATTCAATTGCATAATTATATGCAATACATTTTCCTAATATTTCCTTTTTTATTACTAAATTTTTGAATACTTTTACTTTTTGATAAAATACTTATGTTATAATATCTGGTCTATCTATTGCATTTTTTATAAATTTCTAAGTTTTCAGTTATTTCTTTCCAATGTAGGTTACAGGTCATAGTTACAAAAATGTCAGGTTTACCATGATAATTTACAAGTGTCATTGAGTCAATGTAATTTTGTTTTAAAAATCGTGGACTTCCTGTAAAGTTTGACGGTAATATTACCATTTTTCCAATTTTTCAAGAATCTAATTCTTTTTTGCTATGTAAATAGTCCATAACACCTTTGTAACAATCACTTCTTAATATGGATTGGTTTTTTCGTATGAAATATAATCTGGGGGTTTCAACTTTTTCAAACGCATCAACAACGAACTGTTGAGATAATTTTCGCAAATCAAGAAATGGATTAAATTCGTTTCTAACACTAAATCTATAATTATAAAATTTCAAATTTGAATTATTGGATTTTCCAAATTTATTTTTCATATTTGGCATCCGTCCAAAACCACCATTAGGATAAATAAGCGAATATGTCATAAAATCTATGTTTGCTGATTGTCGGTATACTAATTTGTTTATCATACTTAGAGTAAATGACAATATCACGTTCAATAGGAGGAAGATCGTCTTCTCCAACATATACTATTGCAACTTCATTACAGGTAGGTGGATTATATCTATTTTTATCAAAATTATTATTGCAGACAGTAGACATAGTAATAGTTCTGGGAGGACAATAGATTTTTGTACATCATTGCAGTTCTTCTTCTTCTACTTCATCCATCATTTAATAGGCTTTAGCATAAGGTTCAATGCCTCTTATCAAGATATCTAAATGTTTTAATAATGTTAAATTTATATTGAACTTATTTCGTTCAATCGTTGCCATTTCATTATCTAAAATCTATAATTGTCCATATTTACGTGTTTCATCTTTATTAGGATGTAACACATATACATTATGGTAAATTTGTGGTCCTTTACCCGACAATGTATTAAAATTGGCACCAAAATTTGCGAATGCTAAAGCATCATTGTACAACCTAACATTTCATCGAAAATCAATAATTTCTTCCGTTAATTCAGTTGCTAAACTTAAATTGTTCTGGGTAAGGAGGATTTTCTAACAATTCTACTTTACCTTTATGACAACAATTGAAGAAATTGTTACTTTTAGTATATTCAAAAGCAAATTGTTTCGTATCACAATAAACACATGTATTTGTCATGTAACCAATGTTATTTTCAGATATGAGATTTTCATCGAAATATATATTTGCTATACAACCAATCAGTTTCGAATTAATTTTTTCAGTTAATATTTCTTTCATTTAATTTCTTTAATTTTTTTTGTACTTTGCCCTTTATTGTTTTATCAATAACTTTGTTCAATACAATATATTGATTTTTATTATAATTATTATTATTATTGTAATTTTCTTTATAATTATTGTCTTCAATTTCTAATCGTTTACACTTAATAAATAATGTCTTTAATTGATGAGAATCATATTTATGTTTTCGCTTTTTTACATCTATTGGTTTATTTATTGTAGTATCATTATTAACATGTTTATTGTCATCAATTCCTATTTGTTTACACCTTGTGCGTGATTCTTTTAATTGGTAACAATCATTTTTGCTTTCTCATAGAGAAAGTATTGTATCGGTAAAAAAAATTTTTTTCTATTTTTTCATTAATTTGTACACATTTAGACTCAATCGAAAAAAGTGGTTTCCAGAAAATGTCTGTATGTATGTGTGTGTGTGTGTGTGTGTGTATGTATTCAGTACGCCAATAAGATCTCGAGAACTACTCGATGGATTAACTTCAAATTTTGCATGCAATTCATTTTTTTGTCTATCTGGGGGGCAAGCTATTAAAAATTGATCTTCTTAGTTCAGTTTTTTTTAAGCCATTTTAAGAATTTTAAAAAAATTTTAATTCCTCATTTTTTTGATATTTTACGTAAACTACTCGAAGAATTTTCTTGAAAATTTGTATGAACATTATTTGCGACTGCCAAAAGAAGAAAAACTTTTACCAACTGATTTTCTTAGCGCACTTTTAATTTTAGAGCATTTTGAAAATTTTGAAAAAGAAATTTTGAAAAGAAAATTGTATTCATTTAGCCAATTACATCTCGAAAATTACTCGATGGATTTGCTTCAAATGTTGCATACTATCTATCATTTTGTCTGAGTGTGTGGGAAGCTATTGAAAATTGGTTTTCTTAGTTTAGTTTTAATTTTAGAACTATTTGAAAATTTAAATTTGAAAAATTTTTATTTTTTATTTTACGGAAACTATTCGATAGATTTGCTTCTAAATTTGTATGCAAGTTATTCGCTATTGTCTTAAGAAACTAAGCTTTGGAACACTTATTTTCTTAGTGTAGTTTTAATTTTAGAGCATTTTGAAAATTTTGAATAAAATTTTTCTAATTTTTTTTATATTTTACGTAAACTGCTCGATGAAGGAGCTTCAAATTATGTATGGAAATTATTTATGATTGTCAAAATAAAATGAACTTTTGAAAACTAATTTTCTTCAATTTTCTTAGCGCACATTTAATTTTAGAGCATTTTGAAAATTTAAAAAAAATTTATTTTTAATTTCTTTTTAGTACAGTCATTGGAGGCAAAAATAGGGTATAACCTGGATTTTGTAGGCAATTGTATCATCTTTAAGTCATGTAAATATCAATTTTTAAAAAGTTTTATTTATTGAGATTTTTTAGTTTGAAGGGCCAAAAATAGGTGGTACTTGGTTCTGATTACAGAATTCTAACACTAATATCTCAGTTGATTTTTATCGGACAAAAATAAAAAAAAAGCAAAATATTCATGAAAAAAAGCTATATTTTTTAACTGTAGTACTTTTTACGTACATCTGTTAATTATTGAGATATTTTAAAAAAAGGATGAATTTTTGAAAAATAAAAAAATTTTTTTTATATATACTTGATTTTTTTAAAAAATAAGCATCCCAAATTGCTGAAACTTCTAGAACACGTAGTTGGTACCTAAATAAGATAAATTCTAAAATGATTTCTTTATATTTCAAAACCTGTTTTAATGACAGTGGTTTTAATTTTGAAATTTTATTGTCAAACTATATAAAATAATTTTATTTTCCTTGTAACTCCTTTAATTTTTATACTATTGACTTAAAACAAAATTGATTTAAAATGTAATCTCAATACCTTCAAAGAATATTATATATATTTTTCTCAAAAAGTATGCCATTTTTCTGTTATTTAACGTTGAATATTGCTCGTAAAGTTTCAAGCGTAACAGTATTAATATTCAATAATTTATAATTCGTTATGTATTTTATATAAAATAATGATTAAAAATGGAATCGTTTTGTTTTTTTACAAGCTTTATTTTTGTTTCTTATGAGTTTTTTTGATAAAATTAAAACTTTTCAAGTTATTTCATGAAAAACCGTCAGAAAACATGCTTTTTTACAATAAAAATCTATGTTTTCAATCACCTATAACTCGAAAAGTATTCATTTAACAAAAAAACTCATAAAAAACTTTTTGCTTTAAATTGATTTTTACATCGAATTATATGGTTTTTTTTTTACCGCCCCCTGGGCAAAAGCGCACATCGGCATTATATAACTTTTGTTTTTTAGACTATTCTTTACCTACTGACAAATTTTCATGTTAATCCATCCTAACCGACAAAATTTCAAGCTGAAAAGCTTCAATGACTGGACTATTTTTATTGCACAAAAATCACTCGATAAACTTGCTCAAAAATTTTCATGCAAATTATTCACTATTATCTGAATAAATCAAGCTTTGGAAAACTTATTTCCTTAGCGCAGTTTTAATTTTAGAGCATTTTGAAAATTTTGGAAAAAATGTTCATATTTCATTTTTTTTCTATTACACAAAAGCCATTCGATAGATTTGCTCAAAAATTTTCATACAAATTATTTGTTATTGCCTAATTAAAGCAAGCTTGGAAAAACTTATTTTCTTAGCGCAGTTTTAATTTTAGAGCATTTTGTAAATTTTGAATAGAATTTCACTTATTTTTTGGTATTTTACGTAAACTACTCGATGAAGTTGCTTAAAATTATGTATAGAAATTATTTACGGTTGCCTAAATAAAATGAATTTCTGAAAACTGGTTTTCTTAGCGTAGTTGTAACAGCGTTTTGAAAATTTTAAAACAATGTTTATTTTTCAATCATTTGATATTTTTTGTAAACTATTTGATGAAAATGTTCCAAAATTTGTATGCAAGTTATTGGTTATAGTGTTAAGAAGACAAGCTTGGGAAAATTAATTTTATAAACGCATTTTTAATTTCAGAGCATCATAAAATCACATTATGCAAATGGCAAAAGTAAGAAAGAGTAAAATTCATATAGTTTTCGTAGGTATTAAGACAGCCTTCAGTACAGAGGATAGGAAAATTTATATTAAAATCGTATTTAAAAAAATTGAATCAAAATACTCTAACTCAATGCGCTCTATGAGAAAGCATTGCGCCAAAGCACTTCGCAGCGTTTTTACTTGTGTTTTTTTAATAATATCGGCATTTTCCAATTTTTTATTTTTAATTTGTACCATTCTCTTATATTCATTATATTGTTCACTAATAACTTTTCAATAAGTCTCTTTTTTGCGTAATTTTTCTTTTTCGTGCAATTTTTTAAATTTATTAGTATCTCTATTTTCAATTGATTTTATTTTTTATATCTTACTATTTTCTATTTTTTTTATATTTATTTGGTTGTTCTTTTTTCATTTCTATGTAGGCTTTTTTTTACGTGTAGCTTCATTTGTACGTATTCGTTCCATTTTATCAGTACCCTTTTTTATCTTTGATTTCATTTTTGTTATTTTAGTATTTTTTAATTTTTCTTTATATTTATTGGGTTGTTTTTCTTTAATTTTTGTATAATCTTCTTTTTTACGTAAAGCTTTGTTCGCACGTATTTGTTTCAATTTATCAATACTCATTTTTTCCTTGAATTTCAATTTTGTTATCTTAGTATTTTCTAATTTTTTTTCATATTTTTTTGGTCTTTTTTTCTCCAAATTTTATATAAGCTTCTTTCTTTTTTATTTTATCAATATCTTTTAAAATTCATAAATTAAACAAATATAATGACTTGTCCACACTAAAGCTATATTAATATAATAATTTTTTTTAAATAAAAAATCATTTGGACGTGTTATTTTTTTATGAGTTGAGATAGGAAATTAGTTATCAAACTCGATAAACCTAACCTTAAAATACGATACATTGAAAGTTTTTATTATATCTTTATATGTCTAATATTTTAGTGAATTTCTTGAGTTGTCCGCACTAGAGTTTAATCTTACAAATTTTTACTCCGTAGCAAAAAAACTTGATTAAACGCATCGCTTATTCATAAGTTAAGATTGGAAATATTATTAAAAGGCGGGCATCTTCGTCATGCTCTTGAGTACTGTTACAAATAAAGCTTCTTTTTCATCAGTATCTCTTGATTCTGTTTTTTCTTTATTTTATTTAATTTCTACTATCCTTACTTTATTATCGTTATAATTTAAGTGGATATCATCGATTGTCATTATATCATTATCTGGTTTTAAAAAATTTGTATCTGAAATGTCATTGTCAATTTCCATCAAAATTGTTTCATGATTCGATTTCTTTTGTTTACGATACATTTCCATAATTTTTTTTTGTTTTGCCAATAAATTTATTTGTGAGTTTTTTTCTAATAATTCAAGCTCGGCCAAATCTTAATTTAATGGTATTTGATTTAGACGTTGTTTATGACAAAAACTCCTCTTTATCATGTCCGGTGGATTATCGTAATTAATATTTGCATTATTATAATTTTGTAAAACTGGAAACATTCTTATTGGTGGCATTTTAAAAATTCTTGATAAACGTAATCGCATTTGAGAAACATCATATCTTAAACAACATGGACCTAAATTATAAAGTATTGCAAGAGCAAAAACAATTGCGAAAACGCCACAATCATAATTATTCGTTTGTGATTGTACTGTTTCGAATACTATACTCAATTCTGATTTGTTTGGAAATAATCTGTTTATATAAATCTTATGCTCATCTTGTAGATATTTAAGATTAAAACTGTCATATTTATGAATTACCTTATTATTATAATACACACAAATCCGATAACCCTTTTCTAAATTTCCGGAAAATAACTGTATAAATTCTCCATCAATCGGTACTGAATTAATATATCGTGGTGTTTGAATTAGTGAAGTTAATCGTATGTTGAATGAGGTACACTGGTTTGAAATATTATTAAATTCTAATATATGAATATCAGTTAACATGAAAGCAATTTCACTATACAACCCCTGTCCTTCAACAATCAATTTATCTTTCTCAGTCAAAACCATTATTGAAAATTGAAATTTTTGTAAGAATTTTAATTCATTTTTAATGAACTTTTTTTAAAGATGTTCACGAAAAAATTGCTTTTATATTAACTAATTTAATTTACTGACTTTTCACTTTAAAAGCTGAAAAATAAAAGAAATTATGAAAAATGCTATGAATTAATTGTTACATGATAAATCAATAATAATAAAATTTGTAAAAATAACATAACGATAAAAAATGGTTATTTTCGGCAATTATACATTTATATATATATGCGACATTTCACACCAACTGGAAGAGCAAAAAAATGAAAATCGCTGAAATTCTGAGAATATATTCCGTTTGTTACCCAAAATGTGTAAAAAAATTTTCAAGGATTTAGATAGGAAGGATCAAGAGCCATAGATCCTTAAAATTTGGAAATTTTTCAAAATTTTTGGAAAAGTACTAACTTTATGATTTTTTTTTCTAAAAATCCTAATGTTTTAGAGAGAAATTCATAAAAATACTTCTTGTTGTAAATGAAGAGGAGAGTTAGCATGATTTTATACAGATTCAGATTTTGAAGTTCTCTATTGGTTCTTATGTGTATTTCATGGTAATTGAAATTACTCATTGTATGCCACTTCAGAAATTGCTTTTCGAGGGCCTATTTTTTTCTATTTTACATTAACTTCAAAATGAATTTTTGATTGTGTAAGAAAGAGCCACCAATAAAGAGTTATGACAGTTTGAAATATATATTTTCATGTATGATTTATTTTTCATATTGAATATAAATGTATGATTAATTTTTATATCAAAAATAAATCATACATGAAAATATATATTTTAAACTGTCCCTGGTAGAAATTTACTCTAGATTTGTCTAGATCTGTCTAGTTTTGTATGTTAAATAATCGAGGCCGCGATAAAACTAGACAAATTTTCTACCAGGGGTCATAACTTCTTATTAATGGCTCTGACTTACATGATCAAAAATTTATTTTAAAGTTCATGTAAAATAGAAAAAAATAAGCCTGCGAAAAGAAATTTCTGAAGTTGCGAACAATGAGTAATTTCAATTACCATGTAATACATATAAGAACCAATAGAAAACTTCAAAAGTTAGGTCTGTAAAGAATCATGCTAACTCTGCTCTTCATTTACAACAAGAAGTATTCTTATGAATTTCTCTCTAAAATATCAGGATTTTCAGGAAAAAAAATGATTAAGTTGGGACTTCTCCAGAAATTTTGAAAAATTTCCAAATTTCAAGGATCTATAACTCTTGATCCTTCTAATCTAAATCCTTAAAAAATTTTTTACACATTTTGAGTAAGAAAAAGAATATATTTTTAGAGTTTCTGAGATTTTTATTTTTCTGCTTTTCCAGGTGGTGTGAAATATCCCATATATATATATATATATATATATATATATATATATATATATATATATATATATATATTTAATCATTAAAAAAAGTTTGTTGTAAAAACAACTAAAATGAAAATTATTTTGAGTTATTTTTAATAATTGTATTCTTCAATTTATTTACAGGTTTTTACGGATATTTGCAGTATCTACATTTAAAAAATGTATAAATGATAATAAACAACCATCATTTATTTCCAACCTAACGCTTTGTTATTATTATTTTACATTTTTCAATATTTTTTTATAATTATTTGTTTATTCGCAGTATTATTCTACTTTTACAAAATAATTTTCATACAAGGTGATAAAATATTTTACTATAAGATAATATATATATATATATATATATATATATATATATATATATATATGTATATATGTTGCATATCACAAAAAAATTTCAACATCAAAACTAATTCTCTAATGTAAAGAATAAAAAATTTAATTAATAGAATTTTGAAATTTTGATATGGGAATACTTTTTATAAATAACTTTTTAATAACTTTAAATAATGGTAAAATTTTCAAATAACTTGTGGTATTAAATGCTAATTAAATTTAGTTTTAACATGAAGCTAATTATTTAAGTTGGAAATGTATTTAATAAAATAATATTATTATTTAGAAGTTATCACTTAATAATTTTTTAAACTTTTTATTCATAGTTTAAAATAATATTAAATATATGATTATCATTTTAATAGTTTTTATATAATATTATGTAAATTTTATAAGTAAAAATTATTTAAGGAGATGTAAAATGGACAGTACACTTGCACCCATAAATATTGACCATATTTCCATTGTATTTCAAAATTTTGAATGAAGAGATGCATTAACATATAGTATGTATCACGAAGATTATTCAGTATTTTTAAATAAATCTATTAGTTATTGAGAAGTTTAAGTTCCAATATTATTCACTAAAATATTTCTATTTGGGACCGGAAATCTAAATATCTTGAAAACTAATGATTGGAATAATTTGAAAATTTAAATAAATAATCATCATGGTACATACTACAAGTTAATACATTCCTTTTATGGAAATTCAGCAATAGAATGTAAAGACAGTAAATTTTTATATCTTCTTATAGTAAAATATGATCAAACTTTGACAACAAATTCAACATAATGAAATTATTGTACTTTTAATGATTTATATCATATTTAATACAAATTTTAGAGTGATATTACAGAATATTATATTTTTGTATAATAAGTGTTTCGCAAATAATAAGTAAATTTTCTTTTGAAATGTTTACTTTTTTAGGGGAAATTTTACTTCTATCTAAACGGTTCATAAATATATAAATTCATAATTATAGACATAATCAGAAAAATTTATTCATATTTCATATGTTTTCCTATCTTTATAATTGACTATTAACAAAAATTGAATATCTAATAGATAATTTTTTAAATTTGTATTTCATAAAATTTATGTTCAAACGATATAAAAAAAAATATTTCATATCATGTAATGATAATTTTTCAAATGAGGTAATTTGATATATTTTAAAAATTAATATGTTTCTCTTATTAAAAATATTATTGCTTTAATGAAATGAATTTTAATATATTTAATTGCTAATAATTTTTATATAAATGACAAATTATTTAAATACAAACACGTGTACAAATGAAATTGTAACTAAGGTAAATATAATTCTAATATATTAAAATGTAATTTTAATATATTTATTTGTTAACAATTTTTATATAAACGACAATTCATTTAAATACAAACACGTGCACCAATGAAAATGTAATTAAGGTTAAATGTATGCTATTTATAAAAAATTGTTAACAACTTTTTAAATAATATATTTTTATGAAAACTAATTTAAATACTTCATTCTCTGAATGATAACTGAATACAATTTTAATTTAATAAATTTAGTTGGACAATTATAAATATATAATATTTATATAACTGTTCATCAAATAAAATTATTATTTTTTTAATATTTATATAAAAAAATAATTATTAAAATAGATTGTAGTTAAATAAAAATGTTTATTCTAATAATTATAACGTTAAAATTTATTTTGATGAAAATGTTATTTGATTGACATTTACAGTATTATTTTAACTATATTTAAAAAGTTCCTTGTCATCAATGAAAAAATATTTAATTTTTTAAATGAATAATCTATTAATATCAAGAATTTTCTAAAAATTATAAGATTTATGATATGCAAACCTTACTTGTGATACATACACTTTGTAATATTTGTATCTCATTAAAATTTTATATTAGACGCAAAAAGGATTGTTCAGTAATTGCAAATAGTTATTTTATTATTCTGAAATATTCAAATTTAAAATTAACCAAAAATGTGTATTTTAATCTTATGGTTTTTTTTTATTTAAATTTCGTATTTCATATTGTAACGGTAATTTACTACGTTACAAAAGAAATTAGATTTTTTAATTCCAATTTAACTTTAACTAAGTCTATGTATTTTTGTTGGAATACGGAGCTGCTAGAATTTATATTAACTATGACAAACTAGCAACAGACTCCGGTAAAGCTAGTTAGTATGTTAGATTGATGTGCGACGGAGCATTTTTCCATCAGCTCGTCGCTGCGCGTCTCTCTATCTCTCTCTCTTACCTGATCGAGAGACGCGATGCCGCTAGTCCAGTTCTCCTTATTTATATTAGCATTAACTCCTCTAGTTTATCCTATTTTATGCTTTATATTAAAAATATATATCTCGCACTAGAATAAGAATAAGGACCGCGGAGGCTTCGGAGTAAGCAACGGGAAATATATTTTATATTAAATATAGTCAGGCAATATAAATGAATTAAAAGCACGTTTTAATAGAAAACAAAACTAATTTATTATAAGAGAAATATAAATATAAAGATAAGATATGAATTAAACAGAAATGGAATAATGTAATATATGAAAAATAATGTACGCGTCTAATGAGAGAGTGAGCAAAGGGAGAGCGCGTCGCGAACTAAATGATACTCGCTTATGACGCTGATCGGTTATATAACCGATGCTACAATATACCTGAACAAGTATCTCTCGAAGAAGAGATACTTGGATATCGCACAGTATAATTATACTTACAATAACGCACTGGCCAGCTCACACTAATTACCTACGTGCACGTAGACGCCGCCCGCCCGTTACTGTAGCTTCTCCCCTGTACGTAACCAATACGTAGATGCTCTAGACTAGGTCGGTGGAAGACGTCTCTTCCCGATCCTTGAATTCCGCTGAGCTCTGCCAACGTGGTTGCCTGGACGTAGATCGGTGGAATCCTATACACGCTGATCAACGTATTTGCTGGCACTTAATGGCTGACCGCTAAGACGCGCGAAAAGCGGTTAAGCAAAACTCTACAGAAAGAATTTCTGAGAGTAGCAACTTGCAAATATAATATAATACGCAAGTCGGTATAAACTCACGACTTTTAATTAAGACTGTCTCGCTCTATCAAATGCGAACTTAGTCTACCGTATTATATGACCACGTGGCGGAATTCTCGAATAAGCACAGCGCGGCTTAGGTTTCGTGCTAACGCAACGGTAGCCGGAAACTCTCTGAAGCGCCTCGCGGTCGGCGAGCTTCTCTCTCGCGTGTCGGTCGTCAAGATACGCACTTCTTTACTCGTCTTAGACGAGATATATGACCGAGCGTTTATCCTATTTTAATACCTAAGCGCGCAAGATTCAAACACGGTAAAATACCGTGACAATATATATAAAATACATTTGTGAAGATATTTTTATTAGAAATGAACACAAAATTTTTTTAAAGCATGTTTCACGTAAAAATTAAATTTATAATTCAAATTCATTGTCATATATTAAGGTCTGGAATTTATAGTTGTTACTCAGTTCCCAGTTCTCAGTTTATTTATATTAAATATCGTACTATCTTTGCTTTTCTTATGGAAGTAGAGTGAGAAATAGTCAATTGATGGAATTCAGTACTCAAAATTAACTCGAAATAATTAATTCGTATTTACTTAAAATAAGTTATTTATACATAATAATATAATAAAAGAAAATTCAATCGACCGACTTTAGGAGCGAAAAACTTCAATATAATTAATACCTCATTAGTAGAGTTTAACGACAGTGTAAATAATTCCTTTGATAATGATACAAACAACTATTAACTGTCAATAATACTTTTTATTGCTGGTTAATCATACAACGTTTCAGTCATATTTTTGATGACCCTTTTCAAGTGCAAAAAATTGATTTAAATTAATTTACATAACTATGAGTAACATTCTTTTCCTGAAACATAACATATAAATACATATAATTTTTTTACTTGATAAAATTTACAAAATCAATGACAATTAAAATATCAAAGTCTCAATTATAACCTTTCAACTCTCCAAAACCAATAATAAATATTATAAAATCCATTAAAAAACAATTTTACGATAAACATTGCTATTTAAACAATTAATAATAGAAACCATTAAGTAGTATAGGTTTCAGTCTATAGTATAAATAAGCTATAAAGAAACACGATCAAACAAGAAGCAGTGAAGTCGTTCACAACAATAGTTAAACAGAAATCATAAGGAGGATAACACCATTGTGAGCTACCAAGTTAAAAGATATTTATGTAGTAGGGCGCTGTTGTCGTATGTACCCATTAGCACAAGCGTGTGTGTACTTTGAATTAAATGTATTAATTATAAAAAGAATAAGAATAAAAGAGAAAGCGTAAAGAACAATTTGAAAGATTAATTATAGTAAACTAATGAATACTAATATAATTATATACATATATACATATATATATATATATATATATATATATATATATACACTGAGAGAAAAATCATGTTATTATTCCATGAAATTTCAAGTGATCATTACATGATATTTTTTCACCGAATATTATTGAAGAAACAAGTGATTTTTCGATGATATTCATGTTTTTAATAGATGGCGATGCATCATGTTAAAATTACTTGAGACCCACGGGATTTTCACGTGGCACTCAAGTGAATTCATCGGTGGTGCGGCCGACTCAGTAGCACAGGCTTTGAAAGGAGATAGAGAGGGGGAGAGAGAGAGAGAGAGAAACAAAGTAACTAAAGGGCTTCGCTAATAAAAATCGACAGGAAAATGAACCCCCACTCTACTCGCACAGTATGTGTATTTTAACTGACTGCTGCTACGAAAATACACTTATATTCTTTAGTCTCTCTCTCCCTTCCTCTCTCCCTCTCTCTTTCAAAGCCTGCGCTATTCGGTCGGCCCTACCACCATCGAATTCACTTGAGTTCCACGTGAAAATCCCGTGAGCGTCCAAGGAATAATATCATGGCGCCTATAGTATTTTAAGTTAGAATCAATTGACGTTAAATTAACTTGATCTCATGAGAACTTTACATAAATAATCATATAATTTTAACGTGTTAAATTTATCACGAGAAAATAACATGATTTTTCTCTCCGTGTATATATATACACACACACATGTACATATACACACAAAAACATCACATGTCAAAATAAGAAACATTATCAACTCCGATTCTCAATCCTAAAGTCACCATCAATATAATCTTTAAAAACAGTTAACAACTTTTGTGTATCAAACATTCTATTGATATTATTCTTGTGAATGTGTATATTAATCATTTCAGATACCAATCTTTTATAGTAATTGCACTCATTATCAAGGATTTTAACATTATTAATATCAAAATTCATACTATGACCGGTGTTTAAAACATGAGTATAAAGGGCCGATCTTTCACGTTTATGCAAACAATCAGACCTATGCTCCTTAATTCGAGTTTCAAGAGTTCTACCGGTCTGGCCAATGTAACAACCATTACAATCATTGCAGTTTATTTTATATACAACATTATTTCTTAATGATTTTTTTGTGATATCCTTACCCAATTGTGAATTGCATTTAATTTTGTTGTTAAGACTAAAAATTAATTTAAAATTTAATTTTTTACATATGTTTTTAAATGCAAATTCATGGGACCTTGAATAAGGAAATACAATTATATTATTGGACTCTGAATGATATTTATCATTTAAATTGTGGTGACTATGTTTATTTTGGATAATTCTTTTGTCAATATACTTATTTATAAACTCTATTGGGTAATTGTTGCCAATAAGCATTGCACTCATTATCAAGGATTTTAACATTATTATAATAATGTTAAAATCCTTGATAATGAGTGCAATTACTATAAAAGATTGGTATCTGAAATGATTAATATACACATTCACAAGAATAATATCAATAGAATGTTTGATACACAAAAGTTGTTAACTGTTTTTAAAGATTATATTGATGGTGACTTTAGGATTGAGAATCGGAGTTGATAATGTTTCTTATTTTGACATGTGATGTTTTTGTGTGTATATGTACATGTGTGTGTGTGTGTGTATATATATATATATATATATATATATATATATATATATATATATATATATATATATATATGTGTGTGTGTGTGTATATGTATATAATTATATTAGTATTCATTAGTTTACTATAATTAATCTTTCAAATCGTTCTTTACGCTTTCTCTTTTATTCTTATTCTTTTTATAATTAATACATTTAATTCAAAGTACACACACGCTTGTGCTAATGGGTACATACGACAACAGCGCCCTACTACATAAATATCTTTTAACTTGGTAGCTCACAATGGTGTTATCCTCCTTATGATTTCTGTTTAACTATTGTTGTGAACGACTTCACTGCTTCTTGTTTGATCGTGTTTCTTTATAGCTTATTTATACTATAGACTGAAACCTATACTACTTAATGGTTTCTATTATTAATTGTTTAAATAGCAATGTTTATCGTAAAATTGTTTTTTAATGGATTTTATAATATTTATTATTGGTTTTGGAGAGTTGAAAGGTTATAATTGAGACTTTGATATTTTAATTGTCATTGATTTTGTAAATTTTATCAAGTAAAAAAATTATATGTATTTATATGTTATGTTTCAGGAAAAGAATGTTACTCATAGTTATGTAAATTAATTTAAATCAATTTTTTGCACTTGAAAAGGGTCATCAAAAATATGACTGAAACGTTGTATGATCAACCAGCAATAAAAAGTATTATTGACAGTTAATAGTTGTTTGTATCATTATTAAAGGATAATTAATACCTATTAACGTAAAATCCATTAAATTGTGTAACAATTTTCAACAGTTGATAAATCTAATGTAAATCATATAATATATATATATATATATATATATATATATATATATATATATATATATATATATATATATATATATATATATATATATATATCAATTTTAAATAACTAATAATTAATTTAAAACTCAAAAGTAACTATTATAAAACGGAATATGGAAGGTAAACATGTATCGTTTTATTCCTTAAATATCACGAATTTAAATATTAAATATGAGTCATTTTAAAGTGTTATATATTATGTAAATAATTCTATATTTAATAATTTTCAATTTTAGTAACAGGAAATGCCACACAAAAAGAGATTAATAACAAAAGAGATTAATAACATTTTCTGCGAAATATTGCCCTTGAATCGAGTAGGTGAAATATCAGTCTTAGTACCAAAATAAAAGGCACTAAGCATCGCAAATTTATGCTCTTACTTCATAATATAATAGTACCAACATTGGTCCCTAAAATTCAAGCTATAGTACTAATTGAAATTATATCATCACTCTTTTTTTAAGTACTATAGTACATAAATTAGATATACTTGATTTAGAACCTATTTTAACAATACTTTCCTTTCTCCGTGCAGTTGTTAGTTCTAGTAAACGTCAAATACTGTTTTCGATTATTTCATGGTTCGTGATTGAAACTCGTGATTAAAAAGAATGAATTCCCATTATATTTTTTCATTGATTCAAAATAAATTTAATAGAACAAATTCTTAATTCATCATGATATAATTTGTATTTAAACAATTTTTATGCACATTGTAACTTTAATTAATCTTTTTTGTAAAAATATAAAAATTTAATTTAGTACAAAACTACAATGTCAAAATTCATAAATTGCGGCATTTCTTTTTTATTTTAAAATTGGCTAATTTATACATAATAATATAATATATGAAAATTCAACCGAGCGACGTTAGGAGCGAGGTATTTTTTGCTAGTCTTATATTATATTAAAGTGAAACCATTTATTTTCCGTTTCTCCGGCTCTCTGCATTTCTTAAATGTGTCTAATCTTTTGGTAACAAAAGTAGCAATTTTTTATTGGGTCCTATATAATTAGAACTCATCAGTCAAAAGCTTTTTTGGGCCCTTTTTTTTTATTCCTATATTTTTTTGGGCACTATATTTTTCTGAGTCTTATTTTTTTGGGCCTCTTTTTTTTTGGCCCAATATTTTTTTTATCCTCATATATTCATGAGCTCTATATTTTTCTAGCTCTTATTTTTTTAGCCTTAACTTTTTGGCCTATTATTTTTTTGGATCCAATTTTTTTTTATTTTTATATTTTCTTGGGCTCTATTTTTTTGGTTCTTATATTTTTTGGGCCCTACACTTTTCTGGGTCCTATTTTCTTTTGGCCTCATATTTTTTGGTCCTCTCATTTATTTGGGCATAATGTTCTTGTGATCTTCATATTTTCTTGGGCTCTATATTTGAATCCTTTATTTTTTCGGGCCCTACATTTTTCTAAGTCTTATTTTCTTTGGGTCTCATAGTTTTTTAGGCCTCTTATTTTTTGGACCCAATATTTATGAATAATTTTATAAATAATTTTATACGTCGTTGTACTTTACCTAATAGTGCCAGACAAGGCCGAATAAAGAATGTCTATTTCTATGTCTCTCTCACCCTCTCTTGCTGTCTCTCTTCCTCTCTCGCCCTCTCTTGCTCTTTCAATTTATCAGTAACCTTTTTTTTTTAGTTTCTTTTGTTATCCTAGTATTATTTTATTTTTCTTTATATTTATTTGGTTGTTTTTCTTTAATTTTTATATAAGCTACTTTCTTACGTAAAGCCTTATTTGCACGCATTGGTTCTAATTTATCAGTATTTTTTTTCAATTTCATTCTTATCATCTTATTTAATATCTTTGTTTAATATTTTTTCATATTTTGTAACGCGGCTTTTCTCTTTAAATAAAATTTTTGTTGTGTCTTAATGAGAGATCGAAGATGTTGTTTATATTCACATCTTCTCTCTCACTCCAAGACGATCTTTTCTCTCTTTCTATTCCCTCTTAAAACTTAATAGAATGAAAATGTTAATCACCTTACCGCACACTCAAACGCTGCATACACATACACACCAGGAACACGCCATTAAAACCCAGGGTACTAATCCACCTGGTTGTTGATTTTTCTTGTTCCCGGTGCTGATGCTTAAAATCCGTCAACCAGTAACACGTGAGACTGTGTTGTGGAGGTTATGCTCAGGTGGAGACACTCACTAACACAAACCAAGGCACACATACACACATGGTTGCACTCACGTCACTCACGAGTCACGACGAAAGCTTCGAGCAGACGATTCTCACTACCAAACGTCCAGGAGGTGGCGAAGCGGCGCCGACGGCATAAAATATATACGAACACGTGCTCGCACGAACATGCTATTGTGGCGCTCGCGTAGAATTAGTCAAAAAGTAGAAAGAGAGAGAGATAGATAGAAATAGACTGAGAGAATAATTAAAGTCGATAAAGTAGGATAAACGCATATGGTAAAAAAATAGCGTACATATAAAAAACCTAATTATAATAGAAAGAGATGCTAGATTAACAGATAGGAATTGAAATGAGTCATATTATAGGTGGACAACGACTAACGATATTTAAACATAACTTAAATAATAATTTCTGTTTGCTCGTTGTAAAAATCTTTTTGTATATCTTTGTAGATGGCAATACAGTACAAATAAAAAAAATTGACATTGTAATTGTACGAAATAATTAAAAATAAAATTAATTAATAGAACAAAGATTTAAGCGAAGTTAAAATTACGTCACTTGATAAAAATTAAAACTCTCTATTGTAATGAGAAAAATCATTAGCTAGTCATAGAGAAAATAAGAAACTGTAATCAAATTAAGCGCGCAGATGGCGTAACAGGTAAAGTGTAAAAATACTACACTAGTGACGGGAAATAACATGTAATTTGACTACCGAGTAGCGAACTACACCAGAAGAAGATGATGAAAAGAACTTTATTTGATTAGTGAGTCGCGAAATAGAAAAAGATAATATATAGAAAATAACAAGAGTAACAAAAAGAGCAATAAAGAAGGAGAAGCCACTCATGCTCAGCGATCGCTTCCTTCTTCTTCGTGCCTCATTGTCGTTCCAGTCATAGTAGCATACGGATATTTTTCCGATTTTTCTGAATATGTGTTAAAGTTTATCTTGTTATTTAGATTTTCCTTTTAAATTATTAATTTTTTTGTTAAGATATCATTGTTAAAATATAAGTTGTTTCTTTTGGTTGCTGTTATTGGTTTTATACTATATTCGCGAGAATTTAAATTTTTGTTCTTTCGCGGGTACCACCTAATCATCACCTCTAGCCATATTTTTTTTTGAGGGTTCCTTGCCAACAGCCAACGGCCATTTTTGGAAGGGAATTGTATCTTATAGGACGAGTTTACGTTAATCGTGGGAATTTGATATTAAGATGGCTGATGCCAATCACCGCGGAGGAGCTAAGGTATAATCTGATTAAATAAGTTTTTTTTTTTTGTTGTTTGTGCATTAGTGAGAATTCAAATAAAGCCAAAAATTGTGCGCATAACCATTCTCTTTCGCGAAGAACATTGGCGGAAGTCCACGGCAGGCTATGAGAATAGCCACGTGGAAATTTAATTTATAAATTTTCATTTATCTTGCGCCTTAAATAAAAGTTTCTTTATGTTGAAAAGTGAACAGTGAGAATTAAATAGTGAATTTTATTTCACATACCTATCCTAATAATCATATATAGTGTAAAACTAAATTTAATAATTTAATAAGTGATTTTCCTATAAATAAAAGCTATTTCTTTCTAGTGGGTTATATTTGATGAAAGTGCAATCTCAATTATTTATTATTTAAAACTAATAGTTAATAATTAATTTTAGAATTTTTTTTTAAGAGTATTCTTTTACTTAATTTTTATGTATTATTGAATTTATAAGATTATCCATTTATTATCAACTTATTGCTATTATTCTAAAGTGATTAAAAATTTCTTTTACTGGCGGAAATTCTAACCTTGTGAGAAATTAACAAGTGAAAGTTGTTTGATAAATTCTTTGGAAACTATTTTTCTTAGATAATTTTTTTTCTCTTTGATTTAAAAGTAATTTTCTTAAAATTGTGAAGATAGTAAAGCATAAAAACAAAATCAAATAATTAAAATTATATTAAAATCAAAAGTTACAGTAATTTAGTTTCTGGATATATAGGAAATCTCTATAATAAATTATTACAAAATATATAACCTCGCTGCTACGAAACGCCTATTGAAGGTCAGAGAGAGAAAGACTCAGAAGAAACTCGACACTAGCGCCACCAATTGGAGAATTGCGTAATCTGGGATACGCACTGCTGTTCGAGCCCCGCCCTTACATAACCTAAAATATATATTAAACACGTGTTGCGTTCGTTGTTCAATTTCTATAATATCAAATAGATTCGAATTATTATTATTGCTTACTAGTTTAAACTAATAATTTTCTATTCTGTAATTTAGTATATTTTAAGTGTATGCTATAATTTCTTATTATTTTAACTTAACCTAGATTTATTTAAAGACTTTGTCTATGGCTTAACCTAAATTCTTTTGATTAAATTACTTAAAGTTTATTTGGTGAATTTTATTCCCTATAATTAAACATTTGTTAATTTATTTATTGAACTGATCTATAACTAATTAGTATATTAAAGGTAGAGTATTTAATTCCCTTGTTATACTATTATTATTATTATTTTTGTAGGCTGGTAAATCTCAGAATTTGGGAATTATAAGCCAATCATTATTCCGTATTTAATTAAAAATATTTATTATTTCCCTAAATAAAAACCACCCTTACAATTTATATAGTCGATCTTCTTTTATTATCATATAATTTTCTTTTACGCAAAACATTACAAACACGCCTTAATTCTAATTTATCATTACTTTTTTTTCTTCATTTTCATATCTTTTTCTGAATTTTCTTTATAATAATTCTATTGTTCCGTTACCATTTTTATATTGAATCCTGTTATACATAAAGCTCCTTTGTTGACTATTTCTTTTAGTTTTTTTTTTTCTTAATTTAATTTAATCTCATCAGTCTTAATTTTAATATCGCTATAATTTATGTCGATATGATCGAAATCCATTAGATCATTATTTGGTTTAAAAAAAATTGTATCTGAAATGTCATTGTCAATTTCCATCTGGATCATTTCAAAATATAAATTCTTCTGTTCATTTTATCTTTCCATGGTATTTTTGGTATGCTAATACATGCATTTTTCAGTTTTTACAAGAAGTTCAATCTTGACAACCAGGGTGCTTTGGAGTAAATATTAATAAAAATTTAATGTCACTTCAAAATTCTTTTTAAGAATGTTTTCTAGGCCCATTATAAACATATCATTTTTATAATCGGTTTACATGGCCGATTTGGAGAAAAATAGATAAGAATGAAAAGAATGATTTAAAACTAAACAATTTTATTTTACTCATAAAAAAATGCTCAAAAGAGATCAAAACGTAAGTATAATAGTAAAAATATAATAAAATCGAAGAATATTGGCTTTAAGTTATGAAGCTGTTGGGCTCAAATATTAAAAATAACGTCGAAAAATAATTCTATAGTGACTTTCGTATGGATATATAGTATTCAAAGAATTTTAATATTTACATCGATGCCATCTCCTAATATATTCTTTAATTTGTTGAAGATCATATCATATATCAGATTTTGAGCAATTCAGTCGTAATTTAAAACAGCATAGAAAATTTCATTGAAATATTTCAAAATCTTTTACTACAATATTTCAATGGAACCTTCCATGCAGATTCTAGGAAGTCTTCACGGAATATTTCTAAATATCCTACTGGAATCTTTCATTGGAAGCTTCCAGGAATATTCATAAAATATTTCAAATGAATGTTCAACAAATTTTTAAAAATATTACATGTGATATTTATCAAATATTCCAATGGAATATTTCATGGAAGATTTCAGGAAGGTTTCATAAACATCTTGCTAAAAGATTTCAGAAACCTTCAAAATCGTAAAGCAGAATATTACATAAATCTTCCAGAAATATTCCACAAATTATTACATAGCAAGTTTCAAGCAATCCTCTAGTGGAATATTTCATGAAAGATTTTAGGAAGATTCCATAAATATTTTGCTGGAAGATTCTGAAAAACTTTAAAATCATATAGATTACTAAAATCTTCCATACATATTCCATGAAAGGTTTATGAAATGTTCCAAATCTTTCGTTTTAATATTCCGGAAATCTTCCATGAATGTTCTGACGGAATACTTCATGAAATATTCCTGCAAGATTCCTGAAATGTTTCAATAAAAGATCTGAGATGACCTTAATTTTCTAATGAAATATTCTTGAAATCTTCCAGCAATATTCCATGGAATATTCCATTGTAAGAAGAATCAAGGACATACGAATATTACAGGAATATTCCGTGGAAGATTTCTAAAATATTTCAAATCTTCTATGCAAATATTCCAGGAAGCTTCCATAAAGATTCCAAGCTGTGTGAGAGGTGATCAAAATATGTTGATTCAATAGTGTGAAAATTTATCTTGTGTTACATGCTTAAAATTTTCAGAAAATATGTAGCACACTGTTAAAAAAAGCATGAATTTTAATCTACTTGGAAATGAAAGCTCATTTTATATATTTTTGCATTGATATTCATGTTATTTACTACAAATTTTGCTATATAATAAACATGGATTTCCAACGACGTACATAAATATCGCATTAATGTATACATATTGAATTTCTAATGTATCAGTACGTGAAATATAATTTATAAATGCTTTAATTTTTATGTTACTTTTTATGTTAACTGTTTGAAAAATCAAGCACAATTGAAAAAAATTCTAGTAAAATACGTTTTTACAAATCTAATGCGGGTGGATATTTTTTTAATGCAAATTGCATTAAATTTCATGTTTGATTACTAAAAATTTCCAGTTGTTTCGGTTTTAGTAAATTTAATGTGAATATGACATTTTCAATGTGAAATACGTTAAATTTTAAGCAAAACATCTGGAAATTTTTAGCAAATTGGTTTTTTATTTAAAATTTAATGCAGATCAATATTTTTAATGTAATGCACATTATATTTCGGGCTTGATTGCAGGAAATTCCCAGTAGTTTTATTTTCAGTAAATTTAATGCAGATATAACTTTTTCAATGTAAAGTACGTCAAATTTCAAACAGAATATCAGAAAATTTTTAGCGAATTGGTTTTTATTCAAAATTTGTGGATTAAGATTTTTAATGCAATGTGCATTATATTTCGGGCACGATTAAAGAAAATTTCCAGCAGTTTCGTTTTTAGTAAATTTAATGTGAATATGACATTTTTAATGTGGAATGCCTTAAATAGAACCTCAAAAAATTTTCAGCAAATTTGTTTTCATTCAAAATTTAATGCAGATACAGATTTTTAATATAATGTATATTATAATACTGACGCGATTGCAATTAATTTCCAATTTTTTTATTTTTAGTAAATTTAATGTGAACATGACATTTTTAATACGAAATACATTAAATTTCAAGCAGAATATCAAGAGATTTCTTGCAATTTTTTTATCATCCAAAATTTAATGCAGATTTAGATTTTTAATACAAAGTGCAATAAACTTTAATTTCAATTGCAAAAAATTTCCAACACTTTCATTCTTAATATATTAAATGCAAACACAACATTTCAATGCGAAGTACATTAAATTTAAGCAAATTATGAAATTTCCAGCAAACTTGTTCTTAAAGAAAATTTAATGCAGATCAAGATTTTTAATATAGAATGCATTAAATTTCAAACTGAATTGTAAAAAATTTCATTCAGTTTCGTTTTTAGTAAATTTAATGTAAATTGAAATTTTTTAATGTAAATGCATGAAATTTAAAGTTAGATTACAAAAAATTGCTTGAGCTTCTTGATAATGCCGATAGGAGGACGCGCGTTGATGCGCGTTTTGTCCCTAAGCGGTGGGAAGAGACCTTACTATATAAGCCGGGTGTTTTGTGTGGGCACACATACGCAGTGGCTGTCTCATTACCATATAAATGCGACATTATAAGTAAATTTGAATGTATTATATGCGAATATGTATTGATATATAAGTATGTGTTATAAAATAATATATTCAAGTATCATGTAAATAAAAATCTATTCCATAGTTACAATGTATAAATATACTATAGAAAAAATGTAACAAAAATCATCTGACTTACAAAAAAGGATCAAAACAACAAATACTTAAGAAAAAATAATGAAATAAGAAATTATCTTAATCCCATTACTATCAAATTAACAAAACTTTAATATATTGTAACGTCTTCACTTATTTAAACATTCATTTTTTTATTAATAAATTTTATATTTTCTTTACAAAAAAAAACTTATGGCTGAGATTTCCAAAAGTTTTAGCTTTTCCGTTCAAGAGGTCATCGGAAAAAAATAAGCATAGGAATCATCTAATTATAATAAAAAAGCGTTACCTTTTTCTTAATTAACCTTTTAAGGACGGGACTGGTCGATATATCGACCACTCAAGTATCATAATATTTTTGAGTGTTTTAACATAATATTATCCTCAAAATCACTCAAAAATATTATGATACTTAAGTGGTCGATATATCGACCAGTCCCGTCCTTAAAAGGTTAAATGAAAACAATGAACGGTGACCTCTACTAGAAAATAAGTCGCTAAGAGTTCAGAGGTTTTTTCCATGAAGATTTTCGGTTTTCCAGAAAAATATTAAAACCTCTGAATTAATCACAATTCATGTTATTCTACTACAGTCGTTTGCTGCACCGAGTACGGGTCGGTTGTGTTTTAAAACCCCATAAAGGGAAATATAATCTTTTACAAATCTAACTAAAAGTTTTTTGTATCTTAAGTAATTATTATATTATATTTTCGAGTAATTGTTATTTCGATTCTATATTTTAAAAGTGACCATTATATTATATTTAATAAAAAAAAAGTGACAAATATATTATTTAATATAACATATTTAATTCAATAAGAAAAAGTGACCACCATATTATATTGTACCGAGAAAAGGATCTTCTCGCATTAAAACAATCAATAAACCAAGGTAAAAATTAAAATACTTATTTATGTTTTTCTTTCCTCAATTTCTAAAAAAGGGCTCTCGAGCCTGCAATTCACCTCCCTCTATTCTCTACCGCTACTCTGCTACGCGAAAACTTTCTTGTTTGCGTAACCGCTCGACGCAACGAGAACTGTAACGAACGAGTGAAATAAAATATAAAAATTAATAACTTTTATTCGGACATCACAGCTTAAAAATAGGTGACAAATCGGTGGGATGTTTGCAATTTAGAATCGTGGAATGCTTATAAATTTAATTATAAAAATTATTCTTCATTAATATAACTTAATTAAAAATTAAAGTTGGTTTTATGACATTTAAATGAGTTTAAACTAAAATATAATTTCGGATAAATTCTAATAAACTATTTTTTTTTGTTAAATAAACAAAATTTTTTTTAAGGGGGAGTACAATTAATATTGTTATATAATTATTAAATTAAACCATATCAAAATTTTTTTTTTCCGCAAATAAACCGTCGAATTTTTTTTGAATAACAAAACGTATGAACTTAAACTGTAAGTCAAGTAATATATGCACCACGCTACCGCTACTCTTTCGTTCCTTCTCCCTCTCTCTCTCTCTCTCTCTCTCTCTCTCTCTTACTATACTAGAATAACGCTTCTCTTTGTTTTTTTTTGCTTCATATATAAGCAGCACGATATCAAGAATATTCTTTTCCTTTTTGTTGTCTTTGTCTTTAATATTTCTTTAAGCAAAATATTATAATTCTAATATACACATATTTATATACATACTCTTATAAACCATACATATATATATATATATATACATTAATTATACCATTATTACTACATATTTTCATGAAAGCATATATACATGCATATTAACCATATCGTAGCTATTGCATATTTTCTTAAACATATGCACATATATACATACATATAATAACTATATCATTTCTATTGCATACATATATATATATATATATATATATATATACTTATATATACTATCATAGAATCATACATGAAAATAAATAACATATAAATAACGTAAATTAATTAAACATACAAGAAAATTTATATAAGCAAAAATTATTATATAATATTATAAAGCTACATTATAGTATACAAATTTAATTAGATTAGATATTTATTCAGTATGATAATCTAATTATTTATAATATATTTGTTAATAGAAGTAACGAAAGTTATTTCTATTCCCATATTGAACATAGATAACGTTTCCCGATAATTTTTTTTATATAATGATAATTGTTTATATAAAAACAATATCGTTAACCCTGGATATAGTTATTGTAAATTTTGTGTTGTGATTAATATTGTACAATAATGCCATGATAAAAGATATATACTTCCCAGTGCTTTACTGACAAAATTATATACATCGTAAATAAACTAAGAACTCACACTCCCAAAATCACTATTAATTATTTCCTTTTTTTTTATTACGTTGAACGCGGATAGGAGTATAGACCATCATATATACATATACACATATAACCCTATACCGATAAACCCTTACGACAAGGTGATGCAGATAAAGATCTCCTTAAGCCCGGTTATATACACGACGCACTAAGGTCTAACTGCGTACAATACATAAGAACAACGAGTCTTCATAAAGAATCGACCTTATCGACAACGATAATTCGAAAATCTACGCGCAAAAATTAATTTTCTCTTCCATTCAAGAAGGAAGAAAAAAAAATTTGTTCTCTCTCTCTCTCTCTCTCTAAATGATAATACCGCTTCGAAATAGACCATCAAGTACTGACGCATTAGTAGCAAATTTGGAATCACGAATCCACGGGCTGGAAACCCTTACTGTCCAAAAGCAACAAGATATTGGAGCCCTTGTAATAATTAACACTAACTTAAAAAAGAATTTCAGGATATTAACGATCGAAGTCGAGAACCAATACAACGACATTAAATATCTGTTGATTGTATCCGAAACTAATCGGCTACAAATTAAAAGCTTATCGTGGCACGCAAAACAGAAACGCGGTAAATTATCATAAAGGATAAATCAACTCGAGGGAAATATTGAAACTATTTCATCAAACAATCTAATCCCGACAAATACGCGTCAAAATTTTTTCTTATTATTAAAAAAGATCATAATATTCATAATTTTTATCACCATCCTCCTATTTAGTAAAATTTTATATTTTTCGTAAAAGGAATGAATAGGTGACCCTTACACCTCTTTAGCTACATAGAATTTCGTTTTTTTTTATTCTTACTTACAAACAAGAGAAATTGTTTCATGAAGGTCATAACTGACCAATTTAATATATTGGCATTTTTGACATCTTTATTGAAACTCAGGTTACCCAAGAATTAAACTTGAAATTCATAGAATACTTAATAAAAGAAGAAGAAGAGGACACGACAAACATCGACGAAACATTAAATATTTTCTGCGAAACTCTTCTAAACCCGGTAATAACAAATCCTGATAAACCAGAATTGCAAACCCAAGGTAAATAAATAAATAATAAAACACCTCACTCCCTAAAAATACAACCCCCCCCCTCCCCTCCGCGTTACTCTAAATATCTAAGAGTTCATGATTTCCTTACCTCACGGCCTCCTTGATTTAAATCATCTCGTAAATTTACTAGATGACTTTAATATAAGAATAAACTCATACAAAGCCTGGATAGAGGCGGCAGAAGAAGCGATCTCGATACAACAAGAAGTTATAAGTAATTTACAAAAAACTATATACACGCTGCAAGTAAATTACAAGGAATCAATAGTTGATACGAAATCACGTTCCTGGATATTGAAAAGAACGGGAAAATTAGAAGCAAGAATAATCGTAACGGAAGAGGCTATAATAAAGTTGTGTCACGAATTTCGGCGCTTACAAATCGCAAGAAAATGATAATTTCATGAGGACAAGCCTTGCCGTATTACTCACAAAAGAGCAAGAATATCAAAGATTGCTCAACCTAAATCATAGGTTAACTATTTGTGAACAAAGGGCCGTGACCGCTGACGAGGTTTTAGAACTACAAGAATATCATCTAACCAACGTCGAGAAGGCAGCCATCAACTTAAAAGCCGTCTATCAAACGTGGCACAGCAGACACAACGCCATACATCGTTGGACTCGGAAGAAGATAATAGAATTGGAAAGACGTGTCACGAAAGAGGATAGTGATATAACAAGCCTCACACGTGACTTTGCAAGCCTCTCTCTTCGCAAATAGCAAACGTGTAAAAAAAGAAAAAGAAAAATTTCAAAGATATCCACAATTGTGAACAACGATCCAGCAATGGCTGAAAATATAGCCAATTTAACACATCATCAGACCATTACTGATGCTCTTCTTAACACAATGGGAGAATGCATGGCAGTGCAACAAGCACTGCTACACATTCCCCTATGCGACGGCAAGAATATGCCACTAAAAACCTTTCTGCAAGATGTAGAAAACGGTTTCAACATATGCCCTGAAGAAATCCGCAATGCTTTTTTTAAAGGCGTGATCGCAAAACTACGCGATACCGCGAGGGATGCGGTGAGTGGCACTGAAATTAATAGCATCGAAGCCCTTAAAAATGCTTTGAAGGAATATTTTCCACCTAAAAAACATATTTTCACTACTGCGCTGAAATTCAAGGTATTAGGATGCGTAGGAACAAGACTGTAATAGAATATTACAGTCGCATCAAAAGACTCATAGAAGGAGCCACGGCTTCACTCAAGGAAAAATTTCAAGCCGAACAGGTACCTCACATGACTTTAATGCTTGAAGGAATCGCATTAGAATCTTTTAAGAGAGGGCTTGCAGATGACTTACTGTATGGAGTAAGCGTCCAAGAACCCGAAACACTAAACGCAGCATTGAAAATGGCTCAGCGCATAGAAAGAGACATGTTATCATCGAACGAAAGGAAAGGATCTCTTCATATCATAGAGGCAACAGATCGACCTGGTGAACAACACTCATCTCGACATATTCATTTTTAAGATGAAACAACTACTAATTATAAACAACCTTGGAGGTCACAGTCACCCTCCGGAAATGAATATAACTCGCGTGTCCACCCTAGTGACGATAGGGGCAGATACGGACATGACCACTATGGAAGATTCGATTCGATATCTCAAAGTCCCAGTAACTACTCGACCAAAAGAAACTTTAATAGTTATACGCCTCCACGAGGTAGTACTTACTCTTCCGACAGATATAATGACTGTTCACCAAGA
Source organism: Anastatus disparis (assembly GCA_017163975.1). Lineage (NCBI taxonomy): Eukaryota > Metazoa > Arthropoda > Insecta > Hymenoptera > Eupelmidae > Anastatus > Anastatus disparis. The sequence goes on along the minus strand of JAFFSR010000224.1, from coordinate 3,185,741 downwards.
GGTCCTACTGAATATAGAAGAGACGCAAGAGGACACATGAGTAGAAACTTACACTCTAACTTTGATACAAGAGCACGTACTCCATCTCCCTCTAAGTATGCACCCCCCATACAATACCCCTATATGCAACCTATGGCGCCTATACCTCCGATGCCATATCCATATCCGTATCCTTGTATGACGCCATACCAGCCTCAATACCCTGTAATGCCACAGAGTCAATCTAAACCTCAGGAGTCTTTAAACTCCTTGCCTGCTCGTCAAATGGACGCCACGACGAGCAAGGCGAATACAGAGCGTCTACTGAAGGTAAAATTTATAACTGCAACGGATCTACAGGAAGATCCAACCATCGAGGACCATTAATAATCCTAGACGCTCTCGAACTAAATGAACGAACGAAATTTCTCATCGATACCGGAGCCGAGATTAACTTAATCCATGTAAAAGCCTTACAGCCTAGGACCGTCATTGCAGCTCATGAAGCTATGACAATCACAGGAATAACCACCGATTCATTCGATACCGCGGGATCAGCAGAAATAACGCTTTTTGATGAACCAATCAAATTTCAAGTGATAACAGGAAGACTACCAATCCCAGCAGTTGGAATACTAGGCGTCGATTTCTTAAGAACAGAATCAGCAGAAATATCCTTTCACCATAACGCCTTAGTAACATCCTCGCGACCCATACATCCTGTACGATTTATAAATTACGAATATAGGAAACCCAAATCAACTAGATATATTTTACAAGCTCGATCGAAGACACCTATAACCTTTAACTTACACCCTTCAGACTTAGGCACGGGATACTTACCACGTTTAAAAACGCCCAAAAACATTTTTATAGGTGAAGCCATAGTTAGTAATCATAACCAAAAATGCGTACTTATGGCAATTAATTCGTACGAAGAAGATGCGGAGATTGAAATTCCACCTCAAAATTTGCAACCATATGATGTCTTTGAGAAATCTGAGGATTTCTTCAGCACGGAAGCTTCTGAAATTGACCATCCTGAAAAAAATAGACTACAGAAAATTTTAGATAGTCTACGATTAGAACACTTTAACACGGAAGAAAAGGAACATGTTCTAAAAATAGTAGGCGACTATCCTCAACTGTTTCATTTACCTGGAGATGAACTTCCCGCAAAGAATGTGTTAAAACACTGCATCCCTACAAAGGACGACGCTTCAGTATTTGTAAAACAATACCGATATCCTACTGTTCATAGAGAAGAAATACACCGACAAGTAACAAAATTACTTAACGACGGTATAATAGAAGATTCAAGATCGCCATATAATTCGCCTCTCTGGATCGTCCCCAAAAAAAACGACTCCAAGAGAAATAAAAGATGGGGCATGGTATTGGACTACCGAGCCCTCAATGAGAAAACGATTGGTGACGCACACCCTCTGCCCAACATAACCGAAATCTTAGATGGACTCGGAGGAGCCAAATATTTTTCTATATTTGATTTAGCTTCTGGTTTCCACCAGATCGAAGTTAACGAGGCAGACCGCCATAAGACTGCCTTCAGCTCTGCAACAGGGCATTACCATTACGTGCGTATGCCGTTTGGCCTCAAATCGGCACCTGCAACGTTTCAAAGGCTCATGAACCTAGTTTTATTAGGTTTACAAGATTCCGAATTATTGGTATATCTAGACGACGTTATTATTTTCGCGTCAGACTTGGATGAACACGAAAAGAAAGTGCGTCGACTATTCAATCGATTACTTGACGCTAAGTTATCTTAACAGCCTGATGAATGCGAATTCTCACGCACCGAAGAGGAATACCTGGGCCACATTATTTCAGAAGAAGGCGTAAAGCCAGATCCTAAGAAAACTTTAGCCGTAAGAAATTTCCCACAGCCCAGGAATCAAACAAACATCAGACAATCCCTAGGCCTAGCGGGATACTATCGTAGATTTATAGAAGGATTCTCAGCTAGAACAAGACCTCTCTCTGATCTTTTGAAAAAAACTGTTCCTTTCGAATGGACAGATGAACACCAAAAGAGTTTTGAGGACCTCAAAACCGCACTATGCAGTGCGCCTGTTTTACAGCATCCTGACTTTGAAAAACCTTTTATCCTTACAACTGATGCATCTGATTACGCAGTAGGAGCAGTTCTGAGTCAAGGAGAAATTGGCCAAGATCGTCCCATAGCCTATATGTCGCTGATGATAAAACCAGCAGAAAAGAATTACACAACAACCGATAAGGAATGTTTGGCTATAATATATGCCGTTCTACACTTTCGCCCTTACCTCTATGGGCGAAAATTCACACTCATAAGCGATCACAAACCCTTAAAATAGATTGATTCTGTTAAACCACCTATACAGAGACTAATACGATGGAGGACAAGACTCAGAGAATATGAGTACGGGTTTCTTCATAAACCTGGCAGGCTTAATGTCAATGCCGACGCATTGTCAAGAAATCCCATTCAGGAGGAAGCCGTAGTATTACCTACATCTTTCTCAGCTAAACGTAATCCACTACCGGAAGCACCAAAACCACGAGGAAGACCACCCGGATCAAAGAATAAGCCACTCCCTATGTTATCGACGTCAAAGACCTCTGGCACTACTATTGCCGACAGGGTCAGAAATAGACACGCCTCGAGGGAGGGCACCTCAGCTCCGCCTCCTTTACCTCCCAAAAGAAGAAATACTGACACTTTAAAACCAACGTCATCGTGTAAAATACTACCTAAAAACCCCCATCAATCACTACCCCGAAAAGAAACAAATCGAATAGAAGGTAACTCAATTGGAAACTCCCAACCTTCGACAACTAATCAACCTAAACCAATAAGACCTATCAAATACAACAAGCGAGTCACCTTCGCGCCAAGTGAAGACTCGGATACAACCAATGAAAAACCACCAATGCCGAGAAAAAGACTTAGCGGTTTTCCCAGTTTGATTACACAGGGGCCACCCATACAAAACCCCACCTCTTCTCAAGATGAAGAAACTGACGAAACAACCAATACAAAATCTCGAAAACAATCAACCATTAAAACAACGCAACCGCGAAATTCTAACTCAGATGAGGCCGTTTCAGCCGAAGAATATTGGTGGGACGAACCTCGTCTTAATCGTAGGAGAACATTTGAGATACAACCCATAGCTCGTTCTACTCCCGTGGAGCCAGAACTGAGCAATGCAGCTGAATAACCACCACCCAGGAATAGACTACGAGCAATTCCTGAGGATGACAATACAGATGAATCTTCCACCGAAATAGAAGATCACCCAGCAACAAGGATATCAGACACAATACCACCCGAACTCTTTTACCCAGAATTTATGAAGACACCGAATACTCAGATAAAAATAAAATTAATAAATGAAGGTCTCACTAACAAAAGGGATAATATTTTACACTTCACTTCTGCAGATTACGAATTCACAACCCCTGTAGCAAAGCTCCTAATAGACTTGAACAAGATAAACAAAATGGACATAAAAGAAACTAAACCCAAGAAGGGGGAAATCATTGTAACCCCTAGAAGCAAGACCTACGTACTAAATGCAATACTAAAAGAAAAACATTTTGAAACATTTTCGGAACAAGAACTTTGGAACGTATTACAAAAATTAACGGAATGTTTAGAGGCACATGGAATAAAGACTCTACGAATCTCAAAACAAAATAATTTCATTGAACAAATAACTTTCTCTACCTTTCTCCAAATCCTAAAAGAAGAACTCAGACAATGTGATTGTTCAATTTTTATATGTTATGGTTCCACTACCATACCCCCAGAAGACATGAAACATCAGATTATAGAAGAATATCATACAAGCATGATAAGAGGACATAAAGGTGTCACGAAAACATATAGAAGGATTAGAGAAAAATTCTTCCGGAACGGGTTAAAAGAAGAAGTAACCGAATATATAAGGAATTGTTAACAATGCCAAGAATTAAAACTAGTTAGAATCAAAAACAGAGAACCCATGATAATTACTGACACCCCCATCGAACCCTTTGATAAAATATCTATTGATACTGTCGGACCACTCCCAATTATTCCTGAAGGTAATCGTCACATACTAACTGTTCAGGACAATTTAACAAAATATTGCATTGCTGTCCCTATTAAAAACACTCAAGCCGAAACAATCGCAGACGCCCTAGCAAGAAACGTAATATCTTTATACGGATCGCCACGCATCATACTATCAGAGAAGGCGCCAGCCCTCATCGGTAAGGTAATGCACCAATTAGCAAAGATTTTTGAAATTCAACAAGTAACAACATCCGGTTACCATCCACAATCAAATGGATCGCTCGAAAGGAGCCACATAGTACTCACAGAATATATACGCCAATACATAGAAAATTACGAAGATTGGGACAAAATTGTACCGTTTGCCATATTTTCCTATAACACTAGCGTGAATGAATCGACAGGCTTTACTCCTTTCGAATTAATTTTTGGCGAACCCGCAAGATCACCAAGCTCCTTCCCTATCGATAAGATCGATACATACACATCATATATGGCCGAATTAATTAATCGACTACAGGATACTAGGAAAATGGCAGCAGATTCTCTAATTGAATCTAAATATCGGAATGAAAAATATTATGACAAAAGAGTTAAAACTCACCCCTATTCTACAGGCGATTTAGTCTATGTCTTGAAAGAACCCCGAAAAAATAAATTAAACAGAACTTATAAAGGCCCATATAAAATCATTGAAATCTTAGAAAAACATAACATTATATTGGAAGATGAAGGTGGCAAACGCATGCTTAAACACATAGATAAAATTAAGCCTGCCTACCACCAATAAGAACCGACTCTGTTTCAGATGTCTACTCTTTGGACCGGAATCTTACTGTTTTTAATTATTAGGATCAACGCCTATCCTAACTACGAAATCACTACCTTAAAGCACAACCCTGGCATTTATTATGAAAAATTGCACGAGTTGAAATTTACAAGAGCCGACTGGAAAATTACAACCTTCATAGACATCCATATTCTAAACCACAATAGCAGTAAAATCAGAACTGAAATGAAAGAAATAGAAGAAAGCTGCCCTAACGAAAACGCAGATTGTCAGCGAGAATTCATCCGTAAAGATTTTGTTTTAAACAAAACTAAATTAGCCGACGACCTATATATGGAACTACTGGATATAGCCAAAGAACACTCGACCATACCCAAGCCAGACCTTACCATACCCTCAACCAGGTTCAAAAGAAGTGTACCATTCGGATTCATGTGAAGTATCAGTTGTACCTTCTTCGGAACCTTATCCACCGAAGACGGAGAATACTACAATCAAGAAATCGACAGACTATATAACGAACAAGGTAAAATGGCTCATCTTATGGAAAAGCAGTCTCATATAGTCAAAAGTAAAATATCACAAATAGAAGAACGTGTTGCAGAAATGAGAAAACTTGCCGTAACTACATTACAAAAAGCCCTAGCTCTACAAGAAGACATAACTTATAAGGCGAATGCTCACTATTACACGAACCAAAAAGCAATATGGTTCGTGAGCGCCCGAGTATGTACGGCCCTGAAACCGTACGATACTGGAAGATGCGCGCGCAAACACCCAAAAAGACCAAAGTGGTTGAACAAGCAAGCGCGCGTATATACGTACACGCGCTTGCATGTATAAGTACCGCTGAAAGTATACGGCGGCTCTCCCTCTCTTCTACTAAGTTAGAAGAGTGGGAGAAAGACCGAAGAGAGCTGAAGCAAGCAGTGCGAGGAGCTCGTGACTCTCGTCACTCTTGGATCAGCTCTCTCACGGGATAGTCATACTTTGCTTAAGGCAGCAACGGGCGATAGGCCAACGCATTGGCTTAAGCAAAGCAGACTTTACACGTGTTAACGTGTCTTATTGTAACTCGTACAATTATAATTTTGTATGTTTTTTAATAAAGAGCATATCCAAGCAAAACGATTCCTCTCCTATTAACCCAGTGTTAAGCCCTGAATGTTAAGGCATTTGGTCCTTAACAACAACGGGCTTTTCACTTAATACTCTAAAAAATTACTAATAATTTTTCAATGAAAATGTCTGCTATAGCTAGGCAAGGTGTCCTAGCTATAAACGACTTTAACAAACAACAAAGACACACAAAGAGTCTGCACAAGCTAGGCATGGCGCGCTAGCTTGTAACGATTCTATAATCATTAGACGACGTTGAAATAATTATTAAATAAATAATTAAATCAAAGTAATAGGTAGGAATGTTACAGGTTCAACGCAATAGAATATACACTAGAGACACACATAGAAACATACAGAACGATATAGAATATAATATACGACGCAAAAAAAGGATTTGTTCACCCAGCACTCCTTTCTCGTATACAATTACAAGAAATAGTGCAGCACATAAATGAATTAAACAAGGATCACGAGTTTCCCATACCTAAGCAACATCTACGGGCAGAAAAACTATCGGAAATAGCAAAAGTTCACTTGGGACACCACAACAAACGCATAATCATTGAAATTGGTATCCCTTTAATTGAACCTAGAGCATACGAACTCTACAAGATGCACCCAATACCACAAAAACTCACCCTTAACCAAACATCCTTAGCCTATATAATACCAAGGACAACCTATATAGCTATCAATGAAGACCGTTCAAATCACACATTCATGGAGGAAAGCCAAGTAAAACAATGCAAAGAAACGGACCAATATCGAATTTGCACATATCAAGGCCCCATTTATGAAGATGAAACTTGCGAAAAATCACTCTTAATACGTCCCATGAAAAAATCCTTATCCAGTTGCGATATACGCTATACGGATAATCACAAACCTTACTAAATACGCCTTCAATCAATAGACAGATGGTTACACTCATTAGATGAACAAAATACAGTACAAATTATTTGCCCAGGAGAAAAATCAAAAATAATACCGATAAAAGATATAGGCATTATTCAAATTCGTCCAAGATGCTCCGGGAGATACGAACATATTATGCTAAAAGGTACGCAAAAACTCAGTGACAAGGAAAATTATTTCTATTCACCCGAAATATCTTTAAATATTAGCCTAATAGCTCCTAAATTCACGGTTTGTTAGTTTGGGTTCTTCTTTTTTGTTTTTGTTGCTGAATTGGATAGCTTAATTTTATTTTTTGAGAATTTAAATCCAGTTTGGTCAGCAAAATCATTTATTTTTTGTAGGGTGTTTTGCATAATTATTTCACTTGTTTTAATATTTTTTTCTTTAGTAAAGAGGATTATGTCATCTGCGAATATGGTAAAATTGACCGGTTTTTGTATGCAGTCTCTTATATCATTTATTGCTATTAGGAATAAGATTACACTTATTACGGACCCTTGTGGTACACCATTGTCAATGAGTACTGACTTGGATAGTTCGTTTCCTACTCTGACTTGAATAGACCTATGTTTTAGGAAATTTTTTATAAAGTGGAACATTTGGCCGTTTATTTTGTGTTTTTTTAATATTTTTAAAATTCTATCTTTAGATACTAGGTCATATGCCTTTTCTAGATCCAGGCAAACTGCTAATAGGTGTTGATTACTTGCTATTGCTTCACATATTTCAGATTCAAGTGTAACTAAACAGTCTGTGGTGGAGTGTTTTTCTCTGAAGCCACTTTGTTCCTTACATATGATGTTGTTTGCTTCTAAGTACCATTTGAGTCTTTTGCTTATTATTTTTTCAACACACTTACATAAGCAGCACGTTAAGGTTATAGGTCTCTAACTATTTTTGTCATATTTATTTTTTCCTGGTTTGGGTACAGGGACCACTATGGTCTTTCTCCACTCTTTATGGAAGACTTGGTTGTTCTATATGATGTTGTAAATTTCTAGAAGGCATTCTATGGCTTTTGTAGGTAGGTTCTTTAAGAAGATATTTGGTATTGAGTCTGGTCCTGGACTAGTGTTTTTACTTTTTAAGAGTGTTTGTTGTAGTTCTTCTATTGTGATGTCGTTGTCTAATGGGCTTTCCGATTTATCTTCGTTTTGTGTTATGTGGACGGAGTTTTTTTCTTCGCTTATTTTGGAGTTTTAAAATGTCTGATCATAGTTGTTATTACTGGAGTTTTCTGAAAATTTATTGGCTAAGGTGTTTGTTATGTCTTTGGGTTTGTTTAGGATCGTGTCGTTCTCTATTAAAGCTGATATCTGTAGTTGTTTATGTCTTCCGTTAATGGCTTGAATCTTTTTCCATATATCTTTGGTTTGCGTTTGGTGGTTGATTGAGTTTAAATATTGTAACTAGGCATTGCGTTTGCTATTTTTTATGGTTTTTTTGGCTATTGCTTTGAATTTTTGATGTTCTATTTCGTTTTCATAAGAAGGTTTTTTTTTGTATTTGTTGTATGCTTTTTTTGAGTCTTTTATTGCAGTTTCACATGAATCATTCCACCACGGTGTATATTTAGTCTGTTTAGTGCCTGTTGTTTTAGGTACGCATTCATGGGCGGTTTCTATAAGTATGTTTGTGAATGTAGTTACTATGTGATATATATCTATACTATTGTCTTTTTTGTGCTTTTGTATGTAGTTGAGGAGATATTCTATCTTTTGTATTTTGATATTTTGTCCAATCAGCTTTTTGATATTTCCATCTAGGTGTATGCACGTTTTGTGGTGGATTGTTTTTCTTTTAGGTTTGTTTCTTGTGTACATAGTATGTTGCAATCATGTTGTTCTATTAGTTTTTCCATATATTCATTATTTTTTTTTTATTCCATTTATGTTCCATTGAATAATTTTTTCCATTTTATTATTTTTTTTTGTTGAGTTAATTTACTGTTCTGTGTCTGATGTTGTTGGTGTGCTTAGAGGAGTATTTGCTGCTCCCGTTAAGGATTTTAGAAGTAAGGTGCATCTTCTTTTTATGCCACTATCCCTCACATTTGGGTATACGTCCGTTTTTATGAATTGGATGAATTCTTCTATGTTTCTTGTGTGTTTACGTACTATTTCAATAGGATTTTTTGCACCACTTAGATTTTTGAGTAGGTTTTTGAATTGGATGTAATTCAGCATAGTGTTGGATTCATTTAAGTATGTTCTTAAACTAATTAATTTTTTGTCTAATTCATTCATTGAAGTTGTATTCAGTTGTTGGGTGTTTGTTTTATTTTTTCCAGTAAGTATAGCGTTTAGAATAATTGTTTCTTGAGTTTTAGTTATATTTTCCTCTGTTGTCATAATTTTTTTTTTTGTTAGTTGTTTTAGTGTTTGGTCCTGTGTTAATTTAGAAAATCATCATTGTATTTTTCATTTAAACTCATTTGTGTATCGGTTGAACTAGTTTGTGAGTATGCTCGTTTGTTTTCTCTTTTACTTATTTCTATTTCCATTTCTTCCATAGGTTTTTCATTGTTGTGTGTAATTTTATTTTCTAATATTTTGTCTTGTCCGTTTTTATTTACATCTTGAGTTTCATTTAGATTGGTCACAGTGCGGCTAGAAAAACTTGTATCACTATTCAAAATGTTTACATTCGTACTGTTATTTGCCGTTTGAATTTCACTATCTTCGCTTTGTTTATTTTCGCAATACCGTACGATGTGTCCTTCTTTCTTGCATATAAAGCATCTTAGTGTGTCTGTACTGGAATAAATGAAATAGCTTATGTCTTCGTAATTCAATTTAAAAACTTTAGGTATTTTATTTTATTTCTTCCGTTTTGACGTAAGCTCGTCTTCGTGAGCTGATGACATGGTCATATCCCTCTTTTTCTATACTAGCTTTTAATATCGAGACATATGCATTTCGGTTGACTTTTAGTTCATCCAATAAGTCTTCAAATACGATATTGGGAATATTTGGTGATACGTTGGAGAATATAACTTTTTTGTATTTGCCTAAAAGTGGTCTAATAAATACTTTTTTCTCTTTTATAATTATGAATTCTCTATCATCTGTTAGTTTGTCTACTAGTTCTTTTCATGCTAAATAGATACAAATACGATTGTTTTAAGTTTTTGTTGATGCTATTACATTTTTTGGGCTGACAATATCTCCTATCGCACAGGTATAATCTGTTAGGTTGAATTCATTTACACATACTAATATTAATCCTTGGTTTCTTTTTGGGAACTTGAATTTTTGGGTTACATCTGCATAACTGATATTTTCTACACTTTTTGCTTGGAACGTTGGTATTTCACTCCTGCCAGGAGATGCTTCTCCCGCAGTCATCTTCTTTAATTACGCGGAAGCGCAATATAAGGTATAAATTTTAATCATTATAAACTGTTGTGTTTTCACTATACTATTGCTTAACTTCGTTGAGATACACGGATTGTTTGCAAACACGTGTGTTCACGACGAGCTCTCGTCGAAGACTGAAATATATTATTCTTAAATATATATTACACAAATAATAGTTACAATAGATGATAATTAAATAAAAAATTTTATTTTAATAATCATAGCGTTGAAATTTATTTTGATGAAAATGTTATTCGATTGGCATTTTTAGTTATGTTTTAATACAAATAAAAATATATTTAAAAAGTTAATGGTCATCAATGAAAAATATTTAAATTGTTTAAATAATAATTCTTTATTAATACAAAGAACTCATTCATAAATTATAATATCAATTATATGGAAATGAAAAAAAAAACAAATATGAGATTAAATATAATATAACCTTACTTGTGATACATGCACTTAGTAATATTTATGTTTCATGAAGAATTTAAATTTTATGCAAATAGAATTGTTGGGTAATTGCAAATAACGGATTTATTATTTTGAAATATTCGAATTGTAAAATAACTAAAATATTTTATTTTAATCTTATAATTGTGTATTTAAATTCAATATTTCGTATGTATAAAATACATATGTGAAGATATTATAATTAGAAATAAACACGAAATTTGTTTTTAAGCGTGTTTCAAGTAGAAAGGTTTTTTTTTAATTTCATCGTTCAAATTCATAATCATATATTAAGGTCAAGAATCTAAACATAAGAGCCGTTCCTTAATGATATTACATGCTACACGTAAATCGTTACACGTTTTAAAATTTTGCTAGCTGATATCTATTGAATTCAATATCCAGACGATACTCAAGTTCGAAAGTATACGTGATACTCACGGTCACCTATGAAGTTGAGGTGATTTTCGACTTTTGTGCATCGTGCCTTACAATTTACATACGATTTAGGACATTTTTTACTTTTTTCCCTAGGTGAAAAATATACTATTTAAAGTGAAATATTCTTGGAAACAAAGCATCAGTTTTCTATTTTTTTTAATGCTCCTGGTTCTATTATATTACTTTATATTATTTAGTTTCTCTGATTTTTAGTATAAAGTAAATTTATCTTTGAAATTTATTTTTTGTTGTTGTTTTTGCTACTTTTATTTCAAACATTAATAACTGCATATATTTGCTCTTTATTGAAAATCGGTGAAGTTAATTATATACATGAAATCGAACAGAACTACATGACATTTCATTTATGACATATTTAAACTTAGCCCTATATTGTATGTGTAATAAATTTAAGCTTTTCTCTAAGATTTGTTTACGTGTACAATAACGTATATTTAAATTCGATATTTAAAAGTTAATTTACTCTTTAGTGAATTTTAAATATTATTGTAATTAAAATATTTATCACCTTTTTCTACGAATCTCCGGTTTTTCGGGATCGTGCATTTTTTAGTTATGTGTTTCAAGCATATATACATGGAGGCAGCATGTAATATGGAAAAGTGGTGGCTATTTTAACGACGATGTTAGAGAGGAAGAAAATAACTACTCACATACTATCTTTTTGGTGTAGCGCTTACGGGAGCGTTACGCGAGAGAGATAGGATGTAAGTTAATATTCTCATTCTCTCTACCTAAAGTTGCCACCACTCTTTAACACGGCATGCTTCCTCCATAGTTTATATGCTCTAAGGGTATGTGTAATTTTTTTTGCAATAAGATTTGACTTTTCTATTGGTTCCTTTATAATTAGTCGTTATTATATATTAAAGTAAAACTATTTTTTTCTACAGTTCTTGGCTCCTACGGATCTGCGCATTTTTTCGTTATAAAAATAGCAATTTTTATTGAATTTTATATAATGAGTAGTTATAATATACAAGCACTTATTTCAGGTCTCATTTTTGAGCCTTGTTTGGGTTTTAGTAGATGTATTTCTCTCTTCATTCATGTTTCACTATATTTTGCTTCATTATCTTTTTTTCACTCTCTATTTTATTTCTTTCTTCCTTCAATTTTCTTTTACCCCCTCCATCTTTAGCTACCCTTCTTAATTTTCTCTTTCCTTTAAAGTATAAACTTTAATTATGATGTATTATTGGAGTCTACACTTTAACAGCTTCTAGACAATAGAGAAAATTTTTTGTTGACAGCACATCTCTAAGTGCAACTAAATTTAACTCAATCAGCTAATTTTTGACTGATTTTTTGTCAATTTTTATCTAAATTTTGTATAATTTAACTGACTTTATTAATAAATTCAGCTAATTTTAAGGTAAATTTATCCTATTTCTGCTTAGTTTTAACTAACTTTTAGCCAACTTTTATGCAACTTCCAGCTATTTTTTAGCCAACTTTTAGCTAACTTGTAGCTTCTATTTTAACGAACTTTTAGCTAAATTTCAGCTCTATTATAGTAACTGGGGCCATGATTGAATCTTATACACGATGGCAGCATCGATAACAGTGGTGAAAACTTTTTATAATATTGTTACGTCATAAAAGTATCTTTTTTATTAACATTGGTAAATCAAAATTCCTCAGTTATTGAACAGTCGCATTATTTCATTATCAAGCGAAATTAAGTAGATCATAAGAAAAGAATCAAAATGTATATTTCGAAATAACCAAACGAATCCTAAAAACCATTACGAAACATCAAACTTTAAGAAAATTTATAAATAAAAATTGATGTAAAAGATAATAAATCTTATAAACGAATATGAGTACAAAAGCCAAACGAAACAAATGACATTTGGGACATTACCCCGGGTTTCTTATCGGTTACAAGTTTACACTGCCCATCAAGTTCTATATTTCAAAAGCAATTGCTAATAGTAAATATACATATATTGATTATTAAAATATATACGCACATAACAATCTATTGTATTAAAAGTGTAAAAAGATATTAATAAACCTCGAGGATCTATATATTTACATATCGTGCCTATTGATTTGTCTGCCGACATCCAGCACCAATCTACTTAAGAAGTACTACAAGGTAAGAATATATAATTATTTAATAAATTCTTTATTTCAAAGTATTAAATTTATCCTTTAATAATTTTCAATTATGAGAGCGATTTGGTTCAATCAAATATTGGTGGAGCTTTTCCACTACTAGATTCGTACATCTTTATCTTTATGACTACATTTTTATAAATAAGTCAGATATTTCAAAAGAACATAATTCATATATAAATCTATACAATATAATTAAATAACATATTTATTTTTATTCAGTCCTGGTGCAAGCCAGGACTTAACAATATAGCAAGATATAGATCTTTCTATATAATATAGTTTTAAAGGAAAATTAATGGTTGACCCTCCATATCTTACCCATAGAACTCTCATTTTCCACCCTTTACTAAATAACACCCATTTTCTACTCATTTTACACCCATTTCCCACCTTTTTTCAACTCTACATCTCACTAAACAAAAATAACTACTGACACCCAAGTAAACATACTTGAGATCCAAGTTATACTCAATACTGAAATCACGTTTATGAATTCAAACCTTATAGGCGAATCTGAATCTTGTGAATGCTGTAGATTATCAAGTTCTAACTTTAATCTTGAATTTGCACTTGCGCATACAGAGAAAGGAAAACACCTAAAAAAAATTTACTAGCTTGAGTCATTGGTCAAAAAAACATTATTAGTCGTTTTTTAATTGATACTCAGTACATAAATTAAGACAACCTATATAAGCACATCTTTTAACTTTTTGGTATAGTACTGAATTTTTCCGTACCACCGCACCAAATTATCTTATACTAACATATTATCTATATAATACGCACTGCGGCGCTGTCAAGTATGAAACTAAAATATAATAAAAACATAAAAACCATTAAATTGTAAAACAATTTTTAACAGTTGATAAATATAATGTAAATCATACAATATATAACAATTTTAAATTACACATGATGAATTTTAAATTCAAAAGCTAAATATTTTAAAACGAAGTATAGCAGATGAACATGTATCGTTTTATTTCTTAAATATCACGCATTAGAAAATTAATTATTAGTAAAGGTGAATGAAAATTACTGGTGTGACTGTCAACTGTTTTATTTTCTAAATAAACATATGCGACGTTTCAATTAAATCCAAGAATCCTTTTCAAAGCACTAAAAAATTATACAATATATATACATAAGAATTAAAAACTTTGAAAAAATCTTTTTAACATCAAGGTTATGAACTAAATTACATATATAAAATTCTATCGAAAAACTTAATTAAACAATAATCAAATACAATTTAAACATGTTAACATGTTTGCATAAAGTAAAATATCGTCAATTTGCTAAATGGGATATGGAAAATACAGAATGGTATGTTACGTCATAACGTATATCTCATTTCTTTCATTTATAATTTTAAAGTATCTTTTTACGTCATGAACTAATTAAAACAGTTATTGAACAATAAAGGAATTTGTCAAGCTAATCAGAAAAAGCGAAACAGTGAAGAAACTCGAAGTTTAATATTTGTCGATAAAATTCTTGGTTGACAGAATTATAAAATTAAGTAGTTCAAATCGACAACGTGTATTTCGAAATTACCAATAATGAACCTCGAGGATATATAAATTTACATATCGCGCCTATTTATTTGTCTGCCCGTACCCAGCATCAATCTACTTAAATGAGCACTAAAAGGTAAGAATAAATTATAATATATATTTATATTTAAATCGTTACATTATCTTTAATAATTGTCCATTAGTGAGAGCGATCCCTCTCAGTCAACTATTGGTGGAGCTTTCTCTACCACTAGATTGCATCCATCTTTAAGAGGAGGTTACGTACCTCCGTCCTTTTCTAATCAAAGAATTATTTTTCCGCAATAACTAATAATTTAGCAAAAAATAAAGACATAGCCCCATCTCGAATTACAAAAAGCAATATTTTCTTTGATGAAAAAGAATTAATTTTATTGTTTCGTTTTTAAAAAAACCTTAAAAAACTGGAAACATAGAGGTTAGGGTAAAAGTAGATAAGCTATAGGTATACCCGATCAGGTTCATTCTGGATCACCCCCTCTCTCCTCAAAGTGATCGAGAATCTAATGTGTGTATAAGCCCATAAGAGTATCCCCTTCTTCATGCGATTTTTTGAATTTCAGTTTTTATTTACGCCTACCCTCCCCTACTCCATGTGATCGAGAATCCGACATGTGTATAAGCACATAAGAGTACCCTATTAAAAAAAATCAGGTGATAAATCACCTGATAAATCAGGTGACTAGTCACCTGATTTTTTTCACCAGGGGTAGCCCCTTCTCCGTGTAATTTTTTAAATCTCAGTATTTTTATTCACGCCCACCCTTCCCTACTCCATGTGATTTAGAATCCAATGTGTGTATGAACCCATAAAAGTTACCTTTTCTTTGTTTGATTTGTAGGTGGCCCCATACGGTAGGGAGTCCCAAGATGTTTATTTTCTTTTGAAATGTTTTCTTTTACTGAGGAATTTTTAAAAAATTAATGTTTACGATTGCGTGTTTTTCAAATTTTTCATCTCTTTGACTTTTTTCTTTAAGCCACTTGCTTCTGAACAATAGAATATTTTTCCTTATCTTCTTGAAATAAGAGTTCTCTTTTTTTTTTTTAAACAAGATGAAAAAAGATAGCTGACCCTTTTAATAAATTTTTTTCTCTAAAAAGATTTTCTTTCAAAAAGATAAAGACAGGGTATAAAAACAGTGATTTGAAAAAAATATATTAGAAGATTTTATAGTTTCCTTTTGCATTTCCTAAAGGTTGCATGATTCATGATTTTTATGCACCTGCGACTCAAAAGAGAACACACACAGTGTACTGCATTAAGAGAAAGGACATTCTTTTCCTTCTCTCCTAAAAGCAGGTAAATTTTTGTGCAACGTTCAAGAAAACGCATAGTAGGCAGCGCTACAAAAAAGACTCTCCATCCGCAGAAAAAACATTACGTTTGCTAGTGACCCTTTCGCTTCCCCGCAGCGCGTCTTAGTCAGCGCAATCAGTGTGCTGAAAACGGACTCTGATTGCTCCGATAATTTTAATGCAATCGGCGCTTTACGCAACGCTGAAGGATACATGCGGCGCCTAATGTCTTTGAGTGCAGGTATACAGAGAAAACCCTAAATACCATAAACCACTGATTTTAAAATAGCAAAAACGTAAAAATTGTAGCTGGCTCTCGTTTTTTTTTGGTCTCGTCATTGTTTTACCACTGCATGTTTTTTTCTTTTTCATCTCTATGACAGTTTCTTTAACCCACATGCTTCTGATCGATAGATATTTTCCCTTTGGTCACTTTCACATTACTTTACTATTTAGTGCTACTTGTTTTTATTTTGTTGGAAAGAGACCTTTTTTTCCCTGTTATCTTATTTTATCTTTTTTTTTTTGAGAAAAAAGGTCTTTTACTCTTTTCCTAAAACGATATATCGGTCATATAATTTTGAAAACGAAGCCCTTTGCGAATGCATTCTTTTTAGATAGAAGAAAGGGCGTGAAAAATACTCGGAGGATTGTCAAAAAAATTTTTTCGCAGGTAGGTATCTTTTGGTAGGTAAGAAAAAAAAAAAGAATAAGAATAAAATATTTAATTTATTTTTTTTTCTGTTTCAGCAACAAATAAGGATGAAAGTGCTCCTGTTCAAGAGAACTCTTCGAAAGCTGGACCTTCAGGTCATCACATGGGTAAGTGTTAAAACCAAACGAAAAAATAAGTATATTTACAAAATCAAGTTCATTTTACTATTTATTTAACATTTCTTTGCAATTCTATATCAAATGTCTATTTTTTTATACTATATTGTTAAGCGTGTATTTTATTATAATTCTGTGATACCACTTTCTCACACGTATTTTGTATATTTCTACAAATAAAAACTAATATACATATATATACATATATATATATATATATATATATATATATATATATATATATATATTTCTATAACTAATAAAATTTTTTTGTTTCTTTTTCAGAGGTGAATGGCAGTGCTACTCTTCAAAAGAATAGACCTGCTCCTCCAAGGCGAAATTTATTGCGGCTAATCAGCAAAGGGAAACAGATTAAAGCATCCAGTTGCCCCAAAGCAATGGAGCATGTTAAGGAATCAGTTTCATCATGCAGTGGTCTTTGAAAAAATGTATATTTAATAAAAAAATTTTATAGTGAAATTGTAAAATTTTAATAAAAAAAAAATTTATAATAATAAAAATTTAAGTTTCAATAAAAAAATAAATAAGATTTCGTAATATCTGAGGTTAAACCCATTTATTTCACAAGCCTTCCTTAAAAAAATATAATATAATCTATTTATAAAATTCTTGTTTTTTCTTAAATATGCTCATTATAATTAAAAATAATAGTTGGTTTGAAAATAATAAATTCAACAAATAAATCATTTATAAAATTTTTATTTTTAAAATATATTACATACAATTATTTTTTCTTTTTAGTAATACTATTTAATAAGATGATAATAAATAAAAAAATTTATTCATTTGTAAAATATAAGCATGTACATTTCATTTTTTTGTTTTGTTTAGAATAATTATCGACTTCATCTTTATCATTAATATTTAAGTAATTTCGTAGCCATGCTCGTATAGCAATCGCATTATTAACTGCATACACGGGTCTTTTCCTTTTCATACAGAAAACGTGGTTCAAGCAGAAGTGGCGCTTATCACTTATTATTTCTTCTAATGCTGGATAGCCGAAATCTTCAACATTTGAAATTGACCTGCGAATAAACAGAATAATTAAACTTATACAAAAGTATGAAAAAAGTATTAGAAAGTATGAAAAAAGTATTAAAAAGTATAAAAAAATTATAAAAAAGTATAAAAAAGTATAGAATAAAGTAAAAAAAAGTATAGAAAAAGTATAAAAAAAGTATAAAAAAGTATTGAGAAAATGTTTAATTTTAATATAGAAAATTTAAATATATTTTTACTTACACACTTGGTAAAAGATTTTTCAACCATTGCACTTTCTGCTCTCCTTTGACGAATAATTTTTCAATTCCTTGCCAACAGATTTGGAAAACACGTTGTAGACGATGATATGGAATATCTCCGGAATTCCATGCTATACCGTGATGAAACCTTTCCACCCACTGAGCCATGCATTTTTTTCTGTATTTAGTTCCTCCCATGTTATTGGAGATTTGAAAACATAGACTGCAGGTAAAGCTGTTTTTCTAAAATTGAGGAAACTAACTTCTTTGAAAATGAAAGAATCCTCTGATATTCTTTGAAATCCTTGGATATCACATATACAAATGCTCTCTTCTTCCGCAGACTGCATGATATAATTTTTGAACAGCATATCGTAATCACGAGTTCTAGCCATCTCGTAGCGTTGAATGTTTCAGTATGAATTAATATCGGAAAATGAGAATAGAAAATTTTCAAATCGTAAGTTTATGACAAGCAATTCCCCCTCTTACTTTTTAAAGATTGGACGATGGAAAATAGGTCAGTTTTCACTGGTTAAACTAAAAGATGATAGTAACTCCGCCTCTAACTTTTTAAGATTGGACGATGGAAAATCGCTCAACCCTAATTGGTTAAGACTAAAAAATTGATTCTGATAGGTTAAAAAAAAGGTGAAAAATTCATCCCTACCCGTGAAAACCTCTCTTTTTCTGAAAAACTTGCACTCCGTTATTCTATTGGTTAGTTAATTTAATTTTCCATTTCTCCTTATGTTAACTTTACCTTTAAAAAGGACTGAAGTTTTCTGGATGAGCATACTTCGTCAGAGGAGTCCTGAGTGTACATAGTCATCGGGACTAAACTTTACTAATCGTGAAAGTTTGTGTTTGTGAAAGGTTATTTTAAATAAAAAGAAAAAAAAATGTCTTCAATAAATTTCTTTGAACGTCTTGTGCAACTACTCCGTGATACTTTACAAAATGTAAATGAACTGAACAATACCGATCTTCATTATTGGATAGATGTGTGCAATGGTAGTTTAGAGAAATTAAATGAAAAAATTGTCTATTCTGATCTTACAAGAAGAGAAAAGCAGAGATGTCAAACTTGTGTGTTACATCTTTCGGGTATTCAAGTTCAATTTGAACATCATCTTCAACGAGGAGGTGGTCTGCAATCTGAAGAAACAGAAGCTTCTGTTAAATGGCGAGATGTGCAGTCAGCTTTCGAAAACAGAATTAGAACTGGCGTAGTGGTAAATATAAATCATGTGGATATTTTAAGTTTTGTCAACGACGCCCAAGATTTCTTTAAAGTACATGTACAATCATGCTTAGAAGAATATAGTGCTCTGAAAGTAAATTCGGATTTCACCGCAGAATTTTCCATACAGAAAAGTAGTGAAGAATTAATAGATATTTAATATTTTACAGCCACAAGTACTTTAATTTTCATGTCAACGGGTCTAGAAGAATGGTTTAAAATAAATATCAAAGATTCTATTTTAACACAGATAGAAGAATTTCAGGAAAAAGATTCTGGCTGGGTACTAAAAAGTATTATTAGTCTGAGTATAAATATGAAAAAATATTCTCCGATCAAGGGCAGCTCGTACATTACTCTACCACTATTTATACAAAAGAAAAAAGCATGTGTCAATGTTCGTAACAATGACAATCAATATTTCAAGTATGCTGTCCTCTCAGCAATATATCCAAGTGAAACTAATACTAATAGAGTTAATGAATATAGCAAGCATGAGAACAAGTTGAAATTTGATAACATAGAATTTCTAGTGACACTGAAAAATGTTCCAAAATTTGAAGAACTGAATAATATTTCAGTAAATGTATACATGTTGAAGAAGTTTGGACAAAAGTTTGAAGTATCACCTTGCCACATTACATCGGAAAAAAAGGAAAAGCATGTCAATCTACTCATCATCTAAGACTTTTACATCGATGAGTATGAAAAAGATAATCATTCTGATGATAGGAGTTTACCTAAATACCACTACGTTTGGATAAAAAACATGTCTCGTCTTCTGAGATCTCAACTATATAAGACACATGTAAAATCATTCCATTGTGAAAGATGTTTACAAGTCTTTTATAATGAAGAAAGATTGCAAGTTCATGAAAATGATTGTAAAAATTTGAATTACTGTCGAATTAATTTACCTGACTCTCAGAACAATATTCTGAAATTTGAAGATTATTATAAAAGTGAAAAAAATCCTTTTATTATTTATGCTGATTTTGAATGTTTACTGAAGCCTACAATGAATGAGACTGCCTTCCAACTTCATGAAGCATATAGCATAGGATATTATATAAAATGTAGCTTTGATGACAGCTTATCTGCTTATAAGTCATATAGAAAAAATATGGAAGATGGACAGACTCCTGCACAATGGTTTGTTTAAGAATTAAAATCAATCAGTGAGGAACCAGTTGACGAAATCATTAAAACTTACGGATTTAGAAGAATTATCTTTCGAGAGGTCAACCATTTGTCACATATGCCGAAAACTAATCCGTGATGAAAAACTTGCAGTACGAGATCACTGTCATCTCACAGGACGGTAAGATATTAATTATAGTTATATTTCAATAAAAAAAATTTACTTTATCATGCAAATTTTTTTAAAACATCTATTTTTTTACATTAGTTTCAGAGGCGCAGCGCATAATTCATGTAATTTGAATTACAAGTATTCAAAATTTATTCCTGTGGTTTTTCATAATCTCAGTTACGATACACACTTCATTTGGAAAGTGATAGCCACATCTTCATTGATGGGAGGACGAGTTACGCTATTGCTACATAGTAAGGAAAAAATATATTTCTTTTACAAAATACATAGATGGCAGTGACCTAAGTTTTAGATTCATAGATTCTTGGCGTTTTCTTCCTTCGTCATTAGAAAAGCTTGCATTATACTTAGAAAATGTGCCGATATTGATAAAAGAGTTTCGAACTGATGGATTTACAGATGAGAAAATTGATTTTCTCAAACGTAACGGTATATTTCCATATGATTTTGTAGATAGATTGGATAAATTATTAGTTACAAAATTGCCAGAGAAAAATCAGTGTTATAACCAACTCACCGATTCTCATATTGCTGATGAAGACTATGAGCATGCTATTCAAGTCTGGAGTAAGTTCAATATAAGGACATTAGACGAGTATTCGGATTTATACTTAAAAACAGATGTTTTACTATTGGTTGATGTATTTGAAAGTTTTCGAGAAACATCTCTCAAAGCTTACGGTTTATGTCCAGCTCACTTTTATACGTCTCCAGGCTTGACATTTTCAGCAGCGCTAAAAATGACGAAGGTAGAACTGGAACTTCTTACAGATATAGATATGTTGATGTTCATTGAAGCAGGTATTCGGGGAGGAATAAGTCAATGCTGTAATCGCTATGCCAAGACGAACAATCCATATATGGGCTCTTCGTATGATGAAAAACAGAAAATGAAAACACTTATGTACTTTGATATTAATAATCTTTATGGATGGGCAATGGTTCAATATTTGCCAGTCGGAAAATTCAAATGGGTAGAATATGAGACGAATCCAAACCTTTACAACGCACCGCCAGATTCAGTTATTGGATATATTGCTGAAGTAGATTTGGAGTATCCTGAGGAAATACACGATGCACATCGAGATTTTCAATTCTGCGCAGAGCATAGTGCGCCACATGGCTCGAAACAATAGAAACTTCTCACTACTTTGAAGAACAAGAAGAGATATGTTATTTACTATCGAACACTCAGACAAGTGTTGGAAAATGGACTTCGACTGAAAAAAATGCATAGAATCTTAAGTTTTGAGCAAAAGGCATGGCTCAAACCTTATGTGAAATTGAATACTCAAAAAAGAATACAGGCTAAGAACGAATTTGAAAAACTTTTTTATAAATTGTTAATCAATGCTGTCTATGGAAAGTGCATTGAGCGAGAGCGATCTCGAGTTGATGTCCGATTGGTACATAAATTCACTGGTAGATATGGAACAGGAGCACGCATAGCTCTACCAAATTTTTACAGCTGTGCTATTTTTTATGAGAATTTAGTTGCCATTAAAATGAAGAGAACGAGCATCATAATCAAGAAACCAATTTATGTTGGATTTTGCATTTTAGAATTATCAAAAACATTAGTTTATGATTTTCATTATTCGTATATGAAAAAGCGAGTTGGAGACAAATGCAAACTTTTGTATACTGATACTGATAGTTTCATATACGAAGTTGAGGACGTTGACATGTACAAAATAATGAAAGAGGACATACATAAATATGATACTTCCGAATATGAAGAAAATAATTCGTTCGAAATTCCTCGAGTTAATAAGAAAGTTCCGGGTTTGATGAAAAACGAATGTAATGGTAAGATAATGACAGAATTTATAGGATTACAAAGCAAAATGTATAGTATTTCAATCGATGGAGGAGAAGTTATGAAGAAAGCCAAAGGTATAAAGTTCAGTGTTGTTAAAAAATCAATTACTTTTGAGGATTACCGAAGCTGTCTTCAGGATCTCAATATTATATACCGTGAACAGTGCAATATCCGTTCAAAATTGCATACGGTGCACACTGAAAAACAGAGAAAAATTGCTCCAAGTCCTCACGATGATAAGAGATTTTTATTGCCTGATAGTACAGATATTTTACCTGGCGGACATTATAAAATTGAAGAAATACAGATGGCGCAAGCTGCACTTGAAGTAGAGAGGGAATATGCAAGAAAAATGGATGCTGAAAAAAAAGAAAAAGAGCGGGAGGTAGAAATGAGGAGAGGAAATACACGAGTGGAGATGGATGCTACAGAGAATGAAAGAGAGAGGGGAATCGAGAGAAGGGATAAAGCAACCAATGAAAATAGTGCAGAGCGAGTGGGGATGACACTTTATGAAGGCGAGCAAATTATCATTGAGTATGATGTGTTAGAGAAGTTCATGAATGACTGGCATCCATCAATGGAGGGGGCAAGTTTCCAGGAAAGAGAAAAAAAGGATATATTACGAAAAGCAATGGAAAGGGCAGACATCGAAGTAGGGAATGGGCTATATCAACCAACGGACCACAATGAGGAGCGCATTCAAGTAATCGAAGAGCTTGAGGACGATCAGCCTTGCACAAAAAAATCTAAAATCGACTAACTTTTTAAGTAAGTTACAATCTATTTTTTACCAAAAAACATTATTTTTTTTCATCAAAATTTTTCTCTAACAAATTTTAATTTTTTTACTTTTTCTTGTTTTCAGAATGGATTTATCTGCACTAAACAAGATTGCTGGAAGCGACTTCCTGCCAAGGAAGAAAGTCACAGACTTAGAAAAAGACCAGCAGTACATGGTGACTGCACTGAAACAAGTCAAGACAAGATTTGGAACCAAGGTCGTAGCAGATTTCGACCAAAGCTTCCAAGTCTTCTTACCAGAGAAGATTTCATCTGCAATCCTAAAAGATAAAGAATTTTTCTACAATCTCTGTGATAATGCAAATAAACTGCGTTTGATTGCAATATACCTGGGAGGATCTTCTTTTAAATTCGATCGGGCTTAAAATAAATAAAATATACTCATCAAATTGTTTTTTAAACTATTTATTGTAAATTGTACATAATAAAAATATATGAATAAATGAAAATTATTAAACATTATATAATTGTTTTTATTTATCACCACCACTTATAATTATTATATTTATATTGAATCATAAAAAGAAAATTTTAATAGTAAAAATATTTTATACATAACTTAAATTAATGAACATAATAAAATTAAATTTATTCTTTTTTATTTATTACACTGAATTACGTTGTAAAATACATCTTAGCTTATTTAAATAATCTCATTTTTATCTATCCAACTATTATGCTTGCTATTTAGCCCTAACCATTTAACATATACACGTTTACCAATTTTCTTTGAAACTTTTTCTACCAAATAAATTTCTGGATACATAGTTTTTTGAATTTCCGTTTCATAAAAGCCGTCAGAGACGGGTTCATCATAATAATCTTTGACATGGTAAGTTATAGGATTGGTTCTAACAACTCTTGTTATTGTGAAAATTTCAGTTCACCAATTTGGTGTATAACCTTTTTCAAAAACTTGTTTTATCTTACTTATTCGCACTTTCTCTTCTACTTTGAATTTTGGTTTTTTCACAGGTCTTTTTTCAGTTGGGTAATTTTTCTTGATTTCTTTTTCATTTATTTTCGTAACGTTTTCAGGCTCGATTTCTATTGTCCGATGTTTTTTTGAATTGTATGCTTTTACTAACTCAGACAGAATATTCAACCATTTATAACTTCCTTGTTTGCTGAATTATAACCACATTGCATTATTTAAAGTTCTATTAAAGCGCTCACATATGCTTGCATGAAGATTGCTATGTGAAAAGTAGTGATTTACTTTGTACTTTTTCATAAGATTCTGAAAGTTTGAATTGTAGAATTCTTTTCCTTGGTCAGTTTTCAAATCTGATGGCATCCGTCCTTGTTTTAATATTGACTTCATGGCTAGAGTAACATCAATGCCACTCTTCGATTTGACTGGTACAGCCCATGCATACTTTGAAAATATATCTATAACAGTTAGTAAGTAGCGAAAACCTTTGTTTTTCTTAAAATAAAGTATCATTTCTACAAGGTCAATTTGCCAAGTCTCATCTAATTCGCGTATGTCATATTTTCTTCGCTTGTACCTGCGATGTGCTGGCTTGAGTAGCTCTTCGACTACTCTTTGACGTTCCATCTTAAACTTCAACTTCAGCAACATCCGATTGTCTATTCATTTCTTTAATTATATATTCAATACTTGCAAAATTTCGTTGAGTCATATCATAGACATAAGTTAATTTTTCGTCTATTTCTGCTTTATATATTTCAACTTTGTTCTCATATTCTTGTATAGCTTTAACAACTTCTATAATTTTAGAAGATAAGTAATCAACTTCTTCCTGTAGGATATTATTTAGTGAATTCAAACTAATTGCATCATTTGGATAATCAGCTTCTCCAATATTGCAAAGCCGCTTATTTTCTAAATCGAAATTACCATCTGGTGTAAAATTGAATCTATTACCTCGAGGACCACGACTCACTTGCCAGTCCTCAAGTTTTCTTCCAAACACATCGAGACTCATGTTACTACTATTGATATGAAAATTGTGGGCGTCAATATATATGCCCGGCTTCACGTAGTTCCTCTATAATTGATTGGATTTCATTGTTGTGATTATTATTTCCAGCAGATCGTACAGCTATTAATAATTGTAGTCTCTTGACAAGCTCATTTGGATCATCCCAGTAGACTAGATCTATGGAACTATTCTTTTTTGTTATTTTATATTTAGGTATGAGACCTCCTCCGCTGGTAGACATTCTACTGCGATCACTGCGGAACATTCGTGCTATGATTTTTGAATATTTTCTACTCTTCGAAGAGCGTATATTCTCACTTTTACTATGTCTTTTTCTATTGGCATTAGTTGCTTCCAGGATAATGCGATAGTTATTGTGATCTGTTGTACTCAAAAGATTATCATCTGGTTCTTTTCTGAAAAGCAATTCCAATAGACCACTGCTTTTAGGAAAACTTAAATCGTTTACTTTTATCATTTTATCATCAAATTGAATTTGTGAATCATCCATCATGTATACGCCACTGACTTTTCTCACTCCGTATATGTTAGCAATTTTGCTGCGGCTTCCGTTTAGCATTGATAAAAAGTCTGTCGGTTCAGTTTCTTTATGTGCAGATACAAATGGTGAATATATAGATTCGAATGATAAATTTGCAGAATTGAATGATGAATTCATAATTGTGCTATTTATCGGAGAAAAATCATTGCCATTAGAAGCATCATTATCAAACGCCGAACCCGAGTCATTAATATCGTTTACAATATAACTTGATTCATCAAATTCCAATCTTTTTTTTGCCGATTTTCTGTTACTGTCTATGGCCGAAATATGATTAGAACGTGACACACTTTCAGTTGTCGAATCGACAAGCTTTTCAAGTGGTGTAATAACTGGTTTTAAAGTATCACCAATAACCTTTTCAAAATCATCTCTCTCCTTTTTTAACAAAGAGTATTTTTTTTAATAGCCTCGCGTGCTCGTAAGAGCTCGCTTAGAACATTTTTTTCTTTCTTAAAGTCAGGCATGCTGACAAGATGCTGTCTACACTCAAACTGCAAAGATTAAGATTTATACTTCCTTTTTAATGGCAAAGCAGTCAAATCCTTTTCTACATCTACCATCATTCATTGCTCTATCTTTGTCAATAACAACAAATCCATACTTGTCATTCTTCCAGCATTCTGTACAAAGATTTCGGAATTCATTTAAAGTTAAGTAAGTATTCACATGGTCTTCATAGATATGTTTAAGATTAACATCATCTTGACGATAAATTACCATCAAATTAATATTGTCCCTGATGAGATGTTTCGGTTTATGAGCATATGACTGACATAGATAAAAGCTATCTACACTTTTGTGTCTCCCCATACAGAAAAAAGCTCTGACGTTATCCTGCTTCTCACGAGCCACATCATTAAAAATCATAATTGAATTAGGTAGGGCTTCATCTGGAGACACTACAGATGCATGTTCACTAAACGGTAGATATGATATACCTTCAATTGGTTCTAAAACTTTTTGAAGAAATTGATATTGTGGTTGATTTAAAGATTTAGAGTATACATACAAATTTTCAAATCTAAGACCATTAGGATGTGTAATTAGAGCTAATAAACTATTAGTTTTTCCATAGTTCGATGGGTCACAGAATACTGCTCGTATATTATCTGGAAGTAACTCTCCGTGTCGCTTTTTTGTTTTCGTTTTCTCAAAATCAAAGTTGGCGACGGGAAGTTTGACGTTCTGCTCAGTAAAATCCATGTTTACGTAACAAAGTCAAATCTAAGATTGACCTTTTCTCAATATAAACGCTTGTTTTATATTTTGATCATCAGTTGTAAATCAGCACTGGAAGAGAGATGCTCGTACACAAATCACAGAAGCATCCTAAGGGTAAAGGGTTACTTGATAGAGTAATCAATAACTCACCTATTGAAATGCATATTCCTGGATATCAATATTGTGGTCCCGGAAAAAAACTGAAAAAGCGTCTAAAAAGAGGTGATACAGGTATCAATCCACTTGATCAAGCATGCAAAGAACATGACATATCTTATTCTGATAAAAATACTGATCGAAAAGTAGCTGACATGAAGCTCGCTGTTAAAGCTTGGCAGCGTGTTAGAGCCAAAAATGCAAGTCTTAGCGAAAAAGCAACTGCTTTGGTTGTTACAAATGCTATGAAATTAAAAGGAAAGACAGGAATGGGTGTAAAATTGAGTAAATTAGTAACTGCAAGCAGAAAATCATTAAAACTAAGTAAACATTCTCGCAAAGTTATTCAGTCGGCTTTAAAAGGTGCACGTGAAGCTCTCAAGATCGTTGGCGGTAAGAAAAAAATTATCATTCCACGTATTCTACCTGTTCCATCAAAAATAGGTGGCGCTCTGCCTTTTCTCATACCATTGTTCACAGCACTAAGTGCAACTGGTGCTCTGGCTGAAGGAGCTGCTGGAATAGCTAAAGCAGTAAATGAGGCTAAAGCTGCACAGAAAAATTATAAAGAAAGTAAGAGACATAATAAAACTATGGAAGCTATTGCTCTAGGAAAAGGTCTCTATCTTAAACCATATAAAACTGGAATGGGATTATTTACAAAACCTCATATCGGTCAAGGTCAAGTTAAAAAAAAAACTTCGATTTAACTTTGCCAAATCGTGCACTGACTGACTATGATCTTATAAAGTATGCTCGTATGATGCAAATCTAATATTTTCGAGATGTTTTCATGAGAAATAATCTACCTTCTGATGGCTCATGGCATAACGAATCTGCTATAGTTAACTTAGATGATTTTCAAAACAAAGGCACTTACTGGGTATGTTATCGAAAACGAGGTTCTAAAGCGGTTTATCTTGATAGTTTTGGTGATCTTAAACCCCCTATGGATCTCATCTTATATTTTAACGTGAGAGAAGTGAAATACAATTATAAAAGATATCAGAATTTCGACTCATTTCTTTGTGGACATCTTTGTCTGCAATTCTTGTGTGAGAGACTATAAAAGAAGAGTTTTCAGACAAGCAGGATCATTCTTTTTCAAACAGTCATGGAAGATAGATTCACTTTGAGTCTTTCAGGCAAATCTTCTGTCTTAGAAGCGCAATATTTTCCTTCAATAGAACTACCACAGCATAAGAATTTTGTTTTGGGTTTAGTTGAACTTTTAACATTCAAGTCGATTCCCAATGTTGACGATTCGAATAATAAACTTTATATAAACGGAGAGAAGATTATTACTATTCCTACTTGCAGTTATAAAATTGATGCTATTAATCAATTTTTGCAAAAAGATTTGAAATCTAAAGACATCGAGTTTTCCTCGAAAGCTAACAACAATACTCTTAGAAGTGAAATTTATTGCAGCCATCAGATGGATCTTAGACCTCAGGATTCAATAGGTCGGTTTCACTCGTCGCGTTCTTCATGAAAACATTCATCACAGCTCTGGTTTACCTGTGAAGATATGGAAAATAAACGCACTCAGAATAGAGTGTAATATTACTACAGGTGCTCACATCAACGACAAAAAAGTTCACACGATCCATGAGTTTTTCCCAAAAGTTCCTCCAGGATATAAAATCATAGAAGTTCCATCGCATGTCATATATTTACCACTCAATGTTAAGAGTATAGATCATCTTCAAATCCAAATCGTTGATCAAGACGGAAATTTAGTGAATTTCCGAGGAGAGGAAATTACTGTTAGACTTCACATAAAATCTGTATAATGGGAATCGTTTATAATTCAAGTGTGCATATAAGTCAGCCATCATGTCAACCCACTATCAGTCGTCCAAAGGTTCTCAAACCGTTGACACGGAAGAGCATCCAGTTTCTCAAAAGCATGGGTCTCAAAGTACGTGGAAAAAGATAAATTGTATCATTCTCTGCTGCTTTCAGAAAAATGGACGAAATTATAAGCATTCAATCAGGTGTCGCATTCGATGAGTCTATTGCTCATTATGAGGTTCACGCACATCAATCATACTCCACATTAAGTTTCAATAACAGTGATGAAATTCGTATTACTATTCAGCATCAAGATTTATGCCTCTTACCATCATGTAATTACATCCATGTATGTGGAAAATTACAAAAACCAGATGGACAAGCACTAACTAAAACTAATTTAGTTAACAATGGCATTTGTCATCTGTTTGATGAAATTCGATATGAACTTAATGCTGTAGAGATAGATAAAAGTAATAATGTTGGTCTGAGTAGTCTCATGAAGGGATGCACTTTATTTAATCCAAATCAGACTCTAACATTAGAAAATGCAGGCTGGCTTGGTGTTTAAGAAGGAAACAAAACAATTGTAGATTATCATGGAAATTTTGACGTTTCTATCCCTCTAAGTATGATTTTAGGCTTCGCAGAAGATTACAAGAAAATTATTGTTAATATGAAGCATGAACTCATTGTCACAAGATCAAGAAATGACCTGAATGCTATAGTACAGGAAGGTACTGTAGCCAACAATGTAACCACATATGAACCTTATCAAATAAAAATATCAAAGATAGAGTGGTTAATGCCATATGTTATTGTATCAGATAAACAAAAAATCCAGCTGTTAAATTTCACTGGCAAAGATAATCCTATTTCTATGAGTTTTCGTTCATGGGAGTTATTTGAATATCCTCTTCTTCCAACAACAAATAAACACGTCTGGACAACAATCTCAATCTTGACATATCTAAGAATCAATTTGCTATTCTTTATGATATGTATGCTAATTTTCAGAAAAGCTATTACGGAAGAGATTCACAGCCATTGTTGACAAAGTCTCAGTTTATCAACTTTGAACCACTCATAGTTATTGACTGTTCACGACAAAACGAATCTCTAAAGAGCGCTCCTGTCGATGTACGTCTAGAATTTGAATCTAAAACTGACTTTCTAGCTAATACTTCAGCTTATTGCATGATCGCACACGATCGCATCGTTTAGTACAATCCTATCAGTGGAGATGTATGGAAGCTTGTCTGAATTATCTTCACTTTCACGTAAAAAAATTCATGTTTCAAAATGGAATATGCGGTAGACATGATTGGTTTTAAGCAAATGGGTGGTGAATATGTTCTAAAGGAAATAGCAATCATTCCTCTTAACGACAGTGGTGATCCCATTGTTCATTTGTTCAAAAAACCTTTTTCATGGAAAAGGCTCTCTGACGAATTACAATAAGAAAACATTCGCCTCAAACATAATCACGGAATAGCTTGGAATACTGATGGGCTTGACTACTCTCAAATTGCAAACTTACTTCGTGAATATTTACATGATGCTACTAAAATTTTTGTTCTGAATGAATTTAAACGTAAATGGCTGTTACGATTTAAGTTTCCTGCTTATAACATCAATCAATACGGCTACCATCAAACCCATCTTTTAAGTGTGTTACAATATGCACAAACCATAATCCAATTTATAAAACTGTCTGTGCACTACACAATGTCAAACTCATGAAATTATTCTATCTCTCACAAAATCATTTGTAAGAGAAAAAAAAGACAAAACAAAAAAATAATAGGAAAAATAAAAAAAATTAAAGAAAAAAATAGTAGAAAAGGCTATAGGCATTCTGGATCACGTTCGGATTCTAGATCACTACAATGATCTACAATGCGTATGGATTCTGGATCACTTTAAGGAGAGAGGGGGTGATCCAGAATGTAGGTGATCTGGTATGCCTATAGCTTATCTACTGGTAAACAATTTTGTTTTTCAAGGTTTTCTTGAAAATGAATAGATAAAATCAATTCTTTCTCATCAAAGAAAATATTGGTTTTTGTAATACGAGATGGGGCTATCTTTTTATTTTTTTCCAAAGTTATTAGTTATTGCAAAAAACTTAATTCTTTGATTAGAAAAGGACAGATATATTTGACCTGCTCTTAAGAAAATTCAATATTGTTCAACATTGATTTACTTTTAGTATTATCAATTAAATATTTGAAATCTTATTTAATTTTAACATATCATTATTTTATTTTAAATCATCAATTTTATTTAGTCCTGGTGAAAGCCAGGACCTAACAGGTAAGTATAAATGAATTATTTTAATCATGTTTTAAAAGTAAATTAATTCAATACAAATAAAATTGAATTATAAATAGGAAATTCATCAAAAAATAAATTTAAATAAAAAAAAAATAATTTTTTTATTACAAAATAAAAATTTTAAAAAAACTCTCTACCTGGTTTATTTTATTGCTGATCTCTGTTTCCCAATGATGTCTGTCCTTCTTTTTCTTGTTGCTTCTTGTTTGGATTCTTGAGTTTTTTTCGTTTCAACAACACTTTAAATTAGAATACAATTTTCACAGGTTGACCACTTCTCAGATGCGAGGTGGCTAGGCTGCTGCGTTAAGAGAAGCCGCGGCGCAGCAGACTTGATTCAACGGTCTACGAGCGCGTACCTTAGACTTATCTCTCGGCTTTATCCGGATTTTAATTTGATTGATTCGCTGGTGTAGTGTCGTACGTAGTTTTGTGAAAAAGGAAAAGGGAAAAGGAGATCTCCGATCTAAAGAGACTCAAGCGTCGTCTTCAGGCTGTGCTCAACCTATCTTGGCTGTTCACGACGAGTCGCAGCGACCTGGAGATTGTTTTTAGTTTGGCTGGATTCACGAGTCGCAGCGATCAGGCGTAACATATATTGTCTCCGTTGGCCAACGTCGGTTGTCTTTTGCTACACGGGATAAGAGGCCTCTACGCTGTATTGTAAGTTGTTGTAAGATTTTGTTAACCGGAAGTTTCTCGCCTCGAAGAAACTTCTGGCGTTGAAAGAACAAGCGTGCGTTCGAGCGTACAATAAATTTTAGTTCGCGTCGCGTCCGCCCCTATTGCTAGCTCTTTCTAGAGAATATTTTTTTGCTGTAATTAAAATATTATTATATTAGTTAATTATTTTTATTTAATCATTCACGTTTCAATTCTTGATTTTGTATGAATCTTTATTACTTTCAATAAATCCATTTTGAATATAAAATCTTTATTTTATCTCTGCTGTATATGCATATCATATAATAAGCCTGTACCTGTTGCTTACCCCGACGCCTCCGCGGTCCTTATTTTTTATTATAGTAAAATACATATTTTTTTATATAAAATACTTAATAGGTTTAACTAGGAAAGTTAAACCGAATAGAAATACGGAGAACTGTGCTAGCGGCATCGCGTCTCTTGATCAGGTAAGAGAGAGAGAGAGAGAGAGAGAGACGCGCAACGACGAGCTGATAGAAAAATCTTCCGTCGCACATCAATCTAAAATACTAGCTAGCTTTGCCGGAGTTTGTTGTTAATTTATCATATTCAATATAAATTCTAGCAGCTCCGTATTTTAATAAAATTACATAGACTTAGCTAAAAGTTAAATTGAATTAAAAATCTAATTTCTTTTGTAACGTGTAGTAAATAACCGTTACAAATTATAAAATATTTACATATTTTAAACAAATATTATTGTAAATATTTTCAAGGAAATTCAAAGTTATTAATAATGTAAGCATAACGTTGAAATTAAAATTTTTTTTTTTAAAACATTATAGTGATACAGTTTTGAAATGATACGTTTTTTAATTATTTAAAGATTTTATTTGAAGTAAGTGTAATTATAAAATATTGTGTATTGATAATTCATAAGAACACTGCATGTACTTTTGGTATTTCAGTATCACTATAAGTACATTTTCCATGTTTGGATTTAAAGCTTTCACGGTAAATGCTAAATGTTGGTAGAGGTTTTTTTCGGATTCCGAACGTACAAGTTGTGGTTTCGGATACCGAACGTTGTAATGTTCACAAAACGTTAATATCCCAAACCACAACTCACGCAGTTAAAATCCAAAAGAAACCTTTAACAATGTCTCCATTTTCCATGTGAAAGATAGTATTCAAGAAAATCGAGGCCCAAGTTTTCACAGCGAACAGGCTATGGATGCGATCTATTTTGATTATTCTGTAACATGGGCTAATGTAAAGTATCGTAAAATGATTTTAATTATGCAGATAAATTATCGAAAGCAGTCTGCAAATATAATTTACTGTACGTAACTTTAGTAAAAACTATGTGTTATCTGTATATGTATCTGCATAATGAGAATAATTTTATAATACTTTGTATTAGCCCACGTTGCAAGAAAATCATAATGGGCCGCTTCCATAGCTTGTTCGCTGTGAAAGCCTAAGCCTCGATTTTATTCAATACCATCTTTTACATGGAAATTGTTCTTCTAGTGTTACTGAAATACCAAAAGTACATGCAGTATTCTTATAGAATTGTAGCATCCTGACTTCGTTATGATGTCTAATTTTATTTAATTTTCACTATTTTATTTTATTTTTACTATTTTATTTTATCAACTTTTCTTGCAATGACCAGTATCTAAAATTTTTCCCAACATGCGCCTTCAGTTTGTCGAGACAACAGGTGTTTTACTTCCTACGAATTGATTGAGAAATCGAAAGACTTACGCGCCGAATGGCTACTAGCAAATAGCATAATCTTGTGATATATAAGAAGTATAACAGAATAGAGCAGAGCGCTCAAATATGTATATATATATATATATATATATATATATATATATATATATATAGTCGTAAGACAAGATTCAACCGACCCCCTCCCTCAGCCCTCCTCAAATTACGTTATGATTCCTCTTATAAATGGCCATTTCAAAATTAACGTAACTAAGGCCCCCCCTCAGCCCCCTTAAGTATGCCTCTCCTCGCCCTCCCTCAATTTTTATAACCCCCCTCGTTATGCCCTCTCCCTCACTATGATATTATGTTTTATAATTAGTGATGAAAAAATATTCTTATTATTAATAATATTCTATTATTATAACAACAATTATAAGTAATTGAATATTATTATAATTAGTAATATTTTATTATTGTAATTGTAACTGTAACTAATTAATAATATAAAGTTTTTTCGCTGCATTTCATTTATATTCTAATATTGAATTTCAATGATGAAAAAAAAAATTATTATCAATAATATTTCATTAATATAATTGCAAACATAACTAATTGATAATACAAAGCTTCCTCTCTGCATTTCCTTTATTCAGATAAA
The DNA here is from genome assembly GCA_017163975.1 of Anastatus disparis. NCBI lineage: Eukaryota > Metazoa > Arthropoda > Insecta > Hymenoptera > Eupelmidae > Anastatus > Anastatus disparis. The sequence goes on along the minus strand of JAFFSR010000224.1, from coordinate 3,151,262 downwards.
TATATAATATTTTTATTTCTATATATTGTATCTTTATTTTTATTATTGAAAAAATTTACTAATTACAAAAGTAAATTATAAATTACAAAATGAATTTAGCTTAATATCCATAGGTACTTTATTAACACTTGTATTCAAATGAAACATGTTTTTTTACTAGAAATAAGATATTTACATATTTATCTTAATAAAGGATTTCTGGGCTTAAGATTAGCATAAAAATATATGGTTGTATTAAAAGCTTTAAAAGCTTACAAATTCATTTCTTATTGTCGCTGAAGGGTACAGATCTTATTTGTTGTCGCTAAAAAAGCTTATAAAAGCGTACAGATTTATTATTTGTTGTCGCTAAAAAAAGCTTTTAAAAAGCATACAGATTTATTGTTTGTCGTCGCTAAAAAAACTTCATATAAGCATACAAATATATTGTTTGTTGTTGCTAAAAAAAGCTCACAAATTTATTTTTCATAATCGCTAAGAGAAACTTACAAATTTATATCTCATTTTCGCTGAAAAAAGCGTACAAATTTATTGTTTACTGTCGCTAAAAAAGCTTACAAATTCATTTATTATTGTCGCGTACAGATCTATATTATATGCTTTATTACATTAAAAACTACATCACATCTTATATATTTTCGTTTTTTTTTTAATATAAGCAGTTAATTAGTTTACATTGTTTAATATTTTAATTGATTTTATTTTTTTAAATGTGATTTAAATGTAACTATTCTTATCCAATGCATCAAAGGCTGTCTTAAGATCTAAGGAAACTATATGAGTTTTATTTTCAAGTAATTATATTTCTTGAAAATTTGAAATGTATTTTTATGCATCTTACATCTGTAATTTGATTTCAATCTTCTGATAATTCTACTTCACATCTTTTTAAAATATTTATCATTCTTTTGAAATATATATTTTCTTTGATCTCATCTAACCATATCAATACTTTGTACTTGATTTTTAATTCATAAAAAAACACTATTATTCAATTATTAGTAATTAATTATAAAACTTTTATATCATGTCATATTGCCTGTTGACATATATTTTTATAAAAACAGAAAACCTCCTATCTAATTACATTTTGAAGTATTTTTATCGATGAAATTAATTAAAAATTATATATTTGAGATTCCTATTTCTGTTAAAACTTAATCAATTCAAATTTTCACAGGTTATATTCCAGGAAGACATTTTGTTCAACAATCTTAACTTTTACAAATAAAAAAGAAATATGAAAAATTAAGTAAAAAAAAAACATTTTTATAGAAATCAACTTTCAAATTTACATTGTTACCATCAATTTTATGCAATTCATTTTTCGCGAGCTGACAATGTTTTAACAGAATTGGATATAAGAAACTTATTTAATTCTACTTTTTTCGGTATTTAAACACGATATCATTATTTTAATTTTCGTGCAGTCTTCAAATACTCCTACAATTTTATAAAAAAAATTAATAAACTTAGCTCAAACTTCTTAAATCATCTTCTGATATTAAATAATTTTTTGCAAAAATTATATTACCAGGTTTGGTATTTACATTGGCAAGTAATTCTCAAAAACTTTACTAAAACATGTATTAAAATTGTTAAATCTTTTATTTGTTTCCTATTTACAATAATGATTTACAATTTGAAAATTATAAAATTAAATAAATAAATTTTGAAATGTATAAAATTTATTTGTAATATAATTTAGGTAAAGTATGAAATTTGAGAAAGATGGATGCTTACTGTTGTAATTAAACATAAAATTCAATACGTCATCATTTATACGATTTACCCTAAAGAAAAGAAATATGTAAGGGTGCAGTCAGACGAGTAGAAAAGAGACTGCCGAATAGAGGATGCGTAATAGAAACAACCAATCAGCGCTATTTGGCAAGTTTCATGCGAAGAATAGAATTCTATTCTCTATTCCCGGTTAAAAAAGGTTAGCTATAAAATATAGCTAAAAAAATAGTTAAGAGGCGGTTGTATTATACGAAAAAACAATTGAACTTGATAGCTGTTTTTCTGTTTCAGAACTCACTCGAAAACTTATAGAAATTTTATAATTTTTCATAGAATAGGATCGTTTGCTCGTCCTAAAATCTATTGGGCTATGCCCTTACTTTTGTATAACAATATTTAATTTATTAATAATAATGAAAATTTAGATTAGACAAGGACAGAGCTATACGGCCTCCTCTTAAATATATAGCTGTATCGAGCTGTTTTTACAGCTATATCGATGTGTTTTTTTAGCTGTTTTTTATAGTTAAAAATGTACTTAATTTTATAGTTAATAATTTCATTATCCACCGAAAATATTAATAGCTACCTTTTCAACTATATTTTATAGCTATTATTATAGTTAAAAAAAACACTTAAATTTTTAGTGTATTTATTACAATATATTAATAGCTAGATATTTAACTATACTTTATAGCTGAAAATAAATGGTTTTTTAGATATTCTTTATAGTTGAAAATATACCTAAATTTTTAGTTGATAATTTGGTTATTACTCATAGATATTTAGCTGAAAAACATGAATATTGCTGTAATATAAATGAATATAGCTGTATTTTACTTATATTTATAGCTGTTTATATAGATGTTTTTTTTTACCGAGAACAGCTGAAAATATAACTGTAATTGAAGCTGTATTTTTAGCTGTTTTTTAGCTATATTTTTAAGAATTTTTTTTAAGAATTTTTAAGAGTTTATTTATATTGCCCTTCCCTACCATCGCTGTAAATTGATTAACCTATACATACACTAAATCTAAGTAATAATGTCCCTGGGGTCGCTAGAAAACACGCACGCATTTTTTAGTAACGGTTAGATGGATCGGTCATATATACAAAGTTTACTTAACTCTCATCACTTGCGGGAGTTGGATACAAATTTCAACGAGTCAAAACAGCTATATTTTAAGCTTAATTTTTAGCTAATTTTTTTAGCTAATTGTTTTTGACACGTTGAAATTCGTGTCCAACTCCCGCAAGTGGTGAGAGTTGAGTACACTTTGTATATAAGACCGATCCATCTTACCGTTACTAAAAAATGCGCGCGTGTTTTCTAGCGACCCCTGCGACATTATTACTTAGATTTAGTGTATGTATAGGTTAATCAATTTACAACGAAGGTAGGGAAGGACAATATAAATAAACTCGAGTATTTCTAAAAGCTACTCTAATAATGTTCAGCTAAAAAAAATTGCTAAAAATATAGCTAAACAACAGCTAAAAACACAGCTGAAATTACAGTTATATTTTCAGCTGTTCTCGGTCAAAAAAAAACATCTATGGCTGATTCCATTCAGATTCATGCAGGCCGTCACTGATAGATTTTTTTTTTCTTCTAAGTAATAAAAATACCTTCTATTATGTATATAAAGATAAAATTTACCTCGTAGAACGCTCAAAAAAACTTTTATTCTTTACTAAAGCAATTCTAGTGTTGGATGTAGAAACGAAAATTCAAAAATTGAAAATTAACCTCTACTTTTAAATGACTACAGCTCCGTCAATTTTTAACCTTTTTGAGCGTTCTTTTAACGAAAGTGTGCGGAATTTTGTCTAGTTTTAAATGCAATCTCGATTTTTGTAATACAATTTGATCTCACTGAGTTATTTACAAAAAACCGAAAAAAGCGATTTTTTTCAAACACGATTTTCTCAAAGACTATATTTTTTTTTTGAAATTTTTATATGATTTTATACATAAAAAATACTAACTTTTGGGGTAGGTGAGAATATGCGATTTTGCCTTATTTTTTTAACAGATTTTTAAACGTTTTTTTTATATTTTCGATTGTAAAACATTGATACCATGGCGCATCATGCCAGTTTTCCAACTATTACGTCTTTTCACAATTTGTTTATGCTTTTATTTATTAATTTATCAAAAATATTAACAAAAATCTTTAAAATAAACCCCGGATCGAATATTTTGATCAATTAGAACCAAAGTTATAACGATTTCAAGTTTAAAAAAAATGCTGAAACTTTAAATAAATATGATATTTACATTGAGGAAACGCAATTTTCGTTAAAGATTAAAATCTGAAGATATAAATTTTTTAATTTAAAAAAAAAGTTATTTTGATGAAAGAATATATAACCATTTATCCTCTTTTTATGGTACACTATTATAATAAAAATTTTTTTTGTTGAAGAAGATAATTTTTTTATCAGTTTGAATTTCGCGCCTAGAATTTGAATTTATTTTGTAGGGAGTTGACGCATGTCACTACTAGGTGGCGATGATTCGTTCTTTGCATTCTCATCAACGACTTGACGTGGTTAAAAATATAAGAAAAATTATTTTTTTCGATCTGTCATTGAACAGAATATCAATAATGGCATCACTGATTGTTAAAATGAATTGCAAGGATTTAAAAGAAAGGCACAAAAAAGTTGTTTATGATTGCTCCAAAAGTCCGCTTAGAGAATCAGGTGATCTAACGGAGTCTTTGAAGCGCTTGTATCCAAATACTTCTTTCTCTAGAGAAGATAAAGTATGCCCTTCGTGTTACAAAATATTATTAGATGAAGTGAAAAATGCGCCTATTTTATCGACTTTAAGCAGTCAACAATCTTTGGAAGATTTTATTCATAGTGAGGCTGTGGTAGTACAGCTCAACGAGACTTCAAGTAATTTGAAATTAAACATTTCACCAATTAAAATGCCTCAAAGTATCAATATCAAGATGCGAGAATCTTATGCTCTCCGAAAAAGAAAACAAATAAACGATGCATTTGATTCACAAATAGCAAGTAAAATGATGAAAGTCTACGATATAACGGATTTGCCCGCATTGAATGAAAATAATGAATGTAAAACAAATGATAAATGGCTTGAGAATATTAAAATTGCATTAGATAATTGTTCAAATTTTCTTGAGAAAGTGCGATTGTTAAGTATTATACCAAGTGATATTTCCAAAGATTATTTATTACCAGTTTTACCAAATGCAACTATTTATATGATTGATCAAGCACGATCATTGGTGAATAATAAAAAAATTTACAAGCAGTCTGAGAACTATTGTGGCCATTCTTTAGATAGTGAAATTGTAATGAAAGTGAAGGATTATTATCTGAACGATGATTTTAATTGTTCTCGTCAAAGTGCGAATAAAAGCGACACAGTATCTATCAAAGAAAATGGTATAAAAACTAAAAAAGTCGAAAGCTTTCTTACGCAAAGTATAAAAGAAATATATCAATTATTTAAAGACGAAAATTCTGAAATGAAAACTAAAATTGGTAAATCAACATTCTACGCTTTAAGAGCGAAGTGGGTTATACCTCATCCATCCACCGATTCGTGTCTTTGCGTTTACTGCGAGAATCTTAAACTTATGTTAGATGCTTTGAATAATTATAAAAAAGAGAATAAACAAGACATTGCAGATTCAGAATTGAAAATATGTTCTTCACTTTTTTGTTCAAAAGATGATATGAAATGTGTACTAAGAGAATGTAAAGAATGTCCCATTGGAGATTCTATCGATTTACAAGTAATTTCTTTGACAGAAGAAGATTTATATGAAGAAATAATTTATGGTGTTTGGGAAAAATCAAATTTACTGAATAAAACTAGCACAATTGAAAATTTCTTAATAGAGTTAAGAGAGCGCGCTCTCACTGTAAGAGCTCATAAATTGGTCAAAGAAATTCAACGTATAGCAATTAAAGAGGTTAAACTTTTAGCGAAAAATAATGACTTCCAATTAGTTATTCATGTCGATTTTGCAGAAAATTGTACAGTTCTGCTTCAAAATTAAATTCAAAGCTATTATTGGAGTAAAAACTAAATATCAATATTTACGTCAGTATGCTATTTTGGAAATGATAAAACAGTCAGTTATGTCACCGTCTCTGACGATATTAAACATGATTCGTCTCATGCCCTCATAGCTATAAATTTAATTATCAATAACTTAAAACAAAAACATATTGCGCAAGATCTTGATGAAATCATAACCATTTCCGATGGAGCTGCCAGTCATTTTAAAAATAGATATTCTATGAGCTTCAAAACTCAAAAGTAAACAGAAAATGGCTTTTTTCTGCAACAGGTCATGGTAAAGGCGCTTGTGACGGTATTGGTGGTTTAGTTAAACATTATGCTACCACGCATAATCTGTCCAAGAAGAGTGCAGATTTTATTAGGAACGCTGAAAATTTCGCCACTCACGTATCAAAATATACTCCGTCGATTAACATTCTTGTTATCCGCAAGGATGAATTAGAAGTTTTTCGACTGACAAAAAAAATGGAATGGTTAGGAAATGCAAAAGAAATTAAAGGTATTCAAAAGATTCACTGTTGGAAAAGTGAACAAAACCAAATCTACACTGCCAAAACTTCGAGACATGAGTGGCAAGAAGTAAATTGAAAGGTTTTATTCAAATTCGGTTTTTTTTATTCACATTAGTTCTCAATTCATTAGTGTTCTTTCTCAATTGTATCGCATATTATTTGTTCATTGAAAAAGACCAAATAATATATTTTAGTATTTAAAAAACTCACCTTTTCAAAATTCAAAATTCAAAGTAAATATATTTATTTAAAGTTTCAGCATTTTTTTTTAAACTTGAAATCGTTATAACTTTGGTTCTAATTGATCAAAATATTCGATCCGGGGTTTATTTTAAAGATTATTGTTGATATTTTTCATATATTAATAAATAAAAGCATAAAAATAGTTGTAAGAACACGTAAAGTTGGAAAAATAGTACAATGCGCCATGGTATCAATGTTTTAAAATCGAAAATATAAAAAAAACGTTTAAAAATCTGATAAAAAAAAATAAGGCAAAATCGCATATTCTCACCTACCCTAGAAGTAAGTATTTTTTATGTATAAAATCATATAAAAATTTCAAAAAAAAAAAATATAGTCTTTGAGAAAATCGTGTTTGAAAAAAATCGCTTTCTTCGGTTTTTCGTAAATAACTCACTAGGAGAGTATCACATCTCCGGATCACGGATTTTGCTCTAACTTTGAGGTATATTTTCAGATGTCAAAATATGGAAAAAGCCAGAGTTATAGACCCCAACGCTCAATATTTCTCTAGTTGCAGGCAATTAAAGAAAATCACTAAAAAAGTTACTAGATTTTCAAACGTTTATAATTCTTTAGCATTAATAGCTAGACGCTTGCAACTGTTTTTAAATGAAAGCTACGTTCAAATCCTTTCGAAAAAGCACCTATAGCATATCAAATATTATTTTTTCCCAAAGTCACAGCGTTATGAAAAGTGTACTACATTTTAACATTTATCATTAATTAATATTTTTAAAAGGAAATTCAGCTCATATTCTCATAACACTATAAGTTTGGAAAAAAATAATATTTTGATATGCTATAGGTGCTATTTCGAAAGGATTTAAACGTAGCTTTCATTTAAAAACAGTTGCAAGCGTCTAGCTATTAATGCTAAAGAATTATAAGCGTTTGAAAATCTAGTAACTTTTTTAGTGATTTTCTTTAATTGCCTGCAACTAGAGAAATATTGAGCGTTGGGGTCTATAACTCTGGCTTTTTCCATATTTTGACATCTGAAAACCTATTTCAAAGTTAGAGCAAAATCCGTGATCCAGAGATGTGATACTCTCCTAGTCAGTGAGATCAAATTGTATTACAAAAATCGAGATTGCATTTAAAACTAGACAAAATTCCGCACACTTTCGTTAAAAGAACGCTCAAAAAAGTTCAAAATTGACGGAGCTATAGTCATTTAAAAGTAGAGGTTAATTTTCAATTTTTGAATTTTCGTTTTTACATCCAACACTAGAATTGCTTTAGTAAAGAAAAAAAAATTTTTTGAGCGTTTTACGAGGTAAATTTTATCTTTATATACATAATAGAAGGTATTTTTATTACGTAGAAAAAAAAAAAAATCAATCAGTGACGGCCTGCATGAATCTGAATGGAATCAGCCCTATATAAATAGCTAAAAATATAAGTAAAATACAGCTATATTCATTTATATTATAGCAATATTCATGTTTTTTCAGCTAAATATCTATGAGTAATAACCAAATTATCAACTAAAAATTTAGGTATATTTTCAACTATAAAGAATATCTAAAAAACCATTTATTTTCAGCTATAAAGTATAGTTAAATATCTAGCTATTAATATATTGTAATAAATACACTAAAAATTTAAGTGTTTTTTTTACTAAAATAATAGCTATAAAATATAGTTGAAAAGGTAGCTATTAATATTTTGGGTAGATAATGAAATTATTAACTATAAAATTAAGTACATTTTTAACTATAAAAAACAGCTAAAAAAACACATCGATATAGCTGTAAAAACAGCTCGATACAGCTATATATTTAAGAGGAGGCCGTATAGCTCTGTCCTTGTCTAATCTAAATTTTCATTATTATTAATAAATTAAATATTGTTATACAAAAGTAAGGGCATAGCCCAATAGATTTTAGGACGAGCAAACGATCCTATTCTATGAAAAATTATAAAATTTCTATAAGTTTTCGAGTGAGTTCTGAAACAGAAAAACAGCTATCAAGTTTAATTGTTTTTTCGTATAATACAGCCGCCTCTTAACTATTTTTTTAGCTATATTTTATAGCTAACCTTTTTTAACCGGGAATAGAGAATAGAATTCTATTCTTCGCATGAAATTTGCCAAATAGCGCTGATTGGTTGTTTCTATTACGCATCCTCTATTCGGCAGTCTCTTTTCTACTCATCTGACTGCACCCTTACATATTTCTTTTCTTTAGGGTAAATCGTATAAATGATGACATGTATTGAATTTTATGTTTAATTACAACAGTAAGCATCCATCTTTCTCAAATTTCATACTTTACCTAAATTATATTACAAATAAATTTAACTATTTTTTCAGCTATATTTTATAGCTAACTTTTTTGACCGTGTTCCACTGTAGAATGGAAAAGCGAGTTGCGATACGAAGTAAATAAACAAAAATAATTAAATTATAAATACAAATCTACTTCATTCATTTTAAAACAAATTGTAGAAAATCGCTCTGTATGAGCTACAATTTTAAAGAGGTTATGTTTATGTTTACGCGACCTAATACGGAAGCATCTTCTTTCCATTCCACGGATTTTTTTCCCCTATGGTCACATGGAGAGAAAAAACAGTAGAATAGGCAGTAGAATAGAAAAATGAATATATAGCTAAATGTTCTTTTTAATCAATTCATTTTGTTGTCTTTTTCAAGTTTTTAAAAAGAATTGTAAAAAACATGTACTTTTTTCAAATATATAATTTCCTTAGATCTTAAGTCAGTCTTTGATACAGTTGGTAAGAATATTTACATTAAAATCATATTGTAAAAAATATATACTTTTTTCAAATATATAATTTCCTTAGATCTTAAGTCATTCTTTGATGCAGTTGGTAAGAATATTTACAATAAAATCACATTTTAAAAAATAAAATGAAAATTCTTCAAACATAATATGCTCTATGAGAAAGCATTGCGCTAAAGCACATAGCAACGTTTTTTTAACATACATAATATCAATAAAGAAAAAACGCTTATAAAAAAGGATTTTTAACTTTGATGGATGTTTATAACATTTTATGTTTATCTATATATACAGATGAAAACATTAATAAATGTAAATATAGAAATACATAGCATATTAGTAATGCTACTATATAGCAGAAAAACATGTTTTAAATTTTTTTCCTTGCTTTTTTGTCTATTTGACATAAATTATAACAAATGAAAACCTTATATGTAATGTTTCAAAAAACATTTTATGTAAAATTTCGAATTATTTAATAGATTTTGCAATTAAATTTTACAAAATTCATAATTAAATTTCACGAAATCTTTCGAAAATATTTAATGAAATATTTCTTGAGATATATTAGAAATATTGCAACAAAACATTTCATAACATATTTTAAAAATATTTCTAAAATATGTGGGCACACAGACATAAGTATGTATGTTGAAGTAGGCATATATGTAAGTGTTACGCGCAACCTGCGGTGCGCAAGTAAGCGACGAGGAGCGTAGGCTATGTGATACGCGAGACACATAAAGTAAAGCAGAGCGTTCTTGACTTCTCATAAGATAAGTAGCCTGTCATCCTCAGGTAATAAACGTAACTATATTGCAATAAAAGAAATCTCTTCCTTTTTCTTTCGAGCACCTACCATCAACCTGCTCCTTTCTCGAGTATCCAACTCAACAACGTAGCTTCTACAAGGTGTAGAGGCTAACATTGATGACCCTGACAACCGTTAGGGGAGATCAGGACAACGCAGCAGCTAGCAGGACGCCTGAGCAAAAGCCGTTGGCCAGCAAGGGTCCGAGCAAAGGTCGCTATTGTCTCGCCGGAAATACATTTTAAGGGTTAGAATTATAATTTCGCGAGCGCGTTGTAAATACACGGAGCGAACAAATCGGGAATACTTCCTTGCGCCCTCTACTGCTACAGTTCCGTACGCACGTTTTTGGAAATAGGCCTTGCGTACAAGCAACGATTCCATAAGGCGTTCGGACTTTTTCCCGATGGGTTATGGAATCGTTGCTTATACACAAGGTCTATTTCCAAAAACATGTGTACGGAACTATAGCAGTAGAGGGTGCAAGGAAGTATTCCCGATTTGTTCGCTCCGTGTACTTATCTTAAAGTAAAAGCAAAAATTTTATAACATATATTCAATTTTAACTAACGAAAATTTATCTTAAAAATTACAGCAGAAATTATTTTTTCTTTACATATAGAGTATTAACATAAGTAAAGTAATTGTTCGCTCGGAAAGATATATATATATATATATATATATATATACATGTACTAACAGAATAGATATAGCACAGTAAGTGAGAGACTGGCTTTCTCCAGCTGCACGTGGGAGAGAGAATAGTGGATTTTTTTTCTTTTGAGGGTTTTAATGTTCTTAAGGGGACGGCTGGTGCCGGTGTAGACTCGGCACGTGGTGCAAACCATCGAATTTGTTTGTCTCTTTGTCCACGGGTCGTGGGCTGCGTCGGTTGCCGGCAGTCATATGCCTTTTATAAATTTTCTTTTTCCTTTTTTGGTAATAAAAGATAGAACATGCAGACTGGGGGGAGTATAGGAAATCTCTCTCTCTCTTCCTCCATAAAAAAAGGGGGAAGTTTTACGTAAGGAAATAAGAAATAAGAAAATCTGTGCAAAGACGCGAATATGAGTAAAAAAAAATTAGAAAAGGGTAAAACTGTTAATAACGAAGAAAAAAACAGAGTAAGAAGAAAATAAAAGTGCAAAAAGAAAAAAGTGATTCGGTTGTGCGGGTAAAGTAAAGCGGTTAGCGAGAAACGCATAGAAAAGTCGAGACGCGACGGTTATTTTAAGGTTAGATAGAGGTGATTCGTGGGTGAGTCGCGCGTGCGCGTGAAAAAAAAAAATTTTGTTAGTATAACGAACAAAGAGTTAAAAGTTTGATTACTGGCATGTTATAGGCCGATGTACAACCTTGAGAGATACATTCTAACCCATACATTTGTGTAGCTTTTAGGTGTTCTCAAGGGGTCATGCGGAGGTCGTGCATGCCGGTAAAGACGCGAAAAATAAATAAGAATTGTATTGCCGCGCACACGGGACGAATTAACGGCGATTTTTTAAATTGTAAATAGTCTTCTGTGATTTTATTTGTGTTGTATTTTGCGTAGTCCTTTTACACCTATCGCAATCAACCTTGGTCGATAATTTTAAGCAATTGTTTATTTACGTATTTAAACATTGTGTTTCGTGATTATTTATTTTAACGGTCGTCTAACGTGTATTATTTGTTTATTTAAATCGCACCTGGTAAGAGAAATAAATTTAAGAAACGAAGGAATCGTGGTAAAAAACGCGGATGAAATATATAAGAATAAATGCGAAGAAGAGGTCAGTAAAATGGTTAGCATAGTAAATCAAGGTAAAAAAGAAAATGATAGACCGTACACGGATAATGTAGGTATTAAAGCTCATATCGAAGCAGTTATCAAAGAGACGCTCGGTAAAGTAGGGAACGAGTTTAGAGGCAGAGGACGCTTGCGAACCAACAATCGAAATAACAGTAAACGTTATTGTGTATACCACGCGAAATACGAAAAAAACGCGTATAAATGTTTAGATCCCTGTGATTGGATTAATTACGAGAAGATGCAGGAGTCCGTTCCACCTACTATTGATAGAAAAAGGCAAGGGTCTAAATCACCCAACCGCGGAGTAGCAAGAAGCAATAGCGTTGGAAAAAAAAAAACCAAACGCGAAGTAAAAGTAGAGATAGAGAACATTTCAACTCTCGAACCGGCGGGTAGAGGGGGCAACCTCGTCGGACACGGAAGGAATACGCCTCCACGTCATAGATAAATTAGTACACAAAACCTTTTTGGTAGATACGGGTGCGGAAGTATCGTTAGTTCCGAAAGGAAAGAATAGTAAAAAGCAAGCAACGCGCGTTAAATTATACGCAGCAAATAATACGCAAATAAACACATATGGTGTAATATATAGGAAATTAGACTTCGGGTTTAAGAATAAGATCAAATGGACGTTCATTGTAGCAGACGTACCATATGCGATACTAGGTGGCGACGTCATTCAGCACTACCCTTTACTCCCAGATCTGACTCGACGGGAGCTCGTGGATGCAAAAACGGGTGAGTCAGTCGCAGGCGCGGCAAAGAAAGTAACGTATGTGTAAGTGTCGTTAATAGACCCGAAGAATAGGTACGCACATATAATAAAAGAATTTCCATCGGTGCTTGGGCTTAAAAAGCCGAAAATTAAAAGAAAAATAGATGTGTACCACTACATCACCACAGTGGGACCGCCAGTAGCGCAGAAACCGCGCAGATTGGCACCTGATAAACTGCAGGCGGCAAAGCAGGAGTTTAAGAGGTGGTGTAAGGAAGGCATTTGGCAACCTTCAAAAAGCCCTTGGGCTACACCTATTCATATGGTCCCCAAGAAAAATGGTGAGTGGAGGATCTGTGGCGACTATAGAAAGTTGAACACAGTCATAGTGCCAGATAAGTACATAATTCCCAATCTCCAGGACTTCGCATATAATCTAGAAGAAAAAACTATTTTTTCCGCACTAGATTTGGAAAAAGCATTCCTGCAGATTCCTATATTCCCAGAGGATGTACCAAAGACAGCGGTGACGACTCCATTCGGACTTTATGAGTTCCTAGTGATGACATTTGGATTTCGAAATGCTGCGCAGACATTTCAGCGATACATAAACCAGGCCGTGGGCGACCTGGACTTTGTGTTCGCATTCGTTGATGATATCTTGGTTGCATCTTCATCAGACGAGGAGCACCAAGAACATCTTAGAGTCGTCCTAGAGAGGTTGGAGAAGTTTCACCTCAAACTGAACATAGATAAATGTCAGTTTGGAGTCGATAAACTTATCTTCTTGGGCCATCTCATCGACAGAAATGGATTCAAACCAGATCCATCTAAGGTCGAGGCGATACAAGCCCTTAAGAAGCCCCAGACAAAAGACGAGATGCGTCGATTTCTGGGAATGGTAAACTTTTACAGAAAAAGCATACCAAGAGCCGCGGAGGTACAGAGACACCTAGTAGCTATGATAGAGGATATTAAGAAAAAGGATAAAAGACCCGTAGAATGGACGGAAGAAGCAGAACGAGCATTCAAGACAATAAAAGAAGAATTAGCGAATATTGCGTATCTTGCATTTCCGGCTAAAAATGCGGAGATGAGGTTAGTTACGGATGCGTCGAATTTCGCGATGGGCGCAGCATTAGAACAGAGAATAGGAAATGAGTGGAAGCCGCTGGCTTTCTTTTCAAGAAAATTTACCCCCGCACAATCGAATTACGGCACGTACGATCGTGAATTGATGGCTATTTACGAGGCTATCAAATATTTTGGTTACTACTTGGAAGGTAGAGAGTTTACGGTATGCACAGACCATAAACCATTGGTGTATGCGCTAGGCAAAAGCTTAGATAGTTGCACAGCATTGCAAACAAGGAAGTTGACGTATATTGCAGAATATAACGTGAAAATCTGCTATCTACCAGGAGAGTGGTGGCTGATGCACTATCGAGAGTTGATGACTTCCGATTTCCGACAATATTCTCACTAGATGAGATAGCTAGACAACAAAGGGAAGATCAACAGCTGCAGGACATAATAAGTAATCCGCAGCATCAACTTAAGCTGGTAAAATTGCAATATGGTGTAGAAAACACGCCATTTTATTGCGAAATAGCACAAGACTCCCTCAGGCCGTATATACCGGAGGCGCTGAGAGCAGTCATCTTTGAACTCTTCCACAGCAAAGCACATCCATCTGCTAGGTCAACTAGTAAGATGATAAGAAAGCAGTACGTATGGCCAAATATGAACAGACAGATAACATCTTGGTGCAGAGCATGCATGGAGTGCCAACGATCGAAAGTTACTAGGGAAAACAAGTTTTTACTTATGAAGTTTAGCGAACCAGATGGACGGTTCGCCCACGTGCATGTCGACTTGGTTGGTCCGTTGCCGCCTAGCGAAGGTTACAGATATCTTGTGACCATGATAGACAGGTATACTAGGTGGCCGGAGGCGGTGCCCATACACGATGCATCGGCTCCTTCTGTCGCACGCGCTTTTTATGACACGTGGGTGTCTCGTTCTGGTGCACCTGTCATCATCACTACAGATCAAGGCAGACAGTTTGAGTCTGGCATGTTTCAGACACTACTGCAGCTGATAGGATGTAAGACAATACGTACTATGGCATACCATCCAGCCGCGAACGGCATGGTTGAGCGATGGCACCGTGATCTTAAGGCAGCATTGATGTGCCATATGGAAGGTCGGGATTGGACTAGGACCCTCTCGACCGTTTTATTAGGGTTAAGAACGCGTTTAAGAAAAGACACGGAGGCCAGCCCAGCAGAATTTCTTTACGGAACAACGCTCACCATACCAGGTGACATGTGCGAGTTCAGAGAAACAGATGCTAGAGAACAAGATTTATTTTTGGCAGAGTTTTGGGAGTATATGAGGCAGGTCAAACCCGTACCTGTAGTACATAACCACTCAGGGAAAACATTTGTATTCAAGGATTTGGCGAACTGTACTCATGTGTTAGAAAAGATAAAAGCAGTTAAACCACCTCTTGTGCAACCGTATTTAGGGCCATATAAGGTCATCTCTAGGCATGAAAATGGCCGTAATTACGTCATAAGGAAAGGAGATAAAGACGTAACGGTGAATGTAGAAAGGTTGAAACCAGCCTATTCTCTAGCTAATGAAATGGAGCCACAAGAAAGCGAAGTAGGCAGGAGATTGGCACCTCAGAGTAGTAGCCAAATGAATAGTAGCAACAGAGAACTGAGCGAGAATAGTAATAGAATAGAGGAAGAAAACGTCATAGTAACGGAAGCTCAGATTCATGACGAAGTTCCACCCGCAAATGGTGAGGAATATAAAGCATTGAACGAAGGTAACCCGACACAGGAGATACCAGAATATAACCATAACGAGGCTGATAATAGCGAATTTGACGAGCTCAATAATGAGCAAGTAGACATTACGGATACGTGTAATGAAACAGGTAACGTAACAAATGACAAAGAAATAAAAACCGGTAACAGGGTAGAGCACGAAACGATAGGTAGCGAAAAAGATAAGGGAAATAGTAAAAAGAGAGAGAGGTTTATACCCAACATTTTGAGGCGTAGAAAAATAGATAGCATAATCTTAAATAAAAAATAATTGTAAAAAGAATGAGAAGGGTATTAAGAAAGTTAGATTTTGTACAACAGTGTCTCACTATATGTTAAGTGACACAATTATTTAATAAATTTTTAATTAGAAATTATAACTTTGTAAAATCTAATGTATTGAAGATGTTACCTTCGCTTAAAAAAATATCGAGTAACACTTTTGATATCATCAACGTGACCATTGTGCTGACCATGCAACATGTGCAGCTACCTGCAGTGCTTGTTGCTAGTGGCCATACAATGATGCACCAATGACATAGCTTGACTCTCTCCTACTTTTAATTAAGTAGTGGAATGAGCATAGCTACTGTCGTGACTTTGGGCGCGCAACTAGGGCTCTCTCTCGCTAGGGACATGCGGAGGCGCACCGGCTTGATCGACTTCAGCATCTTATAGACGATGGCTTTTAGGCTTGCCATGGACTGGCGGACGCGAGGCAGGCGCGTGTGGCAATCACATTGATTAAATTTAATAATTTTCTTCAAGTTTTTACTCTTCTTTAAATTCAGTTTACAAAGTAATTTTATGCAGTGCAATAAATCATCCATCAAATGATCAGGAGAGCCATGCAAAAAGGACACCAAGGAACTTTGTACAGATAAGTCTTCTACTGATTTGATTGAACATTGCATTTCTCTAAATTATGAGTAAAAATTTAAAATTAATTCTTGGTTCTCTTAAAACATTCATTACATTTGTCAAATGTCTTCTTATAATTTTTAATTAAAAATTTATTATAAAAGAATGCTTATTTTTCTTTACTTGTGTTTTATTAAAAGTAGCTAAATAATTAAATATAGTAGTTTTCTTATTTTAATTCAATGAATGATATCTCACCCTAATACTTTACAATTTTGAACTTAACTTATTCTTTAGTTTGTAAAAATATTAAGAAGAGCTTTATTGGGACTTTTATTAATCCGGAAAAGCTCCTAACACTATAAAATAAAATGTAATTGGTTATAAGTTTTTGTTGGCGAAATTGTATTAATAATGTATTTCTTTTGTTATGTATAGGTGAAGCTGATAGGGCTCTCCTCTGATATTTGTATCGCTAAAAAGTACCGTAAGCCGAGCCAGAATGTTTTCTTAGAAGAATTGGCCAGAGGCCTATTATATAAAATCAATGATATGCATGATCTCACCAAAGGAAGCGGACTACAGATTGACACAAGAACCTATAACGAGAATAGGCTTTTAAGCGTTGTATATAGAAGCCTTTAAAGGCATAAAAATGTAAATATGTAGATTATAAGTGTAAAAATGTAAATAATTTAGTTTATAAGTGTAAAAATGTAAATAATTTAGATTATAAGTGTAAAAAAGGTAATAGTTTGGATTATGTGTGCATTGAATATAAGCATGTATGAGAATAAATGCATAAGTGCATACAATGTAAAATTGCACGAGCGAGAGTAATCGCATAAGATAAATGCATCTAAAAGAGTAATTGCGTGAGTAATTACACGAAATGTAAAATAACATAAGT
Source organism: Anastatus disparis (assembly GCA_017163975.1). Classification (NCBI taxonomy): domain Eukaryota; kingdom Metazoa; phylum Arthropoda; class Insecta; order Hymenoptera; family Eupelmidae; genus Anastatus; species Anastatus disparis. The sequence continues at coordinate 3,134,012 of JAFFSR010000224.1, read as the reverse complement.
ATACGAGTGCATGTGTGAGAATAAACGCATATAAATTGTAAAGTAAAAACGAGCATGTAAATGCATGGAGAAATGTAGGTATGGAATGACCGCAGGTGTGAATTGTATGGGCCAGAATAATCGCATAAGAACAAATGTAATTGTGCGAGTAAGTATATACAAAAAAAAAATGTAAAAGAGATCATATGTAAATAAGTGTACCCACTGATTATGTGAAAATATTCACATATTTTTTTATGTAAATAACCATAGATGGTTATTTAGGGGGGAGTACTGTGGGCACACAGACATAAGTATGTATGTTGAAGTAGGCATATATGTAAGTGTTACGCGCAACCTGCGGTGCGCAAGTAATCGACGAGAAGCGTAGGCTATGTGATACGCGAGACACATAAAGTAAAGCAGAGCGTTCTTGACTTCTCATAAGATGAGTAGCCTGTCATCCTCAGGTAATAAACGTAACTATATTGCAATAAAAGAAATCTCTTTCTTTTTCTTTCGAGCACCTACCATCAACCTGCTCCTTTCTCGAGTATCCAACTCAACAACGTAGCTTCTACACGGTGTAGAGGCTAACAGATACTCATTGAAAAGTTTTTATCGTAATATTGAATAAATAAATATTACAGAAATATTTTACGAAAGGTTTCAAAAAATATTTAATAAATATTTTCTGGCAACATTTTATGGAATCAGAAACAATATATTTATGTAACAATCATTATACAAATGAATTATTTTAACTTATATCAAAAATATAAATATTTATTAATTAGCGAAATAAATATGAATCTTGTATTTAAATTTACGAGGTTTTTAATAATTGTATAAAATAAAAATAATGACAAATGATTATTAATTATTTTTAATATATAATTAATTAAAACATTTCAATTTGAAAACAAACTCATCGCGTTACAATATTCTTCTTTCAAGACCAAGCTGGAGTACAATCTAATACCGACCGAGTAACAATTGAGTTTTTTGTTATTAACTCAAGTATTAATCGATGTAAATCAATTAGAAAAAAACAGCGAACCCAGCTTGCTCTTAATTTAAATATAAAAATTTTATCTATTGAAATTATTATTAAAATCGAAAAGTTTATAATTTTTAATATTAATTTTAGACCTGTGTACAAATTACGTAAGGTTGATAGGGGGATAAAGGGTGTCCAAATAACTTATAATCTCTTGCATAGATGGAAAGAGGAGGTTTAAAAATATTTTACAAGAGTTTACCTTTATATTTATATACAGTTATACACGAATTATATACAATTATACATAGTTTATGTACAATTATATGTACTTTATTATGTATAATAATACATAATTTGTATAAATCTACATATTCTCACATGTATCTATATATTTATATATATTCACATGATAATTTATATTACTATTAGAATATCGTCCTTACATAATTCTAAATAAATAAATACAGAAAAGACTAACGATACAGAAATACGTGTTAATACATATGATTTTTTATAAACACTATAATTTTAAGATTAGAAATTACAATTTTAAACTGACGATTATCACATTCATTTATTAATAAATGAAAAAATTTTAAGATTATGAAATTATGATTTAAAACTAACGATTATCGTATTCATTTATTAATAAATGAAAAAATTCTATGATGAAAAAAACTGTTTTCAAATGTAATTTTTATTATTCTAGCTTCTCTTGATTAACAAAACGTTTAATAAAGTAAGGGGTCAAAATGAGAAAAAAAAAATACAGACCCTTACATGTAAATAATGAAAAGTCGTATGTAATGAAAATATCCTTACGTAATTCGTACATGTCCCATTAATAATAATTAAAGAGTATAATAACTGCGTATATTTTAAATAAAAAAATTTTAAATTTAAAGTAGAAAATTAAAAAATTATTAATAATATATATATATATATATATATATATATATATATGGGACGTTTCACGTGAACTCACCCAACAAAAAAATAGAATTCGTCGAAAATCTGTGAAAATGTTCTGTTTGATACCCAAAATATACAAAAAAAATTTTAGAGGTCCAGGTCAAAGATGTCAGGATTTAAAAGTGATGGAATTTTTCGAATTTTCCAAATTTTTTGCTAAATAAATATTTTAATGAATTTTTTCCTCAAAAACTATCAATTTTTCGTTAAAACTTAATAGAATACTTTTTCTTGGAAATTAGATGTAGAATTTACCTGAATTTTTGCAAATTATAATATACTGATTTTTATGCTTACTTGATCGATTTAAACATACTATTTTGTATATCTAAAAATCGAGCAGGTTAAATTGGCTTTTTAAAGTCTTATTTTTTTCGTTTTTTTATGAGGAAAAAATATACAAAGCCTCTAGTTAGGCAGCCTTTTCAAAGTTACTTAATTGTGCAAAAAAGTCTGAATAAATCGTTATTTTGGATCAATGATGAGATTCGTGATTTTTTTTCTGAAAAAGTATTGATTTTTAGGACACATGTATGAAAATGTTTTTTATTGGAAATTGTATGTAAAATGTATGTAAATTTTTGTAAACCATTATTTGCTAAACATCACAAATTATAAATGAAATTTGGAAATTTTAAAATTTATTTTCTGTTAAATTTTTACTATATATGGTTCATAATGTCTTAAATTACAATTCGTAAAAATATGTTCATATTCTACACATGATTTCCAATAAAAAACATTTTTATACATTGACCTCTAAAACTTTTTTTGTATATTTTGGGTATCAAATAGAACATTTTCATAGATTTTCGACGAATTCTATTTTTTTGTTAGGTGAGTTGACGTGAAACGTCCCATATATATATAGTAAATTATACATAACTTATAAATAATAAAACTTAATGATATTAAAAAATATTAAATTACACTATATATAATATTATAAGTATTATTATATTAATTTAGCAATAAAAATGTTTACTTGCCCTATATGCAATCGATCATTTGAGAGACATAACCATTTATTCAAACGTAATAAAAACTTTTATTCATCAAAAATATATATTTGTTATATATGTGGAACAATATTAAAATGTAAAAGAGGTTATATAAAACATTTAAAAAAACATAACAAACCAGAAAAATTAGAATGTTCTATTTAGAAAAATAAATATATAAGAAATAAACATTTAATAAGACATTTACAAAGTCATGAGTCTAATTATAATAATATTTGCAACATTTGTGGAAAAGGATTTCATTGAAAAGATAATTTATTACGTCATATAAAAATACATAAAAATGTAAAGTATATATTAATAACATTAAAAAAATTAATACACTAAATATATAAAAATAATATCTTATTTATAATATTTAATTACTTTTATATTTATATAATACTTTTAAAAAAAAATACATTATAAGAAATGTATAATCAACTTATTTATCATTAACATTTATTAAATTATTAAATAATTTATTTATAGAATTAATATGAGTGAAAAAAATTTAAAAAGGAAAAGCGATGATAAATACCAAGATCATATTTCAAAAAAAGAAAAAAAAATACCGTTTTTGTCAACAGAATTTTTAAAAACTAAAATAGTAATAGGAGATCAATCAACGTATGTATTAAAAACTTTAATAAAAAAATCAAAAATATAATATATGAATCATAATAAAAACAAATAATAATGATCAAAAAGAAATAAATAACGAAGTAACAAATTGTTTGGTAAAAGAAAAACTTATTCTAACAAAAAAAGTATTTAATAAAAATAATGGTGAAATAGTTGTTGACTGTCTAAATACGGAAAGTGTTCTAAATACAAAGGAAGTTATAAAACAAAAGTTAACGAATTGTGAAGTAGTTACAAAAAATTCAATAATCCAAAAGTTAAAATAGTAGGAATAGACAATTATACTAATATGGATATGTCAGCAATTGAAACTGATAAAAATGTTAGGATATTCAACGAAATTGAATACGAAGGGACAGTTTTGCATATGTATAAAAATAGTGATACAAAGAACACTTCGGTGATAATGGAGGTACCTGCTAAACTATATACAATCATTAGAGAAAGAAATTATAGATTGTTTGTTGGACACCAAGTTTGCAGGGTGTATGATTTAATAAATATAACAACATGTTTTAATTGAAGGCCCGGATGCAATAAGGGCATTTACGCTCGGAGCGCGCAAAACTGAAGTCACTTGGTAGTAAAAATTTCATTTTATTCAAATAAATTTCAAAAAATTTGACGTTTTAAAACTCATCATGCCGCATCTTTTTTATATTAACAGTTTTTTTATAAAATTTTTATTTTTCAAGAAAAAAATTAAAAACAAGAAAATTTTTTACATTGAATTTCAATACTTTTTTAAACTTAAATCGTTGTAATTCGAGTAAATATTAACCGATTACGCTGAAATTTGAAATATATTTTCTAAATATCAGAGCGAAACTTATGATGATTATAAAAAATGTTAACTCTCAAATTGTTATTCGCAATTGTTTATTAATTAATACAAATTACAAATTGTGCGTTTATAATGTACTCGAGAAAAAAGTTTCGAGGGAACTTTCAAGTACAAGAAACTTGTAGCGAGAAAGTTTTTGGCTTTTGTATAAAGAAGATTTGTGGAAAGTTTCAAATCGATTGATAAATAATTAAAAAAGATATAACGACATTTACAAGTGGCGCGCATGCGGTCGAGCGCTGCAGTTTTCTTATAAGTTAGATTCTTAATGAATATTACGTCAACTGAATGACTCTTGGTAATATTATTTGGAAAAAGCAATAATACAAATATAACAATATGATATTTATTAAAAGTAAATAAACATAAATAAACAAACAAATAAATACATAAACAAAAATCTGTAATGTAATTACTTAATAATTAAATAATTACATTACAGATTTTTGTTTGATACTGATTTTTTTATTGTTTCAGAGGATTTTTTTTTTATTTTGTCTGTTAAACCTTTTTTTCTTTCGCATTAATAATATGAGTTTTCTAAAATACAAAATGTCATATTTTTAAACAATATAATGTTGGTATTTATATTTATAAAAGTAAACATATATGCGTGTGTACGTACACTCTTCTTCTATATAAAAATTATTATGAATTTTGTTCGTATATATATATATATATATATATATATATATATATATATATATATATATATATATATAACACGATTTAGGCAAGTGCTGTGGTCTTAACATATAGGAATATTTTGCTACCAGTCTTCTTTTGTTTAACGTTTAGACTTGTAAAATTGTACACCATGGGGAATAATGGAATCAAAAAACGATCAAAAAAGAACAAGAAATGATACATCGTTCTTTTCCGACCGTTTTTTGATTCCATTATAAGTATAAAATAATTTTCATTCCTCGTATTGAACAATTTTACAAGTCTAGTCGTTATACAAAAGAAGACTGGTAGCCAAATATTCCTAAAAGTGAACGTACATACGCATATATGTTTACTTTTATAAATATAAATCCCAACATTATATTGTTTAAAAATATGACATTTTGTATTTTAGAAAACTCATATTACTAATGCGAAAGAAAAAAAGGTTTAACAGACAAAATAAAAAAGAAATCCTTTGAAACAATAAAAAAATCAGTATTAAACAAAACTCTGTAATGTAATTATTTTATTAAATAATTACATTACAGATTTCTGTTTATGTATTTATTTTTTTGTTTATTTATATGTTTATTTACTTTTAATAAATATCATATTGTTATATTTGTATTATTGCTTTTTCCAAATAATATTACCAAGAGTCATTCAGTTGACGTAATATTCACTGAGAATCTAACTTATAAGAAAACTGCAGCGCTCGACCGCATGCGCTCTACTTGTAAATGTCGTTATATCTTTTTTAATTATTTATCAATCGATTTGAAACTTTCCACAAATCTTCTTTATACAAAAACCAAAAACTTTCTCGCTACAAGTTTCTTGTACTTGAAAGTTCCCTCGATACTTTTTTCTCGAGTACATTATAAACGCACAATTTGTAATTTGTATTAATTAATAAACAATTGCGAATAACAATTTGAGAGTTAACATTTTTTATAATCATCATAAGTTTCGCTATGATATTTAGAAAATATATTTCAAATTTCAGCGTAATCGGTTAATATTTACTTGAATTACAACGATTTAAGTTTAAAAAAGTATTGAAATTCAATGTAAAAAATTTTCTTGTTTTTAATTTTTTTCTTGAAAAATAAAAATTTTATTAAAAAACTGTTAATATAAAAAAGATGCGGCATGATGAGTTTTACAACGTCAAATTTTTTAAAATTTATTTGAAGAAAATGAAATTTTTACTACCAAGTGACTTCAGTTTTGCGTTCTCCGAGCGTAAATGCCCTTATTGCATCCGGGCCTTCAATTGTGGCAGACTGGGTCACAATGGTAAGAAATGTAAAAATGATAAAATATGTATTAAATTTACAAATAGACATGAAACATAAGAATTTAACTGTAGTGTGATCAGGTGTGTGAATTGTGTGTATAGTAATGAGAAATTTGAAACAGGTTATGTTACGGATCATTTATCAACTGATTCTACTAATTGTGAGATACTTAAGAAGAAGATAAAGAAATATATTGATTCCACTGATTATCGTATAAAACCTATATTATCAACATTGAAACCAGCAAGTGTTTCAAAAATAAAAAACAAAAGTAAAAATGAATAATCAAATTACAATAAATAAAAATGGAGCATGATGATGAAATTTTTGATCAAATAATGTCAGATACTACAGTTAAGGAAATAGTATGCAGGGATGTTGAGGATCTCAATGGCAATTTGTATACCAAAGATGAATTAATTATGTATATGAACATTAGAAGTATTAAGGCAAATTTCTCTAAATTGTAAATCTTTGTGGATAGCTTGGCTGTTGAGCCATTCTATATATGTTGTGCAGAAACTTGGAGTGTGATTAATGATGGTTTTTTTTAGTTAAATGGATATATAATGTACTGTAATGATAGTGATTTGAATAAGTCTAATGGTGTAATGGTTAATGTTAAGGAAGGCTTATTGGAAGAAACTGAAGTTGTGCTGGTGGATAGATTAAAAATTATCAAAACTACTTTCAAAATGAATAATGGGGGCTCTACACAACTATCTGCACTGTATAGATCGCACAATATAAGTAAACCTGAATTTATAAGGGGTTTAAAAGTATATTTCACAAATAAATGTAAAAATTGTAAATATCTAATATTAGGCGATTTTAATATTGATCTATTTAAAACAGATGTAATAACACAGGAATTCATAAATAACTTTCTTGAGATAAGATATCTACCAGCATTTCAAGGGATCACCAGACCTTCTATAATAAGTGATTTGGAAGGTACTTATATTGATAATGTTTTCTACAAGTTGAATAAAGTTGAAATCAAGTCTTTTACTGTTCTGAATAGTATCACTAATCACTATACTTTGTTAAAACAAGAAGAAATAAAATCTATTGATAGTATTGATTATAAAGTTTTGCTGGCAAATACAAGTTTTGCAAATTGGACATCAATTTACCAAGTCACTGATCCAAATGAAGCTATTGATTTGTTTATAAGTTATCTAAGGTCTTGCATAGATAATGCTAAAATTAAAAGGAAAATTAATAATAAATATAGAAAATCGTGGGTAACAAAAGCCATAATAAAATCATGTAGCAAAAAAGAAAAATTGTATCGAATATATAAAAAAGATCAAAATACTTATAATCTAAATAAATATAAACAATATGTTAAGATTTTGAACAAAGTTATTGCTGAAGCCAAAATTAATTATGATAAAAAACAAATTAATAAAAATAAAAGTGATCCTAGAAAATTATGGAATTATATTGGTAACAAAATTAATAACAACAAAAAGAATAGTAAAGTTAAAATTAATAAGATTATGGATAAAAATGGAAAAATAGTAAAAGAAAAATTTGAGATGGCAAATTGTATGAATAACTATTTTTGTACAATTGGTAACCCTATTAAAAAAAATCACGTGATAAATCACGTGATAAATCACCTGATTTATCAGATGATTTACCATGCCAAACCATCATGTAACGATTTCGTTGGTCTTTACACATTTTAAACCATGCTCAGTCAATTTAGAAAAATTTTTGAAAATTTTGGAAAATTTTGAACTTGGAAAATTTTTTAGATAATTTAGTCTCAGAAAAAATTTTGACTAATTTCACAAAAAAATTTCTAAGTTCAAAAATTTCAAAATTTTTAAAAAATTGTTCTAAATTGACTAAGCATGGTTTAAAACGTGTAAAAACCAACAAAATCGATACATGATATTTTGGCATGATAAATCAGGTGACTTGTCACCTGATTTTTTTCACCAGGGAAGAAACTCAGCAATAGGATAACACATGATACTAATAAATCTGTTAAGATGCCTTCACGAAATCAGAAAACTATGTTTTTGAATCCTACTAATTGTAATGAGATTTATAGTATTATTACAAAGTTCAAATATGAGAATGGAGGAGTAGATATGATCAGTACGAAATCATTGCAGACTGTTATAAATTATATATGTGAACCACTGAGTTATATAATAAATCTATGCATAGAAAAATCAATTTGGTCTAACTCGCTTAAGATTGCTGATGTGATTCCTATTTATAAAACAGGTAGTAGAAGTTGTGTTTCAAACTATAGACCAATTTCACTGGTATCTAATATTGTCAAAATATTCGAGAAAATCATACATGTAAGAATTTTCAATTTCATAAAGGAAAGCAACATTTTGGCTAAAAGACAGTATGGATTTGTAAAGGAAAAAGGTACCAAGGATGCACTGAATTATATGGCCAATTTGATCTATGATTAATTAAATAAAAGTATACCAATTATAGTAACGTTTTTGGACTTAGCTAAAGCTTTCGATACAGTGGATCATAAAATTCTGTTGGACAAACTGGACTGCATGGGCCTGAGAGGAAACAGTAATCTATTAATGGCTAGTTACTTGTGCAATAGAAAACAAAGGGTTAAGATTGGTGAAAGAATTAGCGAAGAGAGAATACTGGAAGTGGGTGTGCCACAGGGTACTATACTTGATCCTCTGCTGTTCATTCTGTACGTAAATGATTTGTTACAAAGTCTGCCAGATGGCTCAATATTGTCATATGCTGATGATACAGCAGCAATCTCTACGGACCAATCATGGATGGGTGCACAAGATAAAATAAACAAGATATTAAGCGAAATATCTGAATGGTTATCTTTAAATCAATTACAACGTTGATAAAAGTGTTGTTATGACCTTTGGAAGTTATAGTGATAGTGTACCTGTCAATGTTGAAAGTTATATTAATAATGAATTACTAAAAAGAGTAGATGATTGTAAATTGTAAATATGGATATTATATTTGATTGTCATGTTAGATGGGGAAGGCACATTGAATATATTATTAAAAAAACAAATTATTTAGTATTTATTTTCTATAAGTTATCTAAATTTATGACGGAAATTTTAAGGATAATATATTATGTTTACTTCCATAGTATAATTAATTATGGAATATCAATCTGGGGAGGTGCCTATAATAACAGCCTAAAATGTTTACAGTCTCTACAAAATAGAGTTTTAAAGTTGGTTAATAAAGATAATTTTGTAAATGAGAGAAAAACGCTAAACTTAAATTAATTGTATTCTCTAAAAACGCTTGAATATTATTATGATGATTTACAAACTCAATATGTTGGTTCGACGAAATAAATCTATTTTATTACCTAAAATTACTAAAAGAATAAGTAAAAAAAATAGCTATGTTAATGCAATAAAAATATATAATTTGTTACCACCTGGTCTTAAAAGATTAAGTATTAAAAGTAAAGCAAATAAAAAGAAATTAACAGATTGGATTGTTACATTGTAATATAGAAAACAAAATGTATTGTGTTGTGAGTTGTGATAATGTTAGTATCAGAAATATAAAACTTTTTGTTTGTATTAGATTTTAATTATACTTTAATTATAGATTAGTTTGTAAGTTTAGTTTTAGTCACCAGTCCGCGTACAGAGATTGCTCTCTGCGGTTTGCGTGTAAATATTTGCATTTGTAAAATTACATGTAAAATTTTTTATATACTGGTAAATAAATGTAAATATAAATGTTATAAATATTTTTGATTACATATAATAGATCTCTGGTTGCATATATTGAAGAAATTTCCGAAGAACGAACTTTTGTTCACGAATAAAAACAAACTAATTTCAGGATTTTAAAATTCATAATAAATAATTCTGGAGGATTCAGAATTCAATGCAGATATTTATGATGAAAATATTGAAAAATTCAATAAAAATCTAAAATTAAACGAAGTAAATTTTAATAATATACAATATTATTAATTACAACATAATATTGAATATTTTTTAATATTTCAGAAAATATTATTAGAGAATGTTAATGGATCAAAAGCAAAAGGATACAATAAAGGAAATAATATATATGACTTAACATGTAATCCTTGCGATTTCGTATTTTTCGTCACAGACTTGTGGCGAGGATGGCATCCTGCAGAGTGTGATACTTAAAGCACTACCGATTATTGGAGAGCATCTTGTGACTCTGTTCAATTCCTCTTTTGCGCGGGGGGTCTTCCCTTGCCTTTGGAAGCGTGCACGCATTGTGCCTTTAAAGAAGTGCCCTGCACCTAAAATGCCTAAAGATTTTAGACCCATGGCAATATTATGTTTTCTTTCAAAGGTTCTCGAGAAGATTGCCCACGATCAACTGCAGGAGTATATTATGACACACAAAATACTTGACTCTTTGCAGACTGGCTGTAGAAAGCATCATTCTACGCAGACTGCCATACTTAAACTTACAGACAACATGAGATCAGGTCTTGACAAGAAACCTGCCACTATATTGCCACAATATTACTTCTATTTGACTTTAGTAAGGCATTCGACACGATCTCCCCCTCCAAATTGCTTGCGAGGCTTAGATCGATAGGGTTTTCCAGGGCTGCACTCGAGTGGATTAGCTCCTATTTATCAGGTAGGAAGCAAATGGTTTCCACACATTTAAAAGAGGATTCGGATTGGCTAACAACCAATCTAGGAGTTTCACAGGGTTCAGTACTGAGGCCTCTGTTGTTTTGCCTTTACATTAATAACATCCGTGACACGCTCGACCCCTGTTTCGTTGAGCACGTATTATATACTGATGACCTCCAAATCTATACTCAGGTCCCTCATGAACATCTGGATGAAGGTATTCGTATTATGCAGAGGGCGGCCAGGGCGGTGTCGAGGTGGGCTGTCGATGCTTCTCTCACATTAAATGCAAGCAAAACTAAGGGGATCGTTTTTGGCAGTAGTCGATTTATTAATGACTTTTATGCTGGTGAGCCAAGAACGATTGAGCTTGAGGGAGGTGTCGACATATCTTTCTCTGATACCGTTGCGAGCCTTGATGTTGTGCTTGACGCTAAGTTGTCATGGGAGCCGTACATTGATATGGTGACTTAAAAATTCAATAGGAGAATGTATAGTTTGCGGTTCTTTCGTTGGTACACCACTGAGGCCCTGCGTAAACAGCTCGCAGCCGCCTTGCTGTTTCCGCACCTTGACTACTGCTCAGTAGTTCTGCTCGATGCTTCGCAGGGGTTGATAAGACGATTACAAAGACTACAAAATTCATGTGTAAGATATGTATTAGGCGTAGGAATGGGCGATCATATCTCTCCTCATAGAGCTGCGCTTGGTTGGCTGCGTACTGATTCAAGGAGACAGTATTTTATGGCTGTACTTATGTACAAAATCGTGCGCATGAATACACCCAAGTATCTAGCGAGTCTCTTCACTAGATATGTACCTAGGGTTGCCACTAGGGGAATGATTAAGGACTTCGTGGTGCCCTTCATGCGTACTGAGACTGGAAGAAATTCCTTTCAAGTTCAAGGTGCGTATTTTTGGAACTCCCTGCCTGCTGATATAAAAAATCTACCATCGCTCGGCAGGTTAAAGTCGGCTTTGAGGACGTACTTACTCGACCTCGAATGAAATTAATTTTAAAGATTTTAATTTTTATGTTAATTTATTTTGTTTTTGTCCTATATATAGATTTAAGGTATAAATGTATTTATTAGCGTGAATGATGAATGAATGTATGCGGAAAGAATGAGTGGTCCTGTTTTTATTAAAAGTCATGACATCTTCGGTATTGAGTTTTTATTCTTTAAATGTTATCATTATTTTGTTTTTTAATTATTTACTATTACTCTGTTATTGTATGGTCCAATTTTATTTTTATTGATGTCATGACAGTGATTCCTCTTTTAAATTATGTATTTAAATTCTATGACTGATAAATATTTAAGACTGTTTTTATTGTAATTAATGTTTTCTGCGTGTATTTAGAATAGTCTGTGATATCACTTTTACATGGTGTCTTACTGATACAGTATATATTAATTTTAATAATTGACTGTGATATCTTATCTTATTATGCGCAATACTGTATATAGAATTATTACTTATTATTTCATGTATCACAGGCCTTTTTGTACTCTTCTTACAAAATAAATCAATATCTATCTATCTATCCATCGTTAAAATATTATTCGAATATTATTCATTTAGGCGAATAGAACATATTAAAAAATAACAAACCAATTAAAATAAATTTCGAAGAAATAAAATCAAGACCTGGATTAATAAGTAATTAAATATTATTAAAAAAAAAAATATTCTAATATAAATAATTTTTTATTTTTCAAAAATACAAGGGTATTTGAAAAATTCTTTTGCACAGAAACATAAAAAAAATGAATCAGAATAGATCGGAACAATAGCGGATGTACAATATAAATTAGATGTTTCATTAAATAAATTAGAAAATGAATATGTGAATTGGAAAAGAGGATCAAAACTAGAAATTATTGAAGAAATAGAATAAAATAGTAAAAACAATTATAATAATATATTATATGCATATACACTTATGAAAATATTCATGTATATTTATATATATACATATATATATATATATATATATATATATATATATATATATATATATATTTTAAAATTTTATAGATATTACATATATATTAAAAGTAAAAAGATTGGAATTTATTAAAGTATTAAATGATAAAAACATGGAGTTGGAAGAACTTATATTAGCAAATGAAATAATTTTAAATAAGGTAAATTAAATAATTCAATTTATTTATTTCATTACATTAATAAATACAATATTCTCCATATAAAATGATTATTTTTCAAGGTTACAGAAAAACAAATTGATGCTAATTAAAATACAGAATATAAAATAATATTGATTCACTACAAAAAAAAATTAATGTATAAGTTTTTTTTAACAACAATAAAAAATAAATATGTAAGCTTGTAATAAAACATAAATTTGTAAGCTTCTGTTAGCGACAATGAAATTTAACGACATATTAAATAAATATTTAAAATTATTTAAACTTTTTTTCAGTAAAAATACAAAGCAGCCGTACAAGCTTCCTTAGCGACAATGAAAAATAAATATGTAAGCTTTTTATAACCACAATGAAATTTAAATTTGTAAGCTTCTATCAGTGACAATAAAAAATAAGTCTATAAAATTATTTCAGTAATAATAACAAATTAATCTGTAAGCTCCTTTTAGCGACAACAAACAATAAATTTGTATGCTTATGAGTTTTTTTTAGCGACAATGAAAAAAAATATACGCTTCTTTAGCGACAGTAAAAAATAAAAATGTAAGCTTCTTTCAGCTACAATAAAAAAAAACACTCTTTATGCAGCCATATATTTATATATGTTGGTCTCAAGCCCAAAAATAAAAAATGCAGAGAGGGAGCGTTTTCTTTGCATCTTCTCGATATGTATAAAATTTATGACATAAGAAGATAAAAATATTTATTTATAATCATAATTTTCTATTATTCTATTATTCTATTTTTTATTATTCGCTCATAATTATTATTAAATATTATTATATACAATAATAACTTGAAACCTTATTGTTATTTACTATTCTATTTTTAATTTATTTCAAAAATATATAAGTTTGATTCATTGTGTCCTTTTCTTCTATTTACTTTGAAATGTATGTATTCGTGGGGTTGGCGAGCGGAGCGAGCAGGGGGACCCTCCCCCTTAGTATATATACATTATATGCGACAGAAGAAAGCCTTATAGCAATAGCACGATGGACAAAGACGAACCCAAAGTAGAGTCAATCCTTAACCGCTATCCATCCAGCCGAAAAATATAGGAAAATGAAAATGAAAAATGCATTTCAATAGAACTCAATTAGCACAATCTGCTTCCATGATTTATTTCATTAGCACACCATTAGATGTAAAAAAAAAATTCTTAAAATCATAAAATTGTTAATATTTTAAAAGCCGTAAATTCGTTATTATGAACTTTTTAAAAGTCTAAGTATCAAGAAAAAATTACAAAAATATTAATTTAATTTGCACAATATTCAGTTATGACTAATATTAATTAGTTTATAAAAAAAATGTTTTAAAATATCGTTCAGCTATCCAATGTTAAACGACCCCTTTGATAGCACATGCGCTTCTTTTGAATCAAGATTTAATTTAAATTTTACTAGGAGGCAAGCCCCCAGCGCGCAAGCGCGCCAACCCCCATCTTGCTTTTATAACTTAAAAAAAATATTCAAAGATTTGCAAATTTTTAATAACTTTTATTTAAAATACTAAATAATATTAATTATTCAAAAGTTTTCTTGAGATAAATCTTCAATGATCTTTTAATGAATCTTATCATCTGTGAAGTCCTAGCTTTATATCAGGACAGAATTAATAATTAAATGTTGTGTGTTATGAGGGCTACGTGTATGTTTTATTATAATATTAAATGAAGAATAAAGTCAATAATTGTTTTCTAAACGTTTTAACAAATGTCAGTCTAGTAGTAAAAAGATTCTAAATTTAACGATGTAATGTAAGTCCAAAAATAAGGGGCACATTTCTGACGATGACAGCGACGACAGCGGCGATATACTTTCAATAGTATAGAGAGTATATAATATAAATAGATCTAAAATGCAGCTGAAATTCAGCTGAAATCAAACCAATATTTACCTAAAATTGCTTAAAATTAATATAAATTTTAGCTAATTTTTAGTTAACTTTTAGGTAACATTTAGCTAATTTTCAGCTAACTTTAAACAATAATTTTAGCTAGATTCTAGCTAAATTCTAGCTAACTAAGGACGAATCGAATTCTTATACACAGCGGCAGCGACAGCGGCGGTGGCAAAATCTTTTTATAATATATACCCCCCTGCTCGCTCCGCTCGCCAACCCCCTTTTGAATTTAATACATAGATTTTATAATGTATATATCCCCTTGTAATAATTTTACATTCATATACTTATATACATTTATACATTTTTTATATTTCAATAGTTAATAATGTACACATAATATAAAATATAACATATGATATAAATATTTATTTATACAGCATATTAGACGCTGTTATGGTCACCATCTCCAACCGACCTTTCTTTCGCATTATGCTACGAGAATCACCTCCTAACTTCTAAAGGCTCAATTCTTATTTCATTTATCTGGCATAAACAAATTTTTTTTTTTTTTTTTAATTTCTAAAATTTTTTATAATATAAAGAGAAAAATAAATCTTATGATAATTTAAATTAAATTGACCTAATTTATCAGATTTTGAGTGAAAAAATTAAAATTTTAAATAAAATTTACAATAAATTAGCTAAACTTAGCTAAAAACTTAAATTTTTAGCTAAAATTCTTAATTAATCTGCTAAAATTAGCTGAAAAAAATCTTATAGTAATTAAAATTAAATTGACTTGATTTATCAGATTTTAAGTAAAAAATTAAAATTTTAGCTAAAATTCAGAATAAATTAGCTAAAATTCACAATAAATTAGCTAGACTTAGCTAAAATATTAAATTTGTAGCTAAAATTCTCAATAAATCAGCTAGAATTAGGTAAAAAATGAAATTTTTAGCTAAAATTCACAATGAATAGCTGAAATTTACTATAAACTGGGTAAAATTTACCATAAATTATCTAAATTTATCATTAAAAAGGAGGAGTTAAGGGAAGATTTTGAGAGACTGATAGTGGCAGCCGCAGCGGCGAAAATCTTTTATAATATAGAAAGAAATAAATAGCGAAGAAAACAAATTCAATTTCACTCAGTAATCCATAACTTAGTGCTTAAAAATTATCAATACAAGTCAAAAATTATAATTATTTTATTTTATTTTATTATGCGCACTAATTTATTGATTTAGACAAAAATGAATAATAGCTTAATGTTATTATACTATCACTTCACTAAAACTTTAAAAGATGTTAACCTCACTATTCATAAAATATTTATTCAAAATAGTTTGACCAATAAGACAATAATGGAAACGTATTTACAAACTATAAAGAACCTGATTTACATAATTAGTACGAATATTATAAGTTTGATGATATATTTTGAAAAAAGTAAATTGTTATGAATTAGCGTTTGATTAAAAAAAAATTCAATAATTTATTATTATAAATGAAATCAATTATCACATTCGTTTATCAACACCTATTTATCACACCCGTTATTAATAATCATGACAAATGAAATTTAATTGTTAAAATTAATCGATAATTAAAAATGAAGGTAAGATATCTTCTACTATTGGATGTAAAAGAAGAAAAATATTGCAACAAAAGTATACCGATAGAAATTGAAGTTTAAATAAAAAACAATGACATTCACCCATTTACCACTGCAAATAGAATCAATTGCCAGATTTGCTCAAGCATTGTAAATTGAAATTTAAATGTCCATGTAAAATCAAAAGAAAATCTCTACAATCTATTTAAGTCTTATCGAGATTAGTTTAGTAAGAAAAAGTATATCGATAAGAATTAGTATCTATAAATAAAGACTGCCAGCATATATGAATACTCCCTCTACGTACTATATTAGATAATAAAGATATTACTTAAATAAGAAATTGCCCTTAAGATAAACGTATTTACGAAAAGTATTTATTTTATAAAAAACATTCAATCATAGAATTACTGTTTTCTTCTTAAAAATAGTTATTCAAATCAATTAATTCTGTTCTAAAATCTTTGCTAGTACTTAGATGCTTTGAAAGCCCCGTTTACGCTGGAGATTCAAACTTATTTTAAATTATATATTTTTTATAACGATTACTGTATATATTTATTGATTTAGAATGCGAGTTCTGAGTTAAGAGAAGGCTTCCTAAATATATTTCCAACTTATTTAGTGGAAGTTATGCAAAATAATTTATTTTCAAAATTCATAAAGCTATATCTTATCATGTTATAAAAAAATGGGAAATAAAGATTTTTGTAATTAACAAAAATTTTTACTATTATAAAAAAATATGGTGAATCGATTATTACTAATGACAATTACAAATCTTTATAATATTGTTAAATCATAGGTCAAAGATATATAGAACTCTTAAAACTATTTCATGTAGTACAATGAGTATCATATATCATACATGTACTACAAGGGTCCATTACTTGAAATAAGTAACAAATTTTTAAGTCGGCAAATGAAGTATTAATCAATAATTAAAATTATGACGTTAAAAAATAAGCATCATTTATTGATTTCAACAAAATTTATTATTTTTATTATATTTGTACATCATTATATATTGTAAATATAAAAAGTTGCATTTGATCAATATAAAAAACAGTAACGGAAATTAAAATAGTTGAACATTTAACTAAATATTTAAAATAATCATAGTATATATAAAAACTTATAGTAGTATATGCTAATTATTATATTCAATATGGGAATCGCATATTATAATAATCTTTTTCATGCTAATTTAAAACTTAACTCAATAATAGCCAAAAATATAATTAATATTTTTTTCATAATTTTTTTAAAATATTAAAAAAATGTACAGTGCGCATGTGAATTATAATTGCAGTTCTAAACTATAGTTAAGTCGATGTTTTTCTTAAAACTTTGAATCAAGCACTAAATATGTTAGCATGTTAAAATATTAGAATTTAGCTTTTCAGTATATCTACCAGCAATTTCAATTAATCAATGACGGAAAATATTCGTAAGACTATTCTACACCTTAGGTCTAAGCAGTGTGACATGGCTTTTATTTGTAAACTTATTTGCGATTTGCCTACGTTCCCCTACTGACAATTAACCTCGGTCTACCGTCAGAAATTCACAAGAAAAAATTTAGATGAAAAGCGCTCATTCAAACAGTTATTATCTCTGAATCTACTTGTCACACAAAAAAGATCAAAAAAAGTAAATTAAAGTGAATTAAATTTTATTCTATTTTTATACTCTTAAAATTTGTAAGAATTTCAAATTAGAAAAAATTTTTTTTATTGTATATTTTTCAATAATTACTAAAAAATTCAAACAGAAATGAAGAGAATTTAAAAAAATTAAAAATTCAACTTTCATGATCTTTTTTATTCTGATGCTTTTTAATAAAGTTATAAGCAATTGAAACATTAAAAGTTAAAATTTTATTAACAGTAACGTTTGATATATTATTATATATATTATCATCATTTTCCTAGAAATTAATTTTAGTTTATAAAGAAATTCGAAGAAAAAAATATTTGAATTATTTGAATAATTTTGATTCGAATTTGATTGTTTACAATGTACTTTACATGCTTAGCAATATATACGATCACTTGTAACTTTATTGAAAAGTATCGTAACAGAAAAAACATCTGTAATGAATATTAGATTTTTGAAAATCCTTTCAGTTTCCGTTTGAATTTTTTTCCAATCATTAATTTAAAAAGAAAAAAATAAAAAGTTAGTATTTTGTACCTAATTTAATTTGTTTTTATGATATTTGTTGTGCGACTATCAGAGACAATACTGTTTGAAGGCTCTCTCTCTCTCTCTCTCTCTCTATATATATATATATATATATATATATATATATAGCGCTCATACATACATAATACAAACATACAGGAAGTTTTGAATAACTAACGCATTAGAATAAAAATCATTAAGTGGCCGTTAAAGATGTATCTGCGTATGAGTGCGCGCCTTATAGATACTGAACGCTTATGTGGTAGCCCAATACCCAAACGGCATATACACAACGATTTGTATGCTGATGTGCCGATATGCTTTCTCTCTCCCCTCCTATACTTGGCTTGTGTAGTGCGTATTCGCTTGCTATACTCTCTCTTTCTCTCACTCTCTCTCTCTCTCTCTCTCTCTCAGTAAGTGGAACTGCACACATTTTTTCTTGCTCCGCTTATCGAAGACGATCGAAACTGCATTTTTTGCCTGCGGGCTTTTCGTTTCAGACCTACTGCAAGCCAAAAATGCAGAGATTCTTTTAAAATATTAATTAAGGCATTTGGAGTCTCTGCTACTTAATATTAATCAATTCTACAAAACGGATCTTCTTTGAGGTTAACCACGTGTTACCGGATTTTGGAGGTTACTTTTCTTACTGCATTACCTTCTGATAAATCTGTGTTGGCTGCCATCATCAACTTATTGTTTGATTATAATCGGAGCAACGAGTCTACATTATCCGGAGCGTACACTGTTAGTACTTTCTTCACTCACCACCAATTTTTGTCGCTGAGTGTACTGTTGCTGCAAGGTGAGTTTCCATTGTATAATGTCGAACGGTGTGCTCTTCGATTATGGTGCTTTGCTCCGCTTGTGATTTGCCTATTACACGTTTAGATACTTCCTTACTTTGTACTAACTGTACGTCTATCAATCACACTAGGTGCTGTTATAGTACGTGGTTTATCTCTAGTAGCTTAATTGTTTGCTGTAAAAGCGAGAGATTAAGAAAGAGCAAACATACTGACGTGGGTGTGCGTTCGGTTGATACAAATGATATAGTCTCTCCGCCTCCGCAGCCATTCGATACTAATTCATCCAATCAACGGTCTTTCAAGAGGGGTGTGGTCTCACCGCTGCACCCACTTGAGCCTTCTCCACGGCGACGCTGTTGCTCTGATACTGGCTCCTCCCCTTCATCCGTTGATAGCTGTATTGCTGAGGGCGGCAACTCGACGCAAGGTGCTACCTCTTTTACATTACGATTGGCTTTAGCTGAGCCTTCTTGTTCTGACGATATGCCTACTGGTGATTCTTCTTCCGCCGATTCAATGACTGTTCCAGAGTGGTTTGAGCCGTTTGCCAGGGACATGAACAATAAACTTGATCACCAAATCTCTATTGGAAATCAGTTGTTGTCGGATGTTCGTGCTCTTAGGTCTGAGGTGAGTTAGGTCAGACAAGCTTTTACTGATCTTGAGAGGCGTTACCAGGCTCTTTCTGATCGTCTAGATGAGCATATTTCTTCGCGCTCTACGGCTGCTCCCTCTCTTTTGCATGATTCCTACAAAGTGCTCTTCACAGGGATCCCTTTTTCTGTTACCCTCAGCAACGAAGAAATCGTCAAAATAGTCTTGGGGGCTCTTGGGCTTAGAAATAAGGAGACTTTTTTTCTGAGTACTCGTGAGTGGCTTCCCCCTTTGCCTATCGAGATTGAGCAGCTTGGTGGTTCACAACTTAGAAATTTTCGCTCATTTGTGGGCAATTTCAGTTCCGATGCAGTTCGAGATTGTATCATTGAGGCATCGCCTAAACTACAAAATTTCTCTGTTTCGAGATTGTTCAGTGTCGAAGGCAGTAGCAAAGTTTTCGTCCGGCCAATTTGGCCAAAGCCAGTTTATTTACTTCTCAAAAAAGCTTTGGCCGTTTACAATGATCTGAACTACCTTCGTCCTGTTGTTCGTAATCTTGTTGTTTGTATGCGTCCCACCAAAGACTCTGTCTTGATACCCATATCCAATGAAGCTCAATTGGCTTCCTTAAAGCCTGTAGCCAAAAAATAGGGACTTCTTGGCTCCCTTGCAATGAGCAAAAGCTCACACTCAAATGTGTTAACCAGATCTATCTTAGATGATTCGTCTTTTTTAAACTCAAATCTCAATCTTACTTCAAACTCCATTTCTTCCATTAAAACTCCAAAGATCAACGGGACTGAGTTTTTCCAGGTTATAAGTATTGCTCATGCAAATGTCAATCGGTTAAAAACCCACTTTTCTATTGTTGCGTCCTATATAACCGATAATATGATCGACATTTTTGCAGTCACCGAAACGTTCCTGACTGAACTTAACGATGGTTCAATCATTTCTGTTGATCACTACAATTTTTATAGATTAGACCGAGTTGGCAAAGTCGGTGGAGGTGTTGGTTTTTACACACGTGATTTCCTAAGAGTTAACATCTTATTCCATTCTGATCCTTTATTTAACACCATCGCTGAATTCATCATTGCTGAAATTTCGATCGTTTCTGAAAAACTTTTTTTTGCAGTTGTGTACTTGCGGCCTAAGGCCCTTTTTCCAGATGAATTCTTTGAATCTCTCTCTACCATGCTTCCTTCATACAAAAATGTGGTTATAACAGGAGATTTTAATAATAATCTTATGAACAGCAATTATTCTGCTGATACTTTTCGCTCTACTGTTGATTCTTTTGCTCTTTTCCTTGTTCCGTCTGAGCCCACTCATCATACTCTTACTGCAGAGTATTCCTCTCACACATGGATCGACTTATTCATTATTAATGATGAAAATTCATTCCAGTCTTATAATAAGTCATCTGCTCTATTCATCGCGGGTCATAACGTCATTAGTATATCATTCAGAGCATTTAAACCTCAGAATACAAGTAGAAATTTTTTGTTTAGAGACTTTAAAAATTTAAATTGTGATAACTTAAATAATCTGGTTCCACAAAATCTCTCAATTAATTCACAAGGGTGCCATAGTCTTTCAGACTTTAAGAAGGGGCCGAACTATCTGTCTTTGTCTAATAGCGTTTTTCATTATTTATGTAAACACTATCTGGTATAACAAGAAAAAAATAGCAGCCCATGCTAGATATTAGTATAATAAGTAAATTTTGTAATAACAACCAAATTTTTTCACTGCGTAGTTTTTGAATAATTAGAGACCTACCAAAAAAAGATAGGTTATATTCTAGATTGCTAGTAGGTCTCTAATTAGTAAAAAATTATGCGATAAAAAATTTGATTGTTATTACAAAATTTACTAATTATACTAATATCTAGCGGGGGCTGCTATTTTTTTCTTGTTATACCAGATAGTGTTTACATAAATGATGAAAAACACTATTAGACAAAGACAGATAGTTCGGCCCCTTCTTAACTTCAACTTTACACTTATTGATAATCTAGCTTTTAAGTTGTCCTCTGTCCTCGTTTCGTCTTTTGATATATGTTCTCCACTTAAAACTTGTCAGCTTAATATTAGGAAGAAACCTTGGATCTCTGCAGACATTCGTAAAAAGATGCATAAACGTGATCGTGCTTATAGAGCTGCAGCCCGTTCTGGCTCCTTACTCGCTATTGCTCGCTATAGACGTCTTAGGGGTGAGGTTTCTAATTCTTTGGACACGGCTAAAAACACGTATATAGCTAATCGGTTATCTTCTTCTATAAACTCATCTAACCGCTGGTCGATTCTTCATAAAATTGGACTTTTAAATAAAGTTTTACCATCACCACTCCAGTACTTTTCATCGAAGGCTCTTTTGACACATTACACAGCTATCTCATCGCTTTCTTCTCCTTTTAATAACAATGAGATAAATGAGGTACTTGCTATCCCTCTTCGATATGATTTGCCAACTTTTGAGTTTACTCAAGTTGATCAATCGTCGGTCAAATCGATTATTAACCTTGCCTCGTCCAAATCAGTCGGACCTGATGGCTTATCAGCTGACATGTTAAAGTTTTCTAAGGATTCACTTGTTCCTCATTTGACTAACCTGATAAACTTGTCCTTAGCATCTGGGTTCTTTCCTGCTTCTTAGAAGCGTGCTTATTTCTTACCATTGGCTAAGTCATCTAAGCTTGACTCTCTGTCTCAGACTCGACCTATATATAGCTAAACTATGTGAGATATCCAAGGTCTTAGAAAGGGTTGTTCATACCCAACTTTATACTCACATTGAGTCACACTCTTTGTTTAATAACTTGCAAACTGGCTTCCGTAAATCGAACAGTACACAGACAGCTCTTTTGAAACTCCTAGAAGATACCCATTTGGCCATCGACAAAAGAATGATTACTTTATTACTTTCGTTCGATTTTTCAAAGGCGTTCAATACAGCGCCTCATGCATGGCTCCTTCGTAAGCTTCGTTCTATGAACTGTTCTGATACGGTTATCTGTTGGTTTGCATCCTATCTACGAGATAGAAGTTATGCTGTACCTCATGCTGGAGGTGTTGTTGGTGATTGGATGTCTTGCTCGGCTGGTGTTCCTCAGGATAGTGTGTTGGAACCTCTGCTTTTTTCTGTTTATATCAATGACCTACCTCTGGTCCTAAATAAGGCCCAGCACATTCTGTTCGCTGATGACCTTCAAGTTTACCATTCATTTCTTCCATCTATGCTAAATGAGGAAATTTCCTTTCTTAATCATGAAGTAGCTTCTGTGGTGAAATGGGCGAAAGACAACCATCTAGCACTAAATCCATCTAAAATGCAAGCAGTTTTCTTGGGTAGTGAGCAGTACATAGCTAGGGTTGATTCTTCGACTTGTCCTTCTATAATTGTAAATAATATTCCAATTCCTTATTCCAGTATTGTGAAAAATCTTGGTGTTTGGATTAGTAGCACCCTAAATTGGAACAAGCATGTTAATTCAGTCATAGATCGGATCTATGGTACTCTTCAGTCACTCAAATTTCACAAACACGCATTGTCCAAGTGTCTTAGAAAGGAATCGGTTGAGGCTCTTATTTTTCCTATTATTGATTACTGTTGTATTATCTATGACGATATTCCTCAAACCCTAAACATTAAACTTCACAGAGCTTTGAATGCAGCTGTAAGGTTTGTCTTTGGCAATATAGGGAAATGTGAGAGGGTTACTCCCTCTCGTCTTGAACTGGGGTGGCTGTCTTTTCAAAATAGACGGTTATATTTCAAGGCAACTTAAGCTCACTCTGTAGTTACGTACCAAAATCCGTCTTAATTGGCTTCCAAATTTCGTCGTGCCTACATAGACTCAATTGTCAGATCATCTTCAAGACTACCACAAAGACTTTTGATTTGTCCAGTTGTTCGTACTGCAGCGATGTTGAATTCATTTGTGTATTCCTCATCTACATTTATCAATAATAATGTCGATTTATTTGTTGGCTTTGAAGCAGGGCGGACACAGGTCCTTAAGCATCACCTGTAAAACTCCTTGGCAAAGAGCGCACAGAGTGGCTTAATGCAATGGTTACTCGATGAGTACTTTCAAACATGAATTTACTAATTTTACTTGCAGTATATACTTATCAGTGTTGACTTGAGGTGTGGATAAATCAAGAACTAAACTACTTATACAACTGATTAAAAGCTACAAAACTGAATTATTATTATTGGTCATAAATTTTGTGTTATATTCACTTATATATTTTATTACTTTATCTATTGTAATCTATTTAATGCTGATTATCTACTTACTGATATAATTATCTTATATTGTTTATTATCACCACGTTATCGTGTATTTTTCAATTTTTATTATTTGTAATCTCTCTGTAGTTTAAATGGGTCATACGGGGTTATACCCCACGACCTGAAATAAATTGCTCAATCAATCAATCAATCTCTCTAGTCCAGGCTGCTTGGTATAGTATAGTGTTTCTTCCCTCTCTTATTCTTATAACTTAGTTGTGTATGCGTGCACAGATAGGGTCACACGCACACAACACATATTAAAATGTAACGAGACGGCAACTTGGATTTTTATGCCCAGCAAATTTTCGAGGCGCACCAAAAAAAGTATGAAGAGGCGGTCGGGTCTATTCGCCGCTACATATAGGGTGGCGCTGCGATCAGGTGAGAGAAATCTATTAAATATTTTTTATACAGCTATTCACAATTTTCTGAGACGACAATATACTTTTAATGTTGTCATTTCCTCTAGCCATATATATGTAGAATAATTATTAATACTTATCTTGTTTGAAAAGTCTAAAATATTGTTATAAAGCGAAAAATGCGATGCAACGTAGAACCGACGGAAACATGCGTACACCTTTCTTTAGTGCGACAGAGAGAGCAATACGAAAGAATGATGTATACTAATGTTTACGTCGGCTCTACCTCACGCCGCATTTTTCGCTTTATAACAATATTTTAGACTTTTTAAACAAGATTAATAATAATAATTATTCTACATATATATGGCTAGAGGAAATGACAAGATCAAAAGTACATTATTGTTTCAGTAAATTTTTAATTGCTGTATAAAAAATATTTTATATTTTTCTCTCACCTGACCGCAGCGCCACCAAGCAGCGAATGGTTCCGGCCGCCTCTTAACTTAAAAAATCCAATAGTATTTCAAAAGGCTCACTGAAAACTTTAATTCAAGATAAGTCGAGCAGAAAAATATTAAAAACTACATTTTTCATGTATAAAAATAAACTTAAGACCAGGACAGAGTAGAATCTGATATTGACCGAGTAAAAATTGAGTTTTTTGTTATTTACTCAAGTATTAATCGGTGTATCTTCAAATTAAAAGTTGAACGCAATAGATATTATTATGAATATCTATGCCCAAGAAAAAAAAATTCTACCGCTTTGTTTTTGAGAAAAGTAAAGAACGCCAAAGTAAAAGTTTATGTTCATCATATTTTTGCGTTCCTTACTTTTCTCAAAAACAAAGCGATAAATTTTTTTTTCCTTATGCATAAATATTTGTGATAAGAATATCAATTGCGCTCAACCTTCAATTTGCAGATACACTGATTAATACTTGAGTAAATAATAAAAATCTCAATTAGACAAGGTCAGCGAATAATTTTTTTTCCTATATTCAAATGCCTGTAATTTTCGCAAATATTGTCATATTATGAAAATAAAAAAAATAGAAATAAAATCCAAAGGAGATCTTTAAAACTAAAGGGGATTCTTTAAAATAAGCTGTAGAACGCTTATTTAAAATTGGTCTAAAGTTATGGTTATTTCTTATGAAAAAATCGTTTTTTTTAGAGCCATTGTCTTAACAAATGTGCATTAAAAAAAAAATTTTGAAAAAAAAATTGTTTCTTTTCTAGAAATAAATATAAATATACAGTCGAAACTAAAATCTGGAAAAAATTAGCATTTACTTTCTCATCCCATCGAAAAATATACGTTTATTAGTAGGTAAACTACGGGGGTTCTAATGCAGGGGGGTTCTGACGCTGGGGGGTTCCAACGCAGGAGGATTCTAACGCAGTGATTTTTAACGTGGTGTTATTTCGAACGCAGAATTTTTTAAAAAATTTTTAATTTTTTTAACTATATATATATTATTATTTCGAGCGCAGGATTTTTTAAAACTTTTTTTAATTTTTATTTAACTGTATATGCAAGTATATATTTACATATACTTGCATACACAACGATGTACTTGTATATATAACGATATACTTGCGTATATATAACGATATACTTGCGTATATATAACGATATACTTATATAGTTTTATGTATTTAAATGAGTTAAAAATATCTTAAAAATAACACATAATATTTAAAAAATAATATTAAATAGTTAATTTTAACGTTTAATTTATATATAGCTCTGAAAAGGGCTGATAAATATTTTATTGGAAAATAATTTTAAAAAAATATAAATAAATTTGAAACAATTTGTTTCACGTTAAAAAAATATGTGGCCCTGAAAAGGGCCGATTGATAAAAAATAAATCAGAGAGCGTGTAAATTATAAAAAATCAATATTTTGTCTCCTTGGAATTTTTTTCTTCTTCTTCTTCTCGTTCTCTCTTCCGCGGCTCTTCGTTATTTTTCCTTTTTTCGGTGACGAAGAAACGAGGTCTATCACCTCTGGAGACCTTGGTGGTGACATTTCTGGAACAATCACCTCGTCACATAGCTGGGATGGATCCAAATAAATTTGAAAATCTTCCAGCGGTGGCTCCATCAGCTGTAGCACTGGCTGTTCAGGTGGTGGTGACTCGACCGATGATGATGGCTTTATTACCAAGGCAAAAAACTGTGAGTCTGGTAGAAAGTCAATTTTTAAATTAGGGAAATAAACTTTTACCAACTCTCCCAAAGTCCTAAAGGTCTCGTTATTTTCAGAAGACATCCTCTCGAAAAGTTAAAGAAAGAATAAAATTATGTTGCGAATTTTCTTTAATTTATAGCTACTCATCTCACCGCTGATTGGTCGACGCTCTTGTAGTGACGGCAAACTTCGTACTGAGAATTTTGGTAAACGAAGAAAATTTTTTAATAAATAAAATTTCAACAATATAAGATGTTTGATGGTATAACACAAAAGTTATACTACGCGTGGTATATTCATATCTCGCGCGCTGCCGCTCTCTCGCCGTCGTTAGGTATACCTCGGGAAAGACGCACGCTTCGTCAGTCAGCTCGCGCTCGCTGGGCAGACCGGACCTCTCGAGGTCTGGAGCTCTTCAGCCGTGCTGACTGTTTTATGGTGCCAATGAGGTTGGCCAGGTCTCTTTGAGATCTGGAAAAACTCGTGGCAGTCGGCTGTTGAGTCGTCGCGCTGAATGGACCCTCTGAATGAGTCGGAGAGTCCTATTAAGAAGGCGGCTTGACTTAGTTCCGATTGCGGTGTTTAAGCACACGAGTTGTCAACCTCGTGGAATTATACCCAGGTCTTTCGAGATCTGGATGCCCGGATCTTTCGAGATCTAGATGAAACGTCAACGTTCTTTGAGTTTATTTTAGAACTTTGACTTTGAACGCCATGACCTTTTTTTATTTTTTTATTTATATTTTTTTTTTTAATTTTTTTAATTTTTGAACGTTGTCAAGCTACGTAGACCCTCTGAGTGAGTCAGAGGAACTATCTTTGCTTAACTTCGAACACCAGCAGCTTAACAGCTGATAGGTCATTGGAAGGACCCTCTGAATAAGTCGGAGAGTTTGAAAAAATGACTTAACATGTTTGAACGCAGTTAAGCTAAGTAGATCCTCTGAGTGAGTCGGAGGAACTATTTTAAAGTTTTAGCATAACTTTGAACGCCATCAGCTTAACAGCTGATCGATGTTAGCTCATTGAATGAAGCCTCTGAATGAGTCGGAGGCTTTCGAAGATGGTTTAACATCTTAGTCAAAATCGGTTTTTTTCAGGCCCAAATAATAATAATTTAAACATGGAACATCTTATTTAAATAAAATTTTATATACATTTTATGTATTTTTTTCAGATGTAAATTTAGGTAATTTTAAAGGGGACAGTATGGTGTCAAACACTTGAAAAAATAATTTTTTTTATTGCTCGAATCGATAGTATATCATTTCTTTGATATATACATATGCACTTTTTAAGGGGGCAGTATGATGTCAACCACTTGAAAAAATAATTTTTTTTTTATTGCATAAATCGATAGTATATCATTTCTATGATATACATATGAATTATTTTTTAAGGGAAGTGTACCGCATGTCAGCTAAAAAAAATTTTTTTCTATTTTTATTGCATAAATTAATAGTATATAATCTCTAGAATATACATATGTATATTTTTAAGGGGAAAGTACGGTATAACTATTAGAAAAATGAATTTTTTAAAAAAATTGATAGTATTTTTGATTGAGCTATAAGATCATACTAATATATTGATAATTCTTATTTTTCCACTGAAGGAGTTTGAATTTTTTCTTCATTAATATATCTTATAAGTATATTCAGAATGAATTTATAGTTTTGATAATCGTTTATACAATCTTTTATTAATTTATTTATATATAAAAATATATTTAAAATTACTTAACTGTACAAAATTTTTTTTTATTAAATAAGGTATGAGCCCCATCCTTCGCTCTTAACCTGTGAGATTCTTCCCATCAATAGTAAGTTAACTTACATTGATTTTAAATCTCTCCATTTTTACTTAATTTACATATACATTAAGTATAATATTTCTTTATTTATTTTACAAAAATTTTTATTACAAGGACATTTATCATCGTCGTCATCTGATACAATCATATTATTTATGCTGCAATAAACTTCATCCAACCCTGAATTGTTTGGTTTTTGGATTTCCAGAAACCATTCTTTTAACATCTGCGCATTTTTGAATGCGCAAACGGGATTGCTACACTCATGGAGAGAACAGGTCGGAGTCTCGTTTTCCTTGGCCAGCATTGAAAGAGATGGACATCCATTATGCTCGATGTTACAAATCAATCTAAAATAAAAATAAATTATTAGATTTAGATAAATATTAACAAGCTAAATGCAGTAAGAGGAAGCTCTTTTATCGAACTACCGGAGGAAATAAAAATAAAAAAGGCTTGTGTTAATGTTCAAAATAATGATAATGAATGTTTCAAGTGGGCAATTCTTTCGGCTCTTCACCCTGCAGGACATGATCCACAACGTGTATCTAAATACCGTGCTTATGAGAAAGAACTTGATTTTACGGGGATAGAATGTCCAGTATCTCTGAAGCAGATTGCGAAGTTTGAAAAGCTGAACACCATTTCCCTTAATCTATTCATGTTGAAAAAACAATGTAAGTATTTATTTTTATATTAAAATCATTATTAATAAAATTTAAAATATAACTTTTTTTTATAGAAAATAAATTTGATGTCTCACCGTGCCATGTCACCGCTGACAAAAAAAAGAGAGAGATATTAATTTATTACTAATTCAAGATGTGTATGATGATGAAGATCAAGAAAAGAATAACGATGATTTCGACTTTGTACCTAGAAGATTTCATTACGTCTGGGTGAAATCCTTATCACGTCTTATTCGATCTCAAGTGACGAATCACAACGCGAAGACATATATCTGTGATCGTTGTCTTCATTATTTTAGAACAGAAGATAAGTTAAAGGAACATGAAGTTGATTGTGTTTCACTCAACAAGTGTAAAATCAAGCTTCCTTCAACAAAAGATAATATTCTGAAGTTCGAGAACCACAAGCGTAATGAAAGAGTGCTTTTCGTCATATACGCCGATTTTGAAAGTCTATTGAAACCAGTGCGACATGTTCAAGCTTTTCAAGAGCATCAAGCTTATAGTATTGGCTACTACATCAAATGTAGTTTCAATGATGCTTATTCTAAGTATAAATGCTACAGACAAGCAAAAAACGAAGATTAAACTGCAGCAGAATGGTTTGTAGCAGAACTTGAGTCATTGCAGAATAAGTTGGAAGAAACCTACGCCAATCCTAATCCCTTAGATCTTTCGAGGCAAGAACAATTTTTTTTGAAAGAGCAACAGTTTGCAACATTTGTCGAAAGACTTTCAAACCTTAGGATGTTAAAGTTCGTGATCATTGTCATCTGACTGTAAGGTAAGTTTTTATATATTAAAAAAATTATTTGAACAAATTACTCGTCATTAATCAATATTTTTATTTTTCAGATACCGAGAAGCAGCTCACAAGTCATGTAACGTCAATTATAAGGACTCTAAATTCATACCAGTGATTTTCCACAATCTCACTGGTTATGATTCTCATTTTATAATCAAAGAAATCGCCACCGCTGTAAATTTAAAGGGTCGAGTAAGCCTGATTCCTGAGAATAAGGAACGATATATTTCATTCGTCTAGTATATCGATGGAAGCGAGATAAACTTGAGGTTTATTGATTCCTTCTGCTTCATGCCATCTTCTCTCGAGAAGTTAGCGTCATACTTGAGCGAATTGAATATCGTTGAGAAAGAATTCCAAGCTGATGGATATAGCGCTGAGCAAATGGAATTATTGAAACGCAAAGGAGTCTTTCCATACGATTATCTGGATTGCTCTGAGAAGCTTGATGACGTTTTTCTCCCCTGCATAGAAGCCTTCCACAGTGAGCTAACGGATAGTGATATCTCTGATAGTGAGTTCGAGCACGCCGAGAATGTTTGGAAGACATTCAACATCGAGACATTAGGAGAGTACTCAGATCTTTATCTGAAAACCGATGTACTTCTTTTGGCCGATATATTCGAGAACTTCTGCTCGACACGTATCGAAGCATATGGTCTGGATCCTGCTCACTACTACACCACTCCTGGCCTTACTTGGGATAATATGCTCAAGCACACAGGAGTAGAGCTGGAACTCCTCACAGGCATAGACATGCTTATGTTTGTAGAGAGAGAAATCAGGGGTGGTGTGAGCCAGTGTTGTAATCGCTACGCTAAAGCGAACAACGAATACATGGGCGATGATTGGATTCTCGATGAAGAGTCAAAGTACTTGATGTCCTATGATGTTAACAACCTCTACGGTTGGGTAATGACCCAATCATTACCTTACGGAGGTTTGGAATGGGTACGAAAACCCGAGAATCTTAATGTCGTGGTTGTTGATGACGAAAGTCCCATCGGCTACATATTGGAAGTTGATCTCGAGTATCCTGAATCTCTTCACGATGTTCACAAGGACTTACCTCTTTGCCCAGAACATGCAGCTGCTCCAGGATTGAAACAAGTCAAGCTGATGACCACACTTTTTAAGAAAGAGCGCTACGTCATTCATTACCGTGCTCTGAAACAGACTCTCAGTAATGGTTTGGTTCTCACAAAGATCCATAGAGCTCTACGTTTCGAGCAAAAGCCCTGGCCCAAGTCATATGTAGACTTCAACACCGAGAAGCGCAAACAATCTAAGAACGAGTTTGAAAAACTCTTCTTCAAACTTCTGATTAACGCAGTCTATGGAAAAACAATGGAGAAGGAGCGCAAGCGCGTTGATGTAAAACTCGTCAACAAATGGGAGGGACGCTATGGAGCTGAGGCATTAATTGCCAAGCTCAATTTCCATAGCAGCATTATCTTCGACGAGAATCTTGTTGCTATAAAGCTTTCTCGCACTGAAATCACCATTAGAAAGCCATTGTACGTCGGTCTAAGTGTTCTCGATCTCTCTAAGACTTGCGTGTATGACTTTCATTATTCATACATGCTTGATCGACTAGGTGATAAAAGTAAGCTTCTCTACACTGACACCGATAGTCTCATATACGAAGTCAGAGGTGAGAACATGTATGAGATGATGAAGAGAGACATAGAGAAGTTCGACACTTCTGATTATGCCGAGGGTAATCAATTTGGTATGCCTCGTGTTAATAAGAAGGTTATCGGCTTAATAAAAGACGAGTGCAATGGCAACATAATGCCTGAATTCATTGGCTTACGAAGTAAAATGTACAGTGTCAAGGTTCAAGGTCAAGAGTCTATCAAGAAGGCTAAGGAAGTGAAATCCAACGTCGTGAAAAATGTCATACAGTTTGAAGACTACCAGCGCTGCCTGTTTGAAGGAGAAAATCTTGTTTGTCAACAGTGTAACATCAGATCCTGACAGCACAATGTGAGGACTGAGAGACAGTGGAAGATCGCTCTCAGCTCAAAGGATGACAAACGTTATCTGTTGGAGGGAAGCACAGATACGTTACCATGGGGACATCACTCTATACCGCCTCCCAAGGAATCTGCGCAATGCTCTTGAGCCAGCTCAAGTCATTCCTTCGTCAGACGGACCACCTGCTAAGACGCAAAGAACTGAATAAAGTGATACGACTTTGATTAGTCTTTTGCACTGATTTAAGGTAAGTCAAAGTATTTTCTTTACTTTAAAGACTATTCTTTAACAATTTTATCTATTTCTTTACTCTTTTTCAGATGGATCTTGCGAAACTCAACCAGATTGCACGTAGTGACTTCTTACCAACCAAGAAAGTCGAGGAAATGGATAAGAACCATAAGTTTATGGTTAGTGCTTTGAAATCTGTCAAGACCAGATACGGTAACAGATTTGTTGCAGATCTGGAAGATGAGTTTCGCATCTTTCTGCCATCACGCGTTTCTACTGCTTTAGAGAAGAATAATGAACTTTTCTCCAAGTTGATCGATGCCATACAACATCATAAGTTGTACATAACATACTTAGGTGAGAATAGAAGTGGCATCGAGTTCTCATTCAGGTAGGCGCGAGGAAGTTAGCGGAGAGGTATACGAGTCACGGGTGCACTTCCTACTTCGAGTTTACTTGGTGTAAGGGGTTCACAAGTGGCGATTCTTGGTTGTACCTCACAGATGGGAGCGAAGGTTGGGACTCCCATCACTTCCTACAACAAAAAAAAGTTTTTTTTTTGGTTGAAGCGCCCAAGGTCAGTTTTTAAAACTGTCTAAACGATTTTGCTCTTTTCGATACATGAGTATTCATTGAGCTGCAGTTTTATCGATCCAACTATTATGAATACTATGAAAGCCGAGCCACTTTACGTATACTTAATTCCCACGTCTCTCTAGAACTTTTTCTACAAGATAAACGTCAGGATATTCAAATTTTTGAAGTTCTTCTTCGTAAAAGCCACCAGCGATTGGCTGATCTTGATAGTCTTTGAGAAGGTACGTTGTCGGCTGCGTTGCTTTAACTTGTTCAATCGTGAATATTTCAGCAGACCAATTAGGTGTGTATCCTTTTTCGAATACTTGTTTCAACTTGCTGACTCGGACTTTGTCATCGACCTTGAATTTTGCTTTTTTTCTCACAACTTTGCAAGCAAATCGAGCGCAAAAATGAGATTTATTTGCAACTGTAACATCTTTTGGTTTAGCACCAATCGTTCCATGTTTTCGCAAATAGATGCTTTGAGATTACTATACGTTGAGTATAAGTTAATCTTGTATTGTTGCATAAGATTTTTAAAATAAGTATTATAAAACTCTTTGCCTTTATCTGTTTGTAAATTTTTGGGTACTCGTCCTTGATGTAATATAGATTTCATCGCAGTAGAGACTTCTGCTCCAGTTTTTTGTTTCACAAGAACAGCCCATGCGTATTTGGAAAAAACATCTATAACTGTAAGCATGTATTTGCAGCCTTTGTTCTCTCGAGAATAAGGTTGCATCTCTACAAGATCAGCTTGCTAAGTTTCATCTAAACCTCGCACATCAAACTCTCGACGTGGATAGTGACGTCTGGCTGGTTTATGAAGCTCTTCTACAACTCTTTCGAATTCCATGGTCACAGAGTTAATGATTGATTAATTACAGAAAATTGGCTTTTATATTCTGAATATTTGTTTTAGCATCTTGCATCCAATTTTTAATTTCCTCGAATAGATCTTCAATGTCTACATTAATTTTTTTTATATTCTCATTATACTCATTCTTCAACTTTTGCAGTTCTAATTCTGATACGTTAAGATCATCTCTTAATCTAGCAGTGACTATGTATATACTCTGGACTTCAGATGTAATCAAACCTTGCAGTGTATTAAAATTAACGACGTCATTCTGTTGCTGAGGAGTGGCAACATTGCATAACCTCTTATTTTCTACATCGAAATGTCCATCTTTTGTGAGTTTATAGCCAATACCTGGAGGTCCTCGACTACCCCTCACTTCGTTTCAGATAACGTCCGAACACATCAACGCTCATTTCGATAATGCATAATACGTGACTGTACCTCAATATATATATAGCCAGCTTCACGTAACTCTTCGATAATAGAATGAATCTCGTTAGTATGACTAGGATTACCAGCTGCTTTTTCAGCAACTAACAAACGAAGTCGATCAACTAGCTCGTTTGGATCATCCCAGTAGGCATAATCAAACTTTGTATTTTTTCACGCGATTTTGTATCGTGGTAACGAACCACCTTTTTTATCAAATAGAGGGGCTATAATTTCACTGAATTTTTTAATTACATGTGAACGAATGGATTCATCGTCTTTGCATCATTTCTTGTGAGTCTTCGTGATTTCAAGAATTTGACGATAATTTTTCAAATCCTTATCAGTTATTGAGCCTGGAACAGGATGTTTTTCAACAAGCAATTCTTGTAAACCTAAAGTCTTTTGAAACTTTTGATCCTCTACTTGAATATAACTTTTCTCAAAATATATCGGTGAATTACCGAGAAAAAATTGATCACCCTTTTTACGGAGTCCATAAATTTTATCCATTTCTCTAAATTGTAAGCCCTCGGAAAAATCTTCGCTTGCAGATTCAAACAAAGATTGAGAAGAATCATTTTGCAAAGTGTCCTCCAATTCAATATCATCACTATCTTCATCGTACTTTTCTGGTAAGGGTTCTGGCTTCAAAGTTTTGCGCCTTTTTTTACCTTCAGTGACGATTTCCATAAGTGGGTCGATGGTTGGCTTAAAAGTTTCTCCAACAATCCTTTCGGTATTTTCTTTTCCAAATTTTAACAAGTCATACTTGCGTTTAATTGCTTTACGCGCTTGAATCAGTTGCTGAAGTAAAACTTTATTTTGCTTAAGGTCTCCCATGTTGTCGCTTTGACAATCAAACACAGATTGATGAATTAATACCGAATGCGTGTTATATTTATAGCGAAACAGTCAAAACCTTTTCGATATCTACCAGAGTTCAGTGGACTATCTTTAGTGATCATTAAAAATCCATGCTTGTCATCTCTCCAACATTTAATCCATAATTCTTTGAATAGTGAAAAAGTTATGTCTGAGTTAACATGATCATCATATAGATGTCGTAGATTAACATCATCTTGACGAAAAACTATCAAAAGATTGACATTATCTCTCACGAGATGTTTTGGGATGCGAGCATAAGACTGACAAAGATAGAAACAATCAACATCTTTGTGTCTTCCCATGCAGAAGTAGGCTCTAATGTTGTCTTGCTTTTCACAAGCTACATTATCAAAAATCATTATGGAATTTGGAAAAGCCTCGTCAGGTGGTATTACTGACTTGTGTTCGCTAAATGGAAAGTATTGCATACCTTTTATCGGTTCCAAAAGCTCTTTCAGAAACTTGTATTTTGCTTGATTGAGAGATTTAGAATAAACGTAAACATTTTCAAATCTTAGACCATTAAGGTGCGTTATGAGTGCTAATAAACTGTTAGTTTTACCACAGTTAGATGATCCACAAAATACAGCTCTTATGCTATCTGGAATTAAATTTCCGTGTTTCTTTGATTTTTTCTCTCGTTCGACGATAGTATCAAAATTCACTATCGGCAGCTTGACAGATTGTTCTTTGAAATTCATCTCAATAGATTAAAACTACAACTGCTCGATTAAGTATAAATACATCGCTTATATACCCTGTGAATCAGTTACTCTTCAACCTTCGAAGTGTTATGATCGTATATCGTAGACGCGGTCGTGGTTTGCTTAATAAAATAATCAATAGCCTTCCAATAGAACTTCATTTACTGGGATATCAGTACTGTGGACTTGGTACAAAATTAGCCAAACGTTTAGCTAGAGGTGATCAAGGAATTAATCCTCTCGACAAAGCTTGTAAGGACACGATATCTCTTATTCACAAAATCGTGAAAATATAGAGGCTAGAAATATCGCTGATAAAGTTCTAGGAGAAAAAGCCTGGCAAAGACTATTATCGAAAGACGCTGATATTGGTGAAAAAGCAGCTGCATTCGCTATTGCAAACAGTATGAAAATAAAATCTAAGCTTGGAATGGGATAAAAAAAAAGACTTCCACTGTTACTCTAAACAAAATAATAAAGGCCGCTTCCAGATCCATGAAACCTAGTAAGTGTGCTTGTAAAGCTATCCTTTCTGCCTTAGAGGGTGCTCGAAGTGCTGTGAGAAAAGCTGGTGGTAAGCATAAAATCCAAGTACCACGTAGATTATCAATTCCATCTAAGGTTGGAGGATTCTTACCATTCCTTTTTCCTCTTTTTGCTGGTTTAGGTGCAATTGGTAGTTTGGCAGGAGGTGCCGCAGGAATAACTAAAGCAATTCATGATTCCAAAGCTGCTCAGAAACAATTCGAGGAGAAACAAAGGCATAATCAGAGGATGGAAGAAATAGCTCTAGGTAAAGGTCTTTATTTAAAACCTTACAAGACAGGACTTGGTCTTTGTCTGAAGTCCAGTTTAAAAGAAAAAGAAGTAAGATTACCACAAAGAGCTTTGACCGACTTTGACCTCGTAAAGTATGCCCAGATATTGAAAATCCCAAATTTTCGAGGAGTATTCATGCGAAATGCTTAACCATTAAGCGGCCCGCATTACCATGAATCTGCAATCGTTAACCTTGATGATGTTGATGGTCCTGGCACACACTGAGTAGCTTATCGTAAGCGAGGTAAAAGTGTTGTTTATTTCGATTCTTTCGGAGACCTTCAGCCACCATTGGATTTAATGATTTATTTGCGAGTAGATGAAGTTAAATATAACTACGAGAGATATCAAGATTATGATACATTTAATTGTGGCATTTATGTTTGATGTTCTTGAGTAAAAAACTTATAAAAGGAAAGTCAAATTAGCTATCTCTCTCATTATCCATTGAATAATCATGGAAGATTAATTGACGCTAAGCTTTTCTAGTACATCATCAGTGCTCGAAGCTCAGTATTTTCCACCGATCGAACTTTCATCCGATAAGAACTACGTTCTTGGCTTAATTGGACTTTTGACCTTCAACTCAATACCCAATATTGATAGCGGTAATAACAAGTTCTACGTTGGTAAGGAAGAAATTGTATTACCGACTGGAAGTTACAAAATCAAAGACATAAAAAATTATCTTCGTAAGGCATTAGCACCAAAAGAAATTTCAATCGATATAAAGCCAAATAATAGCACACTACGTTGCGTTATAACCTGCAGTCATCCCATTGATTTTCGACCACAAGATTCCATAGGCTCATTACTGGGTTTTACTGAACGTCTTCTGCCAGAAAAAATCGATCACGATTCTGATTTACCTGTAGCCATTTTAAAAGTTAACGCACTTTGAGTCGAGTGCAACATAACCTCTGGTGCCTATATAAACGATAAACGAGTGCATACCATACACGAGTTCTTTCCTGCAGTCCCACCGGGATATAAGATCATCGAAGTTCCATCTCCAGTCATTTATCTTCCGATCAGCATCAAGAGCATAGATCACATTCAAGTACGAATCGTCGATCAAGACGGACACTTGATTAATTTTCGAGGAGAAATAATAACAATAAGATTACATCTTAAACAAGCATGATGGGTATTGTCTACAACACTAAAGTTGGTAGAGGGTATATAAGTAAGTCAACATGCCGACCAGTCATCAGTCGTCGAACGACAAAGAAAGCGTTAACACGACAAAACATTCAGTTTCTAAGAAGTCTAGGGCTAAAAATTCGTGGTGGAAAGTAACGTGTATATTCTTCTGCTGTTTTCAAAAATATGGAAGGAATTCTGAGCATACAGTCAGGAGTAAAGTTCGATGAATTTGTCGAACATTATGAAGTACACGTTATCAGCCTTATTCTGCGTCTTCATTCAATAATAGTGATGAGATTCGTATATCTATTCAACATCAAGACTTATGTCTTCTTCCATCGCGTAGTTTACTCCATATTTGTGGTAGGCTCGTGAAAACTGATGGAACTGCTGCAGCCAATACAGTGCTAGTCAATAACGTCATCTGTCACATGTTCGAAGAAATTCGCTAAGAAATCAATGCTGTAGAGATCGATAAATGTAAAAATGTTGGTTTAACTACACTCATGAAAGGATGGCTTTCCTTCTGTCCTAGTCAAGAATCAATTATCGAGAATGCTGGATGGGTTGATGTAGAGAAGAATCAAAAACTTGTGACGTGGTTCGTCCCAATAAAATTTTTTTGTAACAATTAAAAATTTTACAAACCATGCGAGCATACTCAGACACACCATCGGTGCACTCACCGACCCGGGCGCATCTTTAAAAAAAATTTTTTATTAACAGAAAGATTTTTTTTTGTTTGTTTAAATTTACCGGCACACGAGGAGAACGACGCGCAACAGCCATTACGCACACATTCGCAGACCGTGTGTGTGAGCTCCAGTACTGCTAACGTCGACCGTAGGTAAAGTGAAGATGTAGAAAGAGAGGGAGACCCAAGAGACAAGAAGAAGAAAAGAGATAGGAAGATCAGCATGCTAGAAGAAGAAATTAGAAATGATAGCGCGCTGTCTTCTCGCGCACAGCACAAAGAGAGAGACAAGAGATAACAGAAAGAGATGGGGAGAGAGCAGAGAGGGATATTACCACTTCCTTCTCTTTGCTTAAAGAGGCACGCGGTAGACACGCATATCTATATATATAGTATATCTATACATATAAGGCCTCTACATGTACGTACTCTCTCTCTCAAAACTTATATATACGAGAGAAATAAAAGAGGAAGCGAAGAAAGAACATACAAAAAGACTTGAATCTCTCTTATTAAAGGTGGCGCGCAGGTCGAAGACTTGCGTTCGAAGACCGGAAACGAGAGCAGCCAATGAAAAAATTAATAAATTAGAAAGTAATTATTAATTGGCTAAGAAGAACATAAAAGAAGACAGAAGATAGTAAAGAAGAAGGAAGAGGACTTGAGACGAAGGAAGCGGCCATCGTGCAATTCATTCGATGACTGTCCTCGTGCCTGATCGGAACTAAATTCGCTTAACTCATTCCTTTGAAAAAGTACAACTGAGAGATTTTCGTGCGCTTTGTAGCTGTGTAGAAATTGGAGTTATTGGATAGACTACGGAGCAGAGTAAAGCAGAAAGGATTTCCAGAGGGAGATTTTCGCTGACCTGATCCTCCAATCAACTCATTTCCGCAGCCAACGTCGACCAGGAGTTGCTTTTGTGCAGAGAGAGAGAGAGAGAGAGATAATACGATCCTGAGGCCCATCACCGCCATCGTCGACCAATTTCTTTGCTCGTCAACGATTTCTACAACGGTGAGTGGACTGTAGTCCGAATCGATTAATTTTTTTTTGTAAACTAGCGGCTCTCGCCGACTAGGTGTAAAGTCAGTGCGGGCGTAAAAATTTAAACATAAAAGTGATTGTGACAACGTTAATTAGTGAAAATTTAGAAATTTAGTAGTAACGAGGCGTAATTAAAAGTGTGAAAAAAAGAAAAAATTTTGATTGTAAGATTAATTTGTAGTGATAAAGCGAAATTAAATTTAGACCACGTGTGCAACGATTTCGTTGACCGGGTAATTCTTTGTAATTGAAAATTTATTAAATAAAATTTATTAAATGATTCGCTTGATTGACCGGAATAAGAAAAAGTGAGATCGGTGGACATCGTGGTGTGTTACGTAACGCAATGCATGACGCGGGCCTTAGCAGCCATTTTGTAACTTAGATTTCTCATCTATTCTGTGTCGAATAAGGGAGTAAAAATTAAGTAAAAATTGAATGTTGTAATACGTAAGAAATAGTAATTAAAATTTAAAATTTGTTTATTAGAGATATTAAAATTCGAGAGTGCGGGAGTGAAAATCCGACCACGTGTCTAATGATTTCGTTGACCGGGTGATTAAATTAAATTAAATTAACTTAAATTGGTATTTTGCACGAAAGTAAAACAAATTTTTAGTTTTTTGTAATTTTGACCAGTGATTAACAAATTTGTAGACACGTGGGATTAGTGTGTGAGAGAGAGAGAGAGAGAGAGTGAGAGATAAGTGCGCGGGCTCTTGGTAGCCATATTGTGGAACGAAGGAAGAGCGAGGTCGCTTAAGTCGACCAGACCGTAAATTAAATTTTTTTTGATACGATTAGAACATTAGTATTATTTCAATAAAACGAATTAAATTAAATTGATAAATTTTGATTGACCGGGATGTATGGGTGATGAGTGTGCGCGAGTAATAGAGTTAATAAATTTAATAGAAAAGAAATTAAAGTTTATAGACCGAGCGAGATTAAGTTAAAAATTATTTTTTTTTCTGATATATATAGTTGTTTTTGCCGTTGAATAAAGTAATTCAAGCGTTATAAATTGAACCAGTGAGATTAAAATTTTTTTTTGTAATACCTCTCCCAACTTCAACTAATAAAATTTGACACCAGAGGTCGCCCACCTCCCAGCCAAGACAGCCCGAGATTCATGCTGCCGACGAGTAAGCCGGTGGCCTGTCTGGCGCTCTTAATAAATTAAAGATTTTTTTTTCTTTTCGACAGGCCGACTTTGCATGCGGGGACGGGCAAGGTTATATTAATTTATTTGATAACTTGTTTATTGAAATTTTCATATAATTAAATTCTCACATCGCAAACTAAATAATGAAGCAGGTTACTTTGGCTTATCTATTCCTCTGAGTATGATTCTTGGTTTTGCCGAAGACTATCGTAAAATTGTAGTCAATGTAAAACATGAACTCATACTGACAAGATCGAGAAATGATTTAAATGCAGTAGTTCAGACGCATCATGAAAATAGATACGAAGATTTCAAGATTGATTTGCAAAGAATAGAATGGCTTATGCCTTACGTAATGTTATCGAATGCTCACAAACTTCAGCTACTCAATCACATTGGCAAAGAAAAACCTATTGCTATGAGTTTCCGCAGTTGGAAAAGCCACGTTTCGTCATATTAGGCTTTCAAACGAGTCGAAAAAATCAAAAGACAACTAATGCGAGTCGTTTCGATCATTGTAACTTGAGTAATATAAAGCTGTTCCTGAATTCTCAGTATTATCCATATGGAAATCTGAATTTAGATATCAGCCATAATCAGTTTGCAGTTCTACACGATATGTATGCTAATTTTCAGCATGCTTACTATGATAAGAATATGGAGCCGCTATTAAAAAAGCAACAATTTATTGAACACATTTCACTGATTGTAATTGACTGCTCGAAACAAAATGAGTCTCTAAAAAGTGCTCCAGTAGATGTTTGTTTGGAGTTCGAATCAAGAGCTAATGTTCTTCCTGGAACATCAGCTTATTGTTTGATCATACACGATCGCATTGTAGAGTACAGCCCCGTGAGCGGTAATGTGAGAAAACTTGTCTGAATGATGGGGAAACCCTTATAAATTACATGTTCACGCTCAAGAGTGTCATTCAGGATGGAGTACTTGGTCGATATGCAAGGCTTCAAGCAGCCCGGTGATGACTATGTCCTCAAAGAGCTAGCTATAGTTCCGCTGAACGATGATTCCGAACCTCTAGTATTACTCTTCAAAGAACCATTCCCTTGGCGAAGACTTACAGAAAAATATAAAGTGCAAAATACATGGTTCAAAGAATATTATCACGGATTGTGCTGACATTCTGGTACGATTCCCTACACTGAAATAGCAAATATTCTTAAAGAAACTTTACGAGATGCTAGCAAAATTTTAGTAATGGGTAGCAAAAGAAAAAGTGGCTAGAGCGCTTTAAATTCAACGTTACCGATGTCACAGAGATGGGTTATCCGCCATTGGATAAGATAAAGCTAGTGACCGTTTGCCCCCACCACGATGGAATGTATAAAGTTTGTTGTGCTCTTCACAACATCAGACTCATGAAAAAATATTTTAATGAGAGTCGAGTACCACTGGAAAATTCAGCTATGGAATGCGAGTAAAGGAAGTCAAAAGGAGAGATAATATCAGGTGGTTGTATCTCACAGATAAGAGCGAAGGTTGGGGCTCCCATCACTTCCTATAAATACCGACACATATCATAGACAATATTTATCATGGGCCAAAGTACAAGTACCCCTGATCGTTCAAAATATACTCCACTTCTTCATACTTCTAACAATGAGAAGAAGAAGGAAAATATATCTTGGAAAGAGTACTATGAGAAATACAAACCTCAAACATCGCCCAAAAATATCAAATATACAAAATTAAAATGAGACAGAATGATTTAACGTAAACAAATGTAAGTTCATGTGTACATATATGTAAACATATATGAAAGTATATCTTTATATGTATGAAAGTATATCTTTATATATAAAAGTATATCTTTATATATATAAAAGTATATCATTGTATATATAAAAGTATATCTTTATATATATAAACGTATATCGTTATATATCAAAGTATATCTTTATATATCAAAGTATATCATTATATATATGCAAGTATATCGTTGTATATACGCAAGTATATTGTTATATATCGAAGTATATCGATATATATGCAAGTACATACTTGTTATACATATATAGTTAAATGAAAAATTCTGCGCTCGAAATAACAATACATATATAGTTAAAAACTAAAAAAAATTCTGCGCTCGAAATAATACCACATTAAAAATAACTGCGCTCGAATCCCCATGTGTCAGAATCCCCCTGCGCTCGAACCCCCCTAGTTTACCTATTATTATTCAATATTTTTATCTTATAAAATGTGTAAAAATAGTGTTGTATAGTATTTAAATATAATTTTTTCAGGTGATGTCGACCTGCAATTCTTTCAAGAATGAATTTCACTCAAATACAATCACATAATATGTTATTATGAGATATATTAAGATTTTCCCGCTCATTCGTACACAACAAAAAATGGAATGCTGTATTCTAGTGTTTGAATCGGCAAAAAAGGTTTTCTCATTTTTCAACATGTTGCACCTGTACAAAGATATAAAAAAATACATAGAATTTGTTCCGCTTTGTAATACGAATTGCATTTC
This sequence comes from Anastatus disparis, assembly GCA_017163975.1. NCBI lineage: Eukaryota > Metazoa > Arthropoda > Insecta > Hymenoptera > Eupelmidae > Anastatus > Anastatus disparis. The sequence goes on along the minus strand of JAFFSR010000224.1, from coordinate 3,090,507 downwards.
AAAAATTTATTAATTTTATTTTGGGTTATATTGACCTTTGATTATTTACATAAAATCTACTTATAAAAAGTGCAATTTATTGTACTTATAAATGTTTTCAAGTTGTTTTGATTGTTGCAAAGTGAGATAAAAATAAAATGTGAATAATAGTCTTCAGCTCGGGAAAAGAATTTTCAAGATTTTGGAGTATTTTTCTCTTTATTTTGTGCTTTCACAAATTATTTTATACTAATGAGAAAAATAATTAAGGTCGTTTCGTTTATCTTAACCCAGGTTACCCTTTCGTCTATTTTTTAACTCGCGAACGTTATCAGATAACGATTTTGTAGTTAATATGAATGCAACACTTTATTTTTTTGTTTTGTTTTTATATTATATTTAAAATTTTATATTTTTCAGTTTTTATATCAAATTTTGAGTTTTGGTATGATCGTTTCATCGGCTTTAATGATTTGGAAAGGTTTGATGGTTGTTACTGGAAGTGAAAGTCCCATAGTCGTAGTTTTGAGGTGAGTTACAATATAATCATATTAAGTACTTATAGAAAAGTATGATTTCTCCGCCATATTTATCAAAACTAATAATTAAATGAAATATTCATTCGCTGTGGGAAAACTTTTTTCGTAATGGTTATATATTATATTTTCTAATTATTTTTAGTGTTTGTAGTACTATTTTCTCTAAAAAGTAAAGTGTGCAGCATACTTAAAGAAGTAATACTTACAAAAAAAAAGTTATCAGATTTAGTGCCGTACTAGTTGAAAAAAAAAAAATTAATCCCGCTTTCTCTCTCTTCTCTTAGTAATAAAGTCTTCGCATATGAAATTATTTTAGGTTTTATTCTATTTAGGATCAATAAGCCGGTAAATGGACGCTTAATACTTGTAAATGGACACTTTTTAAAGTCTTGTCAAATTAATAATATTGCAATAACTACAAAATTTATTGCCTTATTATTCCGCAACGTAATTAGTTTCTATGCAGAAGAATGGTTATATACAGGGTGGGCCATTTTAATCGCCCCACCCAAATTTCTCGAAATCTAAGCTGGCTACAAAAAAACTATTCAGACAAAAGTTGAAGGGGACAAAGGGGGCCATCTTTTGGTAAAGTTAGTTTTGACCTTGAACTTCATTTTCAAAGGTTATTTGAAGATCAGAGTGTTTTTTTAAATGGAAACACCTAATTTTAACGCCGGATTCAGAAAGAGCGGGAAATTTCACGTCTAAAATGGTAGTTTATACATTTTTAAAATGACCTTGAAACGGTCAAATGAAGGTTAGACATTGAAAATTTGTCCAAAACCTGTTTTTTTTAATTTTTGTTGGCTTACTAATGATAAAAATTACTCGCGACTAAGGTGGTCACGTAACTTTGATCTTGGGAAGTCAATTTTTAAGGTCATTCGAAGGTCAGAGTTTTTTTAAAATGAAAACCGCTTTGTTAATCCTGAAATCGTATCCATCCGAAAAAATCAATACTTGAATTGATACTTGAAATTGGCTGTTGTGACCTTGACAAGGTCAATTCAAGGTCGAATGTTGAAAATTTGTCCACAAATTATTTTTTTTCGAATATTTTATAGTTAAATATGATTAGGGGCCAATGACTGATCATTTTGACTTAAATAACAAATATGAAAGTCATTTGAAAGCAGTTTAATTAAATAAGATATTGTACTTTTGTTTTTAATCTTACTTTAAGCGTTACCCAGAAACAACGACGTGGCCGTAGTAAGTTCTGTTTCCTTTGGGGTGCTTGATTAAAATGAGTCCCCTTGCCTCTCACGATTGGGGTGCTTGATTAACATGAGTCCCCTTGCCTCTCACGATTGGGGTGCTTGATCAACGTGAGTCCCCTTGCCTCTTACAATTGGGGTGCTTGATTAACGTGAGTTCCCTTGCCTCTCACTATTCAAAATATTATTCTGATTGACGTCAAAGCGAATGTTAAAATTGGCGTCCATCAGCTTCAAGGTATGAATTCAAACGCCTTTGGAAATGGCGAACGGTGTTGAGCAATGTCTCTCTTGGTATAGCTGCATATGCTCGACGAATGCGATCTTGCAAGTCTGCTCTAGTTGTGGGCCGTTTTCGAAAAATAACATTTTTTAAAAACCCCCATAAATAAAAGTCTGGAGATGTGAGGTCGGGTGACCAAGCAGGCCAGTCAACTGGACCCCCTCGTCCAATCCATCTATCATTATAATGTTAATCTAAAAAATTTCGTACGATTACAGCGAAATGTGCTGGTGCACCATCGTGCTGGAACCACATTCTTTGACGCGTTTCTAGATCAACATCTTCCATCATTTCATGAAACTGATTTCTTATCAAACATAAATAGGAGTTCCTATCAACATTTTCTTTGAAAAAATACCAAAAAACACCATACCATAATGCTCCAACGCCTTTGATGATTGACCGTTTTGTACCAATGAGGATTGATATCTGACCAATAATGAAAATTATGCCTATTGAGTTCTCCGTCACTCTGAAATTTAGCCTCATCGGAAAAAAGGACATATCAAAAAAATCTGGATCATTCTCTATCATACCTAAAGCCCATTGGCAAAACTCAATTTGCTGTTGAAAATGATTATCTTGTAACTCTTGAACCAACGTAATGTGGTAATCACGATACTTAAGGGATTTAAGAATTCTCAAAAAAGTTGATTTTGATATGCCGATTTCTTTTTCAACTTGGCGAGAACTGGTATGAGGATCAAGATAAATGACCGCAAGAACTGTAACAACATTAGGATCGTTCTCATCATATATGTGTTGCCTGCGTTGGCGAACCATATGACCTTCACGAGCTCTTTGAGTCTAGCGACTTATTTCTCTATGATCTGGGTGTCGTCGGTCAGGAAAGCGTGCAGCGTAAAGTCTTGCTCGGTAATTATGATGACTTTCCCCTAAAACCATGATCATATCCACAATTTCATTGGTTTCATGGTCAGCCATTTTTAAAGATGTTTTTTACTTTTACTTTTATTAAGGGTTTCAAGGGTTACCAAAATTTGGACAATTTAAGTGGTAGTATTAATAGAGTAACAGTTTTAAAAACAGTAAATAGTGTTTTGCTAATAAATTTATTCTGTGCTGATTGTGGATCAAAAGCGTGTTACGACTTTTATAAAATGCAGATAATAAAATATCGATTACAACCTTCAAAACTTATGAGAAGAGAAAATTTTAAAAATTAATGAACTGTACGAATTATTAATTCAACTTTACTATTTGATCCATCATCTTTATAGAACTATTATTGATTAGTAAATAAACAAAATCTCAAAGGCCTCTTTCAAGAAATGAAAAAATGACAAAAACTGCCTCATTAATTAACTTTTTTATGACTTTTCGAATAACCAAATATTTAGTTTGATTTTGTAATTAAAAATTACAATTCAGACAGTTTTAATTCTTTTCTTTTTTCGCTAAAATTAAATAGGGTTTTTATTTTTTATTTTTATTTTCATTTATTTTGTTTTTGCTCAACGCCGTCTGCTATTTCCAGCAATATTCGAAAAAAAAAGAAAAAAAAAACAGTTTGTGAACATTAGACCTTGAATTGACCTTGTCAAGGTCGCAACAGCCAATTTCAAGTATCAATTCAAGTATTGATTTTTTCGGCTGGATACGATTTCAGGATTAACAAAGCGGTTCTCATTTAAAAAAAACTCTGACCTTTGAATGACCTTGAAAATTGACTCCCCAAGATCAAAGTTACGTGACCACCTTAGTCGCGAGTAATTTGTATCATTAGTAAGCCTACGAAAATTCGAAAAAACAGGTTTTGGACAAATTTTCAATGTTTAACCTTCGTTTAACCGTTTTAAGGTCATTTTAAAAACGTATAAACTATCATTTTAGATGTGAAATTTCCCGCTCTTTCTGAATCCGGCGTTAAAAATAGGTGTTCCCATTAAAAAAAACACTCTGACCTTCAAATAACCTTGAAAATGAAGTTCAAGGTCAAAACTTACTTTACCAAAAGATGGCCCCCTTTGTCCCCTTCAACTTTTGTGTGAATAGTTTTTTTGTAGTCAGCTTAGATTTCGAGAAATTTGAGTTAGGCGATTAAAATTGTCCACCCCGTATAAGAAAACCTAATATTCAAGGCTTATCTTTAATTTTGTCCGGTTACTGGGTGGTGTCCAGGTACCAGCTCATTCACCCTACTATTGATTCAAACTTTTTATTGGAATTCATTTGGTAAGAAAATTAACTGCGCAATGTAATCAATTTGTCCTGGATGCTTTATAATAAACTACTATTCTATGCTCGGGCAAAAGGCCAGATCAGCATGTCGTTGTTATTACAATAGGTAAAATTAAGATTCTTGCAATAATACTTTCTAAGTCCTTGTAGTTAAGAGCAGGCCGAACTATCTGTCTTCGTCTAATAGAGTTTTTCATCTTTTATATTAACACCATCAGTTGTAGCAAGAAAAAACTAACAAATTAGAATATAACCTGTATTTTTTGGTAGGTCTCATATTATTCAAAAACCAGGCGATAAAATAATTTGATTGTTATTACAAAATTTACTTATTATAATAATATCCAGCGGGGCTACTATTTTTTTCTTGTTGCAACGGATGGTGTTTATATAAACGAGGAAAACGCTATTAGACGAAGATAAATATTTCGGCCCCCTGTTAATGGATAAGTAAAGCTGAAAAATAAGATAGGGTCTTATAGAGCAGGCTAGTTAGATGGTATAGAGGTCTTTTCAGAGTGCCACCGTATTTGATTTGTGATATTTTGTACTAAGTTATATTTCGACGGTTGCGGAGAAGGTGTCGTTTCATTTTTGGTTGTAGGGAGGTATCATTTCAATTTTGGTTGAAGAAAGGTGCCTTTTCATTTAGAGTTAAAGAAAAGTGTCATTTCATTTTGGGTTAAAAGAGGCTTGTGTTTCTTAATTTATATATTTAATTTATTTATTTAATTTATTATAATTTTGTAATAAATTAATTTCTTTTAGGGTCTACTGCGTGATTAAATAAAAAACAATTTTTTTTTTGGCATAGCACTTTTTTTTAAATTAAAATGAAACGAATGTCCTTTTTTAACGCAAAATGAAATGATATCTTTCTTTAACTCTAAATGAAATAACATCTTTCTTAAACCAAAAATTACATCTTTCTACAACCAAAAATAAAATGACACCTTCTTCTCCGCAACCGTCGATTTGCTGTCTGCATATGTCCCCGGGGATATATGAAGAAAAAATATATCCTTGGAGACATACTAAATATATAGAGTAAGTTGGGATACAGCTAAGATCGACAGGACGATGCGAGCACCGATGTATTTCGAGCCGACAGTAGTGTAAGCGTGGTAACATTGACGCGCACGTTATGCGACTGGCGTCTGCATATTTCAATCCCGCGCTTATTCAGATTCCATAATGGCCTTTTTCAATAAATTTTTAAAAATATACATTAAATAAATAATTATTTTATTATTAATAATGATTTATTAATAATAAAATTTAATGTTCACAGTGAAAAAAAATAATGACAGTAAAAGTAATAAAGTAAAAGAAAAATAGAATAAACATAAAACGTGTAAAGTTGTAAGAAAATTAAAAAAATTTTAAAACTTTTCAGTTACAATTTCGTATATTCATATTTACAAGTACAAACAAACAACAGAAATAAGATTTTGTAAACAGATGTATCTATCATATTTATTAAATCAAAGAAAAATATTAAAATGATTGTGAATTAAAAAGATATGTATCTCGATGCAGTAAGCATCGCCTGCTTTGTTTCTCGAAGCGTTCCGCATCATGTAACGCCTGCACGCGTAGATGACTCGCCTGATTCACGCTTTTTCAAATTCTACGAAATTGCTTCTTTCGCATTTCATAAATTCATAAAATATACATCGAAAAAATGTAAAAAATGTATTAACAGCAGGCCGGAGTAGAACCTGATACCGACCGAGTAACAATTGAGTTGTTTGTTATTTACTCAAGTATTAATCGGTGTATCTTCAAAATAAAGGTTGATCGCAATAGATATTATTATTATGAATATCTATGCACAAGAAAAAAAAAATCTACCGATTTGTTTTTGAGAAAAGTAAGGAACGCCGAAGTAAAAGATTATATTTATAATATTTTCGCGTTCCTTACTTTTCTCAAAAACAAAGCGATAGATTTTTTTTTTCTTGTGCATAAATATTTGTAATAATAATATCTATTGCGCTTAACCTTCAATTTGCAGATACACCGATTAATACTTGAGTAAATAACAAAAATGCCAATTAGACAAGGACAGCGAATCCGGGCTGCTCTTAAATTTTATATATATAATTTTATAGTTTCTCTAATTGTTTACATCGGCATAAAACACGCAACATGTGAATTAGGTCGGAAAAATATGGGCAGGGTTCAATGCTCGTGCAAAAAATATTGACCTCTGCCAATATTTTCCTACGTCACACGTTGCGTATATTACTAATATGTGCGTGTTTACGCATATGATATGCTCATATCGATAATGCATTTCTTTTTCTGAAATTTTGCAGTAAAGCAAAAAAAATAGACAATATCCATGAGTACTGGTGTATAATGTTTTCTCGGATTTTTCAATTTTTGTATATTCTTTGGGTATAGTATTTATATACTCTAATGGGTTTTTTTAAAGTCCGAAGCATATAAATGTAAAATGTAAAGTAAAAATCAAATTCACAAAATTATTTTAAAATTTAAAAACACGCTTTTTACTGGCTTCCACTCTCGACAGTGTCTTACTATACGGCCTTTTACCTTAGATACATCTATAATGACATTTGCATAGCTATATGGAAAATAAGTGGTATCTACGGTATTGATAATATTTCGAAGAATTATCTGAAACGCGGAAATCAAAAAGATTTAGATTCGCTATGAGGACGGTTATCGTATATTCTAAGATTATTCATTTTCTATCTAAAATAACATAATGGTGGCCATTTGAACGACCATTTTTAAAATATGATGATTTTTAATGATTTTCTACTAAAAAAAATCGAATATGTTTATATAATTCAAGTTTACACGACTATCCATACATTTAACAAACCTGTGGTAAAAATTTCATGAAAACCGGTCAAATTTTTTCAAGAAAATGATCATCATTACATAAAAAAAATATTTTGAGAAAAAAGCGTTCAAAGTTTTTGTTAAGTAATCCAATCTTTATGAAATATTCTCACGATATTTTTGAAATATTTCTCTTTTGAAACCCAAAAAAAACTTTTTCGAGATTTTGCACTAGGATGAACCCTAACGGGATGTCGGAGCTGCTGAAAACAATTTGTTTTGTTTATTTTATTGATATCTATCTAAATTCATTATTTAAGAGGAGGTCACGTATCTCTGTCCTTTTCTAATCAAAGAAATGATTTTTTTACAAAAATTAATAACTTTCTCAAAAAATGAAGAAAAAGCCGCATCTTGTATCAAAAAAAGCAATATTTTCTTCGATAAGAAAAAATTAATTTTATTGCTTTGTTTTCAAGAAAATCTTGAAAAACTAAATTGTCCACCCTAACCTCTATGATTTAAGTTTTTCAAGGTTTTCTTGAAAACGAAGCAATAAAATTAATTCTTTCTTATCAAAGAAAATATTGCTTTTTTTATTACGAGATGCGGCTTTCTCTTCATTTTTTGCTAAAGTTATTAGTTTCTGTGAAAAACTCAATTCCTTGATTAGAAAAGGACAGAGATACGTGACCTCCTCTTAAACAAATCTAATGACTTGTCCACACTTAAGCTATATTGATACGATTATTCTAGTCAAGTAAAAAATCATTTAGACTAGTTATTTTTTCATTAACTCTGAATGAAAATTAGATATCATGCTTGATGAACCTAACCTTGAAATTCTACACATTGAAAGTTAGTATATAACTTTTCATGTATAGTATTTGGGTGAGTTTCTTAAATTGTCCGGACTCAAGTTTATTTTTACAAATTTTCTTACTATAGCAAAAAGATTGATTAAACGCACTGTTTACTCATAAACTTGAAACAGGAATATTATTAGAAAAGAGAAAGCTTCGTCATGCCCTTATCATATTATTTTTATTTAGCTCATGGTAATAAAGGGTGTTAAGCCTAGTCACTTTTAAGTCTCTTATGCTACTTTCATAAGAGTTAGAAGTAAAGTAGCTCATAAGAGAGCCAAAGTTCGATCTTTAAGAGGAGGTCACGTATCTCTGTCCTTTTCTAATCAAAGAATTGAGTTTTTTACAGAAACTAATAACTTTAGCAAAAAATAAAGAGAAAGCCGCATCTCGTAATGAAAAAAGCTATATTTTCTTTGATAAGAAAGAATTAATTTTATTGCTTCGTTTACAAAAAAACCTTGAAAAACTCAAATCATAGAGGTTAGGGTGGACAATTTGGTTTTTCAAGGTTTTCTTGAGAACGAAGCAATAAAATTAATTTTTTCTTATCAAAGAAAATATTGCTTTTTCTGATACAAGATGCGGCTTTCTCTTCATTTTTTGATAAAGTTATTAGTTTTTGTAAAAAAATCATTTCTTTGATTAGAAAAAGACAGAGATACGTGACCTTCTCTTAATACTAGGAGAGCTTCTCTCTATCCCTCTTACTATAGTAGGGAGTTTAAATGTTGTGCGTGCTTGTCGCCTTTCATTAAGTTTTGGAGTATTATTTTTGAGGCGTCAGATTGCCAACTAAATGAACAATCAAATCCTTTTACAAAAACAGAATTTTTCATTTTTCTTACAAAGTAAACGCATAAATTGAATTGTTTTCTTTAATTTGATAAATTTTAAATTAACAATTAAAATTATGCGTCAACCATAAATGTTATTGCCAAATTACCTATAGTAACCCCTCCTGAATTTGCATAAGGAACAAAATGAGCCCAGATACATTAAAATCGGACGAAAAATAAAGAAGATTGCAGTGTTTTATAATGTTTTTCTTCTACTAACAATATTAGCATATACGCAGTTTCTATTAACTAGAAATAAATTTTTACCACTTCCCATGACCTCTTTCTATAAAATCTTTTTATAAAATAATTAAAATAAAGATAAAACAATTTACAATTTATGTGCTATATATACGTGGAGAACTACCTTAATCTATCTCTTAACCACTCCCATTTTTATTTAGTCATTATTTGCAACTAGAATATTGTCTATATTGAAAATTAATATTAAAAATATATTCTGATCTCTGGAATTCACAGATAACCAGACCTCGCTTGAATTTTGTTTAGTTTTTTTAACTTATTTTATATTTAATCTTTCAAGGTCTTTTATCCTTCAGGTCTATGTACTACTTTTAACACCTTATTTTTAGTCATAGATTTAAATTCAACATTCATAACTGCTCACCAGTGATCTCTGTTTTAGTTTTCATGTAACTTTATAATTCTAATTTTTTTATTTGTTTTTATTCTAGGTTTCTAAACTTAAGTCTGTTATTCAATTTTCGTTAATTTTCTTTTTTATGTTTATTCTATCCTTCCCTTTTTAATATCTCATCTGATTTATTCTCACCTTCATCAACTATAACTTTGATTATTATATTTCTCATATTTATCAACTATAACTTTAACTATTCATTAAATTTAACCAATCGTCTTCACTAAAAATTTCTCTCATTTCAAGAAAATTTAAAATAGTACTTTTTTCATACAAACTTCGATTTATCAATATTTTACTAAATCTTACATTTTCACTGTCATAATATTTTCTTTCTTCAGATTTAAGAAGTAAGTAAACTAATTAATATAGCTCACTAGAATAACTCACCTACCTCTAAATCTGAATTTCGCACCCGTTTTTCTTTACACTTCAATGTAAATTACTCAAATATTTTAATTTGTTCCAGTTTTTTAATTATAGTAAGAATAAACTCTTTTAATGAAGTAATTATATTTTTTGTTTAATGATAAATTTTTTTGTATGCATATATAACTACTCTTAAGAAGGGGCCGAACTATCTGTCTTTGTCTAATAGCGTTTTTCATCATTTACATAAACACTATCCGGTATAACAAGAAAAAAATAGCAGCCCCCGCTAGATATTAGTATAATAAGTAAATTTTGTAATAAAAATCAAATTTTTTACCGCATAGTTTTTGACTAATTAGAGACCTACTAGCAATCTAGAATATAACCTATCTTTTTTTGGTATGTCTCTAATTATTCAAAAACTACGCAGTAAAAAAATTTATTTGTTATTACAAAATTTACTAATTATACTAATATCTAGCAGGGGTTGGTATTTTTTTCTTGTTATAAAGGATAGTGTTTATATAAATAATGAAAAACGCTATTAGACAGAGACAGATAGTTCGGCCCCTTCTTAAGGCTACATCTTATAAGTTTTCTAAAAGTTTTACACAATACTTATAAATTTTCACCTTTTTCTACACAGTATAATCAAAACATCCTGAAATGTATAAAGCATGTATAAAAATATTCAATCACTGCACTTTCACTCCTGATTCGTTTCATAATTTAACTGTGTATTGTATATTCACTAGTAAATTCACTTATGATTTGTAAATAAATTTAAATTTATATAAAAATCATGGGTCTGAATTCACTGATGAATATACAATATACAGTTAAAATATCAAACGAATTAAGAGGAGGTTGAGTAGATCTGTCCTTTTCTAATCATAGAATTGATTTTTTTTATAAAAACTAATAACTCAAGTTTCTCTTAACTTATTAACAGCAAAAAATAAAGAGAAAGTCGCATCTTGTATCAAAAAAAGCAGAATTTTCTTTGATAAGAAAGAATGAATTTTATCGCTTCGTTTACAAGAAAACTTTGAAAAACTTAAAGAATAAAGGTTAGGGTAAACAATTTGGTTGTTCAAGGTTTTCCTGAAAACCAAGCAATAAAATAAATACTTTCTTATTGAAGAAAATTTTGCTTCTTTTGATACGAGATGCGGCTTTCTCTCGATTTTTTGCTAAAGTTTTTTCTAATCAAAGAATTAATTTTTGCAAAAAATTAATTCTTTGATTAGAAAAGGACAGAGATACGTGATCTCCTCTTAAATTAAATTAATTTAAATTCAGGTGAGAATGAAACCAAATAGTTTTTAGAAAATACCTGAAGGACGATCAAGCTTTGATTTCACTATTTGAAATCGAAAATTTTATAGTGTAGATAAGTTATTAATAATTAAGTTAACAGAAGAGGAAACGCTTTCTTCACAAACCTATATCGATGATTGCGGGGAAAAAGGTGTCATTTCAATTTTGATTGAAGAAAGGTATCATTTCATTTTGGGTTGAAAAAGGACTTTTGTTTCATTTTAATTAAAAAAAAGTGCTATATCAATAAAAAAAATTTTTTATTTAATCATATAGTAGATCCCAAAAGAAATTAATTCGTTACAAAATCATAATGAATAAAATAAATTAAATATATGGATTAAGAAACAAGCCTCTTTTGACCCAAAATGAAATGACACTTTTCTTTAACCAAAATTGAAATGACACCTCTCTATAACCAATAATGAAATGACACCTTCTTCCCTGCGACCGTCGATATAATAACGTTCTTGTTAGGAACCAAGCAATGCTGTGAGGATTGAGACCTGGCCATGTATTTATCGCATAAATAATTACAATAAAGAATGTGCTGTAGTTTGAGAGGAGGTCATATGTCTCTGTCCTTTTCTAATTAAAGAATTAATTTTTTGCTAAAACTAATAATTTTATAAAAAATTAAAGAGGAAGTCTCATCTTGGACCACAAAGAGGGACATTTTCTTTGATGAGAAAGAATTAATTTTATGACTTCGTTTTCAAAAAAACAAAAAACCAACTTGTTTACTCTAACTTCTATGTTCTAAGTTTTTCAAGGTTTTCTAGAAAACGAAGCGTTAAAATCAATTATTTCTCACTAATATTTGCTATATTTAAAACATAATATTATCCCCAAAATCGCTCAAAAATATTATGATACTTGAGTGATCGAAATATCGACTAGTCCCGTCCTTAACGGCATGTCGGAGCTGCAGCAATCGAGTTTTGCTTTTTTTATTTTATCAATATCTTTTTAAATTCTTAAATTAAACAAATATAATGACTTGTCCGCACTAAAGCTATATTTATACAATAATTTTTGTTAGAATAAAAAATCATTTGGACTTTTTATTTTTTTATGAGCTTGGATTGGAAATTAGATATCAAACTCGACAAACCTAACCTTAAAATACGTCATATTGAAAGTTTTTATTATAACTTTGTATGTATAATATTTTGGTGGATTTCTTGAGTTGTCCGCACTAGAGTTTAATCTTACAAATTTTTTCTTTATAGCAAAAAACTCAATTAAACGCATCGTTTATTCATAAGTTAAGATTGGAAATATTATTAGAAGGCGGACAGCTTCGTCATGCTCTTAAAAGATTAATAAAAACATTGCTTTTTGTGATACGTGATGCGTCTTTGTCTTTATTTTTTGCTGAAATTATTATTTTTTATGAAAAAATCTATTCATTGATTAGAAAAGATCAGAAATATTTGACCTGCTCTTAATTTCAAAACTTTTCAGGTTGTTTTAAATCACAGAAAAGCAACAGCCCTTTACAAATAAGTTATGCAAGATCAATGGATTATAGAATTGTCTATGTCTCTGAGAATGATTTTTCTGGACCATGAAGTGTTCTATGAAATTCAAAGATGAGAAAGGATATTGTCTTAGAATGATTGTAAGAAGAAAATAACATAATGCAAAGTATGCAAATATACTTAGAATCTTTGCATACTTTGCATTATGTTTTTATTTTCTTCTTCAGACATTTGCTTTCCTGTAAGTTAAAACAATCTAGATAGTTTTGAAATCGAACTGCAGCACATTCTTTATTGTATTTACTTATGCGATAAACACATGTCCAGGTCTTAAATGTCACAGCATCGCTTGATTTTTTACAGGAATTTTATTATATGTTTGTAAGGAAAGCGTTTCTTCTTCTGTTGACTCAATTATTGATAACTCATCTACACTATAAAGTTTTTGATTACAAATAGTGAAATTAAAGTTCAATCGTACATATTCTTTTCTAAAAACTATTTTGTTTCATTCTCACCTGAATTTCAATTTTTCTTATCAATATAATTATTTTTCTCATCATCATCGAATTAACAAATGTAAACGTTTATAGAAACGTAATTCAAATAGAAAACGTGGGACCAAAATTGGCAAAATTTCTGTCCTCCAGTCGCTAAAGTCAGCACTGAAACCCATACATTTATATTTTTGTGTATATATATATCATATATACAGATATAGACACGTGTTAAAAAATATCCTCTAGAGCCTTTGAGCGTATACTACTGGTGGAAGCCTCAAATGACAACATGCGTTATAAGGCAGAGAGAGAGAGAGAGAGAGATAGATAGATAATTAATTTATTTATGTACAGTATGTTGTACAACAAAATAAAGTTTACAAAAGATTAAACAATAGAATAAAAATAAAAAATAAAATACAAATAAAAATAGTAATAATAAACTACAAAAATAAAAAATACAAACAAAATAAAAATCAAAACAAAAAGCAAAGAAAATTTTAAGCTGGGAGCAGAGGTCCAAACTCTTGGGAGAGGAAGTGCGCATGAGAGGTCAACTTGAAAGATGAGAGTGAAGATGAAGTCCTAAGCGACGATGGAAGTTCATTCCATAGTCGCGAGGATGAAACAGTGAATGAGCGTTGATGGTATTCGGTGGAAGAATGAGGAATGGTCAATGGCCTCACATCCCCCCTCAGAGCCCTAACAGGCCGGTTCCACTGATATCTAGAAAATAGATATGAAGGTGAGCATGATAAAAACATTTTGAAAAGAAAAGTAGAGGCAAAGTAGTTCCTTCTACCTGCAGTAGATAACCAACCCAGAGAGAGCCTATAAGGAGAGATGTGCTCACGCCTACCTACACCATAGATGTAACGAATACCAGCGTTGATAACCCTCTGAAGCCTAAGGTCGAGTTCAGTGGAAAGGTCAGTAAACACAAGACAACAATAGTCAAGAATCGGAAACAGCAGTGTACGAATAAGGTGCTTACGTAGAGCAAAAGTAGTGCTCCGTCTAAAGAAATTGAGTCGATAGAGGAAAGAGAACGACCTGTTACACACATGTGTGATATGCTCCTTCCAGTTCAGCTTGCTGTCAAGATACACACCCAGATTACGAACAGATGACTCAAAACCGATTGGCTCACCATTGATGCTGATACCAGTAGACGGCATGGAGGTTAGAATATTGATATAATAATAAGAGCCAATTATAATACCTTTGTCTTGTTGATATTCAACTTAAGATGATTGCTGGATGCCCAATCTGCGACCAATGACGCATGTTCACTCATTAGTGAAGTATAATGATCAAGCTCAGCAATCGGAAAGTGCACATACAGCTGCAAATCATCAGCATATAAGAGGTGCTGAACATTCTGATGGAAGGCAGAAGAGATGTCATTGATATAGATAGAGAACAGCAGAGGACCCAGAACTGAGCCCTGAGGAACACCAGTGTTAAGACAGACAAAATCTGATGACCTACCAACAGTATCAATGACAGCTTGACGACGATCAGAGAGATAAGAGCCGATCCACCTGATAACGGTGTGCGAAATATCGAGCGAATGTAGTTTCCGAAGTAAGATGACATGGCACACCGTATCGAATGCCTTGCTGAAGTCGAATAACAGGAGCATCGTAACGTACCGTCTGTCCATATTAAGTCTAATGTCCTCTGTCAATTTAAGTAGAGCAGTCTGAGTGCTGTGGCCAGCTCTAAAACCAGTCTGATAAGCGTCCAGTAACCGTCTAGTTGTCAAGTAATTATACAACTGATCATAAACGAGGCGCTCAAGAACCTTGGACATAAAAGACAACAAAGAGATGGGTCGTATATCACCCATAGTGCGCGGGGAAGAGACCTTGTTGATCGTAGTGACCAGCGAAGTCTTCCAACAAGAAGGAAAAACGCACTCTCGCAGCGAATCATTATAAATGCGACAGAGCTGAGGGCCAATAACAGGAAAAGCAGATTTTATGATAGATTGGGGGATAGCGTCAAATCCTCTAGACTGAGAGTCAGAACGTCTAATAGCTATACCAACCTCATCCAGAGTAACAGCATTGAAATTGAACAAGGGCATGAAAGGTTCATCTACAGATAAAGACTGTAAGTAAGCAGAAATAGAAGGTACCAAAGGATCAAACGCGACCCCACCAAAGTATTTATTGAGTTCATCAATAGAAAAAGTATGACCGGATCTATCACCACCAGAGCATATACCAAGGTTCCTGAGCTCCTTCCAGATCAGTCGAGAGTCAGTGATACCAGATAGTCTGTCATGATAGTAGAGCAGTTTAGCCGATTCAATGCGCTCATGAGCCTGATCACGAGCAACCCTGTAGCAAAGTAAATCAGCATGTAGTCTTGAGCGTTTATAGCGTCTGTACAGCCGATCCCTCTCTCGTATCAGATGATGATGTTCAGCAGTAAACCACGGTCGACGACGGCCCCCCTGACGGACCCTCCTGAGAGGCACAAATAGTGCAACTGCCTCATTCAGATGGTGATAGAGACATTCAAGGCGATCTGACAGGGAGGAATCACCGACACACACGGAACAATTCAGTGAACGAAAGTAATCAAGGAGAACAGCATCATCAACGGAACTGTAATCACGAAAGCTAAAGTCATTGAGCAAAGGCTTAGAGAGAGATGACTGAACAGTAGCCGCAATGAAGTCATGTCCGTCGATGAATGGAACATCAGTCTTCCAGTAGTCAAGCAGCAAGTCATTCGCATCAACAAGGCACAGGTCAAGCCATGTATCAGAAGTAGAGGTGTGGTGAGTTGGTCCATATGGCACAGAAAAGAGAGCATTTTCAGCAATCAAACTCCTGAGAAACACAGAATCATCAGAATCAGTACATAAATTAGTGTTAAAGTCACCCAGAATAACCTTAGTACTGCAATTATGAATAAAAGAAGTTAAGTCGGGAATAAAATC
Source organism: Anastatus disparis (assembly GCA_017163975.1). Lineage (NCBI taxonomy): Eukaryota > Metazoa > Arthropoda > Insecta > Hymenoptera > Eupelmidae > Anastatus > Anastatus disparis. The sequence goes on along the minus strand of JAFFSR010000224.1, from coordinate 3,074,472 downwards.
TGTGTTTAACAGAAACAGAGCATGTGGGGGCCTATAGACGACACCAACAAAAACAAGTGAGGCCAAGTCATTAGAATTGACTTCACAGAATAAATATTCTGGCAAACCAGGCTTACCACACCATCCTCCCTTGGAGGAACATAAGCGCTCTGAAGAAAGAGAGTTATGAATAAATAAGGCAACGCCACCACCCCTAGTATTGCGGTCCTGCCTATGAAGAGCATAGTCATCCAAAGCAATCAAAGAGTCACCAACAATCTGGCCCAATTTGGTTTCGGTCACAGCTATCACGTGGAAGTAAGAGCGAGAAGCCAGAAAGAGCCTAATCATCTCAATGTGTGCTCTAATGGAGTTAGCATTGAAATGACAAACCCTTAGACCATCCTTAGCAGTATAGTGGTGATTATTGGCAGATGAGGCGATGTTGTTAGCAGAGAGTAGAGTGTTAGGCACGATTGGAAAAGAGATTGGACTTACCTCAGCATCACAAGCTAAGACGTTGTCAGATTGCCGGTAGGAGCCTGAGAAATCTTCGCTAAAAAAGCATCCAGATCCGCATCAGTGGTAATGCGGATAGGAACACCACTCTTCTTCTTGCGGACAAACAGCTTACCATCCCTTACAAAAGTAATGAAATCAGAATGCTCATCCTTGGACTTGATTAGCGCCCGGAGTTTCAATTGGTACAGAGCAGAGGGCAGAAACTCATTTATATTGATGAATCCAGAGGTAAGAGTATCGACGAGTTTAACCCCATGGAGAAGGTGCTCCTTGATTTTAGTAGTGTGCAGATTACCCATCCTGATTTTAGCAGCGATGATAGACCTGGCGAGCGAAGGTGACTTTAAGGAGACCAAGAGAGGAACCTTAGACGTTAAGACACGTTGGTGTTCAGATACAATCTCCACAGAAGTATCATCAACAGCAGCATCAGTTGTGACCCTGGATCACCGAAGCGGACGGACAGAAGTGATATCTGTTAGAGAGAGACCAGGATCCAGAGTGGCCAGTACAGCGAAAGCTCCAGACTTGAGGTCTTTGAGTTCTTCGGGCACCAGCCCCCCGAGTACCAGATCAGAAGCACGCTCAAGGCGTGATTGCTGCGCCGACAATGCCTCGCATCGCTGCAAAAGAGACCTATTCAAGGTCTCCAACTCTTGAAGCCTACCAGACACAGGCTCAAGGACAGATGAATTAGGTGTCACCACAGGTGCGCTCTCTAGCCTCTTCAAAAGGTCATGATGATCGACAGAGACTCGACCAACTCTAGCTTCACAGGCAGCGAAGCGCTCCTCAATAGAGGAAGACAGTGTATCTACACGATCCTCAAGTGCAACAAGCCTGGTATCAAAAGCAGAAAACTTCTCGCCGATAGCAGTAATCTTCTCATCCATGGCATCCAGCTTGCTCACCTTCACCTCCAAGACATCAAGTTTATCAAGTTTCTCCATCTTAGAAAGAATTAACGCCAAAGTGTCAGGAGCAGCAGGAGCAGGTGACTGAGCAGCAGGAGTAGGTAACTTAGCAGCAGAAGAGGGAGTGGAAGGTGAAAAAGAAAGTACAGAAACAGAGCTTACAGAACTGGAGCAAGCGCGCGAGCAATCCAGATTAGAAGCAGCAATACAACCTTTACACACCTTCACAGTTTGGTCAAGGTGACGGACATGATTGAGCTTATCACATGTACTGTGGAAGGAATTTTTACATCGCGCACAGACTTGAGGTTTGGATGTGTGAGTGAAAGCCTTGCTACAAAGAAAGCACTGATTAGGCATTATGAACTGTGGTGCAGAAGCAAGTGGAGAACAACCTTTACTTCAGTAGAGCAATTACAAGAGAAAGTATTAAGAGTAGAGTAAAGAGAAAAGAGTAAAGTGGAAACCAACCTTAATATCGGATTTCACTAAGAACAAGCGTTAGTATAAGCAGCAGAGAAGTGAAAAAGCAGTGGAGAAAAACCTTAATACTGGATTACACAGTAATATAAATGTAGATAAGATAGAGAGATAAAAATGTATGTAGTATAGTACGTTGAGCAAGCAAGAGATGGCGGCTAAGGTACTAAACAGAGAGCAATATAACAGCTGACGACGCTTAGAGGCAAATAGAAGGAAATTAGACAAGGTGCGATGGCAGCACCAAAGCGTGCGTGAGAAAAGGATAGATAAAAATAAAAATGGCACGACAACAATGCGTGGAAAAGAGATGGAAGTATATTGGCGCCACAGCAGAGATAGCAGGCAGGAGAAAAAAGATGCACAATGCAATGCACTCAAAAAGGAACGCCCCCACTCACCAACACAAAAAGCACTACACCATTAACGCACTTCACTAAATCTGCAAAAAATAGAGCGAAGCAGCAGGACAGGCAGTCAGCGCAGCAGCAAAGCCGTGGAAAAAATGGCAGTGGAATGGTGCGAAAAAAGAAAGTCGTCCTGAGTCCCAAAATGCGGCAGAAATGCAGCAAAATTGCAGCCAGAGCTTGCAGGACTCGTTCCTGGACGGCTTCCTGCAAAAAAATGCACTCTCAAGAGTGCAAAAAATGGTTAGAAGAGCGTATATAGCAGGAGCAGAAAATCGTGCGTGGCGCTACTTACGCTGAGGAGACAAGAGAGAGAGAGAGAGAGAGAGAGAGAGAGAGAGAGAGAGAGAGAGAGAGAGAGAGAGAGAGAGAGAGAGAGAGAGAGAAGGATGCTATTAAGGTAAGTGTTATCTCTTCTTCGACTCATTAGATTGGTCGCTTCCATTTCTCGCGAAAAAAGTAGCGAATCAAATCAAGCGCGAGAGATAGCACGTACCTGGGTAGCAGCTTTCTTTCTCTTTGACTAGTCACGCTTTTAATAGCTGGAAGGCTTCCTTTAGTAGTATACGCTTGAAGTCCAGAGCCGAGTCTCCCCTGCTAGAAAATCTCAAATGAGATCTTATGTTAAAATCTTATTTGACAATATTTTTTATTATGATGTTTGAAATCAACGACTGGAGAATATTTTTGAAAAATTCGGACTCATTAATTTTTTTTTTTTTTTTAACTTGGACTTGAAAAAATTCTTATAAATTTAAAATGTATGTATTTTTCGTCCGAAAGTCCGAATTTTTCAAAAATAGTCTCGGATCAATGATTTCAAACTTGACAATATAAAAAATATTGTCAAATGAGATTTTAGCATAAGATTTCATTTCAGATTTTTTAGTAGGGCCCTCATTTACTTAAGAAGTACGTTTCTATAAGCGTTTATATTTGTTGATCGAATGTTCCATCATTCTTATTCAATTTTTATTTTTCCGAATCTTTCCTATAGGTTTAAATTAATAGATTATTGACCAAGGATGCATATTGATCATCCTCGGCAAGTGCGAACTTTTGGTGCCGAGCGTAGCAAGACTTCAAAAGTTGCACGAGCTAAGACGATCTAAGACATTACTTAATAATGAAAGCTGAAATTTGATCTAATCTTCATTATGTTATAACTTTGGGAAAAAATAATTTTTCGATATGCTATAACTACTATTTACAAAGGATTTCAGCTCAGCTTTCATTTAAAAAAAAGTTTAAGCTTCTAGCTAACAATGCTGAGAAACTATAAGACTGATTCCATTCAGATTCATGCAGGCCGTCACTGATCGAATTTTTTTTTTCTTCTAAGTAATAAAAATACCTTCTATTATGTATATAAAGATAAAATTTACCTCGTAGATCGCTCAAAAAAATTTTTTTTCTTTACTAAAGCAATTCTAGTGTTGGATGTAAAAACGAAAATTCAAAAATTGAAAATTAACCTCTACTTTTAAATTACTATAGCTCCGTCAATTTTCAACCTTTTTGAGCGTTCTTTTAACGAAAGTGTGCGGAATTTTGTCTAGTTTTAAATGCAATCTCGATTTTTGTAATACAATTTGATCTCACTGAGTTATTTACGAAAAACCGAAAAAAAGCGATTTTTTTCAAACACGATTTTCTCAAAAACTATATTTTTTTTTTTTGAAATTTTTATATGATTTTAAACATAAAAAATACTTACTTTTAGGGTAGGTGAGAATATGCGATTTTGCCCTATTTTTTTTAACAGATTTTTAAACGTTTTTTTTATATTTTCGATTTTAAAACATTGATACCATGGCGCATCATGCCAGTTTTCCAACTATTACGTCTTTTTACAATTTGTTTATGCTTTTATTTATTAATTTATCAAAAATATTAACAAAATTCTTTAAAATAAACCCCGGATCGAAAATTTTGATCAATTAGAACCAAAGTTATAACGATTTCAAGTTTAAAAAAAAATGCTGAAACTTTAAATAAATATGATATTTACATTGAGGAAACGCAATTTTTGTTAAAGATTAAAATCTGAAGATATAACTTTTTTAATTTAAAAAAAAAGTTATTTTGATGAAAGAATATATAACCATTTATCCTCTTTTTATGGTACATTATTATAATAAAAATTTTTTTTGTCGAAGAAGATAATTTTTTTATCAGTTTGAATTTCGCGCCTAGAATTTGAATTTATTTTGTAGGGAGTTGACGCATGTCACTACTAGGTGGCGATGATTCGTTCTTTGCATTCTCATCAACGACTTGACGCGTTTAAAAATATAAGAAAAGGAAGATAAAAAATAAAGTTGTTCAAGAAAAATTATTTTTTTCGATCTGTCATTGAACAGAATATCAATAATGGCATCACTGATTGTTAAAATGAATTGCAAGGATTTAAAAGAAAGGCACAAAAAAGTTGTTTATGATTGCTCCAAAAGTCCGCTTAGAGAATTAGGTGATCCAACGGAGTCTTTGAAGCGCTTGTATCCAAATACTTCTTTCTCTAGAGAAGATAAAGTATGCCCTTCGTGTTACAAAATATTATTAGATGAAGTGAAAAATGCGCCTATTTCATCGACTTCAAGCAGTCAACAATCTTCGGAAGATTTTATTCATAGTGAGGCTGTGGTAGAACAGCTCAACGAGACTTCAAGTAATTTGAAATTAAACATTTCACCAATTAAAATGCCTCAAAGTATCAATATCAAGATGCGAGAATCTTATGCTCTTCGAAAAAGAAAACAAATAAACGATGCATTTGATTCACAAATAGCAAGTAAAATGATGAAAGTCTACGATATAACGGATTTGCCCGCATTGAATGAAAATAATGAATTATTTTAATATTTAATAATTAAATGTAAAACAAATGATAAATGGCTTGAGAATATTAAAATTGCATTAGATAATTGTTCAAATTTTCTTGAGAAAGTGGGATTGTTAAGCATCATACCAAATGATATTTCCAAAGATTATTTATTATCAGTTTTACCAAATGTAACTATTTATATGATTGATCAAGCACGATCATTGGTGAATGATAAAAACATTTACAAGCAGTCTGAAAACTATTGTGGCCATTCTTTGGATAGTGAAATTGTAATGAAAGTGAAGGATTATCATCTGAACGATGATTTTAATTGTTCTCGTCAAAGTGCGAATAAAAGCGACACAGTATCTATCAAAGAAAATGGTATAAAAACTAAAAAAGTCGAAAGCTTTCTTACGCAAAGTATAAAAGAAATATATCAATTATTTAAAGACGAAAATCCTGAAATGAAAACCAAAATTGGTAAATCAACATTCTACGCTTTAAGACCGAAGTGAGTTATACCACATCCACCCACCGATTCGTGTCTTTGCGTTTACTGCGAAAATCTTAAACTTATGTTAGATGCTTTGAATAATTATAAAAAAGAGAATAAACAAGACATTGCAGATTCGGAATTGAAAATATGTTCTTCACTTTTTTATTCAAAAGATGATATGAAATGTGTATTAAGAGAATGTAAAGAATGTCCCATTGGAGATTCTATTGATTCACAAGTAATTTCTTTGACAGAAGAAGATTTATATGAAGAAATAATTTATGGTGTTTGGGAAAAATCAAATTTACTGAATAAAACTAGCACAATTGAAAATTTCTTAATAGAGTTAAGAGAGCGCGCTCTCACTGTAAGAGCTCATAAATTGGTCAAAGAAATTCAACGTATAGCAATTAAAGAGGTTAAACTTTTAGCGAAAAATAATGACTTCCAATTAGTTATTCATGTCGATTTTGCAGAAAATTGTACAGTTCTGCTTCAAAATGAAATTCAAAGCTATCATTGGAGTAAAAACTAAATATCAATATTTACGTCAGTATGCTATTTTGGAAATGATAAAACAGTCAGTTATGTCACCGTCTCTGACGATATTAAACATGATTTGTCTCATGCCCTAATAGCTATAAATTTAATTATCAATAACTTATTGCGCAAGATCTTGATGATATCATAACCATTTCCGATGGAGCTGCCAGTCATTTTAAAAATAGATATCAATTCTATGAGCTTCTCATAAGTCAAAACTCAAAAGTAAACAGAAAATGGCTTTTTTCTGCAACAGGTCATGGTAAAGGCGCTTGTGACGGTATTGGTGGTTTAGTTAAACATTATGCTACCACGCATAATCTGTCCAAGAAGAGTGCAGATTTTATTAGAAACGCTGAAAATTTCGCCACTCACGTATCAAAATATACTCCGTCGATTAACATTCTTGTTATCCGCAAGGATGAATTAGAAGTTTTTCGACTGACAAAAAAAAAATGGAATGGTTAGGAAATGCAAAAGAAATTAAAGGTATTCAAAAGATTCACTGTTGGAAAAGTGAACGAAACCAAATTTACACTGCCAAAACTTCGAGACATGAGTGGCAAGAAGTAAATTGAAAGGTTTTATTCAAATTCGGATTTTTTTATTAACATTAGTTCTCAATTCATTAGTGTTCTTTCTCAATTGTATCGCATATTATTTGTTTATTGAAAATGACCAAATAATATATTTTAGTATTTAAAAAACTCACCTTTTCAAAACTCAAATTCAAAATTCAAAATTCAAATTCAAAATTCAAAATTCAAAGTAAATATATTTATTTAAAGTTTCAGCATTTTTTTTTAAACTTGAAATCGTTATAACTTTGGTACTAATTGATCAAAATATTCGATCCGGGGTTTATTTTAAAGATTATTGTTGATATTTTTCATATATTGATAAATAAAAGCATAAAAATAGTTGTAAGAACACGTAAAGTTGGAAAAATAGTACAATGCGCCATGGTATCAATGTTTTAAAATCGAAAATATAAAAAAAACGTTTAAAAATCTGTTAAAAAAAATAGGGCAAAATCGCATATTCTCACCTACCCTAAAAGTAAGTATTTTTTATGTTTAAAATCATATAAAAATTTCAAAAAAAAAAAAATATAGTTTTTGAGAAAATCGTGTTTGAAAAAAATCGCTTTTTTTCGGTTTTTCGTAAATAACTCAGTGAGATCAAATTGTATTACAAAAATCGAGATTGCATTTAAAACTAGACAAAATTCCGCACACTTTCGTTAAAAGAACGCTCAAAAAGGTTGAAAATTGACGGAGCTATAGTAATTTAAAAGTAGAGGTTAATTTTCAATTTTTGAATTTTCGTTTTTACATCCAACACTAGAATTGCTTTAGTAAAGAAAAAAAATTTTTTTGAGCGATCTACGAGGTAAATTTTATCTTTATATACATAATAGAAGGTATTTTTATTACTTAGAAGAAAAAAAAAATTCGATCAGTGACGGCCTGCATGAATCTGAATGGAATCGCCATAAGATAATTTGAAAATCCAGTAACTTTCTTAGTGATTTTCTTTAATTGCCTGTAACTAGGGAAATATTGAGGGTTGGCCGCTAAAATGTTGGCTTTTTTCATATTTCTACAACCAGAAAACATTCCCAAAATTTGAGCAAAATTGCTGACCCGAAAGTGAAACACTTTCGTTGTTAATTTTACTCTTTTTTTAAGTCATCATCTTTGATCACTTCCATTAAATCCTTCAAATAATCATTGAATCTCTAATGCTTCCTATTCTGTCCTTATTTATCTCACTGATATTTGATTTTGTAGAAAAATTACGTTCTTTATAATCTCGAAACTAATTGAAAGTATAGCACTTCATGATCCCATATTTATTGGATAGTTACGTCTAAAAAGCTATTTACTTGACATTCTTGCAAATTTAGAAACTCTTACCTCGTTAGATTAACCTGACTAACCAGCTCCACCTGACACCTAACTTCTCTTAACTTGTTAGAGGGTTTTTTCAGATTTCGATCGCGTAAGTTATGGTTTAGGATACTGACGTTTCATCAACTGTAATGTTCACGAAACGTTGGTATCCTAAACCACAACTTACGCGGACGAAATCCAAAAAAAATCTCTAACAATGTCTAACAATCATCGTGAAAGGTTTAAATCTAAAATTCTCTCAACTATATCTTACATAACAAACCTTAAATTCGTCATATGTTGTTGTAATACCATGAGTTCTCTTAAAAACGAAATTAATAGTTTTAAAACCAGTTACTAATACTGTTGCAACATCATAAAAAGTTTCTCTTTTCGCTTTCTCTTATTAAGTAGTTACACTTGATGAATTTTCATTCAATTTCTAATCGTATCTTTAAGTGAGTTAGATAATTTACTTACTTTTGTTTTAGCAATAATATACTACATGCTTCATAATTGTTTCCAAACAATATGTTATGTTGTATTTGCTTCACATTCTTATAATTTTAAAATAATTTTTTTTAAAGACTTGCTGATCCAAACAATCCATCAAAATATTTTATGCACTTCAAACTTCTATGTGTACGAAGCTTCCTCATTTGTCATATTAGAACTTATTTTATTATCTATAGTTTGCAGTAAACTATAGATTCTCAATTCTAAGAAAAGCAAAATATAAAGATGTTTATATTTCATGTTATTATGAAATTCATATTGTTACCTACTCCTTACCAAAGAAGATAGACGCTTATAGAAGGATTCTTCCGGGTTACATTTTTCGTCCGAAAGCCTGGGTAACACTTTAACATTGTTTGTATATCTATACATATGAAAAATGTGCTATAAATATGATATATATAATGATATAAAAATACATAGGGTTCAGTGGCGCCCCCAAGTAGCTGGGTTACAGAACTAACTCATTTTTGGCAGAAATCTCCCATTTAAGGTGGATCATCCGCTAGCTATAGTTTGTTGTTCATAAAAATTAAAAATTAAAAGAATTCTTCAATATTTTGAAAATAATTAATTTATACCAAGAAAAAAATTCCCGTAAATTTTCAGCTAGCCTTAAGAAGGGGCCGAACTATCTGTCTTTGTCTAATAGCGTTTTTCATCATTTCTGTAAACACTATCCGGTATAACAAGAAAAAAATAGCAGCCCCCGCTAGATATTAGTATAATAAGTAAATTTTGTAATAAAAACCAAATTTTTTACCGTATAGTTTTTGACTAATTAGACACCTACTAGCAATCTAGAATATAACCTATCTTTTTTTGGTAGGTCTCTAATTATTCAAAAACTACGCAGTGAAAAAATTTGATTGTTATTACAAAATTTACTTATTATACTAATATCTAGCGGGGGCTGCTATTTTTTTCTTGTTATACCGGATAGTGTTTACACAAATGATGAAAAACGCTATTAGACAAAGATAGATAGTTCGGACCCTTCTTAACGACTGATTTTATTATTTATGCTCACTTAAAGTTTATCTTTTTACTACTATAAGATACAAAACACGCAAACTTTGAGTGAGCACATCTAAAAAAGTTAATTGTTAAGGCTACTTGAAAATTTACTGGGATTTTTTTCTTGCTATAAATTAATTATTTTCAAAATATTGAAGAATTTTTTTAACTTTTAATTTTTATGAACAACAAACTATAGCTAGCGGATGATCCACCTTAAGAGTACACTTCTATAAGCGTCTTTATTCGTTGTCCTTACTTTGCTTGAAAATCATTTGCACTTCGTGCATTTACATGAGAAAGCAAAAAGTTAGAATAAGGAAACTTTTTTAGACCTGTTTGTAGCACGGACGCCTTATTGTTCATACTCCGGGGTCGTCATTTTAATGTGCTAGAGGTTAATAATTCTGATATGAAGAATCTCTTATAGGCCTTAGACTTCATTGAAAATATTTTTACTTATTTACTTTATAAAATAATTTAATATTAGACAAACTTAAATTTTCACTTTAATCAATTCTTAAATTATAACTCATGACAATTTGCATATCGAGAATGATTCACTATGAATTAAACATTAATTGAATTTAAATATTACAATCACCATAAAATTAATTTTAATTATAAGATAAAAACCAAATAAACTATAAGAAAAGGAATTATCTTTTTGCATTCACTATTAGTGCAAAGTTAGCATTTTATACCTGGCTTCCCGCGTTTCTGTGAACACAACGAGAGAAACTTTACTCTCAAGTCAGAATTATATTTTAATTTGACTTTATTTGAAGAAGGTAAGGCGAAGAGCGCCGTACATCGATTCGGCTTCAGTCTTACTGATTGTTGCCCAAGCTGCCGCTATTCTTCTTCTCTTTCGGTTAGTAGAGGGGATGGATTAACATATTTCAGATATTACTGTTACATGTGCGCTTGAAAATGTATGCTGGCCTACGTCATATTATAGGCGTGTCTCTGCGCACGTCCAAGCGCGTACATTCAGTTTTATTAATCTCTATCTTACGCATTGCTATAGCTTCTTATTGCTATATCGCACCAATGCGTATGATGAAAAGAGATAGCGAGATCTCATGAAATATTACCAATGAATATAGATGATTATAGAAGAACACTTCTGGGTTAAGATTATGTTCCAAAAATGTAGGTAATACTTTAATATTGTTTATATACATATGAAAAGTTTGCTATATATATATATATATATATATATATATATATATATATATATATATATATATATATATATATATATATATAATATATGACTGATTCCGCGAAACTTTTAATATTTGACTTATGAAGAAATTTTTTTTTAATAGCATCCCGTTTCTAAGTTTTTTTTACACTTTCAAATAATTTAAAAAGCAATAATTATATAGTGCCCCTCATTTTATAAAGAACGCTTTCTTCATATTAGAAATATTTAGAATTTCCAATGTTAAAATAATCATGCTATTTTTCGAAAAAAAACTTAATTTTGTTTTGTTTGGTCGTTTCTGAAGAACTATACTAAAATAGCGGCTTGTGGATAGCATTATAAATTCAAAAATATAGCAAACAAAAAAGAGCAATAGATTTTTAGAATTTCAAACTGTATTTATTGTGTGCCAGCAAAAAATTGCCAAAAATAACCCGATCGGAAATGATAACAGGGCGCCGGCTTGGCCCCAACTAGTTGCCAAGAAAGCCTAACGGGGCCCTCTCTAGGCAAACTGTAGTGAAGGATGGCGCTGTGTAACGGGGTGCTAGCGAGGCCCTCGGAAGGCAACGTCTTCTCTGCAGTAAATCTATATCTATATATAGCATAAACTATACAATGTTAAATTTTGGTTAGGAAAAAAGCAATGTATAGTTTGTGTTGACGCATGCGCATATCAACGTAAAAAGGCTGGGCCCTGCTTGCGCCCTGTGTTAACCCCGTTACAAAATCAGCGTGGGCCACGCCTGGCGGCCTATAGAGGGCCTTGTATGCCATCTTGGCTAGCCACGATATCTTTCCGATCGGGAAGAATAATTAATACGAGGGGCGCACAGAGTAATGTATTTTAAAAACTTCACTACTTTTTTTCATTAGATCGCATGCTGATGTAATAGCTCTCGTTTGATCCGTTTTAAGAAATAGAAAATATTCTGGCTTTCTTATTTTCCAAAAATCAAAACGCATTTTTTGAAACGTTGGAATGTAAAAATAAATTCATTTTTATGAAAACGTAGTTCCTATTTTTTTTAAGTTATATTCTATTTTCAAAGGTAGGCCCTTCTTGAAAAGTCTTTTTTTTTTAAAGTAATATATCAAAAAATAATAAGAAAAAGTTTTTGCGAGCCTTACTCAAAACTCCCTTTTTTAATCATGTAAAGGAAAAAGAATGGGGACCAGTTACCTCTGCAAAACTTGAAAAATGACGTATTTTTCATTTTTTCTATGCGAAAACAATTACGTTACATCAACTGAAACTATCTTAAAATACTTTTTCACATTTCTTTTATAAGAAAAAATTTTTTTTACTCATAAATTACATTAAATTCATAGCTCTTATGTACAGTACACTAAATATTAAAAGTTTCACGGAATCATTTACATATAGATATGAAAATACATTGGAATTGGGTCTTAGCAACATTTAAAAAAATAATTTTATTAAATTCATTATATAAAAAAATTTTTTTTATTTTTAAAAATAACTAATATTTGTTAATAAAATGCAATTTTAAAAATTAATGTTTCCATATGATTTGAAACGCTCCGGATTGATCCGAACTTAGCTGAAGCGCATATGACGTCACGTTTATGTAGTACGTTTAATATAGCACTCTAAATTCATACATTTTTTATAATTATAATTTTGTAATTGAAAATATGCAGACAGAAAAAACATTTAAAACATGTTTTGTACCACATTGCAAGAGGACGACTATAAAAACACCAAATAAATTTTTTTTTTTCGTGCCTCAAGATCAACATAGACGAAAATTATGGTTCAACACAGCACCTCGTTTTTACGAGGAAACATAATCTGTTTATTACTGTTGCAAAGATCATTTTAACGTAAGTCAACTATATCTAACTATTGTTTGATAATAATATTTATAAAATTTTAATTATAATTATAAATTTTAATTAAAATATCCAAATGTTTTATATCAACCTAACCTATAGATTATAATGAATAATAGTTAAAGCATAAGTAATAATAGGAAAATAAATTTAATTTTATCTTGATTAAAATTCAATATAATAAAAATTTTCAGATTAAAGAGGATATGAAAAGCTATATAATTTCCATTATGTGGAGGACCATTGAAATTAAAGCAAAATATATCACCACACACACAGAAATAACAGATAACAGCTCCGCTGCAATTGTCACATTGATGACCAATGTGAGCTGAAATTATTGAGTTTCCACATTGGTGATCGATATGTATACACCGAAATTCTGTGTTTTCGCGTCGTTTAATTATGCATGACTCATAGGAGGTTATCACATTGATGATCTGCGTGCACGCACTTTCGGTTATTGCGTAAACATGGAAAATCTGTGAGTGTCATGCTAATCAAATTCTCATGATTAATACCTACTCATGTCATTATTTAATTATTTTTTGTAATAAAGTCATCACTGATTTTTTTTTTGTAGTTAAATTAAAATCAATTATACTTAGTACTACTTATTAAATAAAAACTTGTCACTTACAGTACGCTGGTTCGATAACCAATAAATATTTTCATGTAGATAACCAATGATGAGAGAACTGTCATCACACTTCCGCGAAATTGGCTATTCAATATAACATCAATGATCTATATGAAAAACACGAATTTTCTATGTTTACGCAATGATGTAAAGTGTGCACACACAGATCATCAATGTAATAGCCTCCTGTGAGTTACGCAGGATTTCGGTGCGTACATATCGATCACCTATGTGGAAATTCAATATTTTCAGCACACATTGGTCATCGATGTGACGATTGCAGTGGAGCTGTTATCTGTCATTTCCGTACATATTTGATTGTCATCCTCATAGGCCAAATGTGAGTATTTCTAATCCTCGTCAAGCTTTTATTAAATTAAATAGAAAAAAAGAAATAAGAGATATATTAGCTCATGATAAACAACGTGATACAGAAGAAAGGTGTAAATCATCTGGTATGTATCACTGCTATGTTCTAGCAAGTATAGAGAATACTGAAACGAGTATTGCAACAGCACCTACAAAGGTCCCAAAAATAGATATTTCTTCTGCACATAGTAATTCAAAAGTTTCTATGTGCAAATCAAGTGACACGATTAAAAATATGCAGATTTCACATGTGGATAATACAGATGAAAATCTTGATGTTTCCATGTACAGTGATTCAAATAAAGATCAAAATACTCAATCAGCTGTACTTTCATTTGGTAGTCCATCTTATTGCAACATGCGAACTGTTGGTGTACAGGTAAAAGGTCAATTGTCAAAAAAACATTATCATAGCAAAGCAGTTAATTGCAAGCCAAATGTTCACAATGCTTCCTGTCAAAGTGTTTTTGAAATGAGAGATAGCTGTTGTTCTTCGATAAAAAATATTTTTAAAAAAATATTGAAAAAGACTTAATTAGTGGTTCAAAAGTACATTAAGTACTTTAGCCAACACTGCTACGGTTGCAGATGGTTTAAGTGTGCAGTCAAGTAGTAACCAAACTTTATAAAATAATACTGATGAAAAAAAATGAAAGAAAAATTTAAAGCAGACACTAAAAATTACAAATTATTTTATAAGTAATAATTCTAGATATTACTTAGGAGTTGACACAGAATGGATATGGATTATAGACTTATTAAGTCTGAAAACTGGTATCAATATTAACGACATAAAGCTAACATTGATGAAAGTTGGATTAAATGATACTTTCATACATCTAGGGAACCAATTCGCCTTATCTAAAGCTGGTAAGATTTTTAACAAGACTATACAAGTATTAGCACATATGCTGCAAACTTTAATATATACACCATATCAAGAAAGTGTTAAGAGACTACTACCAATTACATTCAGGGCTCACTTTAGTAATGTTTATGCAATTATAGATGCTTTTGAGATAGAAATCAATGAATCTTCTTTTTCAATCATTAACTTGGTCAGAGTACAAGAAATGTAACACTTTAAAGTATTTAGTTGCCAGTATACCTGATGGAATGATAATTTTCATTTCGAAAAGATACGGTGGTCGAATATCAGATGTATTACTATTTTAAGTTAGTAGAATAATGGATATTTTACCAAGAGGTTGTACTATTTTAGCTGATGGAGGATTTAAACAAATAGATAAACTTTTAAATGAAAAAGAGTGTGAATTATTAAGACCTCCAAGTGTATGTGCCTCGTCAAAACCTACTAAAGATGAAGTTCAACTGGCTAAACGTATTGCAAGCATCAGGATTCATATAGAAAGAGTCATACGTAGAATTCGTGAATATAAAATATTAGAGCCGCATGCATGTTTTGATACAACAACTGTTCACAACATAGATTCAGCAGCAATAATTTCTGCAGCATTAATCAATTTACAGAAACCTATAATTGAAACATGAAATTAATTTTGTATTTATGTTATCATACTCTTAATATGTGTAGGTATGCAAATAAAAAAATTCATTTAGAAATTTTGATTTATTTTTCAATTTTCCTAAATACTAATCAAATAATTTTTTTACAATGCCATCATATACAAAGAATATTAAATAAATATAATAGTCAATTTATATCTAAAATAGTACAGAACATTATTATTTACTTGGAGGTTTTTATATTGTAAATGTAATATTTGTCTTGTCGGAGAAGGTAAGGTTAGAGAAAACTACATTATTTTAATATTTTTTCATTTTTTTAAAATAAAAATACTGAATACTTCTATAAATGGTATTTTAGGATTGCTATAATATTCTATAATCTTGTATATACTTATAAAAATATTTAAATATAAAAAAAATGTAGTGTACTCTAACCTTACCTTTTGCGATGAGTCATATATTACATTTAAAGTAAAAGCTATATAAAAACAAATCATTCATCCAAACTTCGTTAGGAGGTAAATAATATCATAAGAATTGGGATAATATTATTTCTCCAGAATTTTACTGCTCTCTTTATGATATCATAAAGATATAAATTTTTCATCATAATCTAAAATAACATAAGTCACTTTTTTATTTTCTTCAAATTGTGGATCTGCAACACAAAAAATACCTTTTTTCTTCTTAACAGCCAACATATGTAACATCATCTGTGCTTGAAACTTTTGAGTTATTTTACCTTTATTAATATACTGTTCTATATTTTTAATTGTAGAAGGACATTTGACTTACATCGTAAAACAATCGCTGATTCCATCTGGAGATGCTTCTAACATTGGAAATGATGGTATGATCAATAAACTACTTTTGTTGATTTTGATGTTAAGAGCAGGCCGGATTCGCTGTCCTTGTCTAATTGAGATTTTTGTTATTTACTCAAGTATTAATCGGTGTATCTGCAAATTGAAGGTTAAGCGCAATAGATATTATTATTGCAAATAATTATGCACAAGAAGAAAAAATCTATCGCTTTGTTTTTGAGAAAAGTAAGTAACGCGAAAATATTATAAACATAAACTTTTACTTTGGCGTTACTTACTTTTCTCAAAAACAAAGTAGTAGATTTTTTTTCTTGTGCATAGATGTTCATAATAATATCTATTGCGCTTAAGAGCAGGTCGTATATCTCTGTCCTTTTCTAATCAAAGAATTAATTTTTTTGTAAAAACTAATAATTGTAGCAAAAAATAAGGAGAAAGCCCCATCTCGTATAATAAAAAGCAAGATTTTCTTTGATGAGGAAAAATTATTTTTATCGATTCGTTTTGAAGAAAACCTTGAAAAACTTAAAAAATAGAGGTAAGGGTAGACAATTCAGTTTTTCAAGGTTTTCTTAAAAACAAAGCGATAAAAATAATTTTTCCTCATAAAAGAAAATCTTGCTTTTTATTATACGAGATGGGGCTTTCTTCTTATTTTTTGCTACAATTATTAATTTTTGTGAAAAAATCAATTCTTTGATTAGAAAAGGACAGATATACTCGACCTCCTCTTAACCTTTAATTTGAAGATACACTGATTAATACTTGAGTAAATAACAAACAACTCAATTGTTACTCGGTCGGTATCAGGTTCTACTCCAGCCTAGTCTTAAAATTTTTTTCTACTTCTGCTATAATTTTTTCTTCAAGTAATGTTCCTCGAGCCATGCTTAAAGTGTCAAATTTTTTAGATGCTCCTATAATTTGGTTGGTTAAACTTCCATTTGGCGTTTGACACTGAGCAGCTTCATATATTTTAGATGCAGTTATTCTGCCATATCTAAGCTCGTACCAAAGCAAACTATTACTTTGTTTTCTTGTTTCAAATTCAACTTTTTCACATAATTCTACAGTTGTGTTAGTTTTAGCATAATTTATAAATTCTTCAACATTAAACTGTTTTTCTTTAACAAATGTATACAACAGTTGATGCATGGAAAGCGTCCTGACTTGACTTTCAGACAATTCAAAGTAATACCTCGTTAACTGACTATCTAATTCTTTTTCTTTTGCTTTATTGATCAAGCATTGTAAAAAATCAGAATTATCTGGTAAATCTTTTTGATTAAAATAATTTTTCATATGTGTAATTTCTCTTGCTGTCACATATTTGATTGATGTACCAATACTTGACAGTTTTGATTTTTTCCAGTAACACTCAGTTTCTGTTGGTGAAGGAGACTCTGTGCGTCGATGTACTCACATTAAAAAGGCGTGCTTACATCCTCCTATTTGAGTTGAAGTTATAATTAATAATTAGTAATACAATATAATGTAGAATTAAATTAATAATCATTTAAAGAAATCCTCAAAAGCTTATTCTCCCTCAATAAAAAAAATAATTTATTAATCTAATCAGAGACAGTTATTCTAAAATTTCAGTTACCTACTGCAGCAGCACAATCATTACATTGCAATTCTATAAGTCGTTCTTCTTTTTCATTAATTGTTAAAGTTACAGAATAGTCTTTTTGACGAACTCGATGTTCGGGACATATCTGTGCTTTAACAACACAAATCAAACGAATTAGTTGTAAACAAACATAACCTACTGCGGAATCTCCATACAATTCTCTTGAAGAACTGTAATAAAATATAAACATTCAGAATAATTATAAAAATTTTTGGAACATATAACGACATTTTATAGTTTACTATAATATAAATTATTATTTGAATTAAAGTATACATAACTTACACTAATTGGGACATTTAGTTGCATTAAATCTATCATCTTTCGATATATATTCAAAAACCATGAATGGATCAACTTTTGGTAAATTTGTTGAATCACCTTAAATAAATCCTGCTTCTAAAGCACGCGGCATATTTATTTTTTTTTTTAAATAATAAAAAAGACTCCAATTCTTCATGTACATTTAATGCTCACAACAAACTGACTACATAAACGTGACGTCATAACCGCCATAGCCAATGAAAATCGTTTTGATACCACATGATAAAATTCAAAATATTTAATATTTGTTTTTGTTATTAAACTTTTCATTGTAAATAAAATTAAAATTTTTTTCTCTAATATACTTTTTTTATGTATATTTTTATATACGCAGCAAAAATTTAATCTTTTTTATTTACGCTAATACCCAATTTGGTGACTCCTTCCGAAGTTTGGGTAACAGAACTACTGATTTTTAGAACATGTTCCCTATTTAAAAGTACGCTTCTATAAGTATCTACCTTCTTTGTTATTACTCTCACCATATTTATTTTCAATTTTATAAAATATTCAATTTTTTGAATTATAAAATTCATTCTCTCTTTGTTTCTTAAACTTTCTTCAATTTTCTCTAAGTTAACCAATTTATCTTTTACTAGGTTATTAATTTAATCAACCTTCTATTTCTTGAATGATAGGATTCATTATCTCTTTATTTCTTAGACTCATTTCAATCTTATTCAATTCAGCGAATTCATCTTTCATTTTCTTGGTTTTCATTTTTTCATTTATTAAATTCCATTTTTGATTCTCCTTAATTTAATTCTTTTGATTCTAAGCATGTATTGTATTGCTTGACTAATCAGTATTAAGAAGGGTCCGAACTATCTGTCTTTGTCTAATAGCGTTTTTCATCATTTATGTAAACACTATCCGGTATAACAAGAAAAAAATAGCAGCCCTCGCTAGATATTAGTATAATAAGTAAATTTTGTAATAACAATCAAATTTTTTCACTGCGTAGTTTTTGAATAATTAGAGACCTACCAAAAAAAGATAGGTTATATTCTAGATTGCTAGTAGGTCTCTAATTAGTCAAAAACTATGCGGTAAAAAATTTGGTTGTTATTACAAAATTTACTTATTATACTAATATCTAGCGGGGGCTGCTATTTTTTTCTTGTTATACCGGATAGTGTTTACATAAATGATGAAAAACGCTATTGGACAAAGACAGATAGTTCGGCCCCTTCTTAACCATATCTTTATGATATATTTGCTGTATTTCAGAAAGTTCCTTTACTGCATTATTAACTCCGATGATTTCTCCTGCATGTTTCTTTTCAATTATTTTTAATAGATTAATGAATTTTTTTATTTTTTCGCGTCTTTCTTGTCTGTTTTAAGCCATCTCATTCATATTCAGTGTTTTACTAAAACTGCTCTTGGTTATGGTGAAGACGCCGTTTAACTTAGTTATAGTTATCACTAGTTTACTTATCTTCTCTTAATTTTTAATTTCGTCAGTACTGTAAATTTAGATTTATTTTGAAATTATTACTATGAAAGGATTTGCATCCATCATTAAATTCGGAATTCAATAGATAATCATGATAAACAGTGAATTTTTGTTCACTTAAAATTCGAGGTAATTTTACCTGAGTTGATATTTTCAAGTGCAGACTTTGGTTCCTCTAGTAATCTGTCCTTTACTCTCTTATCATTAGATATTCTTCAGTGTTATCTATTTCTTATTCGCCCCTGTTGTCTAATTTCCAATCGCATTTCTCATTATTTGATTTCAATAATTTTAATACTCTCATCGTCATCGTCGTCATCATGATCTTTTCTTCTTCTGTATCTTGGTTTTGCCTCTTCCTTCTGTGCTTTCTTCTCATCGGAGGGGAATAGTATAAGAGATTTTGGTGTAATTTTTGGCATTAGGAGCAGGTCGAGTATATCTGTCCTTTTCTAATCAAAGAATTGATTTTTTTACGAAAACTAATAACTTTAGCAAAAAATAAAAAGAAAGCTGTATCTCGTAACAAAAAATACAAAATTTTCTTTGATAAGAAAGAATAAATTTTATTTCTTCGTTTTCAAGAAAACCTTGGAAAACTTAAAACATAGAGGTTTGGGTAAACAATTTGTTTTTTTAAGGTTTTCTTGAAAACGAAGCTATGAACTTCATTTTTTCTTATCAGAGCAGATTTTTTATTTTTTGTTATGAGATGCTTTTTCTTCATTTCTTTCTATAGTTATTAGTTTTTGCAAAAAATTAATTCTTTGATTAGAAAAGGACGGAGAAACGTGATCTCCTCTTAATTCGTGAATAAACAGCTGAGATTCTTTCTCTTTTTATCAGAATAACAAGGTTTTACACACGCGCACACTGTCGGGCTTAGCATTTATTTTCCTATTGAAAATAAATGTGCTTACCTACTGCTCTCTAGTTATTTAACAAATAGAAAACAACGAGTTAAGGTTAATGGTGCAGTGGGGGAGTTTTGTGGGATAAAAACGGGAGTTCCACAGGGTACAGTGCTTGGTCCTTTGCTTTTTGTTCTATACATTAACGATCTGCTAATTAACATGCCGGATGATGTAGTTTTATCTTTTGCTGATGATACTGCAGTCATAAGCACTGATAGCGACTGGAAAATTGTAGAAGGTAAAATGAATAATTATCTAAAGCTTATCTCTGATTGAATGGCTTTAAATGAGTTATCCTTGAATACAGATAAAATCGTTTTCATTACTTTTGGGAATTATATTGACAGCGTGCCTTCTGATTTTAACTTAGAAATAAATGGAGTTAGTCTTAAAAGAGTTGAAGTATGTAAATATCTTGGAGTTGTATTTGATTATAGACTGAAATGGGCAAATCATATACAATACATTGTTAATAAGACTAAGCATTTGACTTTTCTTTTTTGTGAATTCTCTAAGTTTATGCTTACTGAAACAATGTTACTTATTTATTATGCTTTTTTTCATAGCTTAATTAACTATGGAATTATTGCTTGGGGTGGATGCTTGGCGTCACATAAAATATTATTACAAAAATTACAAACAAAACTGTTGAGAATTGTATTTGGGGATTGTTTTGTTGCTAATGAGAGACCATTGAGCATTGATCAGCTCTTTGCCATTGAATCTTTTATGTTTCACTATAAAGAATTAACTTTTAATTACAAAAACTCCAATAGTATTACTAAGAATAAGAGCATTTTGCTGCCACAAATTTGTAAAACAGTGGGTAGTAATCGAAGCTATATAAAGGCCATTTATCTGTTTAATAATCTCCCTAAAGATCTAAGAGAGCTTCATTGTAATGAGTATTGTAAAAAAAAGATTAAGAAATGGATCACAACTGAAAATATCTCATAGAAAAAATAAAAAATAGAGTTCTTTGAATTTTATATTATATGTTGTCTGGGTCACTTATCTAATGATAAATTCTATTATTGTTAAACTTCAACAGCTGTGATGAAGGATGTTTGTTTTATTATAATTTTTTATTAGATTGTAAGTCTTAGGTTAAGTTTTTTTTTGTCCAATCCTGTGAACAGATATTTTTATATCTTTGCAGGGTTTGCGAGTGTGATATGTAAATATTATACTTGTAATCTTAATTGGAAATAAATAAATAAATAAATAAATAAAATAAAATACACAAATGGAATTGATTGATATTCAAAAGAATAATTTGTATGCCAAAAATTTATGTCTCGAGATCAGTTGATCGAACAGAGGTATGGCTTATCTCTAGATGAACAAACAAATAAGGATCTGAACGCAAGAACTCTTCCGTGTCTACCCTAGTTGAGCCAGCAATCTGATACCGAATACAAATGTTCACTTCTAGCTAAACCTATAAAAACTCCCATTTTGGATATATTTTAATAAAAATCTCAACTATTAAGTCTGAAAATAAATATCTTCAAATTTTAAAACAATCGCTAAAAATAAATTTATTTGAACACTTTAAATAATATTTTTTAATATCAGTACGTAATTGTAATTTACAAAAAAGATTTCAATTTTTCTTTTTTTGTAAGTCATAGAGTGTACATAAATATCACAGAGTTTACTTATTAAGTATAATAAATCTGTGATTTATAAAGTTAACATTTTTTCAATATGTTTATACAATAATTAACGATTTTTATTAGAGCGTATAATATTCTATGAAATATTGTTGTGACTCACAATAAACTAAAGCTACAGAAAAAAATGTAATAATCTCATTTTTTATTTTTCTTTACTCTTCTGTTCATGGCTTTCTACTCTATTACTGAATCTTACTTGATTTTAAAAGTATACATATATATTATCAATTGCTTACCAAAGCTAGATTGATGTCAAACAAACTTGACCACTTGCGCCCAATTGTTCATAATCTTACTATTTGCATACGGCCAGCTAAGAATGCGAATCTAATTTCTGTCCATTGTGAAGCTGATCAGAATAAATGAGGACTTTTTGGCTTCCTCGAAACGAGTTCTTGCTCATTTCGAAGAAGATTTATCTCATGATTCTCATCCTTTTAATTCTAATTTTAATTTCAATTCTTTTCTCAATTATAATAATCATAATAAATTAGCTTCTAATTTTTTAAAAAATCTTATTGTGTCGCATGCTAATGTTAATCGCATTAAAACACATTTTTCGACGGTTGAAAATCATTGTACCTTAAATAGTATGGATATTTTTGCAGTCACAGAGATATTTTAAACTGAACTTGATGATAGCGCAGTTATTTCCATTGAGCATTATAACTTCTACGGACTTGATAGGGTAGGTAAAATTGAAGATGGAGTCGCCTTTTATGCACGTGATTATTACAAAGTAAAGATTTTGTCTCAATCTAATCATGTTAATGATAATACCGCTGAATATATTATTGCCGGAATTTATTGTGATTCTGAAAAGCTCATTTTTGCTGTTGTTTATGTACGTCTTAAGAGCATGACGAAACTGTCCGCCTTCTAATAATATTTCCAATCCTAACTTATGAATAAACGATGTGTTTAATCGAGTTTTTTTGCAACAAAGAAAAAATTTGTAAGATTAAACTCTAGTGCGGACAACTTAAGAAATCCACCAAATCCATCAAAATATTATACATGCAAAGTTATAATAAAAACTTTCAATGTATCGTATTTTAAGGTTAGGTTTGTAATTGATTAATATTAATTAATTATTATTTAATTTAAAAAATTAAATTAATTATTTAATTTTTTGTTATTGGAGCTGAAAGACTGTCTTTAATTAACAATTTATAGTCAAGTATAACATTTTTATAATAATAATTTCGCGAGATATTTGCATTCAATTAATATAATTTTATTATTTGCCCTAAAGGGTTGTCTATATTTATAATTAAGTTAGTGTACTTTTAATGTAATTTTAATTAATTATTTTTTTTTTTTAGTTATGATTCATTTAATCTTTTGGCTCATAGTTATATACATTTAATATTCTTGGTTGAGTTGTTCATCCATATCTATTTCTTTATGTTAAGAGCAGGTCGTAGATCTCTGTCCTTTTCTAATCAAAGAATTTATTTTTTCTCAAAAACTAATAACTGTAGCAAAAAATAAAGAGATAGCCCTATTTTGTATCATAAAAAGCAATATTTTCTTCGATGAGGAAAAATTATTTTTATTGGTTCGTTTTGAAAAAACCTTGAAAAACTTAAAAAATATAGGTTAGGATAGACAATTCAGTTTTTCAAGGTTTTCTTAAAAACGAAGCGATAAAAATAATTTTTCCTTATAAAAGAAAATCTAGCTTATTATTATACGAGATAGGGCTTTCTTCTTATTTTTTCCTACAATTATTAATTTTTGTAAAAAAATCAATTCTTCGATTAAAAAAGGACTGATATACTCGACCTCCTCTTAATGTTTATGACTCTTTACGTATTCTTCTATTCCTCTTTGTGCAATGATTCGTTGCTTGCGCGCACTGCTATGTATAAATCTTAATGTTCGTGTGTTTGGACGGAATGGTGGTTTATACGTGTGCTTATACGTGTGTTTTCGACAACAAAGTGGTTGTATTCTTTTCAATGTAGATTATATATGACGATATAGGTGTGATTTCGACAACAAAGTGTTGGTGCTATAGAAGCGTGGCGCGCGTATTAGTGTGTGCATGAGTATCGTGGCACATATATTAGTGTACATGTGAGCCATCTAATAGCTTGACACTTATTTTCGTTTCTATATATTTTTTCTCTTTACATATTTTTTATTTTATGAGTTTAAACATTTCTATTTTGTTGTCGTTGTTATTAGTTATTTGTTTGATTTACTACTGAATATTTTTATTAAGCTTCGGATATAATTCTTTTGTTGACTCTAAATAATTTATTTAAATTATTATCGTTAAATGTTAGTATAATGTGTAGATATATCTTTGATAATTTCGTACATATCTATATTTATATGCGTTTAATCAGCATTTCTAGATAATTTGGTGTTTTAATAGTATATTATTGACCAAGGATGCATATTGATCATTCTCGACAAAAATATACTATTTTTTTTTGTCCCGAGGCCGAGACATTTAAAGTTTTTCCGTAGGACGCAAAATGGTCATTTCGAAGACCATTTTGCGTCTGGAATTGAGTTTTCTGCTTAACTATATGTGTGCGCTCTTTATTCCTTTTCTCTTTTATTCTTTATTCTTCTCTTCTATTATCTCTTGATGATTTTATTATTTTTCTTATTTTCTTCTGCTATTGTTTTCTGTAAGTTGATCAGGAATATTTCTGCTTCCCTGATGTATGGCTTATCTTATACTATTCCGTGTATTACTTTTCCTTTTTTTTTATTAATAAAGCGAGGAGAAGGATATTCAATAATTAAGTATAGCCATATTAGGCCAGTCAAAATAGAGTATTGTTCTGCCAAAATTAGTGACCAGCAACGACCTATGCGATCATTTGAAAGATAGTCTGTAGATGTTTACTTATATGTTTTGGACTAGCAACTATGATTTATTAATTGGTTATTGACAAATTAGTGCAAAACAACGCGTTTTTTTTGGTTTTTTGTTAATAAAACGAAAACTATTTGACAAATCATTATGGTGTCAAAAGGAAAGTTGTAGAAAATTAAATTATCAACAAAACAAGAGGTCAAACGACCCGATCGGTTTATTAGAACCGAAGAAAATTAGGAAAAACCGGAAAAATTTTCTATTTTTTTTTAAATTCATAACTCTTTTGTTTATGAATATTAAGAGGAGGTCGAGTATATCTGTCCTTTTCTAATCAAAGAATTGATTTTTTCACAAAAATTAATAATTGTAGCAAAAAATAAGAAGAAAGCCCCATCTCGTATAATAAAAAGCAAGATTCTCTTTTATGAGGAAAAATTATTTTTATCGCTTCGTTTTTAAGAAAACCTTGAAAAACTGAATTGTCCATCCTAACCTCTATTTTTTGAGTTTTTCAAGGTTTTCTTCAAAATAAATCGATAAAAATAATTTTTCCTCATCAAAGAAAATCTTGCTTTTTATTATGCGAGATGGGGCTATCTCCTTATTTTTTGCTACAATAATTAGTTTTTGCAAAAAAATTAATTCTTTAATTAGAAAAGGACAGAGATATACGACCTGCTCTTAAGAGCTGAAATTTGGCACAGAAGTAGATAATTATATCTACTTTTAACATGCCAAAGGCAGATACTATCGGATAATTAGTTTCTGCGCAATTGCCATTTTTTTTCGGTACTCTTCCCTTCTTTATATTACCGATTAAGAACGTCGTACATACATGTTTAAAACGGTTTTGAAAACTAGAAACAATATACTTTTAAACGTATATTCTAAGTTTTCAATAAAATCGTGTAAAAAGGGTGAAATATGCACTCGACATTGACGTAAACGGTCGAGCGCACGGTACACAGCAAAAAGTGAGGATGGAGGAGAAACGATATATATATAGATATACCGGCGCGCGGCGTCAAACGTTCAATTTTTCAGTTGGCTTGTTTTTGGCGATTAATGCACATATATTAAAGTGCTTTTTTTTAATTAGGGTATTTTTTACCGAGGAATCTGATTTCCTATTCAGATGTCACGAATAATGAAATCTAAAGGTATTTTCAGATTTTGGAGTTTTTTGAAACTCACAACAAACGAAGCATATACATGTAACTACAGCAAGTATAAATTTTGAACAGCTGTATAACCGTCTTTTGTAGCGTCTCTCTTAAAAAAAAACATTTTAATATAAGTGCATTAATCGCCAAAAACAAGCCAGTTAAAAAATTGAACGTTTGACGCCGCGCGCCAGTATATCTATATATATCGTTTCTCCCCCATCCCCACTTTTTGCTGTGTACCGTGCGCTCGACCGTTTACGTCGATGTTCGAGTGCATACTTCACCCTTTTTACACAATTTAATTGAAAACTTAGAATATACGTTTAATAGTATATTGTTTCTAGTTTTCAAAAACGTTTTAAAAATGTATGTACGACGTTCTCAATCGGTAATATAAAGAAGGGAAGAATACCGAAAAAAAAATGGCAATTGCGCAGAAACTAATTATCCGATAGTATCTGCCTTTGGCATGTTAAAAGTAGATATAATTATCTACTTCTGTGCCAAATTTCAGCTCTTAATATTCATAAACAACAGAATTATGAATTTAAAAACAAATGAAAAATTTTCCGGTTTTTCCTAATTTTCTTTGGTTCTAATAAACCGATCGGGTCGTTTGACCTCTCGTTTTGTTGATAATTTAATTTTCTAGAACTTCCCTATTGATACCATAATGATTTGTCAAATAGTTTTCGTTTTATCAACAAAAAACAAAAAAAAACGCGTTTTTTTGCACTAATTTGTTAATAACTAATTAATAAATCATAGTTGCTAGTCCAAAACAAATAAGTAAACATCTATGGACTGTCTTTTAAATGATCGCATAGGTCGTTGCTAGTTACTAATTTTGGCAGAATAAGACTTTTTTGGTAGATTGACTGGCCTATATTAGATATCTTTATATAATCATAATTTGTATGTTATATTTACTTGAATATAAGTGAATTCTTGAATAAACGAAATAATTTTATATCTCATTTCTTTTATTCTCTTTATTTATTCTAGAATTGCTGATTGTAATAATATCTTTTATCTTATTATTTATTTAATTAAATTCTCTTATAATATATTTTAAGGTTTTTTTTATATCAAAGTAACTTGTCTATTAATTTATTTGTATTTTATTATTATAAGTATGTTTGTTGTTCCATTTAATATTTTTTGCTTACTAAATTTTTGATATATATGATTATATTAATAATTAAATCTATAGTTACTTTGTAGTTACTAATTTATATTTGAGACTATCGTCGGCGTCTGAGGACCGTGGAAAAATTTTATTTTACTGTTTCTTTGATTATTATTATATTCAATTGATATTTTACGATCGTCGGCGTCTGAGGGCCGCGGAAAAATTTTATTTTACTAAATTAATTGATTATTTATAGAATTTTATACTTATTATCCATATTCTTTATTCATTTTCTGATGTTTTGGTTTTTTTATTAAGTAAACCATTTCTCCTTTTCTGAGATGTTTAATATTTTGCTTTTGATCATAATAACATTTTGATTTATAATTGGATGGTGTAAGATTAACTTTTGGTGGTTTTGGGCACTATCCACATAAATGAGGAATACGGGTTCTCCGATGACTTAGTACCTCCCGATTCCAAATGTTCTTTTATACTTTGGTGTCTAAATCTTGTGGTTTTTACTGGTACTTCTGTAATTAACTCATTTTTATGCTTTACTAAATGTGTTTCTCTTAGTTTTTCTCCAAATGACTCAATTATAAATGATTTTTCTTTTATCAGTTCGTTAATATTTTCTATTTCTTCTATATTTAAATGCCTTGATATTTTAGATTTAGTTTGGTTAAATATCTTTGCTGCTTTATTCTCTTTTTCCTCGCTTGATATGTTTAATTTTTGAGCACGTAACATCCTCTTATTTGCTTCATTATTATTTATTCTCTTATTATTATTTATTTCCATCATTTTTTCTTCTTTATTTATGATATTCATGACCTTGCATACATCTGACTTAACTTCTGGCGGTTTCACTTCTACCGATCTGTCATTAGTATTAATAAACATGGCATATGTTTTGCCTTCATTATATTTGGCTACGAAATCGCCAACTAAGGTGCTCGATCCTATATCTTAGAGCGGTGCGAATTCTATATCTTCACTGATATCTTTGACACGTGCATAATTAATTTGTTTTGTGCAAGGAGTGATAACAAAGCATTCTTCTTCAATAAATGGTAATATATTGTTATTTAATTCTATGCATTTACGAGCGGCATTAACTTGTCTTTGATATTTATTAATCATGTCCCAACCTATTAATCCGTCTGTATCTATTGGGAAATCATCTGAGACTACTTGTACTTCAAATAATGTTTTATTCAGAAATAGATATATCTGTCCTAATGACATGCATTCACCTGAAATAATACCGTTAATTAAAACAATCTTATGTGAATTTATATACATATTATTTGATATTGCGCTTTCCTTTATAATAGTTACATTAGCACCTGTATCAACGTAAAAACGACCTTTTCTGGATTTTAAAAATGGCCCACTTAATTCAACTATTGGAAGCTTTCTTCCAGCTTGTATAAATTCTATAGTACATTTCCGTGAGCTGGACCGTTCGTATTTCTTGGCCTGGTTGCTTAGCTGCTCGACTCCACAGGACCCTGGCGTCGAGCATCCTGGGAGTTTAAAGGTTCTATGTTGCTTTGACTATCGCGTAGTTGATTTTGGTTAGAATCATTGTCTAGTCCATTACTATTATTTTCACACTCGTTATCTTTATAATTATTATTTCTATCGTTATTATACTGAGGGTATGTATTGCCTTGATTACGGCCTTGATTTCTGTTAATATTATAATTATTACGGTTATTATTATAATCACTTCTGGAGTTACCATTATACCGTGAGATATTACTATTATTTGCGGTTTCGTAATTGTTACTATAATATTCTCTGTTATCTTGATAATAAATATTTCCCGATTTTAATGCGTTTTCTAGCGCATAGCATTGTGCGTGGATGTGCCTTCTTTCTTTACAATAATCACAAAAGTTTCTGTCATATTCTTTCTTTTTACATTGTGCTTCTAAGTGACCTGTTTTTCGACAGTATGAGCATATTTCTACAGCTGGTGCTAGTCTAATGTTTGCATTATTTTGCTGTGTTAGATTTATTGCAGATAATTGGTCAGCAATTTTTTGTAATATATCAGTTGGCCTGAGTTTTCTGCTGAGTTAGTTGAAAGTTGCATTAGTCGCCTCGAAGGTAGGGACGGTATTCAATGCTTGATATAATGAGAGGCTATTAGGTATCTCTTTTGGTCTTCCTGTGGCCATTTACTGTGGTGTAGAGTTAGCGAAGTATATATTCACTGGAGGTTCATACATGTTGAGTTCTGCAAGAGGATCATCGTCTTCGAAATTATTAGCTAAGGCTTTTATATTTCTTGTACCTATGGCCTGATTTTCCCTGCGATTGTAATAGTTTCCATAATTGGTCCGTTCTTGTATCATGTTAATTGCATCCATGGTCGGCGTAGCTCTTTGGTCCTTTGGAGGCAAGTTTATTAACACTCTGTGGGCTAGTCCGTGTTTTCTTTCAAATTCGTATAATTGTTGTGCCATTTTTACTGCTGCAATTTGGGGATCTACTTCTATGCTTGGTTTATATGTGTTAGAAATGTTTATTAGTTGATCTGCCGCGTTTTTGGTTGTTGCGGGTGTCTTAGATATGGCTCCATGGACTATTTCTTTGTTTAATTTTTTTCAGCCTTGTTTATTTCATTTACCGTGCGAGTTCTGTATATTCGGACCTATTTTATAAAGTATTCCTCTGTTTCGTTCATTTTACATTTTTCATTGACCACTATGTCGTTTAATCTTTTTAGTGCAGATTTCATTAATCCCTTATTGTCACATTCTTGGAGTGCACAGTCTGCTAATGATAATGCGTTGCGGAGTTCTATAAGTGCTTCTTCTTTCGGGGTTTGAGGATACGCGATAGGTACTGGTTTTGTTTTTGAGAAGAGTTATGTGTGTCGTTGTCTTGTGTCATTTTGTTATATGTATATTTTATATTGATAGACTCTGGTAATTATGTTTATAATTTATAAAACTTGCTTTTACTTCAATTATGTATAATTTTCACTAAATAATTTAATTTTAGTTTTATAAAAATTATAATTTATTAAATTATAACTGTTGGAAGGCTCACAGCGGGCGCGTATTCCCCTCGAAGGACGTATAATATGGTAATAAAAGTTTTACTTACTCAATAATGGTGATCAAGGCGATGTACGCGTAGAACATCCTCTCGATTTATTCTAATGTAGATAAAATAGTTTCTTCACAAGTAATTTCCCACACCTAACACCAGTTTATGTTACGTTTTTGACGTATTGATATGTATATTTATATTTAATTATAAGGTAGTGGGTATCTTTTGCATCACGACTAATCTTGGTAAATCCAAGCAGTCAGTTTGCATGATATGAACATAAGTTTATTAATACTTTTGTCGAGAGAGATATGACCTATTATTATTTCATCGCCTAATACGTTCCTTACTGCTTGCTTCAATCGGGCGTACTCCCGTCGTTCGTGGCTAAAGGTTGGTTTCTTACTCTCTCATCTCTCTGTCGATTGGTCTACTGACTGAACTCTCGTAGTGCATTTGGCTGTATTTACACTCGCCAAATTCGTTGTTTCCACGTGCCTATCCTTCTGGAATATTCGTTATTAATTGGAATTTGCTGATCAGTCCGTCAGCGATTTTTTGTTCACGTCTTAACCTGTCGTTGGGTGGTCAGCTCTTTTTCTATGGTGCTCGACGTTTTTCGTCGTTTCCAGGCAGGTTATAACTTGATAGTATGACGGTCAGCGTTTTCTGTCTTTACTTGTTGGAACGTGTATTCGTCGCATTCTTTGTATATTGCTGATATTAATCCTTATTTATTTTATAGGATATAGAATCCGTAACGTAAATTATCAATCATCACGCAATAGATATCGACAATTCATGATAAAAATAAGAAAAAAGTATCAGGCTATTATAAAAAAGAAAGAAGTATACCATCCGTTATTTTGATAGTAGATATAAATGTAATAAAATAATGCTCAATTTATATATTACAGATGTTACCTAATATTGATATTTATTAATCGTTCAAATACGTATGCAAATTAGGTGCATATGCAAATTAAGTGTATGTATAAAGTACGTAATGTACAAAGATTTAAGAAGTATAATAGCCAATACTACGACAAGGTGGAATGGGTGTTCTTATGAGATGCACTCAAATCATTTGTTGTAATAAGATCACCCCAAGTTTGATAGCGCGACACGTTTGACGAATGAGATTGTATAACACACGCCTTAAAGAAAAAAGTCCCACCTTCTCATAAGCGAAATAATGGCAACCTGAGTTTTAATTATGTAGATGCTAACTTAATATTTTATATAAAATTTTTAATAAATTGTTTATAACTATTAAAAGATTATTATTCAGAATATTGAATTACGTACTCACGTACATACTGCTCGGCGGTTCTCATAAAACTAAAATAGTTCTTGCTACGTTAGAAGTTTAAATATCAAATTATTTTTACAGGTTTCGACAAGTTAAACATTATTACGTGCATGCTCACCCTTAAATTTATGATTTAATTTCGGTATAAATAGACAACGATTTACGGTTCTGATATCATTCAGAGTTTAAACATTGAAACAAGAATGACAAAAAAGAGAATAAATAAAAAAGACTTATATGATATCTTAATAGCTATTTTAAATGTGGCTCTCCCCCGTGAATCCCAAATAAAACTATTTTGTAACTACGCATGGCGCAAAAATTTGAAAACTTGCTCTATAAATAAGCTGTTAAAAAAGATTAAATTCATTATAGGACTTCGCGGGCTACGTACTTTAGCCTATATGTTTGAGCGAAATATTTTTACCGATAATCAGATACTTGATATAGTTGGTTGTTGTATTAAGAGCAAAGAAATGCAAGATGCACCTCAAGTCAGACATTTCATGTTACATCATCGTGTCACTACAGGTAAGTTATGCATATTTTCTATCATGAATCCAATAACAAATCTAGAAATGTATTTTAAAATCACGAAATCGTAGCCAATAATCGTTCAATAATCTATATCTTTTTTATTTACCAGCGGAGAATTTCGTGGGATAAGACTTTTATGTTGTAAATAAAATAAGAAATCCAAAAATAAGTTTTACAAGAAATATTGATTTACAATATCAAACCAATACTCAATAATTTATTTATTTACGGTCAAAAAATTTTGCATGATTATACTTTTATGTTGTAAATACGATAATAAATACAAAAATATATTCCACAAAAAATATCGATTTCCAATAGCGGATCAATAATCTATAGATTTTTTATTTGTGGTCGGAAAATTTCACGGGATAAGACTTTTTTGTTGTAAATAAAATAATAAATCCAAAAGTACGTTTTGCAAAAAATATTGATTTTAAATATCGGACCAATATTCGATAATTTACTAATTTACGGTCAAAAAATTTTGCAAGCTAATACATTTATGTTGGAAATACAATGATAAATTCAAAAATATGTTTTACAAAAAAATATCGATTTCCAATATCGGATCAATAATCTATAGATTTTTATTAATGGTCGAAGAATTTCGCGGGATAAGACTTTTTTGTTTAAAATAGTGTAACCTTAATAGATATGATATTAAAAAATTTTCAGACCTTGAAAACATGATGGAGGACAGTGGTGGGGATGAATTACTGATGAATTTTCTGTCAGCAAAAGAACAGTTGCTTAGTTCGAGAGATCCTGCATTACTGCCGCCCACCGAAAAAGTACGAGAAGTTATAAATTCCTTAGATGATTACGTGACTTATGATCATAGTACTTCAAACACGATGTTAAAAAGGGTAATTGCTAATACTACAACGCCACCACTACCTAATGAACCGTTGCCCGGCTGCTCTTACTGGAATGACCAGGATATACAAATGACCAATAAAATAGTTTCACCTAAAACTACATCATCTGCAATATCGACACGAGGTACAGAAGATCTCGACTATTGAGATGTATGTAATTTTATAATTAAATTAATTCTTAAATATTATTGCACGGTATTGTAGACGAATGTCTTCAACAGGGAGATGGTACTTCTGCTCAGGAACACATTACCATTCATGAAGAAACTCCAAGATATTACAAACAGTTTAAGCTCCAAGGTCGACAATTAGGATTGTCAATATTACCTCCACCAGCTAATGCAAATGTATATGGCTGGTTAAAAGCCGCTATAAACGATTTACATCGGCATGTGTGTGAATATGCACAACCATCAGATTATATCAGCATGACTATAAACTCTGAACGTTTCGTGCACGGACCTTTATGGATTTCTTTTAAACTGCTTCGTGATTTTTCACTGGTAGATTTACTCGAACTGATAGCTAGTATAGCGCAGAGTAATGATGCTTTCGTAATTGACGATGTTTTGAATGTTAAAGTCAGTACTGTGACTAAACCAGAGGGCCGGGATCGTGTGTCTCTGACTAGCGAATCAGTTTTTAAGAAATCTACTCTAAATATTAAAAATAGCGACAGTCTTTGTCTTCCACGCTCGCTAGTCGCTGCTCACGTACACGCAATACGTGGTCTAACGCGTAGTAGAATTTTCCATGACAGGTGGAATAAAATAAGACATCATACAGCACGATATCAGAAAGTGCAAACATTGAAACTTGTCAGAGCTGCGAGAGTTACGATACCCGAGACGGGCTGTGGTATAGAGGAGATTAAATTATTTCAAAAATATTATGCACTCTTCGGAGTCGCAATCGTCGTTTATTCATTTCAAAATTTTGCTCGTAGATATAGGCCGCTTTACGATGATACACGTGTCGTACACGACGTTGGTAATGTTGTTAGATATACTCTAAATATCATGTATTATGAAAATTCCAGACATAACTAACCAATTTTTAATTTACTCGCAGCGGCTGGGAGTCGAGGCTACTGTATACCTTGCAATAAAAAATTTAGTCATACGAAAAATCATAAATGTGAACAAAAATGCTATAAATGTTTATAGAAGCCTCCTTGTGATATAAATCAGGAAAAAATAAAGTGCTTTCAGTGTAGCAAAGATTTTTACGGTATTGTTTGTTTTTAAAATCATAAAAATTCAAAATCTTTCGATATTCCTCGGTCGGTATGCGAGAGTATAAAAATTTGTCGTGTATGTAGCAAAACAGTGCGCATCATCGATAAAGAACCACATGATTGTAATACGATATTTTGTAAAATATGTAATGGTAAAAGACCAATAGAACATCTTTGTTACATGCAACCTATTGTCGATAAAAAAGGATTCATGATGAATAAAAAAACAATTCTTTATTTATTTTATGATTTTGAGACTCAGCAATCAGAGAGCATTTTAGGCTGTGAGGCTGAAAAAGTAAGGCTGCATGTACCAAATTTATGTGTTGTCCAGCAAGTGTGTAGTTACTGTTTTAACGATGAAAATGTATCAACTTCTTGCGAAGTATGTGGGATGCGCGAGTATGTGTTTGAAATCGATCTCGTGAAACAGCTAGTTAATTTGACCTTGGCACCAAGAACAAATTTCAAACAAATTATTTGTATAGCACATAATGCGCAAGGTTTTAATGCACAATTCATTCTTAAACATTCAACAGAACGTAAAGATTTCAGAAATAAGCCAAACGTAATTTTAAACGGGTCAAAAATAATCATAATGGAAATTTTATCGGTTAAATTCATAGATAGTTTGAATTATTTACATATGAGTTAAGCTGCACTAACAAAAGCTTACGGTCTTGTTAATATTGAGAAAGGTACGTTTCATCTTTTTAATACACTGGAAAATCAGAATTACGTGGGAAAAATGCCACCGATATGCACTTTTTTGCCAGATTCGATGAAGATCGAAGAGTGACGCAAATTTATGCAGTGGTATAACGAAAAAAAGCTGAAAATTATATATTCAATTTTAGAAATGAAATTATAAAATTCTGTAAGCAAGATGTAAAAATTTTACGTTTAGCATGTCCAGCTTTTCGCAAGACCTACATCAAATGTGGTAATAGCGATCCGTTTGCAGAGTGCGCCACCATCGCATCTTCTTGCATGCGTGTGTATAGTAAAAAATTTTTACAAAAAGATACAATAGGTATTATACTTCAAGGTGGTTATAGACAAGCAAATAAACAGTCTATGAAGGCGATGCGATGGTTGTGCTGGATGAAAAATGTGCTGAATCAACAAATTTAGTATACCGTTCGTCCACGAGAAAAGAAGCTTCCCTAAGGCCCTCTAATGGACGGATATTGCGTATTTGAAAATAGAAAGAAAATTGTTTTACAATTTCACGGGTGTTATTGGCATGGCTGTATCTGGTTTTACACAATAAAATGAGACTCGAGGCTCGTAAACGGTGAAAATATGGACGAACGTTTCGAGAGAACCGCGCGGATATCGGAAATAATACAAGCCCATGGTTATGAACTTATCGAAAACTGGGAGTGTGATTTCGATCGAGAGTACTCGGAGAACGAGAATATGAGATCGTACATTGAAGATAAGACACGAAAATGGCACACACCGTTTAATCCTCGAAAAGCATTTTTCGGCAGGCGAACAGGCAATACAGTCAAAATTTACGATGCGAAAGAGGGTGAAAAAATAAAATACGTGGACGTGTGTATGTTGTATCCGTATATTTGTAAATATGGGAGATATTCTATTGGTTACCCAAATCTCCACGTAGGCGAGGATGAGTGTCGCACTTTCGTAGGTAAAACGAATGACATAAGTCATGTTGAAGGTCTTATTAAATGTGAAGTATTGCCGCCGCGAAATTTATATCATGCTGTACTCCCCGTTAAAATGCATAATAAGCTTTCATTTCTACTATGTCGAACATGCGTTGAATCGTTGTATACCACAGATTCCGATCATGAAAATGTTGATGATCGAGTTTTTACCGGTACGTGGGTGGCTGACGAGTTAAGAAATGACGTTCCAATGAGCTATGTAATCAGAAAAATATTTGAAATATGGTCTTATAAAATTACTTAGTACAACAAAGTCACAGGTCAGGGTGGCCTATTTCCAACTTATATTGATAAATTTTACCTATCGGAATGTGCTGACGGTGATAAAAATGCGATTGCTCGATACATGAAGAATTCGTGCGACAAGAGGGTATAAAATTAGACGAAAATCGAATAAAATATAATGCTGGCCTCAGATGTGTAGCAAAACTATGTCTGAATTCATTGTGGGGTAAGTTTGGTCCACGAGAAAATATTTCAAAGACCGAAGTGATGGATGATCCACAGAGGTTGTCAGAATTACTCTGTAGTGCTCAGACCGAGGTTGACTGAATTTTACCGATCGACGATACGAGAATTTACGTAAGCTGGCACAACACAGAAACGGCTGTCGAGCCATCAGCATTATGTAACGTTGTAGTAGCTGCCTACACCACAGCTCTAGCACGTTTAAAACTTTACGAAGAATTGCAACCGTTGGGTGAACGCGTGTTGTATTACGATACTGATTCTATTGTATATGTAAGTCGCGTGGGTGAGTACGATGCGCAAACAGGACCGTTCTTGGGTGACTTAACCGATGAATTAGCCTGTTATGGCCATGGTACGAGTATTACATCATTCGTCTCTGAAAGACCAAAATTTTACGGATACAAATATTTGACGCCAGATGGCTTCGAAGGATGTGTTTGCAAAATCAAAGGTATCAGACCTAATTCGTCAGTAAGTCAAAAAATAAACTTTGATTTCATACAGAAACTTGTTACCGGCCAAATACCACCACTTTTTGCTAATTATGACGCTATAAGACGTACACAATTTAATGATGTAACACGACCTGAATGTAAAATATGTGGACCCGTATATTCGAAGAAACGATTTGTAAATAACGAGCTTAGTCTTCCATACGGCTATAAATCTAACTAAATAATAAATAATTGTTGATATATTATTACCCAAGTAAAAATATTATGTACATATATATATATGTATAGGTTATAGAATTAAGACAAAAACAATTTTGTAATAAATTTATTTTCTGTTAATTAAGTAGTCGTCAATTTTTCCATAATTATAGATTCCAGAATAATCTTCATTCTTTCCACTCTCATTTTAGATCTCTCTCTCTGTCACACGGCGCTTGCTCCTACTTTCCACGTCGCGCTGCACGACTCGCATAATCCCACACGCGTATCACGTGAATATCCGGTCTACCTTCCTTGAAATGCACCTTTCTTGTTTGATTCATTATTTTTTTTTTTTTGCAAGATACGGATAATCACCACACTTGCTCACGACAACTCTCTATAAAATTTTATTTAATTTTAAGAATTTGAGTCTTTAATAAATTTTTTGTTAAAATTTGATTACCTTTTGGTCAAATTTCTTGACTATAGCTTATTTATTTTCACAATACCAAAACTTGTACAACACTGACCTATAAATGCTGCTGCTTTAACTTCTATACTGGAAATGCAAGGTGACGAGCAGAGTAGTGTTGGTGGTGGTGGTGGTGGGAGGTACAAGTAGTCATGGTGGCGAGCACTTTTGAGCAAATAACAGGTTAATACTTGTTAAGCTCTTCCAGCCATATAGCTAAAGAGCGGAATGATGTCGGCGTCAGCCAGCTATATGGCTAATCGGCTAAACGATTGGCTAGCGCCAGCACGATACTGCTTGCACACGCGCGCGCTGCTGTCGTCGCCGCCGCCCCCCACTCTTGGTCGTAAATGTAGACTGGTTCGAGGATGTGATGAGGCTAGTAGTAGAAGTTTAGCAGCAGCGGTAACACGGACGTTTGCAGGTGGGTGCATCCGTGGACTTTGATGATTTGTGGACCCAGCTCGTGTGGTTAAACAGTATTTGTGAAGAACTTTTTGCATTACATTGATCGCATGAATGATACAGAATTTGAGCGTATACTCTTGTACTATACCGAGTGGTAGTTAATTTACAAGGAGTTGGCTGAGAGAATCGAATTTCACGAGGGTTTGCTAAAGAGCGAAGATTATGCCAATTATCCTCGAGCAAAACTCTTGATTCCCGACGATCTGATGAGAGAATCGTCCAGCACAGCTGTAGTCAATCTCTTTACTAAAGGCAGTCATCATAATTTGAGCGTCATCTTTATCTCGCAAAATCTCTTTCATCAAGGTCAGCGAGAAATCTCTCTAAACTCTAATTACATCGTGGTATTTAAAAATCCGCGCGATCAAGCGCAAATGAATCATCTGGCGCGTCAAGTCTGCCACGAGGAGCCTCGTTTTTTGCAAGAGGTATATCTCGATGCCACAGCACAGCCACACGGCTATTTGTTCATAGATCTGAAGCAGGGTACGCCTAAAAATGTAAGATTTCGTACTTGTATATTTCCGTTTGACAAACATCAGTACGTTTATGTGCCTCGTTGCACACCCATAAAAGCTGGTGCTCGCTGGACTAAAGTACTATCCGTGCGATTGTAATGTAGCTGGTAAGACCTAGTCGTAGCAGACCAATTCCAGAAAAGTACTGGACTCAGCTACATTTTTTGTGTCAAATCGAACTTTATAAACTTAAGGCTATATTACGCGAAGCAAATTCTGAACTTGTAACGTACATTTGCGAGTGTGCTTTGAATATTTTACGTCGAAATATTCCACTCAGCAAGTATTATAAGAGACAATTGTGAAAATTCGCACCTCTGTTGCGAAAACTCACTAAACCGGGTAGTTTGAAGGTAAAAAGGAAATTGATGGTAAAATCAGTATATTTACTGCGGCTTATTGTGAAAACTCTTTTATCGGCATAGAGTACGCAAGTAAATGATTTTAGTACTGCAAGAGTGCTTGGAGCAACAGTGGCAGCAGCAGAATGACATAGCAACTACCAATCATATAACACTACCATGCAGTGTCCAGACACCTGATACAGCCACGACACGCCTCAATGAGGAAATGAGTAAAATTTTACATTCTGCGGGTGATGAGTGCCGAAAATCTTTGCAGTATCAGCAAATCTTGCAGCGTTACTTGCATCTAAAAAAGAAGGAGAAGGATGAGAGTGGGGGTATAATACGTCCAAACGAGACAACATTATCAGAAACGGAAACGACAATGGGTATAGACAATAATGACGAAATCAACGACAAACAGATTGTCGAGTCGGTACCGCAGAAATTTCGAAGCAATGCTAGACATCTCATTAGATACTTGCGGCAAGCTGGTAATATTGAATGAGATAGTCGTAGTATAATCAAGCTAGATGGCGCTGTTGTCAAGGGTACTAATATTGTCGATTTGGTGAACGAAGCTATGAGAAGTAGAAAAATATAACCACTGCGCGGATACAAACAGTTTGCACGCGTCTTGCGACAAGTTAGTATACCTCGAGAATTCATTTGTAACGATCAACTGTGTCGTAAGATTGCATCTCATAGCCCTGCGTCTTCGCTGTAATCGTCGTCAGAAAACGAAGGTTATTATACTTCAACGGCTACCGGTCGAACGAACTTAAAGGAGAAAGAAGTTCAGAGTGCGAAAAAGCGTAAAAAAGTTGGTAGCGAGCTGGCAGCTACGCCATCAACCCCTGCAAAAAAAAATCGCACCGAACAGTTGAGATAGAACCGTATGTGAAAGCATGGAAGGAAGTGATAGAGGGGGAGAAGGAGGAAGAGAATACTGGCACTTTTATAGACTAATTGATTTTAGTTGTAATTGCATCTGCCCTTTGAAATGCGTCTACGAGGCTACCAGTTTCTCGGCCCTAGCACACATCTCGAATAGCGTCTCAGACGTGGTTAGAGAGGAAAAAATCCTCTTAACAATGCCTGTCTAGAGTACGATATTTCATATTCAAATAAAAAAATAATGAATCATATAAAAGCCGACAGACTGCTGGCTGAACGAGCATTTCCACGCATGCTCTCGGAGACTGCGTATGGTAATGAAAAGACTACAGCTGGTATAACTGCTTTGTGCATAATCAGAAAAATTGCGTTTGATAAATTTTTGAAACGCATTTAAAATACATTTGAAAGACAGCAAAAGAGAGCGAAAAAGCTAGTTTGTAATAGGGGGAAGAGGAGGAGCAATGAGAAAGAAGGAGAAAAGGAAGAAGGTGGCGACAAAGCCGGACGATCTTGAGCATTATTACTATAATCTTTTAGTACCACCAGCGTATGCTGGTGCTCATCTACTTAAACACGTGAAACCCAAAAAATTTGATAACAATACGATTGCCAAATGGCTGGAGAGTCAGGATGCACATACCTTACACAAACTCGTGAGACATCGTTTTCCTCGTCGACATTACGTTTTCAGCCCCTTAGAAGTGTGGGAAGCTAACTTGGCAGATTTTAGATCACTTAAAACTTACAATGATGGGTACAGCTATATTCTCAACGTCATCGATGCACTTTCAAAGTTTGCCTATGGAGAGCCTCTTTACGACATAACCAGCCAAAGCGTCGCTGTAGCATTAGACAAAATTTTATAACGATGTAATAGTAA
Organism: Anastatus disparis; assembly: GCA_017163975.1. Classification (NCBI taxonomy): domain Eukaryota; kingdom Metazoa; phylum Arthropoda; class Insecta; order Hymenoptera; family Eupelmidae; genus Anastatus; species Anastatus disparis. The sequence continues at coordinate 3,033,888 of JAFFSR010000224.1, read as the reverse complement.
ACATCCTATTTACCTACAGACTGATAAATGTAAGGAATTTCTCGGTTGAGAGGTGCAAGAGGTGCTAAAGAAGAAACATATTACCTACCAAGTCGTCAGAGACCCTGCTATAAAGGCAGCCATTGTCGAACGCTTTATTTGAACTCTCAAAGGTCGAATCTGACGATACTTTACTTACTCACGCACAAGACGTTATATAAATGTTTTATAAAAAATTGTGACGTGTTAGAATGAGTCGTGGCACAGTGCCATAAAAATGCCCCTTTCCAAGGTCAACTTATATAATGGTCACGTGGTACGTCGAAATTCGACGTTGCGTTACAGCGAAAAAGAGCCGTTTAGAGTAGCTAGATACAGCGTTGGTGATCTAGTTCGTATCAGTTGTGCCAAGACAGCCTTAAGGAAAGCATACGAGGGTGGCTGGACTCTGGAGCTGTTTGAAATTGTTGGAGTCGACACTAGACGACAACCACCCGTCTATACTTTGGCAGATCTTGATGGAGCAAAAATCGTCGGATATTTTTAAGAATAACAGTTGAGCAGAGTGCGCAAGGATTTCGATAGCGAAGCGTTTGAGGTTGACGAGGTTTTAAAGAGCAAAGGTAAGAGGTCGAAAAAACAATATTTGGTAAGTTGCAGGGGGTATCCAGAAAAATTCGATTCTTGGATAGCGGCTTAAGATTTAAAAAATTTACAATGAACGATGAATTTCACATGGTTTTACCGAGCAACAGCAGCAAGTTTGTCTTTCCACACAATGTGGCGACACATTTTACAACTCAATTATCACAAAATTTTCATCTTCTTTTTTGGCGACTGGTGTGTAGGCCTCACGGAAATTCAAATACCTCTCACATTTTAGTAGGTATCAATAGTTGAGTGGGAGGGAGTCATTTCTGTTAAAACAGCGAAACGTAAAATGGAAAATGTTTCGCCAGAAACAGAGGAGATTTAACAGAGGGCCGAGGTCTTTGCCAGAGTCCAACCTGGTGTTTATCGTGATATTAAAAGTCTCTAAGAAGAAATAAATAATCTCGAGAATGTGAAAAATCATTTATATTTTGAAATCCAAGCTGGTGGCTATGTACAGATTAGATGTCGATGTGGAGAAGATTGTACAACTTATATGCACACGCTTATACTATCGGAAAAATTACTTAGAATTTGAGGTCTGGAAAATGTACCAATTTTCTCTCGCGAAGGTTATAAAGAACACTACATTACCGGTAATCGTCAAGCAAATCTTGTAAACGGGTTGCCAACAGTATTCATGGTTTACAGCAACATTTGTCAGTCTTACGTAACAGGTGATATGCGCACGAGCTTACTACGTATAGTCTCGCTTTATTTGCGCGATTAAGTTTACGGAGGCGTTGAAATTAGAAACTTTTTACCACCCATGTACCTACCACTGCTGTCTTCAGCGTCTCAGTCGATCGAAATAGATATAAGAGACAAACACGGATTTTCCATTCCATTCGACCACGGTACGTTGACAGTAACGCTTTACTTCAAGCGCATAAAATGTCTGAGTTTGAAGATTTTTTCAATAACCAAATGGTTGGTGGTGGGGGTAAGTGCGTTAGACTTGGTAAACCTTGTTTTGGTTATCACCAGTCGGGTGCAGGAATAGGTAGTTTTTTGAAAGGTCTCCTCCGAGCAGCTATACCAAAGATCAAGCAAGGTGCAAAAGTGGTCGGTAAAGAGGCTCTAGCAGGTAAAAATATCTTAGATGATGTCACTCCAGGTGGCAGACTTGTCATAGCGGCGGCCTAAGAGCGCATTCGCGAGAGTGGTAAGAATCTCAAAAGAAAAGCTAACGTTGTTCTGGACGAATTTCTCTTGGGTGAGTCGAGTGCGAAAGAGGGGGAGGAATCAGAATATAAAAAGAAGAACGAGACATCATCAGCTCAGTCGCCAAGTGCACCTGGTACTACAAACACCTCATCGGCTAAACGCTTGAAAAGTGCTAAAGTTGTGAAAAAGAAGAAGAAGCAGCAGAATAAGAAAGCACGTGTGACTAGAAATATTTTTGAAAATTAAAATTTCAACATGGCATTGTTGCATACAGAATCTTGTCAGTCGATCAAGTCGAAATTATCACTTTTTGAATCACCCTCGACACAGACTGCTATTGAAGGCTCTTACTGGGTACAGTACAAACCGATATCTTCACTTAACGACCAATCACCAACTGAATTTACCATCCCTGGAAACACTGAGTATCTAGACTTGACTCACACAATGTTAAGTGTGAGTGTAGGTGTAACATGCGCTAGTGCTGAACCACCTAAAAATCTGAACGTTGGACCAATAGATAATCTTTTGCATTCGTTGTTTAATCAAGTCGATGTGCTATTCAATCAGAAACCTGTTTTACCGCCAAACAATGCTTATGCATAGAGAGCTTACATTGAAACTTAAGTAAATTATGGCCCAGCAGCTAAAAAGTCTTATTTAACGAGTGGATTGTGGTAAGATGATACAGCAGGGAAAATGGACTATACCACAGGTGGTAATGCAGGTCTCAGTCAGCGTAAAGCGATTATGATTGACAGAAAGATTGATTTACTCGGTCATTTACATTGTGATGTTTTTAATCAAGAGAAATTATTACTGAGTGGTGTTGAAGTTAGAGTAAAGCTCGTGATGGATTCTATCTCATGGATCCCGCTGGTGCTTTCACGGTAAATATTACCGAGGCTACGCTTTTTGTGCGTCGGGTAAGATTAAATCCTTTACTTATGCTAGCACACAAAAAACTATTATCACAGACTACTGCAAAATATCCACTGACACGTGTAGAAGTTGAGGCTGTTACGTTAAATAATGTTGTGCATGGGGGAAAAATCGGCAATGTCATATTAGGTCAACTGCCAAAAAAAATTATACTCGGTTTTGTTAAGAATAAAGCTCACAACGGCCATAAAAGTCTTAACCCTTTAAATTTCAAGAATTTTAATATAAATTTTTTGTGTCTGTACGTTGATGGAATGCAAGTGCCATCGAAACCCTTACAGCCAGATTTCATAAAAAGCAAATTGTACGTTGATGCTTATCATACACTTTTTTCCGGCACTGGTATTCACTTCATGAATTTAGGCAACTCAATTACCCGTGAAGACTATTCGAACGGTTACTGTCTATTCGCTTTTGATATTACACCCGATTTATCGGCGAGTGATGGTAGTCATTGAAATTTAATAAAAAATGGTAATGTTCGAATTGATGTTAGATTCGACGACCCGCTAGAGGGCGCTGTAAATTGTATAATTTATGCTGAATATGACAATTTGCTTGAAATTGACTCGTCGAGACAGGTTTTCATGGATTATAGCGGTTAGGTATTGGCGGTGGCAGGGATTTATTCCTCGCTATTTAAGTGGAGCAAAGCTATCTTCATCATCTCAGTCGGCGAGCAACTTTCATTGCAAACAGTATGGACGTGGTGATTGACGTGCAGTTTTTAAAGGACAACAAAAATCGTTTGATTCTAAAGGAGGTAGCTGCACTTGCTATTCATAAAAACTTTATCGCTCATTGGATTGTGGCGCCTCCTTGTAATTTAAGACGCTTACCTAAAAATGCTTTGAGACAGAACAATTAGGTGACACTGAATGATCATGGTCTGGAGTGGTACAAAGGTGATATAACCATAAAAAGATTATACAAAAGTTTGGAAGATGTTTGCATAAATTGTCGTACAATTTTCGTGCGAGGTCAAGAAAAGGTTGAACTACTTTCCAAGCTCACCATCTGTAAAATTGAAAATTCAGAAAAAGAACAAGATTGTCCGGCTTTTAGAAATTTAAATTTCAGCAGTGTACAGTGCATCCATCATGACTTAAAATCACCTTATTCAAATTACATGTGTGCACTAAATAACGTTGCTAATCTGAAACATCGGCTATTAAAACTTAAGGATACCGTCTACCTTGAAAACTATTTCTTTCGTTATGTAATTTAATTAGTCTCCTTCTTTTTTATATTGAAATATAGATTAAAATCATCAAGAAATTGCTCTACATAGTTTCAAATAGTAAATTTTATTCTAATAATTTAGAAATATGTGTAAAAATTAAATGAAAATTAGACTTTCTTTAAATGACTTCTGGCGATGAACTTTTTAATTTTCAGACATGCGGATGGAGATATATATTCAAATATACAAAATGGAGATAATTGTGGTGCAAAATTGTTCGAAGTCAAAAATAAGAAAATTTATAATCCATTATAACAATTATAACAATTATTTATTTAATAAAATTATATTATCACATGTTTTATCTAGCAAAGTTTCAAAAAAGTATGTTCGACCTTATCGGATTATAAATCTGCACCACAATTTTGTTGCTAATATGCGATTAAAGAAAAATATAAAATTTCAACTTGATTGGAACAATATTTCATCGCCAGAACTATTTTGAATTTAAGAAAATAAATTGAATAATTAATTTTGAGAAAAACAACATTTTATGCAACAATTTTCAGAACACAATTTAGATGTTGAATTTATTTATTTCAATTCTGAACACATCATTTTTCTTTTTTACTTGTACATTTTCCAATCTTCTTTACTTTTCCAACTCCTTCAGATTGGTCCTGAGGTCTAATAAAAATTATAATAATCATAAGTTGTAATATTAAATGATTAGTTTTGATCTTACTGTAAAATTTTTTCATCTTACTGTATTTTCACACCCCATATTTAATTCACTAACAGCCATAATTACAGCAATTTCTAATTTATTCTTTGATTGAAAAGTATCCTTGCTGCACTTTGACTAAATTATGTGATGAAGACTCATTAGCATTCTGCGTGCCACCTCTTATACATCTTCGAAGCAACTCTACATTGCTGAATTTTTCATCTTCGGGTCTGATGTATTCGATAACAAGATAATTTATTTTTGTTCTTGTACTAGTGTGACTGGGTGGCTCTTGTCCTTGTGAAACAGCTTTATGAACCAGATGAACCATCAATGTTTTGTTGACACGTACCACTGCTTTTATGTGTTTTTAACCACTCTTTGAATTCTTCGCTTTCAGGTTGCAATATCCTTTTTTTACTTTTACAAATAATGTATAAATAATGTATTTTGACAAAATCTCATAATCTATTACTAAACCGGTGTATAATTCAATGATAAAGCCTATTCCATATAATGAGGTGAATCCTTGTTTCTGCCAAGTACCATCATACGTACATGTATAGTCAATAATGCTATCATCATCAAGACTTTTATCTAATGCTAAATAATGTTCACGTACCTTCTTTCTTGATTCTGATAACATTTCTTGCTTGAGTCTGTTATAGTCATTTATCACACTTTGTAATATTTTATAAAAAGTTTTTTTAGACATAACATTCATGCCCATACCCATACAAAATTTTTGTAAACCAGCATAACCTAATCCCATCATGATCACACTTTCAATAATTTTTTTGATCACATGAAATGTTTTTTTTTCATCAACACGTGGGCATGAATGAAATTCTTTTATAGTTTCTCCACATTCACTGCATATAATATTTAGTTTTGTTGCAAGTTCATTCGACTCTAAAACTATAATACTAAGAGAATTTTGTTTACACATTGCACACAACACTTCAGAAACAAAATTATTCAATTTTTTTTTGTGCACTAACACATATTTAAAACTTTCATCGTCATTTTGATCTTTGATCCAGCTTTGAATAAAACTTTGAAGTTTTTTCTCAAATGTAGTTTTTTCTTTTTTGGCATTTAAATTTTGATGTTTTCTTTTCATTTTCCTCGATTTTGCTTTCCTCCTCTATTTGTATTTTAAATTTTGGATGCGATTCATTGTTAGATGATCGATTTACTATTTCAAAACATAAAATGGACATAAAAACAAATTTGTGTTATGTCAACGAATATAAACATATGCATAGAAGCGCAGAGCGAATACACAGACTGTATATCTATACGGTACTAATATATAGATATACTAACAATGTAAAAGCTAGGGGGATAACTTGCCTAAGAATATTGTACTTGTCTACTCTTCTATAAACGTCTATATTCTTTGGTTATGTTTACATCTTTTCATATGCACTATAATATTTATTTTGATCAAGTCTCATTGCGTGGCGTTACAAACGTTTTACTAAGCTAATTACATAAAATGTTCTGCTCTTTTGCATTTTGTTATGATTGATTGAACTAAATTAACCAAATAAATTAGTTAACAGTATGCAGGTGTATGAAAATTGATTGCATAAATTATAAACAATTAGCGCAATCAATATCTATATATATATATATATATATATATATATATATATATATATACTAGGGGTATCCCTGCTCGCGCTGCTCGCCAACCCCAGTTATGCTATAAATATAATTATATATTAAACATTTATTATTAATATTATATTATATAATGTAATATTATTTAATTTATTATATAATATAATTTTTATCTAAACTCTAAATAAATATTTTTACTATTTCTATTAATATTAATTATTTATGTTACTTTATATAAAAATACCTCAACACTATTTTGTTCATTATATTTCAAAAAGAAGAGATATATATAATTATTATTAATTCATTATTTTTTTATTTTTATAAAAAAAGAAGAGATATATAGTGTTGAGGTTCGGCTTTCCACACCACCTTACATTTCAAACCTTTATCAATATAACTTATAAATATTTATTTTTTAAATCAATATTAATTTTGAATAAATTTGTAAAATTTTTTTGTTAATATAATTATATAATATATGAAGTTTTAAAAAAGGTGTGTAACATAGAGGTACCTTGATGGCGCGTTAGATTTTTTGATTAGTGGAAACCCTCGCCAGTAGCCCTAAAAACCACTTAGTCTTATAAAATATATTTTATTTTAAATATTTATAATATATTTAATTATATGTAGTATAACTTAAAAATAGTGTTATTATTGTTATGATATTAATGATCATTAGTTTAAAATATATTGAAAATTTTGTTGATAATTTAGTATATTATTTGATATATCGTAATGATTTTGAGTTTTATAAGATTTATAGGATTATTTTGTTATAATTCCTTTTTTATATCTTTTTTCTCATTTTAAACATTTTATGAGATATATCAAAATTCATACTAAAATTTATAAATTTATTATGATATTGTAAATGAAATTATTACATGATCATTATATCATATTTTATTTAAAATTTAGTTATTTATATAACAAATAAATAAATAAAATAATTTTAAATTATTTTATACTTACTTATACTATATTTACCTGTATAAAAGTTATGAATATGAATTTTTTATTTATTGTTGTTATTAGTTAAATTATTTATTTATTAAAATTTCGTTTTATAAATTTTAAATAATCATAACTTTTAAATATTTTAGTTAATTTTTAAATATTCTAATTTTTTTTGTTTTTAATAATATTAATAATTTAAAAATTTTTTTTAAATTTATTATTATATATTTAAATATTTATGATTTATTTTAATTTTTCATATTTTATTAATAATGTTAGCTAATCTTAATAAATAATTAGAATAAATTTCATGACTTTGATTAAAGTAATATTCTGCTATTGGTTCGCTTATATTTATTTTATATTTTATAATTTCATTCGCATAATATTTATAATACTCTGGTACTTCATTCCAATTTTTAAATTCAAATTGTTCATTATTTTCCTCTATATACGAATTAATAATATTATTTAATTTAGAAATTATTGTATTGCTTATTGAACTATTATTATCTAGACTTTCTAAATAATATTCATATTCTTCTTGGAAATTTAAATGTTCTTCAATTTGATCATTTAAATTTTCCATCAATTGTTGATCATTGACATTGTTAATTTCAACATAATGACCTTCTATTGGATCCCATTCAATCATTTGTTGATCATTAACATTGTCAATTTCAACATCATTAATTGAATTCGATTCCATTATGTTTTTTTTATTTATATATTATTAAAAATTTTTAATGTTTATAATTATTATAAATATAACCTGAAAAAAAAAGTTTAATTAATAAAATAATTTATAAAAAATTTATTTAAATAACATTAAATTTTTGTTAAATTATAATAAAATTATTTTTCTAATATTTCTTTCCAAACTATGTTAGGTATAATATCTTTGTTTTCCGATTCATTTTGAATATATATTTTATTTACATTTTTACAACGTGAAAGAGCAACATATAATTGCCCGTGAGAAAATAAAGGTTTTTTGATGAATATTCCTATATTTTCGAAACTTTGGCCTTGAGATTTATTAATTGTTATAGCAAAAGCTAATATAACAGGAAATTGTTTTCTATATAAAATAAATGGTAAAGATGATGATTCATTAGTGTTTAATGTAATACGTGGTATAAAAACTTTATTTCCTTTATTTTCTCCAGTAATTATTTGTGCTTCTATGTTATATTTGAATAATTTAGTTATTTTTAATCGCGTTCCATTACATAATCCATTTTTTATACTTAAATTTCGAATTAACATAATTATGGTATTTACTTTTAATTTCAGTTCGTGTGGAGGTAATCCTTCTCTTATGTTATTTAACATTTCTATTGGATAATTCAAATGAATATTATCATCCGTTTGATCTACACCTTTGTATGTTGCATAGTCAATGCTATAATAAGTTTTTGTTTCATTCTTAATTAATTTTAAAATTCTGTTATTTAAAATATTTACATCTTCATTATGTGTACTCAAAATGACATTTTTTGAAAAACAATAATTTTCGTTAATGTTTTTATAAATTTTGGCACAGACGTCATTAGTTTTCCATTCTTCTGGAATAATAAATGGATTAATGTTTCCTTCTCCTATATTTAATAAAAATGAAGAGAAACTGTCATTATTAGATCTTATGTTTTTTTTTAATTTAAAAATATGAAATAAGGGCCAAAGATTTGAATATTTTATAGTCTCTTCAATTATAGTATTTCTTCTTCCATATTTTAATACTGGTAGAATTTGTCGAAAATCTCCACCTAAAATAATTATTTTTCCACCAAAACTTTTATCATTATGACAAACATCTTTTAAAGTTTTGTCTACGATTTCTAAAGCTTTTTTAGGAATCATAGATGCTTCATCCCATATAATTATATCTGTTTCTCTTAATTTTTTTTTATCTGAATTAAATTTTAAAAATGCGCTTTCAATGTTATTTAAATCCAATGGTAATCTAAAAGTTCTGTGACTTCTTAAACCTTTAGGTAATAAAATTGAAGCTATTCCGGTCCAAGCCATCGATAAAAATTTTTTTTAATGCTTATATAATAATATATTAATGTTTTGTATAAGAAAGTTTTTCCGGAACCTCCTGGTCCATCTATGAAAAATATTTTTTGTTTATTATTTATTATTTTTTCAAAAATTTGTTTTTGATCATTATTTAATTGTTTATACATTTTATCAAATTTTTTTTACTAAAATTTATAATTTCATCATTAATTTCTTCATTTTCTTCAATGTATGTTTTATTTGGTTCTGTAAACCAAAATTTTCACATGACATATCTTCTAAATTTAATATTTGATTAATATGTGATAAAGCTTTATTTTCTTTATTATCTTTAAAATCTTCTGTAAAAATTTTTTATATTTGTTCCAAATAATTTTACCTTGAATATTTTCACATAGTAAAAAACATGCAAAAAATTTACGTAGTTGTATTGGTAACATAACTTGACATGCTTCTTCAAAAATATAATAAATTTAATTTTCGTGCTCAATTAAATTCATTGCTAAAGCTGTTTCTTTATAAGTATTATAAGTAATATTTTCGTGAGTTCGTAAATCTGTATAAGATGTTGCACCTTTTATTCTATTTAATATTAATTTTTAAAAAAAACGTTCACTATCTTTAGGAGATACTACATTTAATCTACCAATAGCTATGTTTTTTCTATTTTTTGATCGTTTTATCCAAGATTTTGTGTTAGAATTGAAAATATAATATTGTGGTATGTTAACATATTTAATTTTTTTAGCAAAATCATCTTTTTTTATTCAAAGTAAACCATGCGGTTAACGTTGTTTCGTATTTATTTAATGCTGAATCTTTATCATTTTCATTAAAAATTATTTTTTGTTGATTTTCTGTATGAATACTTAATCTTATTACAGAATGACTTCTGCCACATAATGGTAATTCTTGTAATCTCCATGCTGCTTCCATTGGACTTAAGTATCTACCATCTATATATTGTGTTATTTCATCATATACTTCTTCTTCATTTTCTTTTATTTTATTTTCTTTTATTTTGCAATATGCTTTATCGACTCCTTTATAAATATAGTCGTAAATATATTTAATACTTTGTATTGACATACAAAGTTCAGTATTAATATGAGCAGCATATTTTGCTAATAAAAAACTATTGTAAGGAATTACCATTGAATTATCAACTTTTATAATTTTTTTGTTATTTTTAAAATTGTAGATATAATTATCAGAAATATTATTTCGTCGTTTGTATTGTGGATATTTATTTTCTTCAATTTTAGTACATTCAGTAAATGGTTTTGGAAAATTTTTTTACATATATTTTTATTTTTATCATAACATGGAGATTTGCTAGTATGTGGTCCGTGTAACATATGTTTAATTACTAATTTTTGTAAATATATATTTTCCGATGATGGTATTTCAGCTGAAATATACTTATCAATAGATTCTACAGTAAATATTTTATGATTATGGTGTAATGTGATAATGATATGTGCATGAGGTAATCCTCTTTTTTGAAATTCTATGGAAAATACATAAGCTATTACAGGACCAAAAATTTCATTTTTTATTATATCATTTAATAGCATTTTAAATTTTGCATAAAATAATCTTACTGTAATATTTGGTATATCATTAGGAGTTGTTCCTTCAGGAAAATTTTTAAAATTTCTTTAAGTTCTTTCCATTTTGGGTTATTATAAATTGTAATTTTATGCAACTACTTTCGAGTTTTCAACAAAAAAAAATTAAAATTTTTATATTTTTATGTAATATTATACATAAATAAAATATAATAAAAAAATATAAAACTATATTATGCAGTATTTGATGGTTCTAAAAAGTTGTGGGGGGATTGTGGGGGGTCTGTGGGGGGGACGCGGGGGGACGTGGGGGGGTAATGATCGATAACATAAAATAACGTAAATTTACGTTATTTAATTAATAAAAATCATGTGGGGGGCTGTGGGGGGGGGCGTGGGGGGATGTGGGGGGCAACGACTGAATTTTGGTTCATATAACTATATAATATAGGTAGATATATATATATATATATATATATATATATATTTTCAAATACTTTTTACGTGTATGAAGTTGAATATTACATATTACATAAAAGTAAAAACTATTTACAATTATTTTCGTTTACAACAATATTGCCGTGAAATAACAATATCAATAAAATATTGATTTTTGTTTTTGTAGAATAGTGACTAAAAAAATAATTCTTAGGACATATAATATGATTTTTCTTGTAGGTATTTACCTACAGAATAAAAATTCTTAATAATCTCAAAACTGAAAATTTCAAAATTTTTGATCGATTTTTTGGGTAGACGGTATCCTTAACCCCAGCGTAAAATCGCTGATTTCGAAAGAATTTTTCGAAATTCTCCGCAATGAATTCAAAAGAGATTGTTCGATATCTGATGAGGATCAAGTTTCACGCAGCAGACGTTTATCCAGCGGATCGAATTCCTCTGATGTGGGTGGAACCTTGTGGGTTCGTGCTTAATACGCAAAATTATAATCAGCGTGGTGCGCACTGGGTTGCCATATACGTTGATAAGTATGGCATAGGTGTGTACTTTGATAGTCTTGGTAAGCCACCACAAATTCAACAACATTTACGACGTATTCAGCAAAATTGTAAAAAATTTAAATGGAATAATAAACGCTTACGAATCAAATATTCTGACGTTTGTGGTCATTATTGTATCATGTTTCTGTATTATATGTCTAGCGCATTGGGTTTCAAGAAATTGTTGGAAAATTTGTCACAGAACTTGCAAAAAAATGATACTATAGTCAAGAATTTTGTTGGAAAAATCTCGTACGAGTAATATGATATTTGGTTGTCTCTGATTGGTTGCACACCAGATTTTTGCGGTGCCCCCAGCAATTTTTTGCAGTATAAAAGAAGTGGCATCCACTCGGTCTAGCCACAGTTTGCCGACGGTGACAGCAGCAGTAACAACAAAGCTCAAACAAGATAGTTGGTCAAAAGAGAAGCCTGGAGTAGACATTTGGTAATGGTTTGGCATATTCAATAAAACAAAACAGCAAGAAAAATTATTGGCAGCAGGTTCTGCCAATTGTCTACGGACTAAACAGCTCTTTTGGAAAAATTATCCAGGTAGACCTGGATAATCTGTGGAGCCAATTTTCAAGGTCTACCTCCGTCACTAGACTGTTGGGAGGCGTTGAAACAGGAATTTGATGAAATTGAAGATTTTTCACTTGCCATAATAAGGAGTCTATGCTGGATCAGCGGCTATCTATTTCTGGATACACTATCCGTTTTATGATTAGTTTTCACGAGAGAGCTTTTGAATTGGTACTTAATAACGCACAATCAGAAGAAGAGGAGTGTGGTGGACCGCCGAAAAAATATGGTCGATTTAATCGGTCACTAGTATTTAAACGTATCTCGTTTAAATGTTTAAAAGATTTATCAAAATTTATAGATTATAGAATTAGATATTTAAATACTGTTGTTAAATCTGTAGATTATATATTACGAGAAATGGTTACAAATATGAAAAATGTATTATAAAATAGTCAGGAATCTGAATATGTATACTATACTTCTAGCGGTATAAAAAGTACAATGTCTAGTTTTAATCATAATTTTGTTAATGATCTCATCGAGTTATCAAAAAAGAATAATCTAGTTTTAGGAAAAGAAGATTTGTTTATAATCATACACGAATTTATTATTTATCATATGTATACACTAGTTAATTGTATGAATGCTACGTTGTAATGTTTTATTATTAATAATAAATGTTGTTAAACTTTAAAAGGTGAGTATTTCATTTACCTTGTTCATTACCAATTCCCTCAACCTTTATACACACAGTAATACGGCAAATTATATATTTCACGATGCAATATAAATATATTATCTATTCTTTTATTTTATATTATAATAAAACATATTTTCCTCATAACAACAACATAATTGATTATTAATTTTATCCTGGTGTAAAGCCAGGATTTAACAACACACTGAAAAAAATCCGGAGCTCTAGCGGTTCCGTAACAATAGTCATTTAAATAACGAATTTTTCTCATTCAAAAAGTTGAGCACAATCGTATTTCATATTTATTTTTCAATAAATTAATATACATTCTATTGAGATAATAAGAGGAAGAAAGAAAATTAACATATTAGTTAATTTGACCATAGAATGAGATACATGAATATTTATTTATTTGATATTTTAATAGATAAACGTTTATACATAACTCGCACTGTGTGTGTGCGTGCGTGCGTGTGTGTGTATGTGTGATGTCAGTTACTAAATTGTATCTCGAAAACTATTAGATGGATTTGCTTCTAATTTTGCATGAAACTTATTTTTTTGTCTAACTTGCTGGGAAGCTATTGATAATTGGTTCTTCTAGCGTAGTTCTAATTTTAGAATCGTTTATAAAAAAAAAAATTCTGATTTTTCATTTTTCTGGTTTTTTTTGTTTACCACTCGATGAATTTACTTGAAATTTGCATGGAAATTATTTGCGATCGCCCTAATAAAATTTTTTTTTTATACTTATATCTAGGAAAAATAACCGTACTATATTTTTAAAAAACAGACTACTTTTATGCGAGAAATGCTATTAAATTCCAATTTTTTAAAAATTAATGTATGAACTTTTTTAAACATTCACAAATTTCAAATATTCTGGAGACATAAAACTAGATTAGTTTTTAGTTTATTATTTGAAAATATACACAAAATAAAAAATCTTATGTATATACGCATATACATATACATTAAGACATTTTTTTTTTTTTTCTTTAAAAAGATTAATATATAAAGGATATTGTCCTCTATGATTGACTTTTTTTATATGGTGAAGTCGAGGGAGTCCCCGCCCGGTATCCGTTTAACACATTACATCAGGCTAGACTGTCAGACCCACCATACAAAAAACTTTGACTACCGAAGGATGGTCAGCCACTTTTGTGACCAACAATCAACCGATACCCAATGAGGTCGAATTTCTTAAGAGTCGCGATATAAATGGCACATACATTAATTTTCTTCCGAAAAAAAAGTTAGAGCTACCTGACCAGGATTCGAACCCATGCCCTTCGCGTGAAAGGCAAGAACTCTATCCATTACGCCACCACGCTCTCACGCCCAAATAAAACAAATCCCTAAAAACTAATTTTCTTAGCTTAGTTTTAATTTTAGAGAATTTTGAAATTTTTGAAAAAATATTTATATTCATTAAGCCAATAAAATCTTGAAAACTACTTGATAAATTTACTTTAAATTTTCCATACAATTCAATTTTTCGATCAACTGGTGCGGAAGTTATTAAAATTGGTTTTCTTAGCGTAATTTTAATTTTATAGCCATTCTGGTAATTTTAAAAAAAATTTTAGATTTTTCATTTTTTTTGTATTTTACGTAAACTACTCGAAGAATTTGCTCAAAAATTTATATGGAACTTATTTTTGACTGCCAAAAGAAAAACTTTTGAAAACTGATTTTCTTAGCGCATTTTTAATTTTAAAGCATTTTTAAAATTTTTAAAAAAATTTTTATTTTCAATTTTTTTTCTATTTTACGAAAACCATTTGATAGATTTGCTTCAAAATTTATATGCAAGTTATTCGCTACTGTCTAAAAAAAACAAGCTTTGGAAAACTAATTTTCTCAGAGCAGTTTTAATTTCAGAGCATTTTAAAAATTTGAAAAAAAATTTTTATTTTTCATTTATCTTTTATTTTCCGTAAACCATACTATAAATTTTCTCACAAATTTTTGTACAATCAATTCGTTATTGTCTGAAAAAAATTAGCTTTTAAAAACTTTTTTTCTTAAAGTGGTTATAATTTCAGAAAATTTTAAAGATTTTTTAAATAATTTCGATTTTTCATTTCTTTTTTTTTATTTTACGGAAAGTACTCGATAGATTTGCTCTAAAATTTGCAGGGAAATTATTTGCAACAACCAAATAAAGGAAAATTTTTAAAAATTGATTTTTATAAGGTAGTTTTGATTTTAGCTTTCACTAACTCTTTTCTTACTTCCTCACTTCCTCTTTGTCCTTTTTTCTCAGATTGATCCTCATTTTTACCCTATTTTCATCCATCCATGTCTCCCTCTTCCTATTTACTAATCACTCTCTCACATTCACTAATTTTTCTTGAATAGAAATAGTATTTTATAGTGAAATCACATTTAAAAAAATAAAATCAAATTACTTTAACTCAATGAGCTCTATGAGAAAGCATTGCGCCAAAGTACTTGGCAGCGTTTTCATATTATTTTAGTACATTTACTTGACTGTGATCCTTTAGAACAATACTGATTTTTCAATAATAATTGGGATGTTGTATGAATATTTTTTTTATACACTATATCCGTCATTTTGAAAAAAATAAAATAAAAAACACGTATTTTTTTTTTTATTATGAAAATAAAAATTCAAAGAGATAGAGGCAGTTAAAACTGTGTGACGTCATGAAAGTATTTGCTTTCGCGACGTTATTTATTATGCCACTGTATATATTGCGACGAGTATACATACCCGCGCATTTAAATTTCCCGCCTAACGGCCAGCTACGATAGAACAGTAGTTCTAGACTCAGTCGCTAGGCGGCAACCTTAAACGTCGTTGCACTCAACGGGAAAAATGAGGCCAGAGTATATAAGAGGCCGAGAAGCACAGCTAACCAGAGCAGTGTAGACTACGGTCTCTCCCCTCTCTTTACCTAAGGGAGCACACAAGGCTAAGAGAGAATGAGACAAGTAGTAGCTGGCTGCCTTGGCTTGTGGAGCACCACAGCTTAGGCAGAGCTTCTCTCTCTTGCACATGAGGGTAGACCAAGGGCGCACCCAGGTCTACACTACAGTGCAAATACTGGCAGTGCTAGAGTTACGTCAAGGGCGCACCCAGGCGTAAATCTACCTGCCTAGAGCACACTAGAATTTTTTGCCGTCGCCGCAATGCCGAACTTGCGCCGTTGAATTTAAGGGTGACGTCCACCCATAATATTATATTCTATTTCACATTTCGCATGGTTAACCCGTAGCCGCCGCGTCCGCCGCCACGTGATTATGGAATATATTAAGGGTGTCGTCCAGCTTATTATTTAATTCGCATTAGTTTAAAGGACTCCGTCCGGCCGCGCATAAACATTAGACATTAGAATAAGTTAAGGGTGTCGTCCACCCAATACATTTTTGTTAGTTTAAAGGACTCCGTCCGACCGCGTATAAATATTAGAACTTAGATTAAGTTAAGGGTGTCATCCACCCAATACATTTTTATATTAGTTATAGGACTCCGTCCGCCTGCCGCGTAATCATTAAGATATTAGAATAAGTTAAGGGTGTCGGCCACCCATTGTCTTTACGTCACTTACAGGTCCCGCATGCCTATAGAGATTCGTAATTCGGATAATTAAGGGAGCCGGCTACCCACCGTCATTATTATCACCGTAGTATTAAGCATAGCGTTATTAAAGGCCGCCGCCTAGTTATATTATAATCACATTTAATTATTAATCACTTGCTTCTTTTGTTTTGCATATTGTTGCAGGTAAAAGCCGCCGGTATAAACTAAACCGTCCAGGCCGTAGAATCACTTAGTTAAAATAAACTATAATTTAGATTCCTTAAAGATTATTGATTGATTGATTTTATTTATTAAATAGCCGTCAAGTGGCCGATTCAATTAAAGAACTAATTATCTCTGTACATTTCATTCCGTTAAGGTTAGGTTAGTTATTTGCATTATATAAGATTATTAGGTTTAGCTTTGGATTAATACATTATTATCATTCTATATTTTATAATCGTCGTTGTAAGAGTTTTATGAGTACAATAAAGCCAAGGTACTCCCTAGCATAACCGAACGTGTTAAACCCGGTTACTTTCCTTTACTTTCCGCCGTCCGATCCCTCCAACTCCTGCCGATCTTACCCTGGTAACTCACTGAAGCGTCTGGCAACAGGAGTTACATGTATTTCCCCCTCCCGAAAGGGAAAAACGTTACAATATATATATATATATATATATATATATATATATATATATATATATATATATACAAAATTGTACTTACTTATACCAGCTATAACTTTTGCAATTCATCATATTTTGAAAAACAAAAAAATAGGTATCTGTTCTTTTTTTGTATTCTACCTGACGGATATAATACATTTTTTCATGCGAGATGTTAATTACATTTCAAAACATTATTATCATTTTACTATCAACCTTTGATATTTTCAAGTATTAGAACTATAACATTTCCCTTTAAGATGAACTATTTATTCTAATAAGTTATTCAAGAATAAAGAAAAATTGTAGTGAATGATCACACTAGCGATAAAGTATTTTGTAATTATTTTTTCTCTATTATGTTCTGTTTTAATTTAATTTGATGTATGTTTTTAAATTTAAGATGAGGTCGAGTATGTTTGTCTTTTTCTAATCAAAGAATTGATTTTTTCACAAAAATTATTAATTGTAGCAAAAAATAAGAAAAAACCCACATAGCATGTAAGCTTCCTGTAAGCTTCCAGGAAGCTTCAGTGTAAGGTTCGAAATCTTACAGGAAGCTTTCATGGAAAGCTTCCAATAAGCTTTAAATGTCTGGGACAAACTAGCTGTCAGAAATATTCTAAGAAAGATTGTTATTATCTTCTAAGGAATCTTTCAGGAAGCTTTCCCGAAAGACGATGGTAAGCTTCCAAGAAATCTGAATAAAAGATTGCAGTAAAATATTTACAAAGCTTTCTAGAGTTCTACATATATATTTCTTAAGACCTTATAAAAATCTTCCATGGAAGCTTCCAGTAAGCTTAAAATGTCCGAGACAAGCTAGCTGTCAAAAATATTTTAAGAGGAGGCCGTATCATTCTGTCCTTGTCTAATCTCAATTTTCTTTATTATTAATAAATTAAATATTTTCATAGAAAAGTAAGACAACCGCCCAATAGAGCAAAAGACAAGCAAACGATTCTTTTTTATGAAGAAATATGAAATTTTGATTATTTTTTGAGTGAAGTCTGAAACGGAAACAGTTGAATCAACTCAATCAAGTTCGATTGTTTTTCCGTTTCAGACTTCACTCAAAAAATAATCAAAATTTCATATTTCTTCATAAAAAAGAATCGTTTGCTTGTCTTTTGCTCTATTGGGCGGTTGTCTTACTTTTCTATGAAAATATTTAATTTATTAATAATAAAGAAAATTTAGATTAGACAAGGACAGAATGATACGGCCGCCTCTTAAGGAAAGTTTCATTTAACTTACAAATTATTTAACACAGTAAATAATTAACATTATTACGCATATAACTCATAAAAACGCATAAAACGCAAGAAAAATTTTCGACCTGATCGGGGCTTGAACCCATGACCTACAGATAACGAAGCATGAACGCTACCTATTACGCTACGGTACGCTTGTTACGAACACTGATCATTTCTTATTTATATAGTTTACGTAATATAAACTTTGTCTTTTATATTTATTTCAGCATTTGTAAAATTAAATGAAACAGTTAATTAATAGTAAGTTATTAATAATTATGAAAAATAATTATAGGACAGTATAATTATTTTTTTGTATTAAGAAATTAATTCTTTTATACATTATAATATCTAATTATTTTACTTAATTATTAATACTTCAATTATCCTACAGAATGAATCTAATCTTTTTACTGCAAAAAACAGTTTTATATAATTTTTCATTAAAAAAATAATTAATAATTTATTGCGCATTTCTAAATTATCTTTCTCGTATAATAAAAATAAATTTTAGTTAGAAAATTTTGTATCATAAAACTAATTATCAATTAATCTATTATTTACATAAATGTTTATTAATTATTTAAAACCATATAAAAAGAAGATTAAAAATCTCTACTTTACCGACATTTCCTTTTTCGTTCCGAGAAATAACCCATAAAATGTTGTTGAAGAGTAACATATACCTTTCTTGGAAGCTAACTGGAAGCTTTCTGTGTTACCTAACTGATGAACCTTACAGGAAGCTTACAGGTGTGTTATATGCAAGATTTTTTTTTTTTTTTTTATTATAAGGGCGTACCCAGACCTTTAGTTAAGGTCTATACGGCCATATACAATTCGTACATACAGTTATATATTTTATATTACAGAAAATTTTTTACTTAAAGATTACAAATAAATAACTAAAGATTACAAATATATAACTAAAGATTACAAATATATGACTAAAGATTGAAGTTACACTTTTTAAGAAAATTTATAACTATTTTAATAATATTTAAATTTAAGTTCTTTAAAATATGAGTCATATCACAATTAACAATAATTTTAGCGTCTTTGAAACTTTTAAACATGTCGTAGCGTTGATCCCTGTAGAGCGGGAATTCCCATAGTAGGTGTTCTATATCTTGATAATCGTGGCCGCAGGTGCATGCTGGGGAGGAAACGATATTTTTCCTGGCCATCGATGAAGCAGAGCTGTAATGATCAGCTCTAAGACGATTTATGGTTACTATTGCATGCCTGGGAAGATTTTTGTCTTTGAACCAAGGATGTTTGGAATTATTGTTGAAGTTATTGAAGTATTTGATTCCTTTTAAAATTCCATCTTCCATGTTAGATTTGCATGTGTTGTCATAGGCAAATTTTTTCCATGTTTGTCTAAAGTCTGTATAGGGCACTTCGTTGTTTTCAGATGGTCTGCTCGTGGCCATTTTAGCTAATTTATCGGCCTTTTCATTGCCTTGCATTCCATTGTAATATGTGCTGGAATCCAAACAAATTGTAACGGTTGATCTTGAGAACTATTGGACGTTATTTGATATATTTCGTTTCTTGCTTTAACTATTAGAGGGTGATTTAATGTGGTGGATTTATGGCTTGGAGTACGCTTAGTGAGTCGGAAAATATTACATGTTTATCATATTTGGATTAAGATGCAAATTCTAACGCAGTGTTGATGGCGATGACTTCGGCAGAAAAAATTGAAGTGTGCAGGTTAGAGTTTGTTATATTACTGTTTCCAGCATCGTTGGTAATGTAGGCGGAACCCACAGATTAGGAGCCTGCAATTTTACTGCCGTTGGTGAAAATTTTACAAATTGAGTCATCGGAGTAGTATAGGTCGAGCGTCAGATCCGTATCTTTGACTTTTTTAATTAATTTACCAAGACTAAAATCTGTATTTGGTTGATGGTACATAGCTTTAAAGGGATGTGCATATATTTCATTGAGGTGGATTATATATTGTGACGTGGTACGTCCCAATAAAAAATTTGTTAATTAAAAATTTTTTAACGTTGTTATCACGTGCACGTTTTTCACGACACGTCACAACGATTATTAATTTATAAATCACCAGGGCACTACAACACACCACCGGCTTACTCACCGACCCGGGCGTGTATTATTAAATAAGAATAAATAATTAATTGAACGGAACTCTTTCTTTTTGTTTACCGGTACACGAGGAGCACGACTAGCAGACGCGCGCGGCAGCCATTACTTACACACTCATAGACCATGTGTGTGAGCGCTAGTGCTGCTTACGCAGACCGTAGGTAGGGAATCTCTATTACCACTACATAGCAACGACCGCGCGTGCGCTAGGAGTGGTGCACGACGAAGAAGATGTAGAAAGAGAGGGAAACACAAGAGAGAAGAAAGAAAGAGATGGAAAGATTCATATTCAATAGGAGCAAAGTAAAAATGATGGCGCGCCTCTTTCTCGCGCAGTGAAGAAAGAGGGAGAAGCTAAATGATGAAAAGAGACCGAGAGAGCATGGAGAAGGGAGAGTACTCTTGCTCTTGCTTGAGTACAGCTGCACTGAGTAGCTTACATGTATGTACATATATATGTATATAGGTATATATAGATGGATATATCCATGCTTGTGATGATTCTCTCTCTCTCTAATGAATAAAGACGGATAAAAAGAGAACGTAGATAAAAAGCGTAGATAAAAAGAAGAATAAAAAGAAGAAATTAGATTAAAATTACTCCAGAAAAGGTGGCGCGCAGGTTGCAGACTTGCGTTCGAGGGCCGGAAGGCAAATTACACGAATAGAAAGCAAATACTTGGACAATTGATCAGTCATTGGAGGAATTAAAAATTAAAAAGAGATAGATGATGAGGAAGAGGGAGAAATAGACCGAAGAAGAAGGAAGTGAGCATCAAAGGGGACATTCGATTACTGTCCTCGTGCCGTACATTAACTCGAAAAACCTCATACTTTCTTTTGCAAGTAGCTGCTTAAAACTTCGTGCGTTTTTTTTTTTCGTTGATAGCTGTGTAGAGATTGCAGCTTTGGATAGACCAGGAAGTAGTTGAGCAGCCAGAATTCCAGAAGGAGGTTTTTGCTGCCCTGCTCCGTCAACCAACTCATTTTCCGCAGCCGGCGCCGACCAGTTGCTTGTGCAGAGAGAGACAGAGAGAGAGAGAGAGATATACAAACCCGAGGCCATCATTGATCTAATTCGTCGCCATCGCCGACCAGATTATTGTGTCAACGAGAACTTATACACCGGTGAGTGGACTGTAGTCCGAATCGACAAATATTTCTTTTGTAAACTAGCGGCTCTCGCCGACTAGGTGTAAATTCAGTGCGGGCGTAAAAATTTAAATTCAAAGTGATTGTGACAACGTGGTTAGTGCAAATAAAAAAAAATTTTTTTTTTGTGGTAGCGAACGAAATTAAAGGTGCGAAAAATTGATTGTAAAGATAAAATTGTAGTTAAAAAAGGGAAATTAAAATTAGACCACGTGTTCAACGATTTCGTTGACCGGGTAATTCTCTGTAATTTAATTATACTAAATAAGATTTAACAATAATTCGCTTGATTGACCAGAATAAGAAAAAGTGAGATCGGTGGACATCGTGGTGTGTTACGTAACGCAATTCATGACGCGGGCCTTAGCAGCCATTTTGTAACTTGGATTTTCTCATCTATTCTGCGTCGAATAAGGAATTAAAATAAACTAAAATTGAATGTTGTAACACATAAGAATTAAAAATTAAAAATTGTTTCTTAGATATATCAAATTTTCGAGAGTGCGGGAGTAAAAATCTGACCACGTGTCTAACGGTTTCGTTGACCGTGCAGTTAAATTAAATTAAATTGGTAATACGCATGAAAGTTTAAATAATTAGTAATGTTTTTTTTATTGACCGGTAATTAAACTAATTGGTAGACACGTGGGATTAGTGTGTGTGTGTGTGTGTGTGAGAAAAAGAAAGAGAGAGATAAGTGCGCGGGCTCTTGGTAGCCATATTGTTGAAAGAAGAAAGTGCGAGGTCGCTTACGTGGACCAGACCGTAAACTCATTTATTTTTTTTTGATACATTAGAACATTAGATATTATTTCAATAAAGCGTTAAATAAAAATAAAATAAGTTGCCTTTATAAAATTTATATTGACCGGGATGTATGGGACATGAGTGTGCGCGAGTTAATTAAATGAAGTCATAGATTAAATCAATAGAGAGTTTCATAGCAAATTGATATTTTTCTTTTGTTGTAAATAATTAAATTTAAATTAAGGATTAAAGTGTTACAATTTGACCTCGTAAAATTCATTTGTTTTGTGTGTACAATACCTCTCCCAACTTCGATTAATAAAATTTAACACCAGAGGTCGCCCACCTCCCAACCAAGACAGCCCGAGATTCATGCTGCCGACGAGTAAGCCGAAGGCCTGTCTGGCGCTCTCAATAAATTAAAGATTCTTTCTTTTCGACAGGCCGAACTTTGCATGCGGGGACAGGCAAAGTTATATTAACTTATTTAATAATTTGTTTATTGAAATTTAAGTATAACTAAATTCTCACATCGCAATATAATGTCTTGTTGGTTTCTGTGAGAACTTTGGAAATGCATTGAGAGATAATTCTCTTTTTTTTGCGTTTACTTCTTCTATTTTTTATGTAATATAGATTTATGTTTTTAATTGCAGGATTAGATCTATTGGAAAGAGCTTTGGTGACATAGTTGCAGCCTGAATATAAGGCCCGATTCCTCATAGAGGTGAACTTGGTTTCAGCTAAAATAATGTTTTTGGGTGTAGATGTACGATATCCCATTACGGTCCTGAGAGAAGAATACTGAATTTTTTTAATGGTTTGTGCCATAGCCTTTGATTTTGGATAATACATAAATGATCCATAGTCCATAGTGGCTCGAACGAAGTTCTTGTAAAGAACTAATAAAGTTTGGGGATGAGCACCCCACCACGTTCCGCATAGGTATTTAAGAATTCGATGAGCTCTTTGACACTTAATGGCGATGGTCTTGACCTGTGGCTCAAACTTGAGTTGAAAGTTCAAGATAACTCCTAGAAATCTGGCGGATTCAGTGGATTTAATGTTTTCATTATTGATGGTGATGTATGTGTCCCCAGGTGGTATATTTTTGTTGTTGAAATGGACTAGTTTAGTCTTTTTAACGCTTAAAGTGAGATCCAATTCAAATAATTTTTTGCGTATGTTTTCTGTGGCCTTTTCAAGTTGTGAAGCACTTTTTTCCAATGATGATGAACTTGTGTAGAGGAGAATGTCGTCAGCAAACTGGGAAATATGTATGAATCTAGATATGTTTTTATGGATATCCTTAACGTAAATGAGATAAAGAAGGGGGCTGAGTACCCCACCCTGAGGTACACCTTTATAAGCATAACGCGGATAATCTAGATTATATTCAGTGTAGATTGAGCGCTTGATTATAAAATGTTGTACGAAGTAAAGTACTGTGCGAGAACATCCAATCTCTTCTAGTTTGCGAAGAAGAATCTGGGGGTTGACGTTGTCGAACGCTCCCTGAACGTCTAAAAATGCTGCAAGTGTATCCCAGTTCTTACTGAAGTTGCTGTCGATATGTAGAAGAAAGTTTGTTAAGTTGTCGTAGCAGGATCTATCTTTTCGAAAGCCTGAGTTTGATGCTTAAAGAATGTTGTTGTGCTCGCAGAACCATTGTAATCTGTTTTTTACCATGAGCTCATATATCTTACAGAGACACGATGTCATAGTTATAGGTCGAAGGCCTGACCCGTCTGGTTTGCTGATGAAGTGTACAAAGGATTCTTGCCAGTTTGATGGGTAGATATTTTCCTGTTGCATCTGGTTGTAAATGTCAAGCAATTCCAATTTATACTTCAGTGGAATCTTAGTGAGTGTGTGATAGTCAATGCCGTCCAGACCGCAGCCGGAGTGTTTGTTTCTAGATTCAAGGGCGTCATTGAATTCAGCAAAATCGAAAGGGTCGTCAAAGAAAGAGTCTATGTTATTAAACGATTGAATCCAAGGCTCAATATGATTGGCTTGTAGTTGTGGGGCTATTTTGTCCATTACCATCTCTGCTTGGGATTTCACTAGTGACCTATCGTGGCTAGTTATCGGTGTTTTGACCCACTTATTTTTAAAAATTTTGGTTTTGTTCCAAACATATGAGATGTTTTTCCGAAAATCAATGGTTTTTGCGAATTATTTATAGTTTTGTTTTTTTTCTTCTTGAAGGTTTTCCTTAAAGTATGATCAGCTTTTAGGTAACTTTGGTGATCAGAGGCAAGACCAGAAAATTCCCACTTCTTAAATGCGGCTTTGCGTAGTCTTTTAAGTTTATCGCACTCTGCATCCCACCAGAGGACCAGGTTACGAAATCTGGAGGAGGCGACTTTTCTCTTCGCAGGTGTGTTACTTGTAATAGCATGCTTGATCTTTTTAATCCAGAAAATATATTTGTTAATGGGTGACGAATTGATGTAGTCACTATTATGAAATTCAGAGTATTGTTGGTGAAGCGTATCATTGCATTTTTGCCAATCTGTTTTTTTAGAATATAATTTGAATGACTTTATGGCGTAGATGACTTGATCTATACTAACTTGGATAGAGATGGGGAAATGGTCAGATCCGTGTAGATCGTCAAAAACCTTGTGATTGATGCGATCAGCCATAGAGGCGGTTAAAATGATTAAATCAATATTGGATTTTTTACACCGAGCAGGATCAATGTGCGTGAACGTCTTGACATTATGGATAATTAGACCATTCCCATCAAGGGAATTCAATAAATTTATTCCATCCTTGTCATTATAACTGCAATTCTAACCAACATGGTGCGAGTTGAAAAAAATATTAATTTTATAGATATATTTGATATGTATATATTATTATTATTTTCCTTTTTGTGAACGTGTGACTGTATGTTCTTCTTCATTTTGTAATCCTGAGTTAAGCCTTCTGAGAAGTTTTTTAATACGGTTTTTAAGTTTGATATCCAGTATTTTGGCTTCTACTACATACAGCCACTCTACTAGGGCAGGAGTGTCCTGCGTGAATTCCTTACTAATGTTAAGGACCTCACGTTAATATTTGACTTTCTTAAGAAATTTAACTAGTTGGTCGTATTGAAGAACATTGTTAAAATCAGCATTTTTGTACATATCTATGACTGGAGCTAACTGAGGAGTTATATCCTCGTCAATATCTTCGGATTGACTTTGGTCACTATTTTCATCACTATTTTCTTCTACAATTTTTGTTTTTTTCTTGGCTGGTTTTAAGGTTTTATTTGTCTGTGAAGGGTTTTTAAACTGGTTGCTTTTTTCATTGTTTACTGAAATTTCTGAGTTGATGCTTCCACTAGTGGTACAAGGAGCAGACCTTTTAAGACCATAGAACTGTGTGTCCGTTATTTCATGAGAAGAGTTCTTAGCGATAGTTGACGAGGAGTTGTTTTTATCATTTAGAGGATTTTCCATGTTAAGACCGTCTGCTTGAGTGTTATCTATAGTAAAATGCGTGCGGGCATCGTTCTTATTTGATTGATCAAGTTTTTGAGATTCAAGAGAGTCGCCATCTTTCGGAGGTGGTGAAGAAACAACGCTATTGTGGGTAACGATTTCTTTATCAGACTGTTGGCTTATCATGTGAGTGATGGCGCCATCAGTATTAGAGGCTTCATTCTCCTTGAGTACCGGACAAAATTTAGCAATGTGTCCCTGATTTTTGCAGTAGTGGCATTTTATATTTTCTGCACCAAAGAAAATCCAATAACTAATATTTTGATAGTTAATTTTAAGTTTATTTGGGACTCTTTCAAAGTCCTCTTCCTTAACATTAAACTGCCTCCTATGGGAAAATATGTGACTTCGAGATTCATTTACTGTGGAGGATCAGATGTTAGTTATACCCCTTTTTGTAATGATGTTGATTGACTTTAAATAATCAATAACTATATCGTTGGGTATTTGTGGCAAGATATTAGAAATAACAACTCTACGATAATTTTGTACAAGTCTTCCTGGCACGTATGGAGCGAACGTGTAAGCGCGATTGTTCACTGTTATTGTTTTGCCTATAAATTGATTAGCCGCTTCCTCTGAATTTAGAGTGAAACAGACTCTATTCTCGGAAATTTTTGAAAAGTAAATCAAATTCTTGATGTTCATAATTTTTTCAAAATGATCCATATATTGGTCGTTGGTGTAACCCTCTATAGCATTTAACACGACAGTTTGTTCAAATGTAGGTAATGAGCTCCTACTGATAGCATTTGCATAGGAGAGCTTATCTCTGTTACTTGACGTTTCAACGGCTTAAACGCCAGAATTAGAATTCTTTTCGTTTGTAACTAATTAAGTGAGAGCAGACCCATTGTCGCCACCGACAACCGAGCCCGATCCACGACTATGCACAGCATCGAAGGCTGCTTGAGAACCTTCTAGATTTTGCGACGCCCCATTGCCGACACCGGCAACCGGAGCATCCGCACCATCCGTGCCACCAAACATACGCAAAAAGTGCACTTCTAGCTCCTAAACGCAGCTCGAAGGCACACCCGCACAAAAAACCACCAGCACAAAATACAGCGTGCAAAACAGGTAGCAAACTAAACGAGGCGATAGAGCGCCACTGCCCACGTCTACACTGTGCGGCGTCCTGCGCGCGACTGATATGCAAGATTTAATTAACGTTTCGTGGAATATTCCTTAAACATTTACATGAAGTTTGCACGAAAGCTTCCCGAAAGTGTTCTTAGTTAGCTTACTAGTGAATCTTACAGGAAGTTTACTGCAATCTTTCTAGTTAGTTTACTTGAAACCTTTGCTAATCCATTTATCAAGTCTTTTACGTAAGGTTACAGGAAGATAGCAAAAAGATTCCACGGGATATTACATGTAAGTATCTAGGAAGCATTTTTTGGACTTAAATAATGCTCACTGTAAGCTTATGTTAATTTTCGAAAAGGTGAATGAAAGCTTCCACTGGAATATTATATAAAAGTTTCATGGGAAGCTTCCTTGTAAGCTTTTTTGCTATGTGGGTGGTCTTTGCATGAATCTTTAATGAAAGGTTCCATTAATGTTTCATGAAAGATTACGTGAAAGCTTTTATGAACCTTTCCCGGAAGATTCCCGAAAGCTTTCGACGTAACCTTACTAATGAATCTTTCAGTAAGCTTGCAGTTATCTTCTATGAAAGATTTTATTTAAAGTAAGCGAAATATCTAATGAAAGAAGGCATGAATCTTTTCAGAAAGCTTCCTGAAAGCTTCTACGATTACCTAACTGACAAATTTTTCGGAAAGCTTACAGTAATTTTTTTCAATATCTTCCATGTAACCTTTGCGTATTCATCTATGGAAGGTTTTCTGTAGGGTCAATGTAAGATTCCATAAAGATTTTAGGGAATATTGCACGTTAGCATTCAGTAAACTTCTTTTTAGATTACATTTAGCTTACTATTAGCTTTCATGGAATCTTTCAGTTGAGTTTTTCCGTAACATTTATTAAAAAAGTTTTTATTCACAGTTGTTAAATATCTTTCAAGAATCTTCCATCGATTCTTACAATAATTTTCAATGAAAGGTTTCACTAATATTTCATGAAAGATTACGTGAAAGCTTTTATTAACCTTTCTCGGAAGATTCCCGAAAGCTTTCGACGTAACCTTACTAATGAATCTTTCAGTAAGCTTGCAGTTATCTTCTATGAAAGATTCTATTCAAGGTAAGTGGAATATTCTATTAAAGAAAGCATAAATCTTTTTAGAAAGCTTCCTGTAGGCTTCAACGATTACCGAACTGATGAATCTTTCAGGAAGCTTACAGTAATCTTTCTCAATGTCTTCCATGCAACCTTTGCGTATGTATTCATGGAAGCTTTTCTGTAAGGTTACTATAAGATCGCAAAAAGATTTAAGGAAACATTGCACGTAAGCTTTTATTATTTATTTATTTATGCTAACTTTTAATTTACTTTTAGATTACATGAAATATTAATGAAAGATTAAGTGTGCTTTCAGAAAGGTTAATGGAAGCTTCCTCTGGAATATTACGTGAACGTCTCACGGAAAGCTTCCTTAGAAGCTTTCGTGCTATGTAGGAAGCCCCATCTCGTAAAATAAAAAACTAGATTTTCTTTTATGAGGAAAAATTATTTTTATCGCTTCGTTTTTAAGGAAACCTTCAAAAACTGAATTGTCCATCCTAACCTTTATTTTTTAAGTTTTGTAAGGTTTTCTTCAAAACGAATCGATAAAAATAATTTTTCATCATCAAAGAAAATATTGCTTTTTATGATACAAGATGGAGCTATCTCTTTATTTTTTTCTGCAATTATTAGTTTTTGCAAAAAAATAAATTCTTTGATTAGAAAAGGACAGAGATGTACAAACTGCTCTTAATTAACAGTTACAAAATTATTAACTAGACCTATGAATAAATACTTCAAGGTTTGAAGCTAAAAAGTTTGTACATTACTTGTACTTTCTGTACAATTCATAATAATTTATACTAAAATAATTATGTCTAGACTTTTTACATTTACGTAAATATTTTATTCATCAATTAAAATTTGCAAAAATATTGAAACTAGTACATTACATTAACGGAAACAGTCTAGTAAATAATTAATACTGTCATACTATGCTTTATTGAAAGAATAACATCTCATAAAATTATTTATTTTAAGTAACAAAAGTATATCAAACAAAATAATCATAATGAAATAATGAAATAGGATCTCATTTTTTGCGTAACGACATTTATAAAAGCAGAAAATAGTTAAAACTCACCAAGTTCTGCCATTTTAATAACACTAACAGGTAAGAAAGAAACGAGTTAAGAAGAGGCCGAACTATCTGTCTTTGTCTAATAGCGTTTTTCATCATTTATGTAAACACTATCCGATATAACAAGAAAAAAATAGCAACCCCCGCTAG
Source organism: Anastatus disparis (assembly GCA_017163975.1). NCBI lineage: Eukaryota > Metazoa > Arthropoda > Insecta > Hymenoptera > Eupelmidae > Anastatus > Anastatus disparis. Next base: position 3,004,407 of record JAFFSR010000224.1, on the reverse strand, counting down.
ATATTAGTATAATTAGTAAATTTTGTAATAACAACCAAATTTTTTACCGCATAGTTTTTGACTAATTAGAGACCTACTAGCAATCTAGAATATAACCTATCTTTTTTTGGTAGGTCTCTAATTATTCAAAAACTACGCAGTGAAAAAATTTGGTTACTATTACAAAATTTACTTATTATACTAATATCTAGCGGGGGCTGCTATTTTTTTCTTGTTATACCGGATAGTGTTTACATAAATGATGAAAAACGCTATTAGACAAAGACAGATAGTTCGGCCCTTTCTTAAGTAGGAAACAAAAACAATGAACTTTTGATTTTCATTTTGAAAGAAAATATTTCATACTATCCACGTATGCGTAAAAAAATTTTGAATAGACAAATATTTAATTTTTAAAATTTTCATGTTAACTTTAGGCAGATTGAAAAAAAAATTCGATGCAAAATATTTAAAAATAAATAAATAAAATTATAGTTTTTCAACAGCTTTTATTTCAATGTTTTACTACGTAATACGAGAAATTAACAAATTTAATAAATTTCACGAGGTTTTGAAAACAAAATTTATAAGAAAAATCAATTATACTTATTGCAGATTTTTCAAATGAATTTATGATACATTTTCAAATAATTCGCAAATATCAGTAGACACTATGAATTCAATTTAAAAAGCTTAACAAATAAAAAAATTAAGATATTCCAAACTTTAGATATTCTTTAATAATTGTAAATACTTATTTTTTAATTATACTTATTATTATACAGTAATTATTTTATTCATGAATAGTATATTTGAACAATATTTTAATAATTTATGTAATACAATTAAAAATGTGAATAAATAAAACAAATGCAAATAGTATTGAAAAAATGATCGCAATACTTTTTTCATTATCCAAATTATCGAACACTTTTATTCCAATTAGAGTTATAAAAATACTTGAGTTCAAGAGATTTTTCTATTTATTTGTATAGATTTCAAAATTGAAAAAAGGGACTCGCTAATAATGTCTTAATGTATGAGAGCGTGGTGGCGTAATAAATAGAGCTCTTGCCTTCAATGCGGAAGGCATGAGTTCGAATCCTGGCCAGGTACCTCTAACTTTTTTTTAAAAAGAAAATTAGTGTATGTGCCATTTATATCGCGACTCTTAAAAAATCCGACCTCATTGGGTATGGGTTGATTGTTGGTCACAAAAGTGGCTGACCATCCATCGGTTGTCAAAGTTTTTGGTATGGTGGGTCTGACAGTCTAGCCTGATGTAATGTGTTAAACGGGTACAGGGCTGGACTCCCTGGACTTCACCATATAAAAAAGGTTAATCATATAGAGGACAATATCCTTTATATATTGATTTTTTTAAAGAAAAAAAAATGTCTTAATGTATATGTATATGCGTATATACGTAAGATTTTTTATTTTTTGTATATTTTTAAATAATAAACTGAAAACTAATCTAGTTTTATGTCTCCAGAATATTTGAAATTTGTGAATGTTTAAAAAAGTTCATACATTAATTTTAAAAAAATTGGAATTTAATAGAATTTCTCGCATAAAAGTATTCTGTTTTTTAAAAATATAGTACGGTAATTTTTCCTAGGTATAAGTATAAAAATAAAATAAAAAATTTCATTACATAGTTTTCAGAAGTAATTGAACTAATGTTAATACCATTTGAAATATTTATACTTTCTTTATAACAACGAAATATCTAAATTTTTTTTGAACTATAAAATTTTTTATTCTGTCAATTTTTGTTCGAACATGATATAAGATTCTATTTTCTTATATAAGAAAAACAGGCGCAAATAGTTTTTTGGGAGATTTCACATTTTCAACATTTTTGAAGTCATAAATTTTTCTTTACTTGTTAGATAATTATTTAACTAATAATTTTATAAACAGTAATATCCTGTCGATAGTATTAATCCTATTTCATTTTTTAAAAAGTTTGATTTATGAATATTTTGTAGAATTGTATATGAAAAGAAATAATGGAACTTGTTTAAGTTTTATTTTTATTTTTTTATTTTTGAGGAACAAGATCTTATTTTGTGATTGTTTTGATAATTAAATAAACGATAATTAAATAACGAGGATTTAATAATCCTCTTGATTGAAAAAACAAAAAAAAAAATAATCTTGAAATTTTTTTTTCATTTAATTTTTAGTAAATTTGTTTTACGATCTGTGAAATTCAATTATATTGTTCAAATAATTTTAAATCGAAAGAATCTATTTTTTCTGAAAGTTTTTTTCTTAAAAAAATTGGAAAGTTTTTAGGAATTTTCCTTGTTGCCGACAAAACTTATTAGTTTTTTATGGCAAAGCTAGAAAATAACCTACGTTATATAATTCGCAAAAATTCATCACTATTTAAAATGCAATTTGTCTAACAAAGTATTTTAATAACTTATTATCTAAAATTTACGATTTTTAAGTATGAAGTACATTAAAAATTTTATTTAACAAAGAATTTGAAAAACTACAAATATTTCATAAGTCTTAAGTCTAGATTACACCCCTAAAGTTTTTGTATATTCTGAATAATAAATGGAACATATTATACCTGAATTGCCGTAATTTTCAGTTTTTTAACAGTGCGAGTTTGTAACGTTCCTCTCTATCATTCTTTATTTATTATTTATTTTAATAATTATTTCATTTATTGAGAGCGCGGCTGTCTCATTATAAATGACAATTCGTTTTAGAGAATCGTTACAAGCTAGCGCATGAGCCGGTCTGTGGCACAGTTGGTAAGAGCATTGGATTCGTATTCTCGGGGGACCGTGGATCGAATCCCGCTCGCGGCTGTTTTTCAAGCAAGCACCTCTGTTACATGTGCTTTGTTCCTATGAACACACTTACGAGCTCCGTCGTTAAAGGACGAAAAGTAACTCAGTTGCTTAAGGCAGCTGGCTTGCGTCCTAGTGGATCGGGGTTGTGACTCCCTGGGAAAACTGGGAAAAACAATTTTCGTAGTTTTCCGTGGGGAAGAGAACCCGAAGAACACAAAACACAAAATAGAGAGTTCTTCGGAACAACACAAAAATTAATAATAAAAAGTCCCCTCGGGGCAAAAAATTGATGATGGCCTATGATGAAAAATCAAAAGGCCAATTAAAGAGAAAGAAAGAAAAGAAAGAAAGAACAAGCTAGCGCGTCATGCCTAGCTTGTGCAGACTCTTTGTGTTTTTATTGTTTGTTAAAGTCGTTTATAGCTAGGACGCCTTGCCTAGCTATAGCTGACTTTTAAACTATATTTGTTGACAATGTTGGGTTTGTTATGTGTAAAGCCCGTTGTAGTTAAAAACCAGGTGTCTCAACATTCGGGGCTTAACACTGGGTTAATAGGAGAGGAATGCTGCTTGGATAAACTCTTTATTGAAAACTATACAACAAGCTATTACAAAGTCGTATATTAAACACGTGTGTAAAAATTATCTTGCTTAAGACAATGCCATGGCCAAGCGCCCGCCGTTGTCTCAAGCAAGGTACAACCGCATAGTAGAAGAGCCGATCCAAGAGTGACGAGAGTCACAAGCTGTTCGCACTGCATGCATCAACTCTCCCAGGTCTCTCTCCCACTTTTCTATCTTAGTAGAAGAGAGGGAGAGCCGCCGTATACTTTCAGCGGTACTTACACATGCAAGTGCGTGTACGTACATACGCGCGCTTGCATGTTCAACCACTTTGGTCTTTTTGAGTATTTGCGCGCGCATCTTCCAGTATCGTACGGTTTCAGGGCCGTACATCCTCGGGCGCTCACAAGTTATGTATAAACGTTTATTTATTAAAATATCAAATAAATATTTATGTATCTCATACTATGGTAAATTAAACTAAAATGTTAATTTTCTTTCTCTCTCTCTTATTATTTCTATTAAAATTTATATTGATTGATTAAAAATAAATCCTATCTTCGAGCAACAAAAAAGTGACAAATTATGCAACCAGAACGAAAACGCTAGCTCTAGCTGGTTCTGAATTACTGTAGTGGATTCCATAGTTTAATATTAAGCTAGAATAGCCATTGTTTTTCGGAAACGGTTGGCGCGACAAAATCCAGGAAAGGGTTCAGTGTCAGCGACAAATTAGCATCAAATTATGCAATATCGCATGACTTATTAGATATATTGGGAAAAAAAGTTTTCATTTTCACTCAGGCTGAATGGCCATATCTGGGTCTGGGTCTAGTTTTAGGACTTATGAACTATCCTATCTTAGAGTGACAAAAAAGCGACAAATTACTTTTTTCGACGCTATGAATGAAAACATGTAAAAATTAATGCAAAAATAGAAATAAAAATTTATTATCGATACAATGTTTTCCCTGTGAGAAAGCTAAAGTTATGAATTATTTATATATTATAATCATTGCTTTATAAATTAAAATATTAGGTAAGTATGCAAATATAATTATTATAGTATGTTATTGATTTTGATTATATATTTTATATAAAGATGTATTTTTAGAATAAAGAAATTTATAATGATAATAAGAATAATAAATCTAGTAGTATTTTAAAAATTATGCAAACAATATTTTTATTTTAATATGTTTGTAAATTTTAGGTACTTAATTTTTTAAAGTTAATATTGGTTTAAAACAAAAGAATGTTTTATTTTTGTACGTATAAAATTTATGAAAAATTTTAAATAATGAAATTATACCCAAAAAGATATAATTTATAATAAAATACATTGTAGGGTTCATTATAAATATGTTTAATTAAACGTACCATTCTAGAGTTAATAAAAACCTATTAATATTATATTATAAATATTTTGACAATATAATTTTGTTTTGATTAAAAAACCTATTAAATAAAAATGGTGGTTTTTTTTAATTAATAAAAACAAAATTTTTCTTCAAATTTCTTTACCGAAACTCATGATATTGCAAATAATTTGAAAAGTTTTTTTATTTACAATGATCATTATTTATAACAAATGTATACAGAATTTTCTAAAAATTAATATAAAAGTTATTATTTTTACGCACGACCCTAGATTAAAAAAGAAACATGTAAATCGGACCATAACTACCAGCGATATTGTTTATTTTAATACGTGGCTGATTCCATTCAGATTCATGCAGGCCGTCACGGATGGAATTTTTTTTTTTTGCTGAAAACTATGTGAATGTGTTCTAATACTCAAAAGAAGATGTGGAGATCCCAAAATACACATTAAAAAAATTTTTTCACGACGCTATAGCCTATTTTGTGTTAAATGTTAAGATGAAAGGTGAAAAAATGAGAATGGACCTCCGTATTCAAAATGCTCTATCTCCGTCAATTTTTAACTTTTCAGGAGAAAATTTTTTTTTTAATGTGAAGAATACAGTCTAGTTTTGAATATTGTTCCGATTTTTGCGATGCGAGTTGATCCTCCTCACTAGGAGAAGCCCAGGCCTCCGGATCACGGATTTTGCTCAAACTTTAGGATAAGTCTCTAGATGTCAAAATATGGAAAAAACCAGAATCTTAGACCCTAAAGCTCAAAATTTCCCTAGTTATAGGCAATTAGAGAAAATCACTAAAAAAGTTACTAGATTTTCAAACGCCTATAGTTTTTTAGCATTAACATCTAGACACTTGTAATTGTTTTTAAATAAAAGCTGAGCTCAAATCTTTTCGAAAAAGCACCTACAGCATATCAAAATATTATTTTTTCCTATAGCTACAGTGTTATAAAAATTGTGCTACATTTTAGCATTTATTATAAATTAATGTTTTTAAAAGGAAATTCACGTTAAAATCTTATAACGCTGTAACGTTGAGAAAAAATAATATTTTGATATGCTACAAGCACTATTTTGAAAGGATTTGAGGTCAGCTTTCATTCGAAAATGGTTTTAAGCTTCTAACTGTTAATGCTAAAGAGCTATAAGCGTTTGGAAATTTAGTAACTTTTTCAGTGATTTTCTTTAATTACCTATAACTAGGGAAATTTTAAGCGTTGGGGTCCAAAATTCTAATTTCTTCATACTTTGACACCTAGAAACTTATCCCAAAGTTTGAGCCAAATCCGTGATCCGGAGGCCTGGGCCTCTCCTTGTCGGTTATTCATGAAAAACCTAAAAAAAAAACGATGTTTTTAAAATGCAATTTTCTCAAAACCTATATTTTTTTTTTTAATTTTTATGTTTTTATACGTAAAAAATGCTAACTCTTAGGATAGGAGAGAATATGCTATTTTGCCTTATTTTTTTTAAACAGGTTTTCGAACATTCTTTTTATACTTTCTATTTTAAAGCATTGATACTATGGCACATCGTACCATTTTTTCAACTACTACGTCTTCTTACGATTCGTTTATGCTTTTATTTATTTATGTAATAAAAATATTAACAAAAACCTTTTAAATAAACCTTCGATCAAGTTTTTGAATCGATTAGAACCAAAGTTATGACGATTTTAAGTTTAAAAAAATGGATGAATTATTAAAGTTTTCTTCAATTATAGAATATCAAGACCATGTACTCTTCCAATAATTATGCTTTTTACTATTCGTTCACTTTTTAATTTTTAAGTATATTATTAGTGTTTGCAAAAACCTTCAGAATGAGTCATTGCTCAACTTTTTTGGTCAATTAGAACAATATTTATAGCAATTTTAATTTTAAAAATGTGTTCAAAAATAAATAATCATTTATTCAGTTTGAATTTCGTGCCTGCGAGTGAAATTCAGTTTGTAAGTAGTTGATGTATGCCACCGCCAGGTAGCAAAGTCGCGTCCCAATCGTATTCATTAGCAATATATCGCATCGCAGTAGATAAGAAGAGATTGAATTAAAAAACAAATCGTCTAACTTTTATAATCTTTTTTTTCGCTTTATTAAAAAATTTTGAGCTAATTACAATGGCATCATCGGTGGCTAAGATAAAGTGCAAGGACTTGAAAAAAGACACACAAAAGTATGTACCATTCCTTTAAAAATCCATTCAGAGAATTGGGCAATATGACGGAGTCTTTGTAGCGCTTGTATCCAAAGATTTTGATATCTAGAGAAAATAAAGTTTGCGCACCATGTTATAAATTATTGTTAGAAGAAGTGAACAATGCTACAACCTCTTCATTCAATTTTAGCAGTCAACAATCTTTAGAAGAAATTAATGACGGCGAGATTGTGGTGCATGAGCTTAACGAAACTGCAAATAATTTGAATTCAAAGATTTCACTTATCAAGATGTCTGAAACTATTAATGTAAATATGCGAAAATCGTATGCTATTCGAAAAAGAAAGCAAATGATTGATGCATTTGATTTTCAAGTAGCTAGTAAGATGATGAAATTTTATGATATAACAGATTTGCCTTAATTGAATGAAAGCATAGAATGTAAAACATGTCTTAAATGGTTTGAAAATATTAAAAGGGCCTTAAAATTTGTTCAAGTTTTTTCGAAAAAGTACGGCTATTAACCCTCATACCAACTGATTTTTTCAAAGAATATTTATTATCAGCTCTGCCAGGCGTAACTACGTACATGATTGATCAAGCCCGCTCACTGACGAATAATAAGGATGTCCATAAAAAGCTTGAGAATTATAGTGGCCATTCTTTGGATAGGGAAGTTGTGTTAAAAGTCGAAGAGTATTATCTAAACGATTATTATAATTGATCTCGACAAAGTGCAAATAAAAATGATACAATATCTGTAAAAGAAAATGGTATCAAAACTAAAAAAGTTTAGCGCTTTCTTAAGCGAAGCATGAAACAAATGTTTCAATTATTTAAAAAAGAAAATCCCCAAATGGAAAAGAAAATCGGGTAATCAACATTCTATGCCTTGAGACCAAAGTGGGTTATACCCCATCCACCCAATGATACGTGTCTTTGCATTTATTGCGAAAATTTAGAACTTATATTGATAGCTTTAAAAAATTATAATACAAACAGTTAATATGACATTTCAAAAATTGAATCAAATAAACATTCTTTTTTATTTTGCTCTAAGGATGATATGAAATGTGTACTGGGAGACTGTAAAAAATGCCCAATTAAAGAAATTATTGATTTAGAAACGATTTCCTTGACGAAAGAAGATCTTAATGAGGAAATAAATTATAGAATTTGGGAAAAATGAGATTAATAAAACTAGTACTATTAAAGACTTCTTGATACAATTGAGAAAATATGCTCTCACCGTGAGTACTCATAAAATGATTAAAAAAATTCAACGTATTGCTATTCAAGAGGCAAAAATTTTAGTAAAAAAAAGCCAGTTCCAATTAGTTATTCACGTAGACTTTGCCGAAAACTGGACGGTCTTATTACAAAATGAAGTACAAAGCTACCACTGGAGCAAAAATCAAATATCCATATTTACATTGGTATGCTATTTAGGAAATTATTCGACGGACAGTTATATCACAGTTTGTGACGATAAGAAACATGATTCTTTTCATGCTTTAATGGCTATAAATTCAATTATAGAGAATATAAAGCAAAAACACACTCCGCAAGAATTAAAAGAAATCATAATCATTTCGGATGGAGCCGCCAGTCATTTCACAAATAGATACCAATTTTACGAGTTTTGAAATTCAAAAGAAAAAAGAAAGTGGTTATTTTCTGTAACCGGGCATGGAAAAGGTGCATGTGATGGAATAGGAGGTATAGTGAAACGTTATGCCACAGTGCACAATTTGTCCAAACCAATTGCAGAATTTATTAGAAATGCAGAGGATTTCGCAACTCATGTGTCACTGTACAATCCATCTATCAACATTCTCCTTTTAAATAAAGGAGAACTAGAAGTTTTTCGACAAACGAAAAAAGTTGAATGGCAAGAAAAAGCAAAAGAAGTCGAGGGAATACAAAAAAATTCACTGCTGGAAAACTAAACAAAATCTTGTGTTCACTTCTAGAACTTCATTGCATAAATAGAAAATATGAATTTATAAATTCTAGCTGAATAAATAATTATTTATATTTGAACACATTTTTAAAATTAAAATTGCTATAACTTTTGTTCTCATTGACCAAAAAATTTGAACAATGGCTAATTCTAAAGGTTTTTGCCAACACTAACAATATACTTAAAAATAAAAAAGGGAACGAATAGTAAAAAGCATAATTATTGGAAGAGTACATGGTCTTGATATTCTATAATTGAAGAAAACTTCAATAATTCATCAATTTTTTTAAACTTTAAATCGTCATAACTTTAGTTCTAATTGATCCAAAAACTTGATCAAAGGTTTATTCAAAAGGTTTTTGTTAATATTTTTATTACATAAATAAATAAAAGCATAAACGAATCGTAAGAAGACGTAGTAGTTGAAAAAATGGTACGATGTGCCATAGTATCAATGCTTTAAAATGAAAAATATAAAAGGAACGTTCGAAAAGCCGTTTAAAAAAAATAAGGCAAAATATAGTCCAGTCATTCTACGAAATTTCATGACTTAATTTATTACAGATATTTGAAAGTGAGAAATCATTGGGGAGGGGGGTTAGTAGATGATAAATAAATGTTTTGCCGCATAATTTTCAAACGACGTTTTAGAGAAAAATGTTATAAATGAAAGTTATAGGCATTAAATAAACCTAAAATTTCATTATTGGGTACGTGAAAATCGGTCAACAACTTTTCCGGATAATCGCGAAAAACACTCATTTTTACACTGTTTTATAAATGTTAATAACTTTTATAATAATTGCTATAAGTGATTTATAATACGTTGTCGGTGAGGCCATTATGGGTCTTTATAAGCATAAAAAATTTCAGCCCGATCGGATCGATAGTTTATGAATAATTGCAATTGTTTATCCCAAAGAAGATTTATTTAAACAATCATAAGACAGAACATTGTGAATTTTCCGACATTTAACAAAGTGGAATGGACACTTTAGAGTTCAAAGTATAAGTTAAGTCGAAAAAATTAATAATATTTTTAAAAAATTATTGTTAAACAGTTAATGTAAAATTAGGCTATTTTTTTGCTTATAAATAAATGGAATAACTTTTTGGTTTTTTGTCATATGGACTTCTAATTAGTCTCATTTGATAGCTATTTCAAAAACGCATTTTTTTTAAAAAAAAAAGTATTTCCTGCAATTAATACTAACGGAGATAACATTTTTTTAAAAAAATTCATATCTCCGTTATTTATAAACATTAAGAGTTGAAATTTTCAGGAAATTTCAATGAAGACTTATATTTTTGAATGCAATAAATAGTTATACAATTAATGCCATGAATATGATTTTCTACATTTTTAAAGTGATAGGTACATCTGCAAGATGGTTTTGGTGAGAGTGGCTTCAGCTTCGTTTTCCACGCGGCGAATATTAGGAAATCGTTACCTCGAGCGGGGACCGCGAAAAAAAATGCAATATCTCGGCTTCTAGACGACGTAGAACCTTCTTTTTTTTTAATCTGGGGTAACTCGAGAAAATATCAAGAATGGGCTTATTTTCAACCCCCTGGAAAATTGGGAAATGACGGAAAATCTTCAATTATGTAACCATATAAAAATTTTCAACATTAATATTTACATTTTCTTATTATTATAATTTCTTGTAGTGTTTTAATGCTTTTGAATAATATATTTTTAATAATTTAAATATTTATTAATTAATAAAAAGGCCTTTTCTTTTTAAATAATATTATGTTTTTCAATCAAACATAAAAATGACTGATTTTTTTATGTTTTTTTTATTATTATTCAATTATATTCTTGAAGTATTGAAAAATTGTTTGAAAAAAAGATGATGCTTTAATTAAATTCAATGTACATATTGCAGAATAGCTTTGGTCTTTGTATTTCAATATGTATATGAATATCTATTAAAGCGTACTATTGTTTTCCATGAGAATATTAAATTGTTCCTTTTTTTGAAAAAAAAAAACGAAAAAACATTTTTATATTTAATTAAAAAATAATAGTTTTATTGGAATAGATGTTTTAATAATAATAATATCGAATAATAATTTCACATAAATAAAAAAAAATATATATATAAAGAATATTAATATAAAAAACATAAAAAAATCAGTCATTTTTATGTTTGATTGAAAAACATAATATTATTTAAAAAGAATAGGCCGTTTAGTAATTAATAAATATTTAAATTATTAAAAATATATTATTCAAAAGCATTAAAACACTACAAGAAATCATAATAATAAGAAAATGTAAGTATTAATGTTGAAAAATTTTATATGGTTACATAATTGAAGATTTTCCGTCATTTCCCGATTTTCCAGGGGGCTGAAAATAAGCCCATTCTTGATATTTTCTCGAGTTACCCCAGAATAAAAAAAAAAAGGAGTTTCTACGACGTTTAGAAGCCGAGATATTGCATTTTTTTCGCGGTCCCCGCTCGAGGCAACGATATCCTAATACTCGCCGCGCGGAAAACGAAGCTGAAGCCACTCTCACCAAGACCATCTTGCAGATGTACCTATCACTTTAAAGATGTAGATAATCATATTCATGGCATTAATTGTATAACTATTTATTGCATTCAAAAATATAAGTCTTCATTGAAATTTCCTGAAAATTTCAACTCTTAATGTTTATAAATAACGGAGATATGAATTTTTTTAAAAAAATGTTATCTCCGTTAGTATTGATTGCAGGAAATACTTTTTTTTTTTAAATGCGTTTTTGAAATAGCTATCAAATGAGACTAATTAGAAGTCCGTATGACAAAAAACCAAAAAGTTATTCCATTTATTTATAAGCAAAAAAATAGCCTAATTTTACATTAACTGTTTAACAATAATTTTTTAAAAATATTATTAATTTTTTCGACTTAACTTATACTTTGAACTCTAAAGTGTCCATTCCACTTGGTTAAATGTCGGAAAATTCACAATGTTCTGTCTTATGATTGTTTAAATAAATCTTCTTTGGGATAAACAATTGCAATTATTCATAAACTATCGAACCGATCGGGCTGAAATTTTTTATGCTTATAAAGACCCATAATGGCCTCACCGACAACGTATTATAAATCACTTATAGCAATTATTATAAAAGTTATTAACATTTATAAAACAGTGTAAAAATGAGTGTTTTTCGCGATTATCCGGAAAAGTTGTTGACCGATTTTCACGTACCCAATAATGAAATTTTGGGTTTTTTAATGCCTATAACTTTCATTCATAACATTTTTCTCTAAAACGTCGTTTGAAAATTATGCGGCAAAACATCGTTATTTTCAGACTTTGATCGTTGTTTTTAAAAAAATAGGGCAAATCTAGATGTATCTTTTTATTTATTTATCATCTACTAACCCCCCCAATGAGAGCCGGTCTGTGGCACAGTCGGTAGGAGCGTTGGATTCGTATGCTTGGGGAACCGGGATCGAATCTCGCTCTCGGCTGTTTTTCAAACGAGCACCTCTGTTATATGTGCTTTGTACTCAGTACACACTTACGAGCTCCGTCGCTAAGGGATGAAAAAGTGCAGTTGTAAAAATCAACTGACCTTGCGTCCCAGTGGATCGGGGTTTGACTCCCTGGGAAAAATTAGAAAAAATAGTTTTCGAAGTTTTTCCGAGGGAATAAACCCGAAGAACACAAAAACATATATATATAAAGTCCCTCTGGGCAAAATTTGAATTATAATAAAAAGTCCCACTGGGCAACAAAAAACAAAAATATAATAATCACTTGGTAATGGCCTAAGACGTAACGCTCATATGAGCAAGCCAAGAGGCCAATTAATAATTAAGAAGAAGAAGAACCCCCCCAATGATTTCCCACTTCTAAATATCTGTAATAAATTAAGTCATGAAATCGATGTTTTTTACGTAGAATGACTGGACTAATAGCATATTCTTTCGTATCCTAAGAGTTAGCATTTTTTACGTATAAAAACATATAAAACTTTCAAAAAAAAAATATAGGTTTTGAGAAAATTGCATTTAAATAAAATCGTTTCTTTTTAGGTTTTTCATGAATAACTGAGAGGGATCAACTCGCATCGAAAAAATCGGAACAATATTTAAAACAAGACTGTATTCTTCACATTTAAAAAAAAAATTTGTCCTGAAAAGTTGAAAATTGATGGAGATGGAGCATTTTGAATACGGAGGTCCATTCTCATTTTTTCACCTTTCATTTTAACATTTAACACAAAATAGGCTACAGCGTCATGAAAACATTTTCTTAATGCGTATTTCAGGATCTCCATATCTTCTTTTCAGTATTAGAACACATTCACATAGTTTTCAGCAAAAAAAAAAAATCCATCCGTGACGGCCTGCATGAATCTGAATGGAATCAGCCACGTATTAAAATTAACAATATCGCTGGTAGTTATGGTCTTATTTACATGTTTCTTTTTCAATCTAGGGTAGTGCGTAAAAATAATAACTTTCATATTAGTTTTTAGAAAATTCTGTTTACATTTGCTATAAATAATGATCATTGTAATTAAAAAAAATTTACAAATTATTTGCAATATTATGAGTTTTGGTAAAGAAATTTGAAGAAAAATTTTGTTTTTATGAATAAAAAAAACCACCATTTTTATTGAATAGATTTTTTAATCAAAACTAAATTATATTGTCAAAATATTTATAATATAATATTAATAGGTTCTTATCAACTCTGGAATTGTAAGTTTAATTAAACATATTTATAATGAACCCTACAATGTATTTTATTATAAATTATATCTTTTTGGGTAAAATTTCATTATTTAAAATTTTTCATAAATTTTATACGTACAAAAATAAAACATTCTTTTGTTTTAAACCAATATTAACTTTAAAAAATTAAGTACCTAAAATTTACAAACATATTAAAATAAAAATATTGTTTGCATAATTTTTAAAATACTACTAGATTCATCATTCTTATTATCATTACATTACATATTTTTATTCAAGGCGTCGAAAAAAGTAGTTTGTCACTTTTTTGTCTCTCTAAGATAGGATAGTTCATAAGTCCTAAAACTAGACCCAGACCCAGATATAGCCATTCAGTCGAGTGAAAATGAAAACTTTTTTTCCCAATATACCTAATAAGTCATGTGATATTGCATAATTTGATGCTAATTTGTCGCTGACACTTGAACCCTTTACTGGATTTTGTTGCGCCAACCGTTTCCGAAAAACAATGGCTATTCGAGCTTAATATTAAACTATGGAATCCACCATAATAACTCAGGACCGTCTAGAGCTAGCGCTTTTGTTCTGGTTGCATAATTGGTCACTTTTTTGTTGCTTCAAGATAGGATAGTTTATTAGTCCCAAAACCTGAGCCAGACCGAGATATGGCTATTCGGCCTAAGTAAAAATAAAAACTTTTTTTCTCAATGTATCTAATAAATCATGCAATGTTTAATAGTTTGTTGCTAATTTGTCGATGACATTTAATCCTACACTGAATTTTGTCGCTCCAGCCGTTTCCGAGAAACAAAGACTATTCTAGCTTCATATTAAGCTACGCAATCCACTACAATACCTCAGAAACCGTAATAGCTCACCCTTTCGTTCTGGTTGCATGATTTGTCACTTTTCTGTCGCTCTAAGATAGGATAGTTCGTAAGTTCCAAAACTTGACCCGGATCCAAATACGGTCTATAGACCTGAGTGATAAAGGAAACTCATATGCCCAACATACCGAATTCACAGACCAATGTTTCTGAACTACAGTAGCTATAAAAAATTTGTTACCCCAAAAGTTTTTACATCCAAGCTCATAGAAAATGTTTTAATATAAATTGTTTTAATTGAAATGCATTTCGGAAAGAATTGCTCTCGATGATTAAAACAATGAAGACTTTGAGCGTAATTAAAAGAAGTTTGTGATCTTCTTGAGGATTAAAGGATTTCGTTGCTCTTGTAATTCTTCCAACTGGACACTCTAGATAGTTTTTCTGTAAGTATTCGAATTAAGATACGTCTGGGAATTTGTAAGCCCGGACTGGGGGGGGGGGGGCTAGAGCTCCGGGCCCCACTGATTCAGGGGCCTCCGCTAAAACGATTTTAATATTTAAAAAAAAATAATCTTTTTATTCTCCGTAAAATAAAAAATTTAATTATGATAAATATTTAATCTTAATCAAAGTATTGTTTTCTTATTATTTTTATTATTTTTTATAAACATTATTAAAAATATTTCCGAGGTGAATCATTATTATTATTATAATTATTTTTTTTATTATTATTATTATTATTATCATTTTTATTATTATTATTAATATTATTACACAATAATAGGATTTTTTTAATAATTGTCAAGAGTGCGCATATATTACGTTTGGGTTTTTGTGAAGGCTGCCGTGGGCAGAAGCGCCCTCTTAGCTTCTCTCTCTCTGTATATGCGTCGGTCGGTCTGTCAGTCCTTGTTGAGCGACACATCGTAGAGCCTCCAGACTTTATTGGCGTGAATCTGTATTCTTGGTGTTTTATACGAGTGTGCTTTGTAAAGGGAGTGTATTGTTAAAACAATAAATACTTTAAATACAATTTGTGTGTGACTCTTTGCTGTGTCTACGTAGTTAAAACTATTAACAACCTCGCCCCTAAATTGAAATATCCTATCAGGTTATGGAAGCCCAGCAAGCTTCAACTGCGCAAAGCCCGGCAACAGGGGAGATGGGGCGAGGTAAGAAATTAAAAGAAAAAATGCATTATATACGAGAGAGGAGAGCGAGGAGGAGTTTTGTTTTGCTAAGAGAAAGCGTAAAACAATTAGTGCGCGGTTCTCGGTGTCATGGAATGAAGAGAGCCATAAGCGTGACACACATGTGCATTGGTATATGTATGGATGTGCATGCACATGTGTATATGTATACGTAAATCAAAAATGATTGTTAGCAAAACGAAGTTCGTATTAAAATTGGAACTGAGATGTCAATTGGGTTTTTTCGAAATTGACGTTCTCTCTAAATTCTTTGTTTCGAGGCAAATCAACATGGCGGATTTGCGTCGATCAAGGAAAGAGACAGAAAGAGATAGATAAAGAAGAACAGTGCAAAGATGGCGCGAGGCGTCAAGCACGCGCGAGAGCGATGTCGCGCTTGTACGAGAAACAAGGAACGAGGAACGCACGCGTGAAAGAAAGATGGCGCATAAAGAGAAGCTCGCGATGAACGATGCCACGACGAACTTGTCGCCACGAGTGGGAGACGAGAGACAAGAAATGCAAATGGAGACTATAGCGATGAACGAGAGGGATGTAAGGAATGAGTTGTATATGTCTGCTGTATGATAGTTATGGGACGCCATATAGCATATAAAAACGCACAAACATATAATCAAACGAGGTCTAAATAATAATGCATGCCAAATTTAATATAAAATAAACTAAATTACAAATAGAGTGGTGAAATAAATTAAATTAAAATAAACCAGTGCAAAATAAATCTATAACTATGTCACTTATATGAGAGCGACGAGTATATACGTATATACGCGGAGTTTGTAACTTATATGTGTACAGACACGAATATAAACAGTAAATGAATACGAGATATGAACTTACGTACGAGTGTACATATGTATACGTATATATGCGTGTATATGTATACACATAAATGTAAATGAATAATTATTAAATTCATATACAGAACGAGAACGAGACATAAAAATCTTTTATTAGAAGTTTTGTTTAATCTAAGGAGTAGTATGGCAGTAACGAGAAAATCGTTGCTCAGACGAGAACGAAAAAGCAATATTTACGATGGACTCTGGCCAAGTCTAAACCTTAAGTACATGTGTAGATATTTGTAAATACATTATATACAAGTATTTTTTATTTCATAATATGTATTTCATATACATATAACTAAATTAAATAAAAATTAAAATAATATTTTCACGTGATTTTTAAAAATAGAAATGTTAACATAAAGGTCGGCAGTGGCGCTGTAAATAATTTTAATTTACACATTTAAGCAATTATGCTTAAATCATTAAAATATATAACAGCGCCCACTTTAAAACGAAATGTAACCGAGTTCGAGTTTGTTATATTAAAATTAAAATTAGCAATCATCTTGATCGTTTTGAAACTGCATACTTGTGTTCGGTATGCCAGAATCTTAACAATCAACTTAATTGCAGTTGTTTTGATACTGATCATACTAGTGTTCCGTATATTAGAATCTTAACAACGAAATTAAAAATTACAACCATTTAAAGACTGATAATGTTTGTGTCCAGCGTATCAGAATCTCTATAATGCAAATAAAAATCTCAACTGTTCTGAGTTTGACAAGCTTGCGTTCAGCATGTCAGAGTCTTGACAGTGAAATTTATTAAATAGAGTTATGCTAAATACGATGAATGACGAATACATAGTTAAATAAATTTTAGTTTCAGTTTAAATTTAGATAGTACTTGTGTTCAGTGATATCTGAATTTCTAACTGTATAACTGATTGACAGGAAAGGAGTTCATACCTAACGAGTAGATGGCAGCACTTACGAGAGAAATTACCTAGGAACGAGAAAAGGGTCTGTCATTCTATGTATCTTACTGCCGTGACCTATTCAAAACGAGACGCAGCTGCGATACGAGAAAATGAGGAATTGAACGAGGAATGATACGAGAAAATGAAGAATAGAACGAAGAACGGAACGAGAGAATAAAGGAGTAAAACGAGACCAAACAACGACGCAAAGAGAAACGAAGACCAAAAGAAATCAAGGATCAAATGGCCACCTTCATGGTTCAAGTTTATGTATTCGAAAAGGAGGCATCTGCAAAGAAGTCGTAATCTAAAATTGAACTAAATTGAGGCTGGTCGCAAGGAGGCGGAGAAAACAAAGGCAACTATGTATAACGAGTCCAAAAACTTGAAAATTCAGATTGACGTATTTGATAATAAATTCTTATGAAATACTTTCATAAATAAGAATAGTATTGAAAATCTGATAACGAGATAACCGAGTTTGATTTAGTACGATTTATTGTAATTCTATGGAGATCGATACTAAACGAGTTGAAAAATCGAAAACAACTCTGCTTGTGCTAGCAGAATAAAAGTCTTTAACGAGAGTAACTTAACGTACGATTCTCATGTATCGTCTTATATCGATACATGGGCTCATCGGCTCAAAAATGATTTAAAGGAGAGTGTCGTAGAAAATCATACAGTTCGAACATGAGATATTATTATTAACTACATAGACACTGATTACCATAAGGAGTTTTTAAAATAAATGAAGAAATAGGATTATGAAAAAGAAATGCTTTTTCAGCGATTATAAAGAAATAATTTTATAGTTCGCTATATAATCTGAGAAAGAAATTAACGAGTATATTTTGGATTAATTTTACAAGTCAAAAAGGAATTAAAATAAGTATCAAAGGTAAAATGGCTAGTTGATAAATATATCGGAAATACCAAAAACTGATTGGAATGCATGACGAGCAACGTAACAGCAGCTAAGACTACAGATTAAAGGACTTAGATTCTATCGATTTTCATAGTTGATACTTATATGTATACAGTAATTAGTTAACAATTTTCATTGTGTTACAAGAGCAACTGGATGACCAATTATACAGAAAAGGATTATTCAAAACGTAAAAGACGAGAAAAATAAAGAAAATATAAAAATAAATTTAAATGAAATTGTTAACGCAACATTGTTAATTAATTCTTGAAAATTATTAAAGGGAAGATAAGTAAAACGAGTAACGAAATTTCAATGAAACGAGTTAAATTTAATAACAAAAGTAGAAACATCACGAGATTTAGCAAAACGAGAAATACTAAGAAAAATATTAACGATTTAAAATTGGGAGCCAAGAGTAAGAGAAAAGACTTACAATGGAAACGATGAAAACTTAAAATAAAAAAAAAAAAAAAAAAAAAAAAATGAGTTTAAGATCTTGAAATTAAAATCGATTTAAAACAACGTGAAAATAATCAATGACTGTTTTAAATTAAGTCAAAATTCTCGCTGACTCTGATGTGAGATATTAAATAACGAGTTTGTAATTAATTTTAAATTTCTAACGAGAATATTCACGAGATTAAGTTTGTTAACAAAACAACATCGTGAACTTAGGATCGGAGGGAGTAAATACGAGTTTAGGCACTGCTGACCAATATAAAATTTATCTTATCAGATAATACCTTTATGCAGATGCTCTACAGATAATTTATTACATAAGTCAAAGTTTACGGACCAGTACTTGTGTATATATTTAAATAACGAGACAATTGATATGTACGTGGTCATGTGTCAAATAAAATGTTTATTACTGGAGTACAAATATAAAATTCTATGGATTAATAGAATTTGCGTTCGGAGAAAAGATTGATAATAAGTATACAATCTTAACAAACTCCAACATACTTAATTACAAGAGATAAAGAAGAAATGAGTGGAAATAATAAAAATTGTAGGAAATGAGTATAGATGCGTAAGCGCTAAGTTATACTCAAATTTCAATGACACTATAGTGAAAATAATAAGTGTTATAAAGGAGGCAATAGAAATTAAAAGGATAGATTTTGAAATCATGTCTGCAGAGAATATCGAGATAACTTCTCTTAACAGAAGAACGATAATTTGATATGGATAAGACATTTTTCTTAAATGATTTAAGGAGTTACAGAGAACTTATAAATATATCAAGGATTATAATTTTAAAATACCAGAAAACATGTGGGATGTGGCTCTGGGATCTGCTGTGTTCGCATATAACAGATTGCCACATGCTTCAAATGATATGATGTCACCGTTAGAGAAATTTGCTCCTTATCACAAGATAGACATCACTCAACTGAAACGGTTTGGCTGCCTAGCTTACATGAAGGTGCAAAGGAAAACTGGTCCTAAATTTCGAGGTATTGGAAGTAGAACTGTCTTGGTTGGATACAAGGAAACAGGCTACGTTTTGTTCAAACCTGAAGAAGGAAAGTTCTACGAGAGTCGAGACGTCAGGTTCAACGAGAAGCTAGTCTTTGCTGATAAGTATAAACGTAGAGAACTAAATAACTGGGAGACACTGGTCAGCGAGGTAAATCGTGATACATGGTTTACTGAATTCGAGAATGAAGAGGAGAATCAGACAACGAGAACGGAGGGAGTGCCTAAAAGAGGAAGAGGTCGTCCAAGGAAAGTGAAGGAAAATATCACTAATGAAGAAATTTTAACAGAAGAAACTACTACAGCTTTGATTGCTAAACTAAATGGAGACCCTGCCACGTATCAAGAAGCCATGTCATCAACTGATAAACAACGATGGAAGGAGGCTATCGAGGACGAATTAAATTCCATTCATAAAAACAACGTTTGGAGAACAGTTGATAGACCAGAGACGAGAAATGGAAAGAAACCCAACATCATTGATTCTAGATGGGTTCTGAGGAAAAAGGAGGACCCAGATGGTAACACAAAATACAAGGCTAGGCTTGTTATCAGAGGTTTTAAAGATAGGAATGTTTATGACCTGCAGGAAACTTACGCACCAGTTTCACGTCTGCCCTTAATTAGATCTGTGCTAGCCATCGCAAATCGATTTAATATGGACATCTGTCAAATGGATGTTAAAACAGCGTTCTTGAATGGCATTCTCAATAATGAAGTTTACATGGAGATTCCTGATGGAGTAAACTGCACAGCAGAAACGAGACGAGACAAAGTGTGTAATATTGAAAAAGCTTTATACGGACTGAAAGTCAGTCCCAAGTGCTGGAACGAAAGATTTCGTGCAACCGCTCTCAAACTTAATTTAAAAACCTATGACGATGAGCCATGTCTATTTACTTGGTGCGAAAACAACAGACTTTTAATTCTTGTGCTTTATGTAGACGATGTGATGCTGGTCAGTAACGACATAGGAAAAGTTAACGAGATAAAGCAAAAATTAATGAAGGAGTTTGAAATGACGATCATCGGAGAACCTAAAGTATTTCTAGGACTTGAGATACACAGAAATCGAGAAAAGAAGAATCTGAGTATCAAACAAGAGAAATACATTGATAAGATACTGATTAAGTTTGGATTCGATAAGGAACATCCTCAAAGGACTCCTATGGTCACAAATCAAATAGCCAACAGAGATAGAAAAGATCACGAAGAAAACGAGGATTTGAACACAATTATAAACACAGAAAATAGTTCAAATCGACCTTATCGAGAGGCTGTTGGTACTTTGCTCTACTTGGCTAACACTTGCAGACCGGACATTGCTTACGCAGTGAATGTTCTCAGTCGACATCAAATCAACCCATCTGAAAAGGAATGGAAAATGTTAGAACGAGTCTTCAGATATCTGAAAGGCACAAAAAAATATAGGCTTAAATTACTTTGGTAAAGGTGACTCTTTGCAAGGCTTTTCAGATGCGAGTTTTGGAGACTGTAAAGGATCTCTGACAACGAGTGGGTACGTCATAAAGCTGTATGGAGACACCGTAGCTTGGAGAACGAAGAAACAGCAGTATGTTGCTCTATCAACTTGTCAGGCTGAATACGTAGCCATGAGCGACTGCTGTCAGGAGCTCATTTCTTTATATAACTCTTTAAAAAGATTTCTCAAGAACGAGTTCACACCCATGGCTTTATGGTGTGATAATCGAGCTGCGGAAGCAAGTGTTAAAACTGGAGGAGGAGGAAAATTGAGACATATGACTGAGATCAAGGAGCATTACGTTCGAGAATGTGTCACGAGAGATCTGGTTAAAGTAAATTGGTTAGCTTCGAAAGAGCAAATAGCGGATGTATTGACTAAGCCCTTATCGTTCGAGTTGCACGCTAAATTGATGAAATTAATCTTAAATATATAAAATGTTTTTATATAATCTATAAATTGTTTCTCTGTTACAGGAAGTAAAAATTTGAAGAAGTAATTGGGAGTGATGGTCGGTCAGAGGTTTTCTTTTAATTTTCTTTAAATATGCGGGAGGGAGTGTCAAGAGTGTGCGCATATTTTACGTTTGGGTTTTGGTGAAGGCTGCCGTGGGCAGAAGCGCCCTCTTAGCTTCTCTCTCTCTGTATATGCGTCGGTCGGTCTGTCAGTCCTTGTTGAGCGACACATCGTAGAGCCTCCAGACTTTATTGGCGTGGATCTGTATTCTTGGTGTTTTATACGAGTGTGCTTTGTGAAGGGAGTGTATTGTTAAAACAATAAATACTTTAAATACAATTTGTGTGTGACTCTTTGCTGTGTCTACGTAGTTAAAACTATTAACAACCTCGCCCCTAAATTGAAATATCCTATCAATAATACTAGAAATAACTCGAGTTTTTTCAATGTTAAGTATCCTAGCTTTACATATATTTCTTCACTTATTAAGATATCGGTATAATAAATTTTATATTTTATAATTATGTGATCTACTATTCACCACATTTATTAAAAATATGGAAACTTTTTTGTTTGAAAATAACTTTAATATTAAACTAAAATATTTATTTTTATGTTCAAAGTTATTAATTCTTTTATTATAAAATTATTTTATAATTATTTGAATTGATTTTTTATTATTTTTTTTATAAAAATAAGAATATTATATATTTCCATGATTATTTTATTGCGAGGCTTAGATTAATGGGGTTCTCCAGGGCCACACTCGAATGGATTAACTCCTATTTATCAGGTAGGAAACAAATGGTTTTCACACATTTAAAGGAAGAATCGAATTGGCTAACAACCAATCTAGCAGTACCTCGAGGTTTGGTGCTGGGGCCTCTGTTGTTTTGCCTTTACATAAATGACGTTCGTGACGCACTGGACTCTGATTGCGTTGGGCATCTGCTGTATGCGGATGATCTTCAAATTAATACACAGGTCCCTTTTGCTGATGTGGATGAGGGGATTCGTATTTTACAGAGGGCGGACAGGGCAGTGTCGGGGTGGGCTGCTAGTGTTTCTCTGACTTTAAATGCTAGTAAAACAAAGGCAATCGTCTTTGAAAGTAATCGTTTATTAAAAATTTTTATTCGGGTGAGCCAAGGACGATTAACCTGGGGAGCGGTATCGGTATTCCTTTACGAGCCTTGGTGTTGTACTCGACTCTAAACTGTCTTGGGAACCGCACATTAATATGTTGACTAGGAAATTCAATAGAGTGATTTATAGCCTGCGGTTTTTCCGTCGGTACACCACTGAGGCTCTGCGTAAACAGCTCGCAGCCACCCTGCTGTTCCCACATCTTGATTACTACTCAGTGGTTTTGCTCGATACTCCGCAAGAGTTACGAATACGACTACAGACAATGAAAAATTCATGTGTGAGATATGTATTAGGCGTGAGAGTGGGCGATCACATCTCTCCCCATAGACAAGCTTTGGGTTGGCTACGTACTGATTCGAGGAGACAGTATTTTATGACTGTACTTATGTACAAAATCGTACGTATGAATACTCCTGAATGTCTAGTGGGTCTCTTCACTAGATTTATACCCGGAGCGACCACTAGGGGTGAGATTAAATGTACTTTTATTTATGTAAGCAATAATTTTTTTGTAAATTACACAAGCCCACAAAAAAAAAAGTTGGTGGTTTGGGATTAAGACTGTACTTTTCTTTTGTATTTTTTCCCGCTAAATCCGAATCCGGCGTCAAAAATAGGGGCTTGGCCGCATATTTTGAACATAACCTCAAAAAACTGTCAACAAACCGTGTTTCTGTGGAAAAACATGAGAAGTAAAAATGAAAATTGTTTATTTTTATGCATTTTGGCCTGTTGAATCCGAATTTGTTATGGAAAAAGAGAGTCGATGGCCTAATTTTACACATAACTCAAAAAAACTGTCAAAAAACCGTGTTTCTGTGGAAAAACATGAGAAGAAAAAATGAAAATTGTTCATTTTTATGCATTTTAGCCTGCTGAATCCGAATTTGTTATAAAAAAGGGAGTCGATTGCCTAATTTTGAATATAACTTCAAAATACTACTCAAAAGTCAATTTAGACAAGAGCTGAATTGACCAACGCTTGCGTATACGCTTGTCTTCGAACGACTCATGCAAAGGATTCGTACGTCTCTTTTTCTTATTAGGTTTTACTTCTCTTTTTAGCACCCAGCAATAGTCCGTCATCATGTTTACGCTACATTTTCCTTGCCATCTACGTTTAAATTCCTTCATATCCTGATGAAATATTTTACCATGCTCTTCACTATAGTCACCTAGGAGTGGTGGAAATTAATCAATGTGCGAATCGAGGAAGTGGAGTTTCCAATTCATTAGGCAACCTAATTTTTTGAAATTTTGTACTATATTTTCTACGATGCTCTTGTAGCTCTCTTTATTGTTACCAAGAAATTTTGTTGCAACATCTTTAAAACTCAATCAGACCACCTTCTCTGTATCATTCATACTTGTGTCGAATTCTTCGTCCCTGAACATTTTGCGAATTTGAGGTCCATCAAAGATACCTTTCTTCAATTTAACCAGAGTTATATTCATAAAGATGGTTTCTAAGTAGTTTAAACTGTGAATTTTTTTATATGTTCGTGGAAGGTAGATTAAGAAAATTAACAATCACCAAACTTGGAATCTCGAGCAAGATGTTTATTAAATAATTTCTTTGTCAAGAGGCGACGTTTCAGACACTTACACTGTGTCAGAAACTGGTTTCTAAGTATTTGAAGCATCACCCTTCTTTATCGAGAGCTTCAACAAATTGTTTCATCAGCTCTAATTTAATATGTAAAGGCGGTAAAAAGATTTTGCTAGGATCGACAAGAGGACGATTGATGACATTGCCGGAACCTGGAGTAAGTGATGGTCTCGCTGGCCACACTTTTTTATTATAATGTTTTGCTCTATCTCGACTGTTGAACATGCATAAATGGCATGGGTACTTGGTAAAACCTGATTGTTGACCTAGTATCATTGACAATATTTTCAGGTCTCCGCAAATTAACCATTCATGCTCACTATACTTAATTTTATTTAAAACGTTTTCGATGTTACAGTATTCTTCTTTGAGCACAGTTGAATGAGCCAATGGTAACGGGGCATACTCGTTCGTATTGTGAAGAAGAACTGCCTTCAAGCTTCGCTTAGATGAATCGATGAACAATCCCCACTCTTCTGGCTTGTATAAATTTGGTTTAAACTCATTACTAAGTCCTCGTACATTGGTGCAATACACTAGATCAGATTCGCTAGTGAAGTATGATCGAAACACTTCTTCTCGGTTTCGATGAAATGTAACTTTTACGTCCTCTTCTAAAACATTGAAAAACTTTAATTGAGTAGCCATTAATTCAGTTGCAGCTTTTGCTAATCCAGCATTCCTAAACATGTCATTAAGTTGAGCTTGAGAGATCTTTTTTTGGCTTTTCTCTTTACCAATGGGAACATATTCCTCATCACTGTCCGAAGACAGTTCTTCTTCACTTTCGATGGATTTACTTTCTGCTTTCCTCAACGATTCATTTTCGTCAGTATCGTCGTCTGTATGGTCGTTAAGATTTTTTACGTCTTCTGTACCACAATCAACTAGCATACTATTCATTCCTTGTATAAAGCTGTCTCGTGAAGCCTCGTCTATCAAACTTTCGACTATTTGCTTCTGCAGACGAACAACACTAGAAACTGTTGCATACAATATTTTATCTGGTCGCAATTTATTTACCCCACTTATATTTGCCACGCAAGTGTAGCAATCACTTTTTATATCTAATGGTTTTTTCCAAATAGCTGTTTTCAGAAACTTTATTTTACTTTTATCTTCAGTTTTATCGAATTTATGTAACATTTTGCAAAAATTATATTCTTGGTAATACAGACTATAAAAATAACTTGAAACAACATTAGTCTGAAGACAAATCTCACGATTGCTATATCTCAAAAAGAAGAAAACTGGGAGTATTCGAATTTAACCTATTTGTAGTGTTATCTTGCGTACATTATTTCCCTCACTGAGTAACTTAAACTTCTACTAACTGGATTTTTTATGTAGTCCTTTTGATTCCTCTGCCACGGAAGATACTGGAACGATGACAACTGCCCGAAAGTGATGTGTAGAATGATTCGCTTTTAATGTTCCGTTGTAACGAAGCCAGCGAGGCGCGCTGTCCTGCAGGGGAACGCTAGAACGTGAGAATGATATCGTAATATGTCCGACAACGAGTCGACATTGTCCTCGTCAAAGTCGGAAAGTTCTCGTACTTAGGCCTGGGGAGATACGAAGGTTATCACTCCTAGGACGGTTGACTCACCTGCAATCAGAACCGAAATTCTAGCGCGCGGGTTTTATAATAAATCTATGAATACTAAAAATAATTTTAATAATATTGAGATTGCTTCGGGACTCGCAAACAAGTTGATCCCGACTATTTAGGTGATTTCGATAGTTACTGCTATATTTGTACGGAATAAAAGTGGAAAAAACATAAGAAGCATGTAACTGAAAGAATAAGAGATTTATTTAAAACATGCTTTGAAGTAGAAATTTCTCAGCAAAATTCAACCTGGGTTCCGCATATTATATGTGCTAAATGTTACAAAATGTTACATACATTTAATAAAACTAGAGATAAAGGTAAAATAAAGTTTTTGAAACTAGCTTTTTGCAAAAAACCATTAGGTGAAAGTGATTGCTACACTCGCGAGACAAATGTAAGTGGGGCAAATGAAGTGCGACCAGATAAAATATTGTATGCGACAGTTTCTAGTGTCGTTCGTCCGCAGAAGCGAATAGTCGAAAGTTTGATAAACGAGGCTTTACGAGACAGCTTTATACAAGGAATGGATAGTATGCTAGTTGATTATGGTGCAGAAGACGTAAAAAATCTTAACGACCATACAGACGACGATACTGACGAAAATAAATCATTGAGGAAAGCAGAAAGTAAATCCATCGAAAGTGAAGAAGAACTGTCTTCGGACAGTGATGAGGAATATGTTCCCATTGGTAAAGAGAAAAGCCAAAAAAAGATCTCTCAAGCTTAACTTAATGACATGTTTAGGAATACTGGATTAGCAAAAGATGCAGCTGAATTAATGGCTACTCAATTAAAGTTTTTCAATGTTTTAGAAAAGGACGTAAAAGTTACATTTCATCGAAACCGAGAAGAAGTGTTTCGATCATACTTCACTAGCGAATCTGATCTAGAGTATTGCACCGATGTACGAGGACTTATTAATGAGTTTAAACCAAATTTATACAAGCCAGAAGAGTGGGGATTGTTCATCGATTCATCTAAGCGAAGCTTGAAGGTAGTTCTTCTTCACAATACGAACGAGTATGCCCCGTTACCATTGGCTCATTCAACTGTACTCAAAGAAGAATACTGTAACATCGAAAATGTTTTAAATAAAATAAAGTATAATGAGCATAAATGGTTAATTTGCGGAGACCTGAAAATATTGTCAATGATACTAGGTCAACAATCAGGTTTTACTAAGTACCCATGCTATTTATGCATGTTTGACAGTTGAGTTAGAGTCAAATACTATAATACAAAAGTGTGGCCAGCGAGACCATCACTTACTCCAGGTTCTAGCAATGTCATCAATCGTCATTTTGTCGATTCTTGCAAAATCCTTTTACCGCCTTTACATATTAAATTAGGGCTGATGAAACAATTCGTTAAAGCTCTCGATAAAGAAGGGCGATGCTTTAAATACTTAGAAACCATCTTTACGAATATAATTCTGGTAAAATTGAAGGAAGGTATCTTTGATGGACCTCAAATTCGCAAAATGTTCAGGGACGAAGAATTCGTCACAAGTATGAATGATACCGAGATGGCAGCCTGGTTGAGTTTTAAAAATGTTGCAACAACATTTCTTGGTAACAATAAAGATGAGAACTACAAGAGCATCGTAGAAAATATGGTACAAAATTTTAAAAAATTAGGTTTTCTAATGAATTTGAATCTCCACTTTCTTGATTCGCACATTGATGAATTTTCACCAGTCTTAGGTGACTACGGTGAAGAGGATGGTGAAAGATTTTATCAAGATATGAAAGAATTTGAACGTAGATGGCAAGGAAAATGTAGCGTAAACATGATGACGGACTATTGCTGGGTGCTAAAAAGAGAAGTACAACCTAATAAGAAAAAGAGACATAGGAATCCTTTGCATAGGTCGTTCGAAGACAAGCGTATACGCAAGCGTTGGTCAATTCAGCTCTTGTCCAAATTGACTTTTGAGTAGTATTTTGAGGTTATCTTCAAAATTAGGCAGTCATCTCTCTTTTTCCATAACAAGTTCGGATTTAGCAGGCCGAAATGCATAAAAATAAACAATTTTCATTATTTTTTCCCATTTTTTTCCACAGTAACACGGTTTTTTGACAGTTTTTTGAGGTTATGTTCAAAATATGCGGTCAACCCTATATTTTTGACGCCGAGTTGACAGCGGGAAAAAATACAAAAGAAAAGTATAGTCTCTATCCCAGAACCACCATTTTTTTTTTGTGGGCCTATGTTATTATTAGGAATTCAAAAAATTATTATATATACATATAAAAAATTATATATGAAGGATTGCCCACTTTTCCTAATTTAATATAAAGAATTGCCCACTTTTCTTAATTTTGAATGAAACACCCTTATTTCATGATCATGATGAGCCCCCATGATTTTGTAGCCCTGGGCCCCAGGTGATGTTATACCGGCCCTGGGAATTTGTCGTTCATGATATTTGGACAAATTAAAGCTTTCAACGCAATGAAAAGATGATTTCGATACTACAAAAGCTTCAAGGATTTTGTCGCTCTAAAAATTTATGGATCCTAGCAAGGCAAAATGATTTTTATGCAAATTTTCATGTTTGTAATTCATCTGGGAATCTGTCGCTTTTGGGATTCTCAACTGTCAATACTTTAAGTCAAATAAATAGATGTTTCTGATACTACAGAAGCTATAACGATTTTGTTGCTCAAAAAATCTTCAAATTTAAGTGCATAGAAAACGTTTCATAATAATAATTATTTTATTTGTTGACCTTTTATGATAAATTGTTTACATGATTTTTTGAAATTGTATGACTTATCCGAATTAAAAAAACTAACTAATTAGTAGCAAAAGGTCCCCCCTGTATTTTTAATCGATTAACCGTTATTTATCTATTTATTATTATTTTTGGTTCACTCCTTCCTTATTATAAAAATTTTTCTATGAAATTGATCACTGATTAATTAATATTATACTATGTATCCTTTAAGCTGCGTCTTACAAAATTTATTTACTAAATCTATGTGTTTTTTTTATTTTTTTTTTATTTGACGATTATTATCTTTTTATCTTATTTTTTTCCGTTATTTACATTTATTTTTAAGAAAGCGCTACGTCAATCAGAATATGGCCACGGTTTCAAACGCGGTTGGCTTACAATTTGCCTTTTTTCCTTAAAATTTCATTGTTAATAATATTTTTCTTTTTTCAATAGTATTTTTGTTTTATAATCGTTGTTACTCAACTCAAATTTTTATTATTGATTTTCTTGCTTTCTTTTTTTTCAACCGTTTGATAGTAAAACTCTCGCGTTCGGTTCCTATGAACATTAGGATAAGTTCAGTTATATAAGGTAAATATTTTTTTTCTAAGCCATTAGTCCATTTGATGAGTTCTTAATAGTTTGTAATTATTCATTATTCAATTTCTCTTTTTTTCCAAGAAATTTGATATTACATGCATATACCAGTTTACTGTATTAAACGGCCTCTTTTCTGCATTTTTCTTATTTTTCATCTCTTATAATTTTTTTTTTGCATGTTTTATTTGATTAATTTATCATCATGTTGTTTTTTTTACAACATAGAGAAGATCATCTTCTCGTCATTATTATTTTTTTTTGTGCAATTCATTTCTTCTTTTTTTTGAACTCACATATTTAATTACTTTTTTTGTTTATTAATTGGACTTTTATTTCTGTAAGGAATAAGGTAATTCATAAAGAACCTTGGGCGAGATCTGCGTTTAATTTTACATTAAGAGGAGGTCACGTATCTCTGTCCTTTTCTAATCAAATAATTAATTTTTAGCAAAAACTAATAACTTTAGCTAAAAATAAAGAGAAAGCCGCATCTCGTATCAGGAAAAGCTAATTTTTCTTTAATAAGAAAAAATTAATTTTATTGCTTCGATTTCAAGAAAACCTTGAAAAACTAAATTTTTTACCCTAGCCTCTGTATTTCAAGTTTTTCAAGGTTTTCTTGGAAACGAAGCGATAAAATTGATTCTTTCTCATTAATGAAGATATTGCTTTTTTTGATACGAAATGCGGCTCTCTCTTCACTTTTTGCTAGAATTATTAGTTTTTTTAATAAAATAAATTCTTTGATTAGAAAAGGACAGATATACTCGACCCCCTCTTAATTATTTATATTTGAGTTGCTTAACTGATTTTCGTTTCTCTTACTAATTATTAATGTATTTGTTACAATTTTCCTTAATTAAATGATTATTAATTCCGGTTGATAAAAATGTTTTCGCAGCCCTATCCTGTCTGACGCTTTGCTGTACACTTAAATACTTATTTACTAATTTCCATTTTTTCGTTTATTATTTTTTTCAATTTATTTACTACGTGTTCGCTTTATTTTTGTACATATTAACATAATACTCTATTTAATTGTCGCGCCTTCAAGGATATCTTATTATTTTTCATTCGATACTTTCAACTTCATTATATTATTAACAACGGTTCTATAATATTTTTTTCTAATTGTCAATTTCTTGCTGCATAAAATTTTTTAAGGCTATCAGATATCTGTATGGTTTCACACGTATTGGCTCCTCATGAGTCGTTTTTATTTTATGTATTAAAATATTTGTTGCTGGGAGCAACTCCTCGTCTAGACCGAAAACGAAGGGGTTCTCGGATATCAACTCTCTGACGTGTATTTTTTCTTCTTCGTTCAATTTTTCCAAGTCTAAAATACTCATTATTTTTTCAACTCTTTTTTCTATTTCGTTTGGACTTTTATTTGCCATGCACCTGTCTATGTATTTCATTTCTGTGTCAGCATTTTCTTTGCTTAAATTCTGTTGTGCGTACTCCGATATTGCGCATCTAATTCTTTTGCAACTTGAAACTTCGTTTTCTTCGTTGTTGCCGTCGTCACCGGCATAAAAATTATTATCTTCTTTAAGAACCTTGCATGGTAAAATTTCTATTTATGGAGTCGGAATTTCAATATCTTTATGATTTGTATTAATGCATATGGCATATGCTTTACCATTTTCATTTTTTGCAATAAAATTTCCAAATAATATCCCCGGCCCTAAGTTCTGAAGAGGCACCCAGCCTACTTCTGTATCATTATTTATAACTTTCGCAGCTATAACGCGTCTCATTCTTGCAGGGATTTCTATCGTTTCTACCTGCTCAAAGGGGATTGATAATTTTATGAAATCAATACTTTTATCTACGGCATTTATGTATCTGCCGTGCTCATTAATAGTTTCCCAGCCTAAAAGCCCGTCTGTTTTTACAGGAAAGCTATCTGGGACAGTATGAACATCACATTTTAATCCTTGAAGAGTCATATCCGCTCTTCCTAATGTGTACATTTCCCCTGGAACGACGCTTTTAATCCCTAAAATATGCTGCGTATCTATAAATGTGTTTTTATTCACACATCGGGCCTTTATAACGGAGACATCTGCTCCTGAATCAACATAAAATCTTGCACTATTTACTTTTAAATCCCGACTTTCCAGTTAAACGATAGGCGGGTTACGCCCAGCGCACGCGAGTTTCATGTTTATTGTGCGCCTAATTTTTACATGCTTATTATTATTAATCAAAAAATTTTGGTCATTGCTAATTAATTCCTGCCCGGCGCCTGAGGATTGCGGCGGACATCCTGCGAGTTTAAAGTCTCGTTCATTTTATTACTTTCATTGATTATTTTCATTTCCATTTGCATTTGAGTCCCGTTATCTATCCGAGCCGCGCGTTTGATTCTCGTTCCTGTTATATTGATATCTCTCACGACTATTATCTCTACTTCGATTTCTATTAAAACCCATATGGTTTCTATTATCATTACGTGTATTATTATAACGCGGCGGTCCTTGCATATTATAATTATATTAATTATCACTTGAGTCATATTTTCTGTTTCTATTGAACCCACTGTTAAATCTGCTATAACCATTTCTGTAGTTATTATTAGCATTTCCACTGTTATAATTATTATTGGGATTGTTTCTACTATAATTACACAGGCCCACAAAAAAAACAAAAGTGTCTGTGCAATTGACCAGACCTATATATTCTTATGTATTTTTTGACGCTGAATCCGAATTTGCAATAAAAAAGTAGAGTTCAGCTACTTTTTTATAGGGTTTTGCTCGAAAAATCTCATTTATTACGGGTTTTTCATGGTTTTTTTTAAATAAAAAAAAATAAAGAAAAATTTAATTTTTCTGACTTCAGAATCAAATTCTACGGGAAAAAATACATCAAAAACCATGTTTTGAATTTTTTTCACAGAAATTTCAACCCATTATACGGCGATGAAAAGGCAGAAAATCGCGAAAAGTGAAAATTTGCTTCAAATTTGATTAAAATGACATTAAAATCAAGTTTTACGATTTTAAACCGATTTATAAACATTGAAAATATATTACTGGAGGTTTTTGAGGTCACTAATCACGAATTTCAAGTCATTTTTTTCAAAAAACAACTCCTAGTAGAGATGGATAGAGCGTAGAGGAAGGGAGATTACCACTTCTTTCTCTGCGCCTGAGTACATCTGCACTGTATAATCATGTATATATATATATATATATATATATATATTTATATATATATATTATAATCATGTATATTTATCTAGTATATATATATATATATATATATATATATATATATCTTCCTATATTATATAGTTATATTGAAAAATTCAGTTTCAGCAGCCCCACCCCTGTGCCCCCTTTCCCAACTCTCCCAGGTTCCCCCACTCCCCCCAGCAATGTTTTTTTAAGGACCCCAGTAGAAAGGGGGCAAGAACTCCAGACAGTTGTGACGTCACAGAGGACCGCCATACTCGCCCCCGGGGGGCGAGTATGCCGGTTTTGGGGGACGCGTATGCCGATTCGGTCTGCTGAGAACCTTATCGCTCGGCCTTATCTCGCTTCTCGATAATCGGGAATTTCGTGGAAAATAATAATAAATAATAAATGTTAATAATAAATAATAAATGTTAATAATAATAAATAAAAAAATAAATGAAAAAATGAAAAATGTTAAAATCAGTAGATTATTGAAAAAAATTATTGAAAAGAATTATTGAAAAAATTAGTAAAATTGAATTTTTTTAAGAAATAAGGATTTTTTGAGAGTTTGTCACTTGGTATAATTTTAGAATATTTCAAGTTTTTAATATTATTGATATATTACCGATTTGTATATTTTTATTGTATATATTTACCGATTTTGTATATTTTACTGCATTTACGAATTTAAAGAGTGATATTTTACAAGTGGAAAAAAGAGAAAAACCCTAAAAATCAACACTACATTGTACAAGTGATGTATATATGTATATATATGTATATATATATATATATATATATATATAAACTTTATAACTGTGTGTGTCTGTGTAACCAGCTAGTATTAACGTATAAGCGTGTGTACAACAACGAGTGGAGATGTACGAGTGGTGGGGGTAATAGCAGCGCCAGAAATAGAATGACCCCCGTTAGAGCGTACGCCACACTTGTGTGGGTGCATGCGTACTCTAAAAGTTGTGATGTTTATATTATGACCTATATTATGCTGCACGACCAGTGCATTCGCTCTCGAGTACATTGCTTACCCGCTCTCTCTCTCTCTCTCTCTCTCTCGCTCTCTCTCTCTCTCTCTCTTTCTCGCTCTCTCTCTCTCTCTCTCTCTCTCTCTCTCTCTCTCTCTCTCTCTCTCTCATCGTTTCTCCTTGTCGGAAAAGCCGAAGTACGTCGCACGGCGCCGAAGACTATGCCCTATAGAATAACCAATGACCGACTTGCCCGGTATCTCTGTCCTTTTATATCGACTTTAACATGCACCTTATGCTTAGATGGTGTATGCGTTACACCAATGTATGAAAATACTTTTCTCAATTGATTTTTAAAAAAAATTTATAGTAATATACAATTCATTTTACATCATATTCCTTTTTTAGATGATAGAAAATTTTAATAATAAATGCTAATAATAAATATATATCGATGATAATAAATTATCAAAAAATTATATATAAAAATTAGTAAAAATTGAAGAAAAATTTTAATTATAAGAATGAAATATTAACTTTAGAGAAAAAATGATGGAAGGGGTATAGAAATAAATAGAGATATATTTGTTTGATACATTTATTTTTTATAAATTCTTACAACGACGATACAAGTATATAAGTTTCGGAGTAATACGATTTTGCAAGTCTTACATGTATTTTTTATTTACATATATATTTAAAGTCAAAAAATATTGGAAGTTATTCACATACTCATACGTACACACGCACACACTGGCATACACATTACATAATATTTTTTGCTTTAGACACTTGATTGCACTGGGCACATATAATTTCTTTTTTATTTTTTTGTTTCTTTTTTACATTCATGATTCGGTTAAATAATATAAGGCTTAATCTATCATTATCCTTTGTATCGGTTGAAAATAACGTACAAAACATGTTAAGAGAATAATTATGATGTGATAAGACATTCGAAAAGAATTTCCGTTACTATTAATTTATAGGCATGCGATAAGATAATTATCAAAGAGAGGGATGACTAAATTTTCAGTTTTCTTTTTAAAGATGTAATTTAAAAAAGTGAGATAAGAAATGAAAAGATTAAAATTTAAAGAAAGTCGAGAAAAAGTTATTTTTCATATTTTTTTAGGGTATGATAAGGTAATAAAAAATAAAAGTGTCTGGTAAGTGATTTTTTTTATTTAAAATAAGACAAAATGTATTTTACATTATTTGAGATTCAATTAGAAATTCATTAGAATTGATTTCGGTAAGTTCATCGTAAAATAATTCTTAGTGAAACACAGCTAATTCAAAATAAACAATATCAAAATAAAATTCTAGAAAAACATTGTGTATCGAAGCATCGAATTTGCTTTTTACAATATCTTTAATTTGATACATATTCTTGTATAATATATTTTTCACAATGAGATCGCCGTTTTTTTTTTCGTAAATCTGAATCACTAACTAAAACTATTAATTCTTGAAGTATGTGATCCTTACAGTCATTAACTTGTTGCACAACACGTTGAATACGATTAAATCGTTCGTCGATGCACACAGTAGCGTCTCTCAATCCGTAAAATGTGCTTTTCTGCATAATTATGGCTGGTGAATAATTTTTTCTTTTCTTGCACTTATTTTCTGCATCATCCTCGTCGTTTCTTTTTTTATCCAAAATAATTGATTTTGTTCCGTAAGATGTAGTGAATTTTAAATCTATTTCGTCGAGCTGAGTTTTGGTTGGAGAGTTAAGACCTTCAGGTTTAAAATACATACCAATGTCTTGAAAATAATTTTGTAATTTGGACCATTTGGCCGAATCCAAAAGCAAACCATGTAAATTTTGGTTATTTCTTAATTGTATAGATGGTACAAAAGATTTATTTTCTTGATTGAAATGCAATCCAACCGTTGCTCTTTTAGTGGCTGAGTTATTGAGCGGATAAGTGGTTGCAAGTAAAGTAACGTTTGAATACGTTTTCGGCTTATCATTATAAGTTTCGATCATAATAATTTTTGGTACTTGCATCGATATGCGCTGCGGAAGCGATAGAATGTTCTCGATAATCTCTTATCTAGTTTATGTATATTTTTTTATCTCGCATTCGAGTAATGATAAAAAAAAAGAAGCTGGATCGAAAATTAAAAATTTATTGATCGTAAATATTATGCACTGTCTTATTGCGTAAGTGAAATATTTATCTTATATTTTAAAATTAAAGCTAAATTCAATACTTTACGACTTAAACTTTTAAGCTACGGTTTCATATCTTTTGAAAATATATTTGAAAATATATTTGAAAACTCGGAAAAAGAGGGTCAGAGGTTATAAAAATAAGAGTGCCATAGAAAAGAGTATCAGTACAACTCTAGACTTTACTACATTAGGAAGTGTTTTTCAAAGTTTTTTCAAAAATTGAAAATTTTTAAAAATTTAAAAATAAAAATGGCATCTAACGATCACTCTGTCGACGATATTCTCGTGATGAACGATGATGAAAAAACGGAAAAATTGCGAAGTGTCGTTGCGCGGTGCGTTGCCTTTTTGTGTATAGGCCAAGAACATTTTCGGCGTGTGTACAATGACGAGTGGTGGGATACGCTAATGTTAATGAGTTTTACAACATTAGCCGGTGAATTAGCTAAAATTTTCGATCAGCGGACAAATCCGCTTGAGATAACAATGATGTATGACTTAGCATTGCGGCATAGTGAAACAGCAGTTATTGTAGTCGGCGATATATTAGCTTACCGATCAAAAACGAAAAGGCACCTATTTTACTTAAATCGACTGCTTAAAAGATACCGTCAAATAAGTGAGTAATTTTTATTGTATTTATAAAAATATATTTATAAAAATATTTATTATTATTATATACTAATCTTTCTTTTATTTTTAGTGAGTAGATTTTTTGAAAACGATCCGAGGGATATACCAGATCACGGTATAAAGATTTACACTTAGCGGGTGGTAAAGAAGAAGTGGTGCAGTTGTCACGCATGGTACGCCTGTTGAATGCTGTAGAAGCTGAAAATGGATTCACTTCACCGGATGAGGCAGACGAGGAGACAGAAAAACAAGTAATTAAATTAAATAGCAAAAGGAAACTAGCATCTTTCCGTACGTCATGGGACTGTGAGCCGTCTACTTCAGGGTATAAAAGAATGATTAGTTATGACAAAAAGATTGCCATGGCTGTACAAAAAGGTAATTAAAATAATTTAAAAAAATGAATATTATAAATATAATATATTGACTTCATGCTTCTAGTTTTTCGGGATAGTCCTCGATTACCATCGGGAAATAGTTTAATAAGTACAGGCCGTGATGTAGCCGATTGGTTGATTATACAATATTATAGTCAACCTAGATTTTATCGTCCCACATCTGACGAAATAGAAAGATTATTTGAATGTTTTCGGGGAGAGCCAGAAGCTTGAAGTTAGATTTTATATTTCAATATTTTTCATTACATATAAAAAATTTATATACAAATTAAATTTTAATTATTTTTTTGTTTTCAGAAAATATCCAGCAGCAACAACAGTCGCAACAACAGGCGTCACAACAACAGCAGCAGCAAGTCCAGCAACAGTAGCAACAAGTCCAACAACAGCAGCAAGTCCAAAAACAACAGCAAGTCCAACAACAACAGCAGCAAGTCCAACAACAGCAGCAAGTCCAACAGCAGCAACAGCAACAAGAGATAGAAAACACGTGTCATGAAGAAGAAAGTGTAACAGTGTGTAAAAATAGTGGTTCTATGAAACAAAATTATAATAACTACGATAATGTGCCGTGTGTTGTGCAAGTAGGTGCAGGAAGAAATAATGAAGAGGAAGAAGAGGACGAAGAGGAAGAAGAGAACAGAATTGCTCATGGTAATGTACCAAAAATTTCTCTAATTAATGAATCTATGCGATACAATCGTAATTTTAGAATGACCTCTCGCGTTTTAGAATTAAAAATAAATGAACCTTTACACGGCGAAAATATAATTCAGTGGTTAGAGAGTGCTATGCGCGAAATTGTAGTTAATGTTAAATCAAAGTGCGGTGAAAACTATAAAGTAGAAATTATAATTAGGTCGAAAGAATTTAATAAGGGCGATGCATATTTAAGTTTTCGACACATTACAGATTTAAATTTCGATAGCCTATGGAATTTATTTAGTAGCATAATTCAAAGCAATAGTGATTTTAAATTAAACGAAACTTTATTATTGGATATCACGTATGTTGAGATACCGATCGGTAGAGGCGGTTCGGAAACGCATAATTTTCTAAGTAATGTTAAAAATGGGGTTTTAAAAATTTCTAATACTGATAATTTATGTTTACCACGCGCGTTAGCATGTGGGGAAATTTTTATGAAACAAAATAGTAGCGAAAAATGGAGAAAATCGTGGAAAAATATAAAAACGTCAGCACAGCAAAAACTAAGAGCATTACAGTTACTCAAAATTTATGTAATATAAATTTAACCGAAAATGAAGGATGTGGAATACGCGAAATTGCGCGTTTCCAACGTTACTTTTCTTGTCAAAATGTATGCATAAAAGTTTACGAATATGAAACGTTTGGAACAGGTGTTTCGCCGATTTATGACGGTAGCGTAGACATACAGCGCGATTATAAATATTTTATAAATATTTTGTATTATAAAACTAGTAAACATTATGATTTAATTTTAAATCTTTGGGGTATGAAGGCAAAAATGTATTACTGTAATCCTTGTAATGTAGCTTATAAAAAAATTTTAAGTCATAAGTGTAACAACGTCTGTTCTGCGTGTAATGGAACACCAAATTGTGCGAATAATAATAACATGGAAAACAAAATCCGATGCGATGATTGTGGGCGTGAGTTTTATTCCCAAAAGTGCTTTACAAATCATAAAAAGGTAGGATCACTTTCGCGAAATGAAAAGAAGAAAAGTAGATGTAAAAAATCAATTTGTGATAGCATAAAGATTTGTCAAACGTGTTTAAAATTCTGCGATGAAACAAAGGGTATCAAACACGAATGCGGGAAAAAATATTGTAAAACTTGTAAAATTACTCATGATATAAATTCATTTTGTTTTATTCCTGTTATTAATAAAAGTAAAAAAAAAATAGAAAGTCACCGGAAAATTGCTATATCTTTTACGACTTCGAAACGCGACAGGATGAACGATTGGGGGAATTTAACAATACATTTATACACATACCAAATTTATGTGTCGCACAGGTTTGTTGTGAAGTTTGTGCGGGAGAACCAGATATGCGCAGGTTGTGTAGTTTTTGTGGTGTTAGACAACACATTTTTACAGGGGACGAATGTTTAAAGAACTTTGTAAATTTTGCCGTCCGTACAACAAAAAGAAATTTTTCATCTTTTATTTGTATTGCGCATAACGCTAAAAGTTTTGATGTCCAATTTATTTTAAAATATATTATGGATCATGAGAAAGAGTTGGTTCCTCATGTAATATTAAACGGTAGGAATATAATTAAATTACAAGTAGGTTTAACTAAATTCATTGACAGTTTAAATTATATGCCAATGAAACTAGCTAATTTACCGAAAACATTCGGTCTCCCCGAAGGAGAAAAAAAAGGCTATTTTCCTCATTTATACAACACCAAAGAAAACGAAAATTATATAGGACCATACCCTCCCTCTTCTGCGTATTCGCCCGACAGCATGAGTACCGACAAGCGCATACAATTTTTCAAATGGTACGATAGCGTAGCACACGAAGAATTTGATTTGAAAAAAGAATTGATAGAATATTGTGTGCAGGACGTAAATATTTTACGACAAGCATGTATCATCTTTAGAAAAATATTTTTAGATATCGCTAACGTCGATCCGTTTAGCGAAAGCGTCACCATTGCAAGCGCTTGTTCCACAGTTTTCCGTAAAAAGTTTTTAAATGCCAACAAAATCGGAATAATACCTCAGTCTGGATATTTAAGAGGGGGACAATATTCTCAAAAATGCGTAGAATGGATGCTATGGCAGGAGTATCTTTTCAAAAAAGAAATTATTCATGCCGGTAGAGCACGAGAATATTCTTTGATAGAAGGCCCGCGTGTTGATGGTTTTTTAAATGTTGAAAACGGAAAAGGGACTGTGTTTCAGTACCATGGTTGTTTTTATCATGGATGCCCACGCTGTTTCAAAGAAAACAGAAACAATATATTGAATAGTGGGAAAACGTTTGCTCAACGATACGAGGAAACGCGTACCATGTCTAATAAAATAAAATCTTACGGGTATAATCTTATAGAGGCGTGGGAATGTGATTTCGATGAAAATATAAAAAATAATCCTAATATCAAAAATTATATAAAAAATCACCCCAAGGCCGGTAATGTTACCCTAAACCCTCGCGATGCATTTTTCGGCGGGCGCACGGGTAATGTGGTTACCCATTATAATGTATGTAATAGCGAAAAAATAAATTACATAGACGTGTGCTCGCTATATCCGTTTATTTGTAAGACAGCTAGTTTCCCCATAGGACACCCGCAAATTTTTTCAACTACTGAATGTTTCGATCTTACTGGTGAAAACTTTGAAAACTTTTCACAAAATGTAGAAGGCCTAGTAAAATGCGATATTTTACCACCGCAGAATTTGTTTCATCCGGTTTTATCTGTAAAAATGCACAATAAATTACTTTTCCCGCTATGTAGATCCTGCTGTGAAAGTTTAAATCAAGATGATTGCTTTCACAGCGCTAAAGAGCGTATATTATCCGGAACTTGGGTTACCGCCGAAATAAAAAAAGCTCTAGAGTTGGGCTACGTATTGATAAAAATTTATGTTATTTGGCAATATCAAGTAACAAAATACAATCCCGACACTAGATCTGGCGGCCTATTTACTGAATATATTAATACATTTTTAAAAATAAAACAAGAATCGAGCGGTTGGCCTTCCGATATAAAAACAGAGGAAGAAAAAATTAACTATTTAAATAAATATAAACAAGAAGAGGGGGTAACTTTGGATTACGAAAAAATAAAAAATAATCCTGGTATGCGATCTGTCGCAAAATTATGCCTCAATTCATTTTGGGGAAAGTTTGGTCAGCGAGACAACCTGTCTCAAACTTCGATAGTTCGGACTTTTCAAGAGTTTGTAAACTATTTGACAGATCCGGAAAAAATAATTCAACATTGTTTGCCCATCAATGAGGAAGTAATGTACATATCGTGGAAATACAAAGAAGAATGTATTTCCTCATCGCCTTGTACTAACGTAGTTATAGCAGCCTATACTACGGCACAAGCGCGACTAGAATTATACAAATATTTGTATTGTTTGGACGACAGAGTGTTGTATTATGATACAGATTCAGTCATATACCTCAGTCATAATGATGGTAGCGAAGAATATGAACCGCCGACAGGGCCATTGTTAGGTCAAATGACGAACGAACTTGAGTGTTACGGTGAAAACGCGTATATAGAAACTTTTGTTTCAGGGGGGCCAAAATTTTACGGGATGCGTATAAAAACGGCGAGCGGAGAAACTTTTGATACATGCAAAATCAAAGGAATTAGATTGAATTATGAAAATATACTAAAAATAAATTTCGAGACTATAAAAGATTTAATTAAAAAATATCATGCGTCTAACGACAATGAGAACGTAATACGAATAACAAATAACGTAATTAGAAAAACTGCTATTCACGAAGTTGTATCGCGCACTGAAGAAAAAACTTGCTCGGTCGTTATTAAAAAAAGACGTTTTATTTCTAATGATAAATCGTACCCTTATGGTTTCAAAACTTAATTTTAACAAAGGTTTTATTTTTATAGGAACTATCGAATTTCTTCGACGATATGGCGATGAAGAATGCTGTGGCGATATAAATTGTCGCGTACCAAGATGTCGTTATAGGCTCCAATATAAACAATCATTAGAAGGTATAGCCTGGCATAGAGTTATATATAATTTAATTTTATTAAAAAAAAATAATCAAATGACCATGTATAAGCACATGATGAGAACCGTAGATTTATTAAAACACAATAATAATATTACTGTTTCTGTATTATTAAAAGGTTATTTTCGAAGACAAATTTGTGTAATGTGCGATAATGAAGTGTGTCGAGATCGATTTTGTTACAGACCGTTAATAACGAAATGGGACGAATGCAAAAGACTTTGTAAAGATGTTTATATATCGAAAATTGTTAACATAATCGACGAAAATAAGATCGATAGCGCTGTATTTGCGATTAACAATATAAGACGACGAGATCGTTTACTATGTAAAATGAAGGATACTCGATGTCATATACATTACTGTGTAACGCGTGATTGAATTGTTAAAGTTGCGTCTGTAAATTTACATTAAGAATGTTTTGTAAAACTAATTGATAAATAATATGTAAGCCTATGTATTTTTTACATCAATGTATTTTTAAGGATAAAAAATAAATTTTTTAAATGTACCCAAATATTTTTTATTTCTTTTATTGTTTAATATTTTATTTACAGGTTACCATCGTAATACAATTTTTCTTATAAAAATAATTTTAAATTTTCTAATAAAATTATTTAATATAAATAACATAGTCTTCATTTAAATTATTTAATATGAATATATTATTTTAATTTGAATCACTTTTTATATTTTATAAATATATTAATTAATGCACAAATATTCATTGATAAAAATTCAGCATTTTATATAATAAGTAGAAAAATAAACTTTATGTATCAATCTTTACAACATGGATCGTTTGGCCATATAGGATGGTGAAATCCTACGACGTCCCTCACAGCTACATCGAAAGCACATAGTGCGATATTTAGATGGAGACTAGTGCCTGTATGTTTACTGGTACAAGTTAAAAAAATGTAGTAAGTATTTTCCAATATTCCTTTTTCCATAAAATACGCCTGTAAATTCTGGTTTTTTGTTAAATTTTGAAACAATTCGCATGCTCTATTCGACCATTGATATCCCGTGGATGAAAGAGGTACAATTTTTCCCAATCCGCATAAAATTGCTCTCGGAGGTAATGTTAAAAATTGATGATCTAGTTCATAAATACCGTTCTCTTCATTTGTACGATACAAATTGAACGTGATTCCTGTATCGATCATTTTACAACGTCGAGGATTTTCTTCGCAAGTCAGACATCTTATCCATTTATTTCTACACTTGATTGTTATATTCATTCGAGACTAAAAGAAAAATATTGTTAGTAAATTTATTTAAAATTTATTTAAAATTTATTATAAAAAATTATTTACTTGAATGTACTTACTTTTAATTCCGATATTTTAAATTGTTTCAAACACACTGTGTCAGCAATTTCTGAAGTTTGAGTTTCATCTGTATCAAAAAATTTACAATTTGCAGCACCATAGTAATAATACATTTCTCTTTCCAACGAATTATATTGAATATCTTCGTCACATAACTGCACGTAAATAGACGATGGAGATGAAAAATGCGAGATCCGTACATTTTTCACTTTATCTATTAAATTTGTATGATGGCGATTTTTAATGTTTAGTAATGAAATCATATTAAAAAAGAAAAACAGTTATGTCGACAGCGGTTAATACGTATTTTTATTTCTTCGGCTACTTATTTTGACAACTCGTGAACTATAAATTTTAACTTATCTCCCGCAGCTAGTAGGGTGTGATGTCTTTCAGAGTTTAGTGTAAACTACAAGCTATAAACTGGAGCTGTTAGTAACGCAATTTGACCCTTAGAGAGAGATAACGCGGGAGTCCCAAGCGTATCGGATAGCTTCAAGCAGCGCTGGTCGTGTGCCGTAGCTCGTACAGCTAGTAGGCGCACGCGCACGCTCGTAAGCCTTATCGTATCTAGCTCGCTGTTTGAGCCGTCCGCTTACTCGGCTGATACGCGCGCGGTTATCAGCCTTACGAACCCGCGACTAGCTTTCTTATTTCGCCGCTAGCAGTTTGAGCGCGCCCGGCCGCGAGCACCCTCCCCTATAAGGCTTACAGAGACGCTGTTTGATTATTATAATTGTATATATTATTTTATTAAAATATTTATCAGTAGCAACATGAACACTTTGCGGCGTCATCCCTTTACTTGTTTGCTGGCGGGTCCTACATGATGATTAGGGAGATATCCAGAACTGTCTTTACTTATCTAGTAAATAAATTTACTATTTTAAAACTGAAATAAGAAACAAAATTATAAAAAAAAATTTAAAGTTACAATAATTTTACAATATTTACGAAAATATAAATTTTCTATTTTAAAATTTATGAAAGATGTTTTCTTTAAATTAACGCAAGAAAAATTTTAAAATGAAAAACTGTGAAGAAATATTTTTATTCTTTAAATTAACGCAAAAAAAAAATTTTTAATGAAAAAACTGTAAGGAAATATTTTTTAACTCTTTAAATTAATG
This sequence comes from Anastatus disparis, assembly GCA_017163975.1. Lineage (NCBI taxonomy): Eukaryota > Metazoa > Arthropoda > Insecta > Hymenoptera > Eupelmidae > Anastatus > Anastatus disparis. Next base: position 2,960,392 of record JAFFSR010000224.1, on the reverse strand, counting down.
AAAGAAAAATTTTAAAATGAAAAACTGTGAAGAAATATTTTTATTCTTTAAATTAACGCAAAAAAAAAAAAAAAATTTTAATGAAAAAACTGAAAAAATATTTTTATTCTTTAAATTAACGCAAAAAAATTTTTAAATGAAAAACTATGAAGAAATATTTTTATTCTTTAAATTAATGAAAGAAAAATTTTAAAATGAAAAACTGTGAAGAAATATTTTTATTCTTTAAATTAACGCAAAAAAAATTTTTAAATGAAAAACTGTGTAAACAGATAAAAATGTAATAAATACTATTATGATGTTAGTGGTTGTAAAAATTCTGACCTGAAAGAAGGTACGTGTCGCTTTATTAGCTTCTACACCGCCACCTTCGACTTCTCTAGCTACATATGTTTTTACCGATCGTTCGAGTGTTGAGAGAAAGTTTTCCCTCTACTTGATCGTTAAAAAAAGAAAATATATTTATATACCAAATTTTTAATTATATATATATACTATTTAAAATAGCTAAGTTTCAATTAATGCAAGAAAAATCATTTTAAAAAATTAAAGAAAGAGGTTGTTGAAATAAATAACCACATTCGCTAAGTTTTTATTCATTTATTTAAAAAAAAAATCTTTTAAATACAAACGGATCTTAAAATTAACACACATACACACACAATTAAACTAGAATTAACATATATTTAAATTAAAACTAAAAATAAAAAGTTTTTAAAATACAGCCGGATCTTAAAATTAACACACATACACACACAATTAAACTAAAATTCTTAAAATTAACATATAATTAAATTAAAACTAAAAAATAAAAAAAGTTTTTAAAATACAACCAGATCTTAAAATTAACACACATACACACACAATTAAACTAAAATTCTTAAAATTAACATATAATTAAATTAAAACTAAAAATAAAATGTTTTTAAAATACAACCGGATCTTAAAATTAACACACATACACACACACAATTAAACTAAAATTCTTAAAATTAACATATAATTAAATTAAAACTAAAAAATTAAAAAAGTTTTTAAAATACACACACACACACAAAAGTTAAAATTAATACACACACTATCACCATTCACTTTCGTTGCTGGTATCCCACGTTTCCTCCATGGGATCCCACGTTTCCTCCATGCGATTCTCATACTGTATCTGTATGTTATTATATTTTTCTTCCTCTCGCGCTTCTTCTTCTTCTTCTTCTTCTTCTTCTTCTGCAATCGCATCATATTGTGCCTCAAACCTGTTATAGATTGTGTAGTTACGATCTAAATCATACTCGTAACTTGCAGCTTTTAACGCTTTTCGTGTATAATTACGTAGTGGATCCTCTACGTAATTAAAAATTGATTTAAATTTATCGAGCATTTTTATTTCGACAAATGCCACAATACCTTCTTCGATACCATAGTCGGTATCCAGCATTTGCGTCGCGTTTAAGAATAATTCTTTCAAATTTTTGTGTTGGCTACAGATATTACTGTATCCGTAGACAGGTCTGCTGCATATTCTGAGCCTGGGGTGTTGCTCGAATCCTGTGATTTGACAGTCGCACCTGTTCACAAAACTGCAAGTTATGATTTTTTTAATCCCTTTACAGATAGCTGTAATTAGAGTGTTCCATTTAATCGCGAGCTTGAATGGTACCATTCTAAGCTCTGTTTTATGGTATCTCACCGATACTGCATAAAACACTTTTTTTATCTGTAGCCACGACTTTTTAAATACGCTGGATTTTTCTGGCGTATTTTCATAGTAGCTACTGAGGTTTATAATACTGTGAGCGTATCTTCCGTTTACATTTCTTTCCTCGTTTATATTGATTATACGGTTATTCACGTCTAACCGATAATCTTTACTAACGTAGTCCAGTCTCCTATTCCATTTGGCGTGATTTTCGTCCACACTATGTTGAAATAACGTACATAGCATTCTCGTAGATATAACTCGACAAACGCTACTAATCCGACGTCCATACCGTGATTATATTCAGGATCAGGATGGTCCAAGTCCGTCAGATGATATAATCCGCAGTATTGTCCCAGCATTTTCTTATGATGCGAACAATACTTTTCTTTAGCACTTATCACGATTCTCCCGCATTTTCTCGCTGGTTGCGATATACATGTAATTACACTCCCCGCACATTCTCTCACTCTTTGACACATGAAAACTCTTATTACCCTGTTAGCTATCGTACTCACTATGTCGTTCCATAGCAAGACTATTCGCCCCGGGAGAAGACTCGCCTCCCACGCGTTATATTCTATGTACTACGCAAAAATTAAAGTTTTGAAAAAACAAAATAAATTCAAACTCATTTTGACGTTTTTTTTTATAAAAAAATATTTTAAACTTGATATCTAAGATAGTGGACCCAAAAATCAGTCTGACGTCTAGTATTTTTGGAAAAATATTTAAGAGTGAAAATAGACAAAATCGAAAAAAATCCTTTACCCCTCTATTTTTCATTTTTTATAACTTACCAAAAAAAAAGTTTATGTGAGGGTGGGATAGGTTAGCATATGGATTTTATTACACCTTAGAACATCCTTTAAAAATTTTCAATTCCGTCTTGTCGCATACTTTTACTTTTGAAGGCTCAACATGCGAAGTATTGAACGACACATGGTTAAAATTTTTTGACCATCTCAGTCAATATTTCGCATGTTGAGTGTTTAAAAAGAAAAGTATCAAGTTTTCATTATCTGCGAAAATTTTCTATCATCTAAAAAAGGAATATGATGTAAAATGAATTGTATATTACTATAAATTTTTTTTTAAAAATCAATTGAGAAAAGTATTTTCATACATTGGTGTAACGCATACACCATCTAAGCATAAGGTGCATGTTAAAGTCGATATAAAAGGACAGAGATACCGGGCAAGACGGTCATTGGTTATTCTATAGGGCATAGTCTTCGGCGCCGTACGACGTACTTCGGCTTTTCCGACAAGGAGAAACGATGAGAGAGAGAGAGAGAGAGAGAGAGAGAGAGAGAGAGAGAGAGAGAGAGAGAGAGAGAGAGAGAGAGAGAGAGAGAGAGAGAGAGAGAGAGAGCGGGTAAGCAATGTACTCGAGAGCGAATGCACTGGTCGTGCAGCATAATATAGGTCATAATATAAACATCACAACTTTTAGAGTACGCATGCACCCACACAAGTGTGGCGTACGCTCTAACGGGGGTCATTCTATTTCTGGCGCTGCTATTACCCCCACCACTCGTACATCTCCACTCGTTGTTGTACACACGCTTATACGTTAATACTAGCTGGTTACACAGACACACACAGTTGTAAAGCTTATATATATATATATATATATATATATATATATATATATATACATATATACATCACTTGTACAATGTAGTGTTGATTTTTAGGGTTTTTCTCTTTTTTCCACTTGTAAAATATCACTCTTTAAATTCGTAAATGCAGGGAAATATACAAAATCGGTAAATATATACAATAAAAATATACAAATCGGTAATATATCAATAATATTAAAAACTTGAAATATTCTAAAATTATACCAAGTGACAAACTCTCAAAAAATCCTTATTTCTTAAAAAAATTCAATTTTACTAATTTTTTCAATAATTCTTTTCAATAATTTTTTTCAATAATCTACTGATTTTAACATTTTTCATTTTTTCATTTATTTTTTTATTTATTATTATTAACATTTATTATTTATTATTAACATTTATTATTTATTATTATTTTCCACGAAATTCCCGATTATCGAGAAGCGAGATAAGGCCGAGCGATAAGGCTCTCAGCAGACCGAATCGGCATACGCGTCCCTTAAAACCGGCATACTCGCCCCCCGGGGGCGAGTATGGCGGTCCTCTGTGACGTCACAACTGTCTGGAGTTCTCGCCCCCTTTCTACTGACCCTTCATAAAATAACGTAAAATTGTTTGTAATTCTACGATATTTTATAACTACTCACTCCTTCTACATTCCCCCTACGACCCCCGCACCCCCACGCCCCCCCCCCATATGCCCCCGCATCACCTCCCACTGCCCCCACTCATAGAATGATACAGTTTAAAACTTTTATGTATTATTATATTTTAATTAATATAATGTGGTATATCTAATGAAAAACGAAATTATATTTTTATTAATAAAATTTTATTGTACAATACTTTAATATTTATTCATTAATATTATATAAAATTATTAATAGTTTTAAAAAAAATTTGTTCTTTATATTACTAATCAATAAATTAAAACTTATTGTTAAAACATTTACATGAAGAAAAATTAATCATATTTATAAATCACATGATATATCTGAAAAAAAATAATCTATTGATAAATATATTTCAGCTGAAATACCTCCATCAGAAAGTACATATTTACAAAAATTAGTACTTAAACATATGCTACACGGACCACATACTGATAAATCTCCCTGTTATAATAAAAATAAAAATATATGTAAAAAAAATTTTTCTAAACCATTTATTGAATGTACCAAAATTGAAGAAAATAAATATCCATAGTATAAACGAACAAATAATATTTGTGAGAATCATATTCTATAATATTAAAAATACAAAGAAAATTATACTAGTTAATAATTCAATGATAATTCCTTACAACAGTTTTTTATTAGCAAAATATACTGCTCATATTAATACTGAACTTTGTGTATCAATACAAAGTATTAAATATATTTATGATTATATTTATAAAGAAGTAAATAAAGCATATTGTAAAATAAAGCAAAGTAAAATTGAAGAAAATAATAAAGATGATGTCTATGATGGAATAATTCAACATATAGGTATATCAACCGTAGTTTTAACTTTACATGTAACTTTTTTTCAGCAATTTTTGAATAATTACTATTCTGTTACATTAAAACGCACATAGCTGTATTTGGCTTTAAATTGTTCGTTCTGAATCTAAGAAATATACTCCACTTTTTCGCAAAGCTACATTGAACGGCACCTTTAAAATTTTCTTAAAAATATCAAATTTTTTACAAAAAATCACGGTTTTTGCATAAATAGTATAAAAAAAAAGTAAAATTTTTGAAGTCTTGGTAAATTATAGATCATGCCGTTTAAATAATATTCAAAAAAACTGTGAGACTACTTTCTCAACTCAAAAACAAAAAATTTAAACCTCAGTAGAGTCACGTGCAACTTCAAATCGGCTTGATAATAGCGATTTTCATTTCAAGACAACATATATATTTTGAATTGTATTTACTGAGTTGTTCGATGTTACACGTGACTCTTCTTAGGTTTATATTTTTCGTTTTTTAATTAGGAAAATAGTTCTATAGTTTTTTAAAGATTACTTGAACGGCATGATCTAAAATTCATCAAGACTTCAAAAATTTTACTTCTTTATATACTATTTATGCAAAAACCGTGATTTTTCGTAAAAAATTTGATACTTTTTAGAAAATTTTGAAGGGGCCGTACAATGTAGCTTTGCAAAAAAGTGGATTATATTTCTTAGATCCAAAACGGACAATTTAAAGCCAAATACAGTTATGTGCATTTTAATGTAACAAAATAGTAATTATTTAAAAATTGCTGAAAAAAAATCACATGCAAAGTTAAAACTATGGTGGATATACCCATATATATAGTAGATATTTAAGCTCGATCGAAGCAGCATGGAGATTACAAGAATTACCATTATGCGGTAGGAGTCATTCCGTAATAAGATTAAATATTTATACAGAAAATCAACAAAGAATAATTTTCGATGAAAATGATATACATTTAGCATTAAATAAATACCAAACAACATTAACTGCATGGTTCAATTTAAATAAAAAAGATGATTCTGCTAAAAAATTAAATATGTTAATATACCACAATATTATATTTTCAATCATAATACAAAATCTTGGATAAAACGATCAAAGAATAGAAAAAACATGGCTATTGATAGATTAAATGTAGTATCTCCAAAAGATAGTGAACGTTTTTTTTTTAAATTAATATTAAACAGAATAAAAGGTGCAACATCTTATATCGATTCACGAACTCATGAAAATATAACGTATAATACTTATAAAGAAACAGCTTTAGCAATGAATCTAATTAAACATGAAAATCAAATCTATTATATTTTTGAAGAAGCATGTCAAGTTATGTTACCAATACAATTACGTAAATTTTTTGCATATTTTTTATTATGTGAAAATATTTAAGGTAAAATTATTTGGGACAAATATAAAAAAATTTTTACAGAAGATTTTAAAGAGAACAAAGAAAATAAAGCTTTATCACATATTAATGAAATATTAAATTTAGAAGATATGTCATGTGAAAATTTTGGTTTACCAGAACCAAGTAAAACGTATGTTGAAGAAAATGAAGAAATCAATAATAAAACTATAGATTTCAGTAGAAAAAAATTTAATAAAATGTATAAACAATTAAATGAGCTTCAATTTTATTACCTAAAGGTTATAAACGAGTCATTGAACTTTCATATTACCATTAGATTTAAATAACGTTGAAAGTGCATTTTTAAAATTTAATTCAGATAAAAAAAAATGAAGACAAACATATAATTATATGGGACGAAGCATCAATGATTCCCAAAAAAGCTTTAGAAATTGTAGACAAAACATTAAAGGATGTTTGTCGTAATGATAAAAGTTTTGGTGGAAAAATAATCTATATTTGAATATTAAAAAATTTATACAATCAAATTAAATATATGAATGCAATTCATCATAATAACTAGTTTAAAATGTAAGGTGGGGTAGAAAGTCGTTACTCAAGACTATATGTCTCGACTTTAATAACGATAAACAATTAAATATGAAATAACATTTTTAAAAATAAAATTGAATATAAGGTCAATGATCCAACTACGGATAGCCTTCAAACTATGGTAATTTTGTATTCTTTGTATTACGAAAAAGGCAATATTTATAATATACAAAAAAAAATCACTCTATTAATTAAAAATATTTTCGCTCGTTTCCACATTATTGCTGAGCAGAAAAAAAACAAGTTAAAAAAAAAATATTAAAACAGCAGTCTTGTCTCAAATCACAAAATTCAAAATGGCGTTCTTATACACGTGAAAGATTGAACAATTCGCAGTAGAAAAATTTTTAATGCGGTATAAAATTAATGAAAATTAATGATTAATTGATTGAAATTATATAATATTATAACTATTTGATAATTTAAATGTTTAATTACAATATTAATCTATTTTTTTAAATTATATGTGATAAAGTGTATTTTTTTATTATTTTATTACTCACGTAACCTTAAACTATCCGCAGTTGGAACATTGATATTTAAAAAATTTGTATTATGTAACATAGTATTTTTAATTAATGTATAATATATAAGCTTTATGTATTTATTAAAAACATTTATAATAAAATAATTTAAAATTAAAAATAAATCATTAATTTTTTTCGTTATATATAGAACACAATATTGCTTAAGCTAATATAATGTTTTCTATAATTGGTAAGATATATATGTATATGCAACATGATAGTTGGGGGTTGGGGAGCAGTGTGAGCAGGGGGGCACCCCCCCCCCCTCCTAGTATATATATATATATATATATATATATATATAAATACGGAGAGATCTATACCTTCAAGTATTCTTTCTCTCTTTGATGAATAAAGGAAGAGAAAAAAAAGGACACGTAGATTGAATTTCCCGCAGAAAAGATGGCGCGCAGGTTGCAGGCTTGCGTTCGAGGACCGGAAAGCGAAATTCACTAATCAGAGGTAGTTATTTGGACAACTGATTAGCTATTGGAAGAAATAAAAATAAAAAGAGATAGAAGATAAGGAAGAGGAAGAAATAGACTAAAAAAGAAGGAAGTGGCCATTAAAGGAGTCATTCGATCACTGTCCTCGTGCCGTATCGGAGCTTTCTAATCGCTGAATAGAAAAATTTAAAAAGGACTTTCGTGTGTTTTTAGGGGAGCTACGTAGAAGTTTCGGAAGTCATCGGGTGGACCATAGAATAGACCGTGACGTGGAGAGAATTTCCAGAGGGAGATTTCGCTGACCACTTTCTCCAACAAATCCAATGTCCGCATCCAGCGCCGACTAGTTGCTTTTCGCGCAGAGAGAGAAAGAGAGAGAGAGAGAGAGAGGGATAATACAACCCTGAGGCCCAGCACCGCTATTCTTAGACCTGATTGTCGCCATCGTCGACCCGATTTTTCCTGTGATCAACGAGATTCAGCAACGGTGAGTGGACTGCGGTTTAGTTAAATAACAAATTTGTAACTAATGGCTCCCGCCGAAGAAAAAGTAGAAAAAGTGTGTGCGCGAAGTGAAAAGAAAAGCGAAAGAAAAAGATATAAGTGACTGTGACAAAGTTATGAAAAATTTACTTAGTGAATTTGATAAAGAATTAATTTTTATTTGTGTAATTTAATAAAGTGAAACTCGAAATTATGTTTATTGTAATTAGAAGCAATTGAAATCTTGAAATTTATTTAAAGAAAAAAGAAAAATCTCGAGAGTGCGGGAGTGCGAGAAATCGGACCACGTGTCTAGTAAATTTATCGACCGGAAGTAATTTAACGGGGTTCATTAAAACAGTGAAATACACGAAATTTAATTTACATAATTAGATTAATTGGCCGGAAAATTTAAATTGAGAATTAATAGTTTTCTTATTTAAAATTTCTTGATGCGGCGGTTTAAAGTGTGAAGAGTGAGAGAGCGTTGTGATCACTTGTCTAACAATTTCGTCGACCATGAAACTAGACATTCAGAGGTAAAATTTATTAATTAAATTGTTTAATTAATTTATATTTATTAGTGAATTTTGCAACAGATTCAATAGAAAGTTGTTTGAAATTGCTAGACACAGTGGCACGCAGTGTGCATAGAGTGAGAGTAGGATAGCGATAGAAAACGACGTGGGCTCTTGGTAGCCATTTTGATTATAAATTTTTCTGTGAATCTCAGCTAACGCTGACCCGTGAATTAACGTTTTTTTTTACAATTATTAATTACGAGTAAAGACATTAATTAATTAAACTTGTTTTACAAAATTCAAATTTTTTAAGAATTCTGTGAATGTGAATGGGTTATGAGAGTGCGCGTTAATTAATAAATAATTAAATTAAAATAATAGTTCTTTGCTTTTGCCAATAAATAAAGTGTTAATAATTTAGCTTATATCGAAGTGTTAAATTTGAAAATAGTTTTTTTGTGTTGTATCTGTGTAAACCTCTCCAACTTTCAGCTTCGAAAATTTCCCGCTAGTTGTCGCCCACCTCCTGATCCAAGACAGCCCGAGGTTCATGCTTACCGTGAGTTAGTTGGTGATTTGTCTGGCGCTCTTGATAAAATTAAATTCTTTTGACGAATCGAAGTTTGCATACGGGGACGGGCAAGCTTATATTCTTATTAATTGATTTCTTTCGAGAATTTAAATATACGGTAGATTCTCACATCGCAAGGTTATTTAGTTATGAAGTTGCAGGGGTTATATGGTTTAAGGGTTGATATTGTTGGATTTCATAGTTTTAAGCTGTATTTTGCGGTTAGAAAAAAACGCTGACGTAATTGGGAAAAAACAGGTTTCGGATTCGGTATCAGTGACCCAAAAATGACCCAAACATGTAATCAATTTAGTCTGGTGAAAGGAACCCTCGACTCATTTTTTCAGTGGTCCTTCGTTATTCACCCTTTTACTGGTGCAGCTTTTTTCACTTTACGTGCCAAAAATGGTAAGACAATAAACTTAAACAAATTATACGATAACTATGAATATCGGGGTTTTTGGGGACGCAGACTGATGGTTATTTTCGCAAATTTTTTATTTCCAACCCCTAAATGAGGGGTTGAGGGTAAATTTTCCAATTTTTTTAATTCCTTACAAAATTTAATCAACTTCTTCTTCAGCTTGGTTGTAGTAATAATCCTTTTTTTTCAATTTTAGTGTTTGAAAATAAGGGTTGTAGAACCACCCTTCAACCCTTAAATAAGGGTTGGAATCAATTTTTCATTTTTTCTTTTTTTTTCTATAACTTTTTATCCATCAAATTTTTATGAAGCAAATATAAGAGGACTATAGTTTCCCTTATTTATATTATCCATGTTAGTACTAAAATTCACCAACAGGTGGCGAACTACAAGGTGGCGTACCACAAGTAAAATAGATAACAAAGTTTTATAAAGTAGAAGAGTTTTAGCCAGAGTTTAAACCTAAAATTTTCATTTCATTGAAAGTTTTCTCATTCAATTTTGGATACAATGCAACGTAGTAAACGCTTACGATCGCCATCTCCAACTATTTCTGAATCTAATTCATCAGATGAGAGTTCTGATGATAATTTTTTAGCAGAGGAAGAATCTGATAGAGATTACTGGGATGATGATGATGTTGATGATATTCCTTTGAATATCAGATTATATAAAAAAAATAAAAATTTAACTTTTATAGAAAACTCTGATTTTGTTCCCAAAATTCATCCTTTTGTTGATAAAAATAAAGGCTTACAAAATGATTGCGGAATAAATACTAATAGTTCTGTTTTGGATGTTTTTAAAGCATTTGTTTCAGAAGATTTCGTTGATATGATAGCATGTCAGAGTACTATTTATAAAGAAACGAAAATAATAAATTTGAGAGAAGCTAATAAGTTCAGATGATCTCTATGCTTTCATAGCTATTTCTATTCTTATGGGCATCACCAGAAAACCTAAAATTGAAATGTATTGGTCTTAAGAGTCAGCTGTATACCGACACAGTTACCTGTTTTACCGAATCTATTTAAAATTTATTTTTTATAAAAACTAATAGCTTCAGGCAGAAATAAAGAGATGGTTTCGATTCGTGTAATAGAAAGCAATATTTTCTCTGATAAGAATAATTTAATTCCACCGCTTTATTTTCAAGAAAAGTTGGAATAACTTGAAAATCCCATTATTTGACACTAATTTCTAATTTTTTAAGTTATTCCAACTTTTCTTAAAAACGAAGCAATAAAATTAATTCATACTAATCAAAGAAAATATTACATTTTATTAAACACATCGAAACCATCTCTTTATTTTTGCCTCTTGTTGCTAATTTTGGGAAAAAAGTCAATTTTTTAATTAGAAAAGGACAGAGATACAGCAGACTCTTAAGACCAATTGATTGGAACGCCCATTTTTTCAAAAATCATGCCTCTCAAAAGATTTCAGGCTACACTATCTCTTTTACATTTTGAAGAAGATCATGTTGAAAATGATAAACTTTCAAAACTAAGACCAATAATTGAATTCTTCGTTGATAGTTTTCAAAGTACATACAGACTTGGTGAGAAAATTTCAATTGATGAGTCTCTTTTGAAATGGAAAGGTAGGCTCAGTTTCAAACAATTTAATCGAAATAAAAGAGCTCGTTTTGGATTAAAAAGTTACGAAACTTGCGATTCAGATAATGGGTATATATATAATTTCAAAATCTATACCGGAAAAGTTACAGATAATGATGGCACGCTCTATGGAGTTTCTGGAGAGGTAGTTTTTGAAATGCTTGGTGATTTAAAAGAACAAGGTCGTTGCTTATATTTAGATAATTGGTATAGTTCACTAATTCTTTTCTCAAAATTACTTGATGAAAAGACTAATATTTGCGGAACAGTTCGAACAAATCGAAAATATCTTCTAAAAATTGATACAAAAAAATAGCTTAAAATGAGATGAAAACATTTAGTAGCTCACAAACAACTTTTATGGCATAGAAAGATAAGAAAATGGTAACAATGCTTTCAACCATGCATTCAGTAGAAAAAGTAGATTATCGTACTAAAGAACGAAAAGTAAAACCAAATATTGTATGAGACTACAACCAAAATATGGGTGGTGTAGATAGATCAGATCAATGTATAACGGGATATGAAATAATCAGAAAATCAACTAAATGGTATATCAAGACTTTTCTTCATTTATTAGATATGGCAATATTTAACGCCTAACCTAAATAATGGTCAACACTTTCCAACTAACATTTCAGCGAATGGCAAAGGTGTAAGAAAGCGTTGTTTTTTATGCTACAATAAAAATAAAATAACAAAATGGACAATTATAATGTGCAGTACTTGCAATAACATTCCGTTATGCGTAACGCCTTGTTTAAAAAAATATCATACCTTGCAAAATTAGAAAACAGTACAATAATTGAAAGATAGAAAAAAAACATAAACAATTAAATAAAAAATGAAAAAAAAAACAAAAAATTAAATAAAAAATGAAAAAAAAAAAAAAACAAAAAAAAAAAAAAAGATAAAATAAAAAAATTGAGTGTTAAACCCTACCGCAACCTCCCCGTCGGTACACTCTGGGGTCGTGAATTAATCACCAGCTAACTACGGGGGTAAATTATATATCCACCATTTTGAATTTTTCAATTCTGACCTTAGATTCGTAATCAGCCATCCCCAAAACCCTTACACACTGAATTTGAAATGAATTGGTTGAAAAATGCAGCAGTTATTCAACTTGATCATGTATGATACATCGCCAGTTGTGGCACGACTTTTTTTTTATCATATATGATACATTGCCAGTGAAAGGGTTGATGTGCTAATCGTATTAATTTAAAAAAAATTTTCAAATATAATTTTTATTTTATCGATAATATGTAATTTTTTGACAAATTTAAATTTCTAATGAAAAACCTATAATTTTTTTTTTTTTGATTGATAAAAAGCTGTGTATTTATAACTGACAAGGTGAGGTCCCCACCTCAGGGAAACGGATTGTGCTGAAACTACGGGATGTGAGTTTTTATAGAAAAAAACAAGAGTAGCAGTCGTGGGGACTGGCCGACAGAAGCTATGCTTCCAGTATATATATAGAAACTGGGAAGTGTGACATTTGCAAAAATTATAATTAATTTTTTAATGAAAACTTGTTATTTTTCATTCAATGTATTATGTATTTGAAGATATATTAATAATATAGTTTATTAATAACAATTATTAAAAAATAAAAAAATAAATGTTTATGCGTAGCTTATAAAGGTTCATTGATATAAAAAAACAAAGCAGTAAAACTTTCTAGTTTCTCAAATACAATTTACAGAAATGTACAGTATCAAAATTTCCGGAAAATTTTCGTAAAAAATAATTTTTTAAATAAAAATATAGAATGAAAAATGAAAAAAGAAATTGAATTAAAGATAAAACACCAATTTTGTTTTGTGCTGTAAAATTTTCTTAAATCATTTTTTTCTATTTTTTTGTACCGTACTAAGAAGAGGTCGAGTATATCTGTCCTTTTCTAATCAAAGAATTGATTTTATCACAAGAACTAATAATTTTAGCAAAAAATGAAGAGAAAGCCGCATTTCGTATCAAAAAAAGCAATATCTTCATTGATGAGAAACAATTAATTTTATCGCTTCGTTTCCAAGAAAACCTTGAAAAACTTAATACACAGAGGTTAGGGTAAACAATTTGGTTTTTCAAGATTTTCTTGAAATCAAAGCCATAAAATTAATTTTCTCTTATCAAAGAAAATTTTTCTTTTTCTGGTACAAGATGCGGCTCTCTCTGTATTTTTTGCTAAAGTTATTAGTTTTTGCTAAAAGTTAATTATTTGATTAAAAATAGACAGAGATACGTGAGCTCCTCTTAAGAGGCGGTCGGGTCTATTTGCCGCTACATACAGGGTAGCACTGCGGTCAGGTGAGAGAAATCTATTAACAGGAGGCCGTATCATTCTGTCCTTGTCTAATCTAAATATTCGTTATTATGAATAAATAAAATATTTTTATAGAAAAGTAAGACAACCGCCCAATAGAGCAAAAGACAAGCAAACGATTCTTTTCTATGAAAATATATGAAATTTTGATTATTTTTCGAGTGAAGTCTGAAACGGAAAAACAATCGAACTTGATTGAGTTGATTCAACTGTTTTTCCGTTTCAGACTTCACTCGAAAAATAATCAAAATTTCATATATTTTCATAGAAAAGAATCGTTTGTTTGTCTTTTGCTCTATTGGGCGGTTGTCTTACTTTTCTATAAAAATATTTTATTTATTCATAATAACGAAAATTTAGATTAGACAAGGACAGAATGATACGGCCGCCTCTTAAATATTTCTTATACAGCTATTTACAATTTTCTGAGATGACAATATACTTTTAATGTTGTCATTTCCTCTAGCCATATATATGTAGAATAATTATTAATACTTATCTTGTTTGGAAAGTCTAAAATATTGTTATAAAGCGAAAAATCTGATGCAATGTAGGACCGATGTAAACATGCGTGCACCTTCCTTTAGTGCGACAGAGAGAGCAATACTAAAGAATGATGTATACTAATGTTTATGTCGGCTCTACCTTGCGTCGCATTTTTCGCTTTATAACAATATTTTAGACTTTTCAAAGAAGATTAATATTAATAATTATTCTACATATATATAACTAGAGGAAATGACAAGATTAAAAGTATATTATAGAAAATTACTTATACGAAATCAGTAGGTGCAAGTGAGAGGGCATAGGGAAACCTCGTTAACATGAAAACATTTAGAAAAAGAGAAACAGTACCCGTTTTGTGTTTACCTATAACGTTCTAGTATATGTAGATACTTTCCTTAAAATTTTACTGTGTATACATATATATATATATATATATATATATATATATATATATATATATATATATATATACATATGTATTTACAGTAAAATTTTAAGGAAAGTGTCTATATATACTAGAACGTTATAGGTAAACACAAAACGGGTACTGTTTCTCTTTTTCTAAATGTTTTCATGTTAACGAGGTTTCCCCATGCCCTCTTACTTTGTGTATATATCTATATATATACACAAAGTGAGAGGTGTATATATATACACACCTAAGCATCAGTAGTACATTCAACGCACACATCCACTTGTGTATATACATGCATATTCTTAAGCGGAATGGAAGAGAGGGAGAGAGAGAAAGAGAAAAAAGAATTTAAGTGTTTGTATGTTGATAGCAATAATGGCACCCTGTGGCATATTCGTACATTCACGCTGGGTGACATTTGGGACTGTCGATTTTTATACATTTAGTGCCCCTGCCGTAACGTCGCGTAAGAAGCATAGCTTCAAAAAACGAAACTATTTTATTACCGAGTTAAACTTATAAATGTTAATTTCCCCATAAGAACATATGGTTAATTTTCAAATTTTTATTATTTTTTTTCTGTTTTGTTTGATAGCTAAACTTATATTTTCAAAATTTCTATGAAATAGGGCGGATGTGTGAGTAACTGTGCCCTCCACGATTACCGCGGCCTATGTTAAGAGCAGGTCGTGTATATCTGTCCTTTTCTAATTAAAGAATTGATTTTTTTGCAAAAACTAATGACTTTAGCAAAAAATGAAGAGAAACCCGCATCTCGTATCAAAAAAAGCAAAATTTTCTTTAATAAGAAAATATTAATTTTATTGCTTCGTTTTCAAGAAAACCTTGAAAAACTTAAAACATAAAGGTTAGGGTAAACAATTTGGTTAATTTAGGTTTCCTTGAAAACTTATCAAAGAAGTTTTTCTTTTTTTGATACAAGATACGGGTTTCTCTTCATTTTTTTGCTAAAGTTATTAGTTTTTGCAAAAAATTAATTCTCTCATTAGGAAAGGATGGAGAAATTATAATTAGAGCACCGTAATAAAAGTATGCATTTATATGGTAAGCAGATGACAACCAATAAACTAATAATTCTTGAGTTTTCTCACTACATAAATTTGTATTATCCTTAAAAAAAATATTTCACTTTCAGTAAATGATCTATAAAACTTATAAAGAATAGTGATATTTGTCTAATTGAACAAAAGGTCTCTGCAGTCACCTTAAAGGCTTGGTAACTGGCACATCAACCTTACTCGTAATTCATATTTTTTAGTATCCTTTTTTTTAAATATCCTTTTTAGAGTGAGTTAACCCACAGAGCCTCATTGGATATGAGAAATCATGCGCACTAAAGGCATTGACAGTATTTGCAATTGAAAATTCATAATAAATACTTTTCTAGCATCTAACTTTGAGCGAGAAAGTTGCTTATTATTGTTTAATTCACACTTTTATAGATTTTCAGGCATTTTTATACTTTATATCCAAAAATCCTAAAATAAAATAGATTTAATGACATAAATTTTCATCAAAACTATAATTAAGAATCGTATGAATTATGTAATTATTTTCTACTTCTATAAAAATATTTCATGAGAAATTATTAATTAATAACAATAGTTTTTTATTACACAACAACACAAATTTTCTAAATCTTACCATTAAGAAACATTCATTATTCTTTAAGAAAAAAAGTTTCATAATAAATTTTCAAGATTTAAAAATTTTTTAAAATTTATTTCAATTTTGATAATTCTTGTAGTATTCTTAATTTTTTAATAAAGTTTGGAAATTTCCATTTTAAGAATATAACTATTTGAAAGGAAATGATAATCTATTTTTAAGTGTCAATGTTAGAAGTCTAAATGCCAATATAGGAAATCTTAAATGCTTGATAGAGAGTCTGGTTGTCAGACCACGTGTAACTGTGTGCGTGGGAACGTGGTTTTTGGAATGTCCTCAATTTCTAAATCTACCGAGATATAAATTATATTATAATGATAGCAAAATTAAAGTAGAATCCCAGATTGACGGTTCAGAAAAATCTGAGATTAAGTATATAAGTAGATTTAATTTCAAATAAGATGCAGTTAAATCTTGGTAAACTTTTGGAGCATGAGAAAAAAATGACGATTATTTTAATTTTCACACTTTTAACACGCATTCTTATGGAAACCACACAGAAATTTTTTTTCTAACTTTTGATTGTAAGCTAGTGCTGGTTCAAAATTTGATCCGATTCAACACATAATTAATTAAAGGACTAAAAAATAGATTTTGCAGTATCGTGTTTCAAACAATATAAACATCTGAGATTTAATGCACGCGTGTATATAACACTATATACAGATATAAAGCGCGTGTTAAAAGATGAAAATTAAAATGCTTATAATTTTTTTCTCGTGCTCCGAAAGTTAACCAAAATTTAACTGTGCTTAATTTGAATTAAAGTCTACTTATGTGCCCAATTTCATATTTTTCTGAACCGTCAATCCCTTGACTGAAGTACTACCTTAATAAATCAGATGGTGTTGTAATTTACATACAAGAGGATTTGGCTGAAACAACTGAAGTTCTGGTGTTTGGTATTTTAAGGGTTTTGAATACCACTTTAAGATTAAGCAGGGATAGTGTAGTGATATTCGGCTATATATAGATTGCATAAAATGCCAAAAACTGAATTTCTATTGAATTTAAAACACTTTTTAAATACTTACACTTTTGGTAAAAATCATCTTGTTATGGGCGACTTTAATATAGACATTTTGGATGATGACTTTTTAAGTCAAGAATTTTTAGAAAGCTTACTAGAGAGGGCATACTTGCCTAGTTTAGCCAGTACTACTAGACCAGCTGTTAGAAATCCTACTGAGGAAGCGTGTATTGATAATGTTTTTATAAAAGTTGATACTATAAGTATACAAACATATAGAGTTATTAATGCTTTTAATGATCACTACCCTTTGTTTGTTACTTTTGATGAAGTTATTGAAAAAACAATAAAAACTAATGATGTAGTTAAGAAGATAAACTATACAAGATTAAAGGCTGTGGCTGCTGGTCTAAATTGGATAAATATTAGTGACACAAACGATACTAGCAAAACTGTTGAAAATATGATATGTAAAATTAAATATTGTATTGAAGAGTCTGTTTATAGGGGTAAAGTCAATAATAGTAAAAAATTAAAACCAAGAAAACTGGATAACCAAGGCCATAATGACTTTCTGTAGAGAGAAAGAAAATAGTTACAAGGTCTAGAAAAATGATCCTGGTAACCCTCAGCTTAAAAATAATTATATAATATATAATAAGTTATTGGACTGATTCCATTCAGATTCATGCAGGCCGGTCGTTTTTTAGTATTTGCACCCAATTTTTCAATAATTAGTTTCCATAAGATTCTTGGATTATTACTATTTTAAACTAAATTCTTCTGTTCGTGCTTTATTTTAGCTTTTTTGATTGTTTTATTCAATGACTGATTCCATTCAGATTCATGCAGGCCGTCACTGATAGAATTTTTTTTCTATTTTAAGTGATAAAAACACCTTCCAATATGTATATGAAGATAAAATTTACTTTATAGAACGCCCGAAAATATGTTTTTTCCTCGCTACAGCGTATTTAGTGTTGAGTGTACAAATAAAAATTAAGAAATTGAAAATGAACCTCAATTTTCAAATTGTCGTAGCTCCGTCAATTTTTTACCTTTCTAGGCGTTCTTTTAATGAAAATGGGCGAAATTTAGTCTAGTTTCAAATGTCGTTTCAATTTTTGCGATACAAGTTGATCTGTCTGAGTTATTCATGAAAAACCGAAAAAAAGCGATTTTTTTCAAACGCAATTTTCTCAAAAACTATATTTTTTTTGTTGAAATTTTTATGTTTTTATACATAAAAAATACTAACTTTAAGGATAGGTAAGAATATGCCATTTTGCCTTATTTTTTTAAAACAGATTTTTAAACGTTTTTTTTATATTTCCCATTTTAAAGCATTGATACCATGGCGCATCATGCCATTTTTCCAACTATTACGTCTTTTCACAATTCGCTTATGCTTTTATTTATTAATTTATCAAAAATATTAACAAAAATCTTTAAAATAAACCCTTGATCAAATTTTTTTATCAATTAGAACCGATTAAATTGATTTTAAGTTTATAAAAATAGAAATTTTTGTGTTGATAATTAGAATTTTTTATTCAGTTTGAATTTTGCGCCCACGATTTAAATATACTCTGTAGGGAGTGACATATGCCACCGTTTGATGGCGACGATTCACTTTTTGCATTCTCATTAAGGACTTGACGCATTCAAGCATATAAAACAAGTAAGATCAAAAATAAAATTGATGACTAGACTAAATTTCGCCCATTTTCATTAAAAAAACGCATAGAAAGGTAAAAAATTGACGGAGCTACGGCAATTTGAAAATTGAGGTTCATTTTCAATTTTTTAATTTTCATTTCTACACCCAACACTAAATACGCTGTAGCGAGGAAAAAACATATTTTCGGGCGTTCTATAAGGTAAATTTTATCTTCATATACATATTGGAAGGTGTTTTTATCACTTAGAATAGAAAAAAAAATTCGATCAGTGACAGCCTGCATGAATCTGAATGGAATCAGTCATTGAATAAAACAATCAAAAAAGCCAAAATAAAGCACGAACAGGAGAATTTAGTTTAAAATAGTAATAATCCAAGAATCTTATGGAAACTAATTACTGAAAAATTGGGTGCAAATACTAAAAAAAATACTAAAATAGAAAACGTAATTGATGACACTGAAAACAAGATTTCTACAGCTGCCTCTACTGCAAGGACAATGAATAACTATTTTAGTAAAATTGGTACCAAGCTTAGTAATGGGATTAAATTACCTAAAGGTACGTATTCCAACAAAATCACTGACACCATACAATCAATTTTCTTTCGATTAACAAGTTTTCAGGAAATTAAAAACATTAATTACACTATGAAAGGAAGGAGGCGTTGACGGAATCAATACTAGGGTCTTGAAAGTATTGTCTGATTGTATTGCAGGGTCTTGGCCTGTTGCTTTTAATGCATGCATTGAAAGGTCTAAGTGTCCAAATGCTTTGAAAATGGCTTAAGTAATTCCAATATTCAAAATAGGTTACAAATACTAATTAAACAATTATAGACCGATCTCACTGATATCCAATTTAGCAAAAATATTCGAAAAGATAATACATATCCGTATTTATGAATTCATAACTAAACACAATATTATTTCTGAAAATCAGTTTGGTTTTATGAAAAATATTGGCACCAATGATGCTATAAACCACTTAACCAACCTAATATACAATAACCTGGACAGGAGCAAACCAATAATTGTAGCTTTCCTGGACCTGGCAAAGGCTTTTGACATAGTAGATCATGGAATATTGTTGGATAAGCTATACAAGTATGAAATTAGAGGTAGTGCCTTGGACTTAATTAGGAGTTACCTAACTAACAGAAAACAATCAGTTGAAATAGATAAAATAATAAGTGAACCAGTTGAAATAATTATAGGAGTCCCTCAGGGTACAGTGCTGGGCCCTCTACTTTTTCTCTTGTGCATCAATGACCTTTTGGTCAGTATGACTTCGGATACAGTGATTTCTTATGCTAATGATACAGCTGTGATATCCACAGAGGATGATTGGAAACTGGCTGAATATAGAATGAACAAGTACTTGAAACAAATAGCTAATTGGTTAGCTTTTAATAGTCTTACACTAAATACAGGCAAGACTCTCTACATGTGCTTTGGAAGCTATTGTGATAGTGTACCTAAGGAGATATACTTAAAAATTAATAACTGCGTTATTGACAGGGTTTATAAAGTTAAATATTTGGGTCTGCATATCGACTGTGCCATACGATGGGATAGACATATTGCCTATATTATAAATAAATGTTTTTGCAAAGTTTACAAGATTTATGAGTACAGTTGCATTAATGACTCTATATTACGCACTTTTTCATAATATTGTCACTTATGACATTATAGCTTGGGATGGCGCGTACAAGAACTGCCTTATTTTTTTGCTAAGATTACAAAATAGATTATTGAAGATTATCAGTAAATATTTTTTTTGCAGTTGAACGCCCTCTCAATCTGGAACAAGCCTTTATCAGCGAGGCTGTGACGTATCACTATGGGAAACTAAGAGAAACGTATATATCAAGAACAACTAGCACCATAAATAAACGTATTCCACTGCCGAGAATAACAAAGTCTATAAGTAACAAAAATAGATGTATTGTGGCAATTAGAACTTTTAATTTATTACCTAATAAACTGAAGGTATTATCTTGTAACAATAAGTTAATTAAATTTAAGATTAAAAATTGGATAAAAAAAATAATTTGTGATTTTTTGGAGTGACTATTTTTGTATTGAAGAGTATATTTTCTTATTTATATAGAGTATATTTTTATTTACTATCATAAATCATGGAACTGTTAATTTTTTTATGCAGAATTGTACACTTTTGAATTTTTTGTTTTATAATTTTCTTTTATGATATATTGTGTATTTCTTAGTTTTAAGTATAGTTTTATATACCAGCCCTATGTACAGACAAACTATTAATTTGTCTCTATAGGATTTCTGCAGATTATGGCCTAATTTGTATTGGGTTCTTATGTTTGTAGAATTATGTACTGGTTAATGATAAATAAATAAATAAACGTTTTACCCGGTACACGGAAAAAG
This sequence comes from Anastatus disparis, assembly GCA_017163975.1. Lineage (NCBI taxonomy): Eukaryota > Metazoa > Arthropoda > Insecta > Hymenoptera > Eupelmidae > Anastatus > Anastatus disparis. The sequence continues at coordinate 2,939,032 of JAFFSR010000224.1, read as the reverse complement.
GTAAATACCATTAAAATCAATACTACACGTAGTATGTATTATTTCTGTGATAAAGTATTGAAAAAAAATGTAATAGTATAATTTTAATCAATACTATACTTCAAATTTTAACTACTAATGCTGGCATAACTATATTACGAACTGAGTGCATGAATTTCCGATACGTAGTACCTATTTTTTCGGTACTAGGACTGATATTTCACCTATCCGATCCAGGGGTAAAATTTTGCAGAGAATATAATTGCTATATATAGAACTGATTTTCCCATACTAGAATTAAAAATTGATGATTCTAAAATCATTTTTATAATATATAACCCTTTTAAATTACTAATAATTAATTTTCAACTTAACAGGATGTCAGAGCTGTTAGAATCGATTTTTGCTTTTTTTATTTTGTTGACATCTTTTAAATTCATTAATCAAACAAATATTCTAACTTATCTGCGCTATAGCTATGTTAGTACAATCATTTTTGTTAAAATAAAAAGTCATTTGAATTTATTTCTTTTATAAACTTGGATTGAAAGTTAGATCAAGCTTGACAAACCTAACCTCGAAATACTATACATCGTAAGTTTGTATATAACTTTTTATGTATAGCATCCCGGTGGATTTCATGAGTTGTCCGCACTCAAGCTTAATCTTACAAATTTCTTTATTGTAGCAAAAAAATTCATCTGCTTTTTCCCGTTTATAATAATCAACTCAAGTTTAAAATTAATAATTAGTAATTTGAAATTTTTACATATTATATGATCGATATTATATTTATTGATTGCTAAAAATTTTTATGCAATTTAATGGTTTTTACATTATGATAAATTAGCTGTATTAAAGTTTCATATTCGACAGCGCCGCAGTAAATATTGTATAGGTACTATGTTAGTAAAAGATAATTTAGTCCCGTAGTATGGAAAAATTCGGTACTATACTACACAATTCTTGGGACGAGTCGCGTTAAAAAATGTACTTATATAGGTCGATTTAAAATATATACTGAGTATCAATTAAAAAACGACTGGTAATATTCTTTCTAGTACTGACTCAAATTAGTACATTCTTTTCAGGTATTTTCCTTTTTCCGTGTAAAATGTATAAATTATTCAATTCTCGAATTTAATTAGAAATACAATCCATGCAATTCAATTTATTTTATTTGGATTGTCAGCAGGCGTCCAACATAAACAGCGTACATGTTTCTATGCACTTTAATTTGTGGTATTTTGTAATGTAATATATAAAAATTGCTGAATATCTGCAAAAGTGTACAAAAGATAATAATACAGAACTTTTTTGCTTTAAGTTTTATGCTAAGAAAGTATTCATTATAAATATTTAGTTATAAAGACCGTCAATGTCTTCAGCGCAATTGACCTCTCGCATTTAACTCTCATTTATTTTCAAATTTATAATATAAAAGTTAATAAAAATCTACAAAAATGTAAATAAGACAATAATAAACAACTTCTTCGCTTACAGTTTGATGCTAGGAAAGTATTTATCATGAATTTTTAATTGCAAAGACTGTCAATGCTATGTAAATCGGAGACTACACCTGTAATCATAAATATTATCTTTCTTTTCATTTTATTGCTGAATTTCCAGAAAAGAAATGTATTAGTTTGTAGTATGAACTATGATGATTATTTAGTTAAATTTTTAAATAAATTCATTCATTAGTTTTAAGATATTTGGATTTCTGGTATGAAATCTAAAAATTTTAATTAATAATATTGGAAGCCGAAATTCTCAATAACTAATGAATGAAATTATTTAAAAATTTTACTAAACAATCTTTATGGTACATGCTACAAATTCATGCATTTCTTTACAGACAATTTTGCAATAAAATGTGTAACGTCTTCGCTTATTAAAACATTTATTTTTTATTATTAATAAATTTTATATTTTGTTACAAAAAAACTTTTGGCTGAGATTTCCAAAAGTTTTAGCTTTTCAGTTCAAGAGGTCATCGGAAAATATGAGCTTTGGAATCATCCAATTATAATAAAAAAGCGTTATCTTTTTCTTAATTAGATGAGAACAATGAACGATGACCTCTACTAGAAAATAAGTTGCCGAGAGTTCAGAGGTTTTTTCCATCATGATTTTCGGTTTTCCCGAAAAATATAAAAATCTCTGAACTAATCATAATGCATGTTATTCTACTGCAGTCGTTTGCTGCACCTAGTACAGGTCAGTCTTATCTTAAAAAGCCATAAAGGGCAATATAAATTTTATAAGTTCAACACAAAATTTTTTTTATTCTATCTTAAAGTAATTATTATATCTTATATTTTAAAATGATTATCATCGATTTATATTTTATATTCAATTTAAAAAGTGACTATTGTATTATTTAGTATTGTACCAAGGAAAAGGGCCATTGCGAATTAAACCAACAAATAAAAAGGTAATAATTAAAATAATTATTTATATTTTTCTTCCCTCGATTCCTAAAAAGGGCTCTCGAGCCTGTAAATCACCTCACTCCACCCTTATAGCCTCTGCCACGCGAAAACCTTCTTGCTTGCGTAACCGCTCGACGCAACGAGAACTGTAACGTACGGGTGAATTAAAATATTAAAATTAAGGGGACGCTGTATCTCTCTATCCTTTTCTAATTGAAAAATGTAATTTTTTGGAAAATCTAGTGATTATTGATAGAAATTAAGACTTGTCCGCTACTTGTTTAGTAAAAATGAATATTTTCTCTGATGAGGACCAATTAATTTTGCTGCTTTTTTTCTCAAGTAAAGTTTGACATACTTAAGGGGACGCTGTATCTCTCTATCCTTTTCTAATTAAAAAATGTAAATTTTTGGGAAAGCTAGTTATTATTGATAGAAATTAAGGGTTGTCCGCAACTTCTATAGTGAAAAACAATATTTTGTCTGATGAGAGCAAATTAATTTTGTTGCTTTTTTTTCAAGTAAAGTTTGACATACTTACAAAATCCTAAATTAAGCTAGAGAATACGTTATTTAAGTATGTCAAACTTTACTTAAAAAAAAAGCAATAAAATTAATTTGCTCTCATCAGACAAAATATTGTTTTTCACTATAGAAGTTGCGGACAACCCTTAATGTCTATCAATAATAACTAGTTTTCCCAAAAATTTACATTTTTTAATTAGAAAAGGATAGAGAGATCCAGCGTCCTCTTAATAACTTTTATTCGGACGTTACAAATGGAAAGATAGTCAATATTAATGATTACAGGTGTAGTGTTCATTTTACATCTCCTCAAGCGCGCAAGATTTCTCACATTTTAACCTTGATAATTTTTAAATGTGCATATAAAAATGGCTGAAAACTTAGAAAAATGAAAATAAAACAATAATAAATAACTTTCTCACTCACAGTTTTATGTTAAAAGATTATTTGTTAATAATTTTTAATTCCAAACACGATCATTCGTTTTTGCGGTTGTTGTATTACATATACATACACACTGCCACCGAGCTACTTTTGCCCCCTTCAGTCTAAAATCGACTTATCTAAAAAGTTTTATAACTCTGGAAAAAATTATCGTAGCCTAAAAATTTCAACGGGATTTGAAAGATTATTAGAAATTCTTTCAAAAACCATTGGTTTGATATGAAAAAAACATTTTTTTCGTATCTCTTATTCTTGTTTAAAAAAAAAATTTTTTTAACTTTGTTTCGAATTTGTAAAATAGTGTTCAATTTTAGTACAAATCGTTACATTAATACGAAACTAAATAGATTTTAAAGCTTATATTTCGACGGTAAAAATGCAATGTCGAACGTCTCCATTCGACCTTTTAAACCGGAGTTATAAGATTTTATATTAAAAATAAGGCTTTTTTTCGATGTATGAATATCTCTGAATTTAAGAGAAATAGAAAAATTTGTCAGAGATAAAAAATGTTCCTTTTTGGTCAAGTAATAATAATATATAATAAAAAATTCATTTCAGAAAAAAAAATTTTATTTGTCTTTTTTACCCACGTTGTTCAATATTTTAAAGATATCAAATCTCATTACACTTCAAAAAAAAAGTTTTTTTTCCGAAATGAATATTTTATTATATATTATTATTATTTGACCAAAAAGGAACATCTTTTATCTCTGACAAATTTTTCTATTTCTCTTAAATTCAGAGATATTCATACATCGAAAAAAAGCCTTATTTTTAATATAAAATCTTATAACTCCGGTTTAATGGAAGGTCGAATGAAGACGTCCGACATTGCATTTTTACCGTCGAAATATAAGCTTTAAAATCTATTTAGCTTCGTGTTAATGTAACGATTTGTACTAAAATTGAACACTATTTTACAAATTTAAAACAAAGTTTAAAAAATTTTTTTTCTAAACAAGAATAAGAGATATGAAAAAAATGTTTTTTTCATATCAAACCAATGGTTTTTGAAAGAATTTCTAATAATCTTTCAAATCCCGTTGAAATTTTTAGGCTACGACAATTTTTTCCAGAGTTATAAAATTTTTTAGATAAGTCGATTTTAGACTGAAGGGGGCAAAAGTAGCTCGGCGGCAGTGTATATATATATATATATACATATAGTGCTCTAAAATAGTCGCGCACTAAAGTCGTTATTTTATCCGGCCCTTGAATTGTATAATTGTTTATCATTATAAAGTTTTTAAATTGAAATTCGCATCCCTTTTTTGCTGGTAGTTTGGTTTATTATTGGATTTTAGCGGTAAATTATAGATTTTCGCCAATTTTTGTGTTAGATGTCTGGAGCTATTCCACGCTTAGGTTGTTTGATGAAAATAATTTATATTTCTTAATTTGTTTTCAATATTTTGGAAAAAAAATTTGATTTCATTTTTTACAAGCTGTATATTTTAGTAAATAATAAGACGTGGATGAATAAGAAATCGAACTTGAATAAAGAAATTGAATAAGAAAGCGTAAACGAGACGTCCAAAAGTATAATATTTCTAGTTCGAGGTTCACTATTTAGTGCAAATTTTGAATAATAAGCAGAATCAATCACTAGCAGTAGTGGTGTCTTTAAAAGATCAACCCTCACTACTAAACTTATTTCAACTTCTCACATTTTTTCAGAGGTGAATGACCTTTGTTCAGTAATTTCTAGAGTGGTTAGTAAAGCTTGTTTTGACGGCCCGTAGTTCTTAATTTCTCAACAACTACTAAACTCTCATATAATATTATTACAACTATGATAAATATCCTAATAAAATTTCGAAAAAAAATTAACTTTAAAATGAAATGAATTTAATAAAGTTCATTTAAATAAAAGTTTACTGAACATTTTCTATCGAAATAATAATAAAAATACATCATCTTGGCCCTTGAATTTCATAAATTTATCTTTTTCTAATGATTATGGTTTTTAGTCTTTAAGAGTTTAAAAATTAATTTCATTTATAGTGGGAGCATGGAACCTGCATTTCACCGAGGAGACTTATTATTTTTAACTAACTATAATGATGAGCCTGTAAATGTAGGAGAAATAGTTGTTTTCAAAGTAGAAGGACGAGATATTCCTATTGTTCATCGAGTTATGAAACTACACTCAAAGTAAGTTATTTTGGATCGTAATAGAATGCAATTAAAGCTATATACCATGGCGGAAAAAAATTGGAAGTAACCGGCAATATCTATAAATAACTAGAAATAACTGGAAATAAATGGAAATAACTGGAAATAACTGTTGTAAACTGTTCAGTTTGAGACAGGAATACCAGTAAGCACTAGTTATTCCTAGTTGGCACTAATTATTTCCAGTTTTTTACAGATATTCCCAGTTATTTCCAGTTTAGTTGAGAAATAATTTAAAAAAAAAAAATGATAAAAATTATATCATAGCAAAACTAAAAATAATTGTAAATAACTGTAAATATCTAGAAATAACTAGGAATGTCTGTAAATAACTAGAAATAATAGGGAATAACTGGTGCTAACTGATATTTCTGTCTCAAACTCAATAGTTTATAACAGTCATTTCTAGTTATTCACAGATTCGATTTCCACCAAAGTACTTAGAAAATAAACAAATTTACTAAAAAAAATTTTTAACAAAAAATTAAACTAACTGCAAAAAATGAGATACATAATTATATTGCTCCAAAAAGAAAAAAAATAATACTCTTTAATTAATAAAATATCCTGATTCAACTTTTTAAAGTCAGTGCCAAAATTGTTACAATGATTGTTGAGCAAATAAATACAGGAGCAATCAGTTTCGAAAAAAGTAATTAAAAGAGATTTCAATTACGAATCACTTTTTAATTTAAAATTTAATTTAATTTAATTCAGAAATCACTTTTGAATTCCTAATTAAAGTTTAATTGATTTAAAAATCATATTTCATTTGTTAATTAAATATATTTAATTAACATCAAAAATTATTCTTGAAATAAGAAAGCTTCAATTAGAAAATCAAAGTGGAATTCTTAATTGAATTTATTTGATTGAGAAATCAAAAATTAATCGTGAATTAAAAGAGCTTCAATCAGAAAATCAAAATGGAATTCTTAATTAAACTATTTCAATTAAGAAATAAAAAATTATTCGTGAATTAAGAAAGCATCAATTAGAAAATCAAAGTGGAATTCTTAATTGAACTTATTAAATTAAGGAATCAAAATTTAATCGTGAATTTAAAAAGCTTCAATTAGAAAATCAAAGTGGAATTCTTAATTAAATTATTTCAATTAAGAAATCAATTATAATATAAGGATTTAAGAGGCGGTCGCGACTATTTGTCGCACGGGGGCGCTGGGGTCAGATGAGAGAAAAATATAAAATATTTTTTACATAGCGATTTACAATTTACTGAAACAATAATATATATGGGTGATTCTATTCTAACGGGTAATCACATGTAATCGTTTAATAAACTATCAATACAAAGTTCAAATATTATTAACCACAAATTTTTCATATACTTTCAGCTTGTAACTTTATGATCCGTTGACTTTTTAATCGCTAATTTCAATGTAGCTTTTATAGGGACCCTTAGACAGTATAAAAAGTAATCTCCCCTGTCTGTAATCATATATAAAATTTTTTTTAAACGTTGTAGAGATACAGGATAGATGAATTAATACTTCGGAAAGATCAAAAAATATTTTTTTCCATCCGTACATACATTTCAGCAGAATGGTTGAAAAAAAAATATTTTCTTTGACCCTTTGTTATTATAAAAAAAAATGTATATTTTTCATAGATAAAAAGCAATAATAATAAAAAATGTTATATTTGAATCTTATGAAAATATAAGCTATTTCTATCACATGGAAATATTGTTATTATATGTTTATTTCGCTAAAAAATTGCTTTGTTGACCATGAAATACATTTTTGTTTACGTGTAAACATCATTTCACTTATGAAAGCTAAGTTACCTTTTCTACGATAATTCCTCTGGCTCTAAACATTTAACTGTCACAGATGATATAAGCGCATATTCAAATACGTAATAGACGTTTAAGAAAGTAGTAATGTACAACTAAAAAACTTTGTATAGCAGTGAATGTTGAAGACCGTTTACTCGGTAAAAATTTCATTCAAATTATCAGGTAATCTCCCCTGGCACATAATTCCCCTGCCTTTTTTGAGATGCACTCACAAAATTCTAATTAAATAATAAAGTCAACAATTTTATTCATGAATTTCATACCATGAAGTGTTAAATTATTTGTACACTTGAAATTTAATACATATTATATTGCTTATAATTTTTATATATTCAAAATTGAATATATATATATATATATATATTTGTGGAGAATCTCTGAGTAAGCACATTCTCAAATCTTTTTGTAAACAATCACTGTAGTCATATTTACATACTGCACTATATACTACGTATATACTACAAATAAATAAAGCGAAATCAAAGGCTACATCGTAGTATTCAGAAAATAAAAATATCAGTTTGTCATTAGCCTTGATGAAGAGTTTGTCGTTGATATCAAAGTAAGTATATAATTATTTGAATTTAACTGAAAGTTTTTGAAAAATCTGAATTGGAAAATCTATAAATTGATAATATATTATTTTAGATTGTATTGGTAATAAAATGGTTTCTACACGTGGACGTGGCGAACTTCCTACTAATCCTTTATCATCAAGTACACTTAACTCCACTCCCAAACACAAAAATAATGTTATTATATATTTTGAAAAAACAAACTTTCTCAAGTATGGATATATTTGTTCTTTAACTTTCTTCTAATAATGTTTAAAAATACATATTTTTGCTGTAACTCGCACGGAGAAAAATTGTATGGTAACGACAGCAATAAGGATATCGCTAAACACATGTAGCGATAGTTTGGGCTAAAACAAACTAAATATTGTGAACTTCAAACATTAACTTTTTAGTTATTTTCATAGTTAATGCAACTAAATGCCATTTGCTAAAAAAGACAAAAGAAAAAGCTAACATTTTAGCGCGAGATAATGATTTCCGTAGCCAAAAAAATTGTAATCATAGCAACAATCATTAGCTAAAAAAGGCATTCTTTTTCTTCTATAATTTTGTGTTCTGCAGCGATTAATATTACAACTATTGTCATAATCTTGAATGAAACAGCATGATTTTGTCGTCATTTCAACTATACGTAAGCGCTACATTAGCATAAAACTTTGTAAACCATTTGACAGCTAAACGATCAGTCATAACCTTTATTTTTTTTAAAGTTGATATTAAAACTTTTGAGAATTCAAACCATACAAAAAAATTTCATTCACTTTCAAATATGCATTTATTTAATAACCATAAAAAATGTCATTGAAGATGTCAGCGCAAAACAATAGCTAATATTCACATCGATGGCAACAAATAATGATAGTCTATTTTTGAATTCAAATTTTCGCTGTCTCAAACTAGCAAAAATTTTCGCTAATGGAACTATCTTTTTGTTGACTAATGCAATATATTTTTCTCCGTGCGTCGTTTTTTATTTTTAAAAATTCATCCATATATGGTAATAGCTAATTCTTAAGTATTTCAGATAGTTTAGAATCTTTGTTCGACATAAATATTATTAGAAAATAGTATATCAAGTGATGGTAATAAAAAAAGTAATTCCCCTGGAATAAAAGTAATTTCTCTGTATCAGTATATTTTTTATCTATCAGTTTATCTGGGAATAACCTATGGACAGCTTGGCTACTTTGGGATATTGTTCTATTAGATATAACCATAAAAAAACCTGAGTAAAATTTTTAAAACGAACACCTTTATTTTCTATTATTTCAAAATTTGAATTTGACCCGTTCGAATAGAATCACCCATATCTTCTGTAATTCAGTTGAATGTTTATTGTGAGAATAATTCTCCAGGTTCGCCAGATTGCCATAGCTTTTATCTTTAACAGAAATCAAGCTTGTTTCAATATCAGCTATTGAATCTGATGTGTTGCAAAATTTAGTTTTAATATCTATCATCTTCTATTTAATAATAGGTGTTGAGAGTTGTTTTGAATGAATACCAATTAAATTCTTAACGCCTCTTTGTAAAATGATTAGACATTAAGAGCAGGCTGAACTATCTGTCTTTGTCTAATAAAGTTTTTTTATTATTTGTCGAAACACCATCCGTTGTATCAAAAGAAATAGTAACCCCCGCTAGATATTAGTTTAATAAATATATTTTGTCATAACAATCAAATTATTTTAACGTGTAGTTTTTGAATAATATGTGACCTACCAAAAAATATCGGTTATATTCTAGTTTGTTAGTAGATCTCATATTATTCAAAAACTACACGATAAAATAATTTGATTGTTATTACAAAATTTACTTATTGTACTAATATCTAGCGGAAACTACTATTTATTTCTTGATATAACGGATGGCGTTTATGTAAATGATGGAAAACGCTAATAGACAAAGACAGATAGTTCGGCCCTCTCTTAATATTCATTTAATTTTTGTTTTATATCTATAATTTCCCAAATATAATTATCGCATAAAAAACTAATAATAAATCAAATTTATATTTAGTCTAGGGCCCACTACCGATCCCGTGGCCACTTTGATGTCCTCTCAAACAGCAAAGCTTTTCTTATGTATTTTCACCTCCTGAATCCAAATTTTGAGAATCTTTTGCTCTAAAATGGGTTAAAAAAATTATAAACAATTTATTGTTTAATTTTTGAAAATTACTATTTTAAACTAAATAAAAAAAACCGGCACATTGGTTGGGTCGCCGAACTGCACCTCGGCCGATCGGCGAAGTTAAGCAAATTTGGTGCAGTACTTGGACGGGTGACCGCTGCCAATTTGAATTTCGTCGATTGATAAAGTGTTTTTTCGTTATCAAGAATGTATGGGTAGGTAAGAGATTAATGTTTTCGGTGTTTAAGCCTACGGAATGTGACATAAACACTGAAAAACAATTTTCGATTACCGGGTGATGCTAGAGCTCGTCGTTAACAACCTTCAGATCTCGGCTTGAGGTAGAGATCTGGTTATAAAGGTCCACTCGGAAGACTCGCATCATCAAAATTTGAAAGGTATAGAACAAAGAGGTTTCAAAAAGCACTTACTAGGCCAAATCAGGCTGTAGGTGGGTAAACCCAAGTATTTATCTATTTTAAACCAAATAAAAAATTTCTGATATTTTTAATGCATATTTTGCGTTCAAATAACTTAATCCTATTTAAAAAAATAAATAAATCCAATAATAATCAAAATTTTTGTCATTTTTTCGTGAAATCAAGGGCGACCTTTTTTATCGACCGCGCATCTGTCACGCACGATGTAGCTATATTTGTTTCCGTGTGGGTATCTAAAATGTTATTAATATTAATTGCGAAACTGTTTGTTTATATTGAGTCTTTTGAATGTATATATATTAATTTCATATAAAATATCAAAAATGACTTTTATATAGTTTAGAAAGTAATTTTCAAAAATTCAACAATAAATTGTTTATAACTCTTTTTCTCCCTATTTTTGAGAAAAATATTTTTGGGTTTATAAGGCGAAAATATATAAGAATAGCTTTAGTGTTTGAGGGGACATTAAAGTGACCACGGAATTTGTAATGGGCCTCTAGACCAATACGCATCTGACAATATTTCAGTATTGCAATTATTCAAAGATGAAGTCAAACAACCAACTGGCTCAAGCTTTAGATTCATTAAATTATGCGTTCGATTATTCGTTAACGTTAAAGAACTAATCAGATTTTCGTATACATCGTCAGTATTGGTAATTTCTTTTTTTATATTAATCGAGGGAAACCTATGTAAATAAATAATTTCAGCAGAAATTAATTACATTTCAATATATAAAAATACTGGACAGAATGAAAAATATTAAGAATTTTAAAAATGTTTTTTAATATCTTATCTTTTGATAAATTTCCTTAATTGAAGTTATTGAAAACATGTTTACTGTCATTGTACTATTAAGAATAATTCTATTATAATACATTATAAAATATTTTATACACTGAAAAAAGTTTCGAGGTGTTTCTCCACTGTTCCGCACAGTGGCGTCTCGAATCACCGAGCAGCCCTTATTTATCCTTTTTGATTAACTACTTTTTTTTTGTTAAATGATAGTAGATAAACAAGGAAGATTCTAGCCCAGGGCGATTCAGCCCCACTGCATTTGTAGCCCACTACTTGTCGCGACAGTTTAGAACACGCGAACTTTAATAATCCAAGTTTGTAGCAACATTAATAACCCTAGTTCATATAATTTTTAAAAAGTTTATTACTTCGAAATTTTGTGTGGCTTTGAAAAGAGCCGATTTAAAGTTTTTTAAATTTGATATTTGGGGGTGGTATTTGTGATTTATATTTTTTGTAATGCTCCTTCCATGAAATCTTCTCTTTTTTAGAAGAATTAAGAAGAAGAGTGTACTCGTCACGTTTATCGGTGGTACTCGGACTTTGTCCCATGATGAAATAATGCAAGTCATGATGCGTTTCTACTTTTATAGTGATGAGAGCTCTCATCTATGCGATGATTTACTCACATCACATTGGCATTTCCAAAAGTGAACTCTCAGTAAAATATTTTTTCATGAGTCTGATGTTGTGTGGAGCACAACAAGCTTTATACATCCCATTGTGATGTGGGCAAACAGTCACTAGCTTTATCTTATCTAGTAGTGGATAAGCCATCTCTGTAAAATCGGTAACGTTGAACTTGAAGTGCTCTAACCATTTTTTCTTTATGCTACCCGCTACTAAAATTTTGCTGGCATCTGGTAAAGCTTCTTTAAGAATATTTCCTATTTCGGTGTAGGGAATCGTACCAAAACGACAAGACAAACCGAGGTAATATCGTTTAAACCATTTGTTTTGCGTCTTATATTTCCGTCAGTCTTCGCCAAGAAAACGGTTCTTTAAAAAGTAGTACGACAGGATCAGAATCAGTGTTTAATGGAACTATAGTCAGTTCTATTAAAACATAGTCATCATCAGGCTGCTTGAAGCCTGGCATATCGACCAAGCACTCCATCATGAATGAATCTTTTGACGATAAACGCGTAATTTATAACTATTTTCCCACTACTTACTAGGAGAGGCCCTTTGTTTGGATTACGGATCTTGCTATAACTTGTAGATATGTTTTTATACATAAAATCATGAAAAAAGCCGCGAGTATTCGGTTTAACGCTTGATCATTCCAAGATTCGTGATGTATAAAATACATCACAAAGAATAAAATTTAAATAGATTAGTTATTAAGTATAAAAAGCGAAATTATAACAAGCGAGCGTACTTATTTTTTTTAATTCATAAATCTTATGTTTTATTTTTTTTTTGTAACGTTTTTTAAAATGATTTTTCTCAAGCGTAAGAAATTGACAGATGTAAAGGAAAGTCGGGAAACTACAGGGGAAAACCAGAAATAAAAATAAAGTAATTAAGAGTTATTTAAATAGGAAAAATATTCATCGTAAACTAAGAGTACCAGCAGACGCAAAGACAAAAGCACAGCAAGAAGGATCAGCTGTAATGATACACATATGTGAGAAAGAGAAAGATTATGATCATGCGTGCGGCAAATAAAAAAGGCTTCAGGAACACGACGCGTATATATACACACGTTAGATGCACCAGAAACTCAGGATCAACGTCCACGAGAAACATTTCATAAACGAATCACGAGGAGTTACAACAAAGCGGCAACACGAAATTGAAAGCAACGCGACGTAGCAGAAACTGTCATAGCGACAGCATAAGAGCGAGAAGGATAGATAGCACAAACGCATTCAGACTCAACACACAAGAGGAACAGTCTGTACAGTAGATGTATATGTATATATATATATATATATATATATATATATATATATATATATATAACGCATACTTAGATATTTCAACGCCGCGCCATGTAGCTGTACATACACATGTAAAATCGACCAATAAGAAATAGCTACGAGTAAAAATCTTCGATAATCGATGTTTCTACTGTGTGAAGCAACATAGCAACTTCGAATACAGTATAAAAATTTACTAGAGTGATAGAGATAGAAGATCCGCGACCAAGAGTCGATTAAGCTGTCGATAGCAACTCGTAACTGAAGAGATCAAAAGAGAGACTGAGACGCAGCAAGAAATAAGGATAGAAAATGGAGAGTAGCTAGGTGCGACAGAGATGGACAACAGAGCGAAGGGGAATGTAATTTCCTTCTTCTTGAAAGAGATCATTCAGGGATCAGCACTCGTTGAGTACACTCAAGTAAAGTTGGAACTCATCCTTTTTTGTTGAATATTATCGGTGAAGCTAAGGAGTAGAAAGAGAAACGAGAGCAGAGAAGTCGTGGGCTAGATAAAAGAAAAAGGGGAAATAAAGGGAAAGAAAGAAGGCTGCGGTGAGACATCTCCAGAGACGACGACTCGGCGACCGGGTGCGACTATCTCTTGGAACCAACATCGTTTCCGTTCTTTCGATCACGCCATTGTCTTCTCTTTGACCAGCGTCACGTTCTTTTTTTTGTTTTCGACTACTGAGAGGGAATCTGCAGCAAAGCAACTGTAAATGGAATTCTACCAGCGGGTTAGCAAGTAAGAAATAGTATTTTCTAATTCTGTTGGTTTTCCTCGATACCTTTCTCGGTTCTCCTTAAGAGATATATTTTTGTGTTATTACCTTAATATGATAGAGTTTCTTGATTTCGATCGTGAGTAAATTAGAATTAGAATCAGTGCGGTTTAGTGAATATACGAATAAAGACGTTAAAAATAAAATAAGTGTAAATTAAAAAAAAGAAAAGAGAAAGCCACGTGCAAAGGCGCTTTTGTTCGGCGACGCGACGCCATCTTGTTCTCTAAATTAAACGCGAGAATCGTGAATAGTCGAATTAAATAAAAGTTGTTCTTATAGTTCTATATATATATATATTATTCAATCACTAAAATTGTTATATATATCAACCTATATTATTGTGAGAAAAGAGATAGTTAAATAGTGAAATAAATATACGACGCGGCGGCCATTGTGAAATTGCGCGAGCGAGATAGCTATACGTTAGCTATTTATTAAATTCAGAGTTCTTTCTTTTTGTAAAGAGTAGCGCGAGTGATACTAAGATTTCTTTTAATATTTTAAGTGCGAATTATAAGTGCCGGGTTGTGCGACCGTGTAGTAAGAAAATAGAGCGTCGCGTGATTAAAATCTTAAACAATTATTATTCAATCTAATAAGTGATTAACTAATTATACATGTAAATAAAGAAAGTGCTCTTTTTGTCTTCTGCGCATGCGCACGGCCCAAATGCGAGAAATTAATTGAGCGGCGTTTTTTTTATATATCATTGCCTATTGTGAGAAAAATTCCCCTTTTTAAATTGATAATATAAGAAATTTGAAATTCAAGTTGAATAGAGAGTCAAATAGTTAATTTTCCCTTTCCTCTTTTCAGGACAAAAATTATAGTAAATAAAATTAATTAAATCATTCATTTTTCTTGAATAATTAGAGTCATTTAATATCAATAGTATTCTTTTTTATATATAAATTTAAAATTTACTTTGCTTTTTATTTGTTAAACATTGTTCTTTTTAACTTCTTAATTCTTTTTTAAATCATAAAATATATTGAGATTTTCTGGACCACTCATCACATCGTTAGAACCAGCCTACAACCCGAGGTAGGCCAGTAAGTATTGACCCCCTCTGCAGTTGCTCTATCCAGCTAGCTGAGCAGGGTTCACTGGCGCTCAATTAAAATTAAGTATAAATTTGTGAACCCAGGTAAGTTTGTGGCTTCGGGAATTCACTCGGAGATCCGGGGAATTTGCCACGTAACAGATTATGAGCTATTTTGTTCAATTTCATTAAAAATTCATTGTTTATAATATTGAATATTACTCCCCAATGAGAGCTTTCAAGTTCATTCTGCAAAATTCTAGTAAAAGTTGAGATTGAATGCTTTTGATTGAAAAAAACTTGTTCGAAAAGCTCAACCCATTCAAAAGTTATAGCAAAATGAAGAACATGAAAAAAAATTAGCACAATAATTTTATGAAAATTATTTTATGCTAATTTTTATAACAATTTTTATAACAATTTTTATTTTTCCATAACTTTTGAATGGGTTGAGCTTTCGAAACACGTTTTTTTTTAATCAAAAGGATTTAATCTCAACTTTTACTAGAATTTTGCAGAATAAACTTGGGAGCTCCCATTGGAAAGTAATATTCAATATTTATCATCCTATTTATTATTCAGTCGACATAAGTATTGTTTTTATTTTTAATATTCAATATTATAGACAATAATTTTTTTAAGAAATTTAACAAAATAGTTAATAATATTGGAATGATCGAGCGTTAGACCGAATGCTCGCGGCTTTTTTCATGATTTTATGTATAAAAACATATCCAAAAGTTACAGCAAGATCCGTGACCTAAACTAGGGATCCTCTCCTAGTTAGACAAGTTTTCGTACATTATCATTGACAGGATTGTACTCGACTTTGCGATCGTGTATGATCAATCAGTAAGCCGATGCTTTAGTAGGAATGTTATTTCTTGATTCAAATTCCAAGCAAACACCCACATGAGCGCTTTTCGGAGACTCGTTTTGTTTAGAGCAATCGATTACAATCAACGGCACCTAGTCAATAAAATCTTGCTTTTTGAACAGTTCGGCATCTTTCTCATAGTATGCAGGTTAAAAATTAGCATACATGTTGTATAACATAGCAAACTGATTACGCTCAATATCTAAATTTAGATTTCTATATGGATAGTATTGCGAATTAAGAAAAAGCTTTACATTACTTATGTTGCAGTGATCGAAGCGATTCGCATTGGTTTTTTTTAGATTTTTTCGATTTGTTTGAAAACCTACAATAACAAAACATGGCTTTTCCAATTGATTAAAAGTTTTAACAGTCCAAACGCATTTTGATGTGGTTTGAAGTAGCGGATACTCATACAAATCCTAACTGCGGAAACTCATTACAATCGGCTTATCTTTTTCAATATGATTGAGTAAGCGAAATTTGTAGGCATTCGATAATATTACATAGGGCATAAGTCATTCTATTCTTTACAAATTAATCTTAAAATCTTCGTATCTATTTTCATGATGTGTCTTAACTACTACATTCAAATCATTCCTAGACCTTGTCAGTATTAGTTCATATTTCACATTAACTAAAATTTACGATAGTCTTCAGCGAAAGCAAGAATCATACTCAGAGGAATAGATAAGTCAAAGTAACCTGCCTCGTCGTTTACTTTTTGATTTTCCTCTACATCGACCCAACCAGCGTTCTCAAGAATTAATTCTTGACTAGAACAGAAGGAAAGCCATCCTTTCATGAGTGTAGTTAAACCAATATTTTTACATTTGTCAATCTTTACAGCTTTGATTTCATATCGGATTTCTTCAAACATGTGACAGATGGCGTTATTTACCAGGGCCGTGTTAGGTAGGAGGAGCTACGTTAACAGGAGGTCACGTATCTCTGTCCTTTTCTAATCAAAGAAATTATTTTTTTACAAAAACTAATAACTTTAGCAAAAAATGAAGAGAAAGCCGCATCTTGTATCAAAAAAAGCAATATTTTCTTTGATGAGAAAGAATTAATTTTATTGCTTCGTTTTCAAGAAAACCTTGAAAAACTTAAATCATAGAGGTTAGGTTGAACAATTTGGTTTTTCAAGGTTTTCTTGAGAATGAAGCAATAAAATTAATTTTTTCTTATCAAAGAAATTATTGCTTTTTTTGATACGAGATGCGTCTTTCTCTTCATTTTTTGCTAAAGTTATTAATTTTTGTAAAAAACTCAATTCTTTGATTAGAAAAGGACAGAGATACGTGACCTCCTCTTAAAGCAAGAAAAAAAATCAAAGAAATATGGAAATTTACTTGCAGATAGCATAAAAGGTGTATTTTGCGGACCATCTCATTGTGATAATACTAATAGCCTACTCGCACTCATAACACATCCTAATGGTCTAAGATTTCAGAATGTCTACGATTGTTTGAAATCTCTTGATCAACCAAAATATAAGTTTTCGTAAGAGCTCTTAGAGCTACTGGAAGGTTTGCAATACTTTCCATTTAGCGAACACGAATCAGTAATATCTCCAGATAATACTCTTCCAAATTCTATAATGATTTTCGATGATGTAGCTTGTGAAAAACAAAAACACATCGGGGCATACTTCTGTACAAGTAGACACAAGAACGTTACTAAGGCAAAAAAATAGATAGGAAGCAAAATTTGAAGCGAATCCATCGAGTAATTTTCAAGATCTAATTGGCTAAATAAATACAATTTTTTTTTCAAAGTTTCTTTTTTAAAATTTAAAAATGCTCAAAAATTAAAACTACGCAAGGAAAATCAGTTTTCAAAAATGTACCCTCTTTCAACAGTCGCAAATAATTTCCCTGCAAATTTCAGGACAAATTTATTGAGTACTTAACGTAAAATAACAAAAAGGAAGTATCGATTTTTTTTTTAAATCTTCAAAATTCTCAAAAATTGTAACTACGTTAAGAAAATTAGTTTTCAAAAGCTTGTTTTTTTAACAATAGCGAATTGATCGTTTAAAAATTTTGGAGAAAATTTATCGTATAGTTTACGTAAAATAGGAGATAAATGAAAAATGAAAATTTTTTTGAAAATTTTTAAAATACTCTAAAATTGAAACTACGCTAAAAAAATCAATTTTCAAAAATTTTTCTTCTTTTGGGAATTATAAAGAATTTCCTTGCAAATTCTTAAGCAAATTCATCCCGTAGTTTACACAAACTACAAAAAAAAAATAAAAAATCAAAAATTTTTTTTAAATTCTTAAAATGGCTCTAAAAAAACTAGGCTAAGAAAACCAATTTTCAAAAACTTCCCCCCTTCCCCCAGTTCGATAAAAAACTAAATTATATGCAAAATTGGAAGCAAACCCATTGAGTAGTTTTCGAGATAAAATTGGCGTAATGAACACATACACACACACACACACACACACACACACATACATACAGACATTTTCTGGAAACCACTTTTTTCGACTCCCTGAGTCCAAATATGTACAAATTGATGAAAAAATAGAAAAAAATTTTGTTTGTCAATACAATACTTGCTCTATGAGAAAGCAAAATGAAGAGGACTCATTCGTGAAGAACAAGAAATCATTCTACCTAAAGTTAAAAAATCTGAATCTAATGAACAATTGGAAAATACCATACGGAATGATTCCTCGCATTCTCTCGACATCTCGTTTGAATCTGCTAGCGAAGGTTTTACGGAAGATTTACAATATTGAGAATTGGATAAAGTTTATAGTGTACGTAGGGAGGGTGATAAACTTTTTCTCGGTAATACACCAATATATATTGAAAAAAGTTTTGTGCAATTAGAAATGAAAAATTCCCAAAAACTCGAATATCGTATGAATTGCTTGTTTAGAAGCAACTATCTCAAAAATAAGTAACTCAAAAAAATTTAAAGAACTATTAAAAAATCCTTGAACTGACAAATGCTCGTAAAAAACGTTCCAAAAATGATGAAGGAATTCGTTCGCATAATAAAAAGTTCGCAAACATTCCTGCTCTTCTATTCGGTAAAAAAGGAGGTTCACTACCTAGATATAAAATTCCGAGAAAAAATACCAAGTTTGATTATGTTTACTGGGATGATTCAAACGAGCTAGTTGATCGACTTCGTTTATTAGTTGCTGATAAAGCAGCTGGTAATCCTAGTCGTACTAAAGAGATTCATTACATAATCGAAGAGTTACATGAAACTGGCTACATATATTGAGCTGCAAGTTAAAACTCGTTACATTATCAAAATAAGCGTCGACGTATTTGGATGTAATCTTAAACGAAGGGAGGGTAATCGAGGACCTCCAGGAATTGGCTATAAACTGACAAAAGATGGACAATACGACGTAGAAAATAAGAGGTTATGCAATGTTGCCTCTCCTCAGCAGTCGAATGATACCGTTAATTTAAATACTCTACAAGGTTTGATTACATCTGAAGCCCAGAGTATATACACAGTCACTGCTAGATTAAAAAAATGATCTTAACGCATTAGAATTAGGTATGCAAAAGTTAAAGGATGAGAATATGAAAAAAATAAATTTAAACATTACACTGAAAAAAAACCCGAATCCAGCGCTGCGAAGTTGATCATATTAGCGGGATGCGA
This sequence comes from Anastatus disparis, assembly GCA_017163975.1. NCBI lineage: Eukaryota > Metazoa > Arthropoda > Insecta > Hymenoptera > Eupelmidae > Anastatus > Anastatus disparis. The sequence goes on along the minus strand of JAFFSR010000224.1, from coordinate 2,919,420 downwards.
ACAACACTCGAAGCATAAGTATACATAAAATCGTAGTAGGTTTATGCGTGACTATACCGCCGTCAATCATTGCGACCGTCTGTACAGTATAGTAACGCGAATCCGAATGGAGCGCTGCGACTGCATTGCCGAGTCAATCCCTTCGACTCGTCGGCATCATCCATGCCGACAGTCGAAATCGGGCACAACTTTTAGCGTTGCGTGGTTGCTTGCTTCGACTCGTCGGCGTCTCGCTTGCTGCAAGCCGAGACCGAGCACAGAGACAACGTTGCGAGTTCGTATACTTCGACTTTCTAGATTCTAGTACTGCAAAAGTCGATATTAATACTTTACGTCAATTTAAATTATGTGTTAATTAAATTTTCATTCAAAAAGTATTTATATGATTATTAAACAAGTAAATGTTTTAATTCCTTAATATTATTTAGATTAAATTTTATTTATTAACATATTATATGAAACGTTTATTAAATTAAATAAGGACTAATGTTTCGTTATACTTTAATATTTACTCGAATTTTAAAAATTAGATATCTTGTTTAAGTATATTCATTAATTATTTATAATAAAATGAAGTTGATCAATATTTTACATGAAAATATTTACTAAGTCGACTTAATCAGTTAATATAATTTAATGAATATCTATCTATCTATCTAAATGATATCTGATAAAAAATGTATTCGTATATTTTCTTCAAAATTAAGGAGAGAAAAAAGATCTTCTAATCAATTATAATATGAATATTTTTCTGACTCTTTTGCAAATTAAGAAGTTTTCAGTTATTTCCCCGTTGAAAATGAGAAAATTAATCAGGCAAGTTTCCTATTAAGTTTTTTCGTATATTGAATAACCTTTCACCAATCAGATAAGCTAAAAAATTTACATATTGTAATTTTCAAAAATTCAATTACATCCTATATTTTATTTATAAAAAAAAATGATTCTATTAAATTTTTACTTTGGTTCGATAGTTTTGAATAAAAAATTCATTAAAGCATTAATTAAAAAAAAGATTTAGAGCTCTAAAATTTATTTTTTCTATTTTGGGATCCAATTGTAACTTATTCCCTCAATTTTATCAATTTTTATTTTTTAACTGTGTCACTGAACATGAAATATTTCATATACATATATACACTGAGAAAAAAAAATCATTGAATCAATGAAATGATATAATTAAAAAAAAATTTAATTGATTCAAATAATTATTTAATCGATCTGATAAAGAAATTAATTAATACAACAAAATATTTAATTGGAACATAAATAATAAAATATTTGATTGTTAAAAATAATAATTAATTCAATTAATCACTGATTTCATAGACGCAATATAATTAAATAATCAAAGTAATAAAATAATTTTATAGAACAAAATAAATAAAATATTTAAATCAATTAAAAATTTAATTGATTCAAATGCATCCAATTAATTATAATATCGCAATGAAATTATTTAATTAAAAGACAATGAGATATTTCATAGAATCAATCATATATTTCATAAAGAGAAAAAACGCATTCATCAAAGCAACTAAATATTGAATTAAAATGATTAGGTATTTCATTGATCAGTGACATAATTTAATATAAGTCATACAATATTTAATTGAAACAATAAAATATCTTTTTTGTTACTATTCAAAATTTATTGAAAGAATAAAACAATAATCTTGACATTATTAAATATTTCATTAATGTAATTAAATATATTATTGAACAGTAAAGTAATTTAATAGAGGTGATATAATAATTAATTGAATCAATGTAATATATTCTTCTTTTAATCAAAACTTGATAGAAATAATAGAATAAATATATTCGGTTTATTAAATATTTCATTGAGATAATGAAATATATTATTAAACACCAAAGTAATTTAGTAGACGTATTATAATATTTAATTGAATTAATGAAATATATTCTTATGTCAATCAAAACTTGATAGAAATAATAAAATAAATATATTCGGTTTAATAAATATTTCATTGAGATAATCAAATATATTATTGAATATTAAAGTAATTTTATGAAAGTGTTAATATAATATTTAATTAAATCAGTGAAATATATTCTTTTTCAATAACAACTTGATAGAAATAATAGAATAAATATATTTGGTTTAATAAATATTTCATAAAGATAAACAAATATATTATTGACCATTAAAGTAATTTAATGAAAGTGGTAATATAATATTTAATTAAATCAGTGAAATATATTCTTGTTTCAATAACAATTTCATAAAAATAATAGAATAAATATATTTGGTTTAATAAATATTTCATTAAGATAATCAAATTTATTATTAAACATTAAAGTAATTTAACGAAAGTGGTAATATAATATTTAATTAAATCAGTGAAATATATTCTTGATTCAATAACAATTTGATAGAAATAATAAAATAATAAATATTTCATTAAGATAATCAAATATATTATTAAAGATTAAAGTAATTTAATAGAAGTGTTAATACAATATTTAATTAAATCAGTGAAATATATTCTTGATTCAATAACAATTTGGTAAAAATAATAAAATAAATATATTTGGTTTAATAAATATTTCATTAAGATAATCAAATATATTATTAAACATTAAAGTAATTTAATGGAAGTGTTAATATAATATTTAATTAAATCAGTGAAATATATTCTTGTTTCAATAACAACTTGATAGAAATAATAGAATAAATATATCTGGTTTAATAAATATTTCATCAAGATAATCAAATATATTATTAAACATTAAAGTAATTTAAGGAAGTATTGATATAATATTTAATTAAATCAGTTAAATATATTCTTATTTTAATAACAACTTGATAGAAATAATAGAATAAATATATTTGGTTTAATAAATATTTCATAAAGATAATCAAATATATTATTGACCATTAAAGTAATTTAATGAAAGTGGTAATATAATATTTAATTAAATCAGTGAAATATATTCTTGTTTCAATAACAATTTCATAAAAATAATAGAATAAATATATTTGGTTTAATAAATATAATCAAATTTATTATTAAACATTAAAGTAATTTAATGAAAGTGGTAATATAATATTTAATGAAATCAGTGAAATATATTCTTGATTCAATAACAATTTGATAGAAATAATAAAATAATAAATATTTCATTGAGATAATCAAATATATTATTAAAGATTAAAGTAATTTAATAGAAGCGTTAATACAATATTTAATTAAATCAGTGAAATATATTCTTGATTCAATAACAATTTGATAAAAATAATAAAATAAATATATTTGGTTTAATAAATATTTCATGAAGATAATCAAATATATTATTAAAGATTAAAGTAATTTAATAGAAGTGTTAATACAATATTTAATTAAATCAGTCAAATATATTCTTGTTTCAATAATAACTTGATAGAAATAATAAAATAAATATATTTGGTTTAATAAATATTTCATTAAGATAATCAAATATATTATTAAACATTAAAGTAATTTAATGGAAGTGTTAATATAATATTTAATTAAATCAGTAAAATATATTCTTGTTTCAATAACAACTTGATAGAAATAATAGAATAAATATATCTGGTTAATAAATATTTCATCAAGATAATCAAATATATTATTAAACATTAAAGTAATTTAAGGGAAGTATTGATATAATATTTAATTAAATCAGTTAAATATATTCTTATTTTAATAACAACTTTATAGAAATAATAGAATAAATATATTCGGCTTAATAAATATTTCATTAAAATAATCAAATATATTATTGAACATTAAAGTAATTTAATGAAAGTGTTAATATAATATTTAATTAAATCAGTTAAATATATTCTTGTTTTAATAACAATTTGATAGAAATAATAGAATAAATATATTCGGTTTAATAAATATTTCTTTAAAAAAATTTAATATCTGATTTTACGTTGCAGTGATTTAATTTAACGAATATGATATTTTCTTGATTCAATGAAACGCTTTTTTATACCCCTCAAAAAATAATTGGAATTATAAAATTTGGAATCAGATCTTTAAAATATTTTGAATTTCCGCGCCATCTAATTCATATTTTATTCAAGAGGTGGCTACTACCTCAGTGGCGTTATCCGCAAGTGCAGAGACTTCAAATCATTTTGTATATAAGGCCGACGAAAAGATTACTTATTAATTGTAATTTATGCGAGCGAGTAGGGAAGCGGATACATGCGTATTATGTAGCGATGTTAGAAATAGGAAAATTAGTTGTGTATCAAAACATCTTTCACTATAATTATATCGTAGGAACAAAAATTGTTGTATAAGTGCCAAAAAATGTCTATAAGAATGAAAAAACGTAAATGGTAAGTAAGAGTATCGGTAATATTAAAATGAATCAATTAAAGAAAAATAGAAATAAACTTTTAGTTTTGAATTATTATCAACTAAATATTTCATTGGGATAATTTAATATTTCATTAATATAAAAAATTATTATATTAATATAATGAAATGTTTAATAAAAAAATCTAATAAAGTAATAACAACAAATATAATTTTGATTGTCTAATTAAATATTTAATTGATCTAATTAAATATTCCATTGATATAATTAAATAAATATTATAATCTGAACATTTAATAAAATATTTAATTAAAATTAATAAATCTTTTATCAAGCCAGTTGCTCATTTCATTAATAACATCTAACATTTTGTTCAGCTAACGAAATATTTAATTAATTCGATTAATTATTTTATTTATACCATTAATCCTTCAATAATTAATAAAACATTTCATTGAAATAATCTAATATTTAATTATGGTCATAAAATATGAAATTAATATTATTTAACATTTTATGAAATTAATAAAATATTCTATTAATTTAATTACTCATTTTATTAATTCTATCTGATTATTTTAATGTTCAATGAAATGTTTCATTGAATCAATCAAATTTTTAATAATAACAATGAATTATTTCATTACTATGAATAAAAATGTATTTGAATGAACAAATTATCGCATTGATTCAATGAAAAATTCTTTTGATCCAATATTTTGATTTCAGATTTCAATTGAATATTTAATTAATTTAATAACTTTTTTGATTACGTCAATACAAAGCCCTAACTTAATCCACTCAAATATTACATAAAGTCAATTACATTTTTAATTAATATTCATAAAATATTTAATTGCGATATTATGATTAAATTATTTAATTGTTTTAATTAAATTTTCATTGATTCAATAAAATATTTTTCTCAGTGTACAAATGTATTATTTCATTAAAAATCCATTAAATATGATTAAAAAAAAGATTATTAAAAGAATATTTGAATAAAATTTAATTCAAATAGGATTCAAAGATTTAAAAATAAATTTTAAAACGTTCTAACTTCGTATGCAACTTTTTTGAAACAATTTTCAAATAGTTTCGCCTTTTTGTACTCTTTTACAAAATAAATTAATATCTATCTATCTATCTATCTAGTTACCATTCTCTCACATTAAAAAATACACAACTGTGTTTGCGAATAAATTGTCCGTTTCTAAAATAATAAACAAAATTCATATATCGAGTTTATATGGAAACATTTTGTAATTATGGCAGCTTTCAAATCAATAATATCAAATGATTTTTCATTCCATAAATATGCTAATGGATGAGAAATTTATGAATTTTAATTTTTGTTTTGAATCATACTTTATAAAATTATGTAAGAACCCTGGTAGAAAAAAGCCTGAATTTACGGTGTCATTATGGTGTATTTTATGGTTTGCAACCATAATATGGCCACAAACCCAGTCTTATTTCGACGGAATATGGCCAGCTTATGGACTTGACAAGGCTACAAACCCAGTCTTATTTTGACGGAATATGGTCAGCTTATGGACTTGACAAGGAATACAAATTTATAATTTTGAAAAGATAATTAAAATTTTGGAATAATAATTAAGGAAATTATAATTTAGAATTATCAGAAAATGATTCATTTTAATAAATTATCATCATATATTATTCATTTTTATAAACTATTTATTTTTATAATTAACAATAACACATTAAAGTTTCATTTATAAAGTTATAGTTAATGGTCTGACATTATTTACAATTAATAACAATTACTTGTTAGTATATCACTCGAATAGACAAAGGTTATAATGAACAATACAAACTTTATAGGTTATGATTTATTTTAAAAATAAATTTAGTGTTAATATAAATTAATGAGATATTAGTATTATTTAATATTAATTGTAGTTACACTCATATAAAATATCAATTAATTAAGAACTTAAGGTATCAAGCCCAAATTCAAGCCTAAAATAAAAATTAAATTTAAATGTCATAATAATTTTTTTATAATAATATTATTTAAAAAAGTTTTTTTACCTTAGATATATAAAATATAAGACTTTGGCCCATGAATAATTTTAAATAATCTCATGAAATGATTAAAATTCTTTCTTTTATTCGAACACTTGATTTTGGTGGTCACTGCAAGCTTCCTCAGCCAATTTTCAACGAATTGACTTCAAAATTTCCAGAGATCTTTAATTAATATGTATTCACAAAATAACACTTTTATTTAAAAGAAAAAGAAAAAGAATTTAAAAGTTTGTCGAACAATTGGTTAAAAATTAACTGAGAAAGCTTACGACAACCACCAAATTGAAGAAATCACATTTTTGACTAATCAAAAGGATTTTAAGCATTGAATGAGATATTTTAAAATTATTTATAGACTTTGTAAATAAATTTAGAATATTCTGTCTATTATAATATCAATACAGATCCATGTAATGTAGGTTGTATTGTAATTTCACTTTAAAGGAGTTGGTGGCAAGTTTAATTTTTGGTCTAGCGACAACTAAAATATTTAATAATACACATGTTAGAATATTCTTTTTAAAATTATGGCACTCAAAGTTCTAAAATTTTGCAAATAATTTTAAAATGTCCTACTGTAACATAATGTCAATGCAAATCAATGTAATCTAGGTTGTATAATAAAACATAACATTGAATTCTATAGTTTGAAAAGAAGTATAGTCTGGTACGTATAATATGAAAGGACTCATCATAGACTAAATCAAATATAAAACTGCTTACCAACTTTTTAAATCAAAACAACAGTACAATATAAATTACATTCATATGAATTGATACCATGTTCGAGGAAGATATTTTAAAGCAAAATACAGAGTATCATAGCTTTAAGTACTATAGTTAAAAAAAAATCTAACAAGTACCACATGAAACATTTTATTCGACATGGACTAAAAATGAAACTGGCCATCAAGTTGTTTAAAGTGATATTATAATTTCGTTTTCACTTATTTGTTTTTAAAATTATAGCATTTACAATCATGAAATTTTGTAAATAACTTTAGAATGTTTTGTCTAGCATAATATCAATATAAATCCATATATTGGGAATTGTATTGTAATTTCACTTTGAAAAAATTGGTGTTAAGTTTCATTTTTGGTTTAGTTACAAACAAAATATTTCATAATACACATATTCGTTTTGAAAGTCTGGTACTCAAAGTTCTAAAATTTTGCAAATAATTTTAAAGTGTCCTGCTATAACATAATGTTAATGCAAATCAATTAGTTTTATTATATAACATAATATTGAGTTTTTCAACTAACTAACAAAACTTAAGAACTACATTAGCGCGTCTATTTTTAAAGATTAGGGTTAGGTTAAGATGTCGAATATAAAGTCATATCAGAAAATTAGGTTATAATAAAAAAAAAATCATTTGTAATTAAAATCTGAAGAATAGTGAATAAAAAATAATAGAGAAGAATAGAGAAAGTTCACAATTAAAGTTAAACTTGTTATACTATAAATATAAGTTTATTATAGTAGTGCGCACAAATCATACATTAGAATAAGTCCATATTATGGCCAACTTATGGTGAAATTTGACAGTGTAATTACACCGTACAAATATGGCCATATGTTGGTGGACACGCCATAATTTATGCTAAACTTTCTACCAGGGAATTCTTTTCTAATTTCAAACAAATATTTTATTAAAACTTTATTTCGTGAATGTAATTATAAATTAATATTTTTAAATTTAAGGTACCAATGATTTTAAATTAAAACTTATGTATCTAAATTAATGTTATTTTATTGAAATTATAAATAAATAATATTTTGTCAAATGAAATAAGTATTTAGCACTGTATAATAAACTATATTTTTAATTGAATGTTCAATGTCATTCATTTAACTAAACTGTAATTTATACGTCTCTGTAAGTTAATTACATGACAAACGCTAAAAATTTCCCTAGTCCAGTCAATTGAAGAATATCAATAAAAAATTTACTAGATTTGTAAATACTCATAGCTATTAAGCATTAATAAAACTAAAATAAAAACTATGCTCAAATCCTTTCAAAATAGCACTTGCACGATATAAATTTTTTTTTGCCAAAAGTCACAGCGGAATAAAGATTGGACCAAATTTCAGCTTTTATTATTAATTAATGATTTGGAAAGAAAATTCAGATCCAACCTTTACTGCGCTATAACTTGGGGAAAAAATATTTTTATATACTGCAAATTCTATTTATAAAGGATTTGGGCTCAACTTTTATTTAAAAAGATTTTTAAGCTTGTAGCTATTAATGCTTATAAACTATAAGTGTTTGAAAATCTAATTATTTTTTTATTGATATTCTAATTTATAGTGGCGTTTGCCACTATAAATTTATATACATAAGTTTTAATTTAAAATCATTGGTATCTTAAATTTAAAAATATTAATTTATAATTACATTCATGAAATAAAGTTTTAATAAAATATTTGTTTGAAATTAGAAAAGAATTCTTACATAATTTTATAAAGTATGATTCAAAACAAAAATAAAAATTCATAAATTTCTCATCCATTAGCATATTTATGGAATGAAAAATCATTTGATATTATTGATTTGAAAGCTGCCATAATTACAAAATGTTTCCATATAAACTCGATATATGAATTTTGTTTATTATTTTCGAAACGGACAATTTATTCGCAAACACAGTTGTGTATTTTTTAATGTGAGAGAATGGTAACTATTTGAAAATTGTTTCAAAAAAGTTGCATACGAAGTTAGAACGTTTTAAAATTTATTTTTAAATCTTTGAATCCTATTTGAATTAAATTTTATTCAAATATTCTTTTAATAATCTTTTTTTTAATCATATTTAATGGATTTTTAATGAAATAATACATTTGTATATATGTATATGAAATATTTCATGTTCAGTGACACAGTTAAAAAATAAAAATTGATAAAATTGAAGGAATAAGTTACAATTGGATCCCAAAATAGAAAAAATAAATTTTAGAGCTCTAAATCTTTTTTTTAATTAATGCTTTAATGAATTTTTTATTCAAAACTATCGAACCAAAGTAAAAATTTAATAGAATCATTTTTTTTATAAATAAAATATAGGATGTAATTGAATTTTTGAAAATTACAATATGTAAATTTTTTAGCTTATCTGATTGGTGAAAGGTTATTCAATATACGAAAAAACTTAATAGGAAACTTGCCTGATTAATTTTCTCATTTTCAACGGGGAAATAACTGAAAACTTCTTAATTTGCAAAAGAGTCAGAAAAATATTCATATTATAATTGATTAGAAGATCTTTTTTCTCTCCTTAATTTTGAAGAAAATATACGAATACATTTTTTATCAGATATCATTTAGATAGATAGATAGATATTCATTAAATTATATTAACTGATTAAGTCGACTTAGTAAATATTTTCATGTAAAATATTGATCAACTTCATTTTATTATAAATAATTAATGAATATACTTAAACAAGATATCTAATTTTTAAAATTCGTGTAAATATTAAAGTATAACGAAACATTAGTCCTTATTTAATTTAATAAACGTTTCATATAATATGTTAATAAATAAAATTTAATCTAAATAATATTAAGGAATTAAAACATTTACTTGTTTAATAATCATATAAATACTTTTTGAATGAAAATTTAATTAACACATAATTTAAATTGACGTAAAGTATTAATATCGACTTTTGCAGTACTAGAATCTAGAAAGTCGAAGTATACGAACTCGCAACGTTGTCTCTGTGCTCGGTCTCGGCTTGCAGCAAGCGAGACGCCGACGAGTCGAAGCAAGCAACCACGCAACGCTAAAAGTTGTGCCCGATTTCGACTGTCGGCATGGATGATGCCGACGAGTCGAAGGGATTGACTCGGCAATGCAGTCGCAGCGCTCCATTCGGATTCGCGTTACTATACTGTACAGACGGTCGCAATGATTGACGGTGGTATAGTCACGCATAAACCTACTACGATTTTATGTATACTCTGCCGTCCAAAGTGTAAAAGTGGTTAACTACATTGGAATCCCATTGGAGTTAAGGTTTTCTTACTTTGGATGGCAGTACTTATGCTTCGAGTGTTGTTCGCATCCCGCTAATACGATCAACTTCGCAGCGCTGGATTCGGGTTTTTTTTCAGTATATAGATTTACAGGATATAATTAAATATTGGATCGAATCAATGCAAGATGCTAAAATTATAGCAGATACTCAGAGTATAAAAGCCAAATTGCGAGAATCAAGTAATCATTAACTCTGTAACCATGGAATACGAAAGAACAGAAAATTTTCAAAAAGCAATTAGTGAAACATTAAAACCCATTGTCGATCTTCTTCATGAACTCATTGAGGTTTCTGAAAAGAAAAAGATAAGTCACGAAAAAAAAAATCATCAGAAATGGTCAAAGAAGTCATAGACGATAATCTGAATGAAATGAGCTCTAATGATGATGATTTATCAATAAATAACACTATTCGACATGTTACAGATTCTGAGTTTAAAACAGCAGGCAGTGGAAAGAAATCCGATGACTTCGACAAATATATATTCATGCTGAATGGTGATCAATCCAATATTGATAAAATTTATGATGTTCATATATAAGGAAGGTAATTATTATATATCCGGTGATTCATTCATATACTTTAAAAATAAATTTATCAAAGTGAAAGATGTAAGATATCCGAAACCTTAAGGATTAATGAAGCTTTTAATCACAAAATATCCTGATCGAACTCGAGTAACTTCAAACGATATGGAGAATTATCGTTATATTCTCGAAGCTACGAATGCTCACAAGAAACAATATAGAAATGATAAAGCCATTTGATCACATATAAGTAAAAAATATACAGAAATGATCGCTCCTCTATTTTCTTAGAAAGAAGGAGGATCGTTGCCTCGATACGAAATTTTACAGGGAAATGAGAAATTTGATGATATCTACTCAGATAATCCAAACGAGCTTGTTGATCGGCTTCGTTTACTAATTACTAAGAAAGCAACTGGTAATCCATGCTAACGAGATTCATTTTATGGTTAAAGAGTGACGAGAGGCTGGTTATATATACTGAGATGTACACAAATTCCTTGCGTTATTGTGAATAAAGGTATATAAAAATTCCTCCTTATCACTTCGAATATTACTAAGAATATCACTACACTTGCATATATTGGAATAGATGGATATATAGATAGATATTATTTTATTTTGTATAATAGTACAAAAACGTGTAATACAATTTGTAAATATAAAAACAATAAATATTGCACAAAATGTTATAAAAAAGTATAAATATATATATAAATGTAAATATTGCACAATTAATATCACAGTCAGTCACTAAATCTAATAATACTGAATAAGCAAGTCACAAACAAAAATAAATAAGTGATATCACAGAGTAATCATAAAATACACGCAATATAAATAAAAAAAATCATATGAATAAAAATCAGTCATCCAATATCTATTAATCACAATATTAAAATTTAAAAGAATTAAATTTAATACACAATAAAATAAAATAACAAGCGTACGCAATAGCATGAAACGCAGTCAAAAATAAAATAAAATAAAAACTCTTACTCACCAACCATTCAGCCAACACTCATACAATAAATACACTCACACCTTAAGCCTATATACAGGACATTACAAAAATAAATTAAATATATTAACATTAATTAATAGTAAAAAATATTAATCTAGGTCGAGCAAGTACCCTCTAACCACTGCTTTGAACCTGCTGAGAGATGGAAGATGTTTAATCTCAGCAGGCAGGGAGTTCCAAAAATGCGCACCTTGAACTTGGGAGGAATTCCTGCCAACCTCAGTACGCATAAAGGGCACCACTAGATCCCTGCTTTCTCCTCTAGTAGCCACCCTGGGTACACATCTAGTGAAAAGACCCATTAGATGCTCCGGAGTATTCATGCGCACGATCTTGAACATAAGTACAGCCAAAAAATACTGTCTCTACGAATCAGTACGCAGCCAACCCAACGTGGCTCAATACGGAGAAATATGAGCTCCCATTCTTATACCTAATATCTCACACACGAATTCTGCAGTCTTTGTATTCTTCTCTTCAAGGCCTGAGAAGCATTGAGCAGAACCACCGAACAGTAATCGAGATGCGAAAACAGCAGAGCGGTAGCAAGTTGTTTACGCAGAGCCTTCGTGGTGTACCAACGAGAAAATCGCAAAGCATACAACACTCTATAGATCTATATGAATATATATTTGAAAAAACAAAATTTATATAAACAAAAATATATATATATATATATATATATATATATATATATATATATATATATTTGAAAAAACAAAATTTAACTATAGTATTTGAAACATCACAATTGTTTATTCAGTAATATTTTTAATTACTACGTGTGAAAAATAATTTATTTGAAAAAAATTTTTATTGAAAAGAAAACGAGCATACTGATATACTCGTAAAAATTAATTTTAATATTAATAAAAAAATAGAAAATATGTAAAGTATAAATAAAAAAAGAAATAAATAATATTACAAAAAAAAGTAGTCTTGACCGAAAGTTGAACCCGCGCACCCAAAACGAAAAGTGCGAACGCTAGCCACTAGACCAAAGCTGCTTCGAGTTGTGTACGGCGTGAAATGATACATACCCATCTGCCCCCCGGTTATTTAAAATAATTTAATTTTAAGATTAAAATTAATTATTAATAACTTTGATGTTTTAGATAACTTATAGGTAATTTTAGATATATTTGTTTTTATAAAAAAATGTTACTTTACAATAATAATATAAATTTTTATATTATTCAATACAGATTAAAAATTTTTATATTATTCAATACAGATTAAAAATTTTACTGGGTTATATTAATTTTTTAATATTTATCATTTTTTTTATTACAAGAATTTTATATTAATTTTTTTGGAAAAAATATTTATTGTAATAATTTTAATATATTATTTTATAAAGTACTATTTTTTAATGGTAAATTATAAATAAAAATACACATTAAAAATTATTTTGATTTCGATAAAATATATTTTATAATTTAAAAAATTTAATTACATTAAAATTGAAAAAAAAAAATAATTTCTATTCATGGATATCTCCATGTTTTTTCGAAGCTCGCACTGCATAGTTGCCCAATGAGCGCAGAGCTTCAACTGCGCACACGCGAGGTTTTCGTCACATCTAGCCACACTGTGTTTAAGTCGTGCAATAACCAAGGACATGAAACTTTTAAGTTGTTCACCACATAATCATACCTTAACACCAACCGAGAAGAAGAATAAAACAAGGACTATGATTTCAAAGAAAAAGCATCAACCTAATGTTTTAAAGATGAGTCATACAAATGATAAACTTATAAAAAGAGATAATGTTGAAATTGCTGATTCAATTGATGGCAGAATGTATTCTAAATCAAAATTTCTTAAAGATGATTATTCCAGCTCTGATAATGAAATGATAAACTATTTAAAGAGTGGGAAATGTACTCATGTGAAAGCTGTAAAAGAAAATCTTATAGTGAGATTTCACCAATATCAAGACACAAAAAAGCCAAAATAAGTCCTAACAATGTTGATTGTGATACATTATCAGGTTATTCTAATAGTAATCAATTATTCTCTGCAGATAAGTATAATGATGCATTTGAAGAAATGAGTGAAGGTGATAACTTCAGCCCTCATCATGAGTCAGAAAATATTCAAGAGAATAAAAAAAAATTCAGAAGCCGTAAAAGAAATTAATTTAAAAATTAATTTTAACTTAAGTCTGTCTAAAACGCGCATTGCTTATTTATTATTAGCAAGCAAGTTCTGTCCGAAAATGAGGCTATAAGCTCATCTTGCGCATCAGTGGTGCTGAATTAGCATCTCGCATGAAAAAATGTATTATATCCGTCAGGTAAAATACAAAAAAAAGGAACGACCCGTATTTTTTGCCTCTATTTCATTGAGTTTTGATTTCCATGAAAAAAGAAAAAATACGTGTCCTTTATTTTTTCTTTTTCTAAATGACAGATATAATGGATTTAAAAAAAAATTTCATGCAACATCCCAATTGTGCACATCCTCAGCTCCGTACGCGTGCGCCACTTCACGTTACACGGGCAATTAGGAACGCTTTTCAGACTTGCTTTTGCTTTACACCATCTATAATTTTAGCATTTAACTTCTGTAATTTATTGATGACATCTTAGGGTTCAGTAATTTTTAACACTATCAGCGTTATAAACTAGCAGACATATTTACTTCCCTAGAGCCATTAAGGTTATTTTTCAGAGGAATTTTTATAAAAAAGATTATTTATGCTTTTTTAAATTTTTAATTGTAACTAAACTCGGTTCCTCGTAGACTATTAAATTCATTTATCATGGTAAGGGTAATTAACCCATTTACATATTGGATCCTAACCACTTTTTAACTTGGGTGTACTTTCTTGATCAAAAAGACACACTCCAAGAAACATTTTGCTAGGCATTCGCTTATCAAGCAAGCCATTAGTAACTATTTTTCACATTGCAAAAGCGACCATTGACTTATTTGAAATGAATCACATTCTTCTTAGTCTTTTTATCTCATTAAAGAAATTTTCTTTTGAGAAATTCATCTAAATTAGGCCCCGTTTATTCTTACAATAATTAGTCATTTTTTCTGGAAAACCTTTAATTAATAAGTTATTGCAGCATATTCCTTTATCGAGCGGATATTTTTGTAAATATTTCAATTTAGACTCTCATTTATTTGTATTTCTTTCAATTTATCTTAAGCAAATTTTTGTTCACTTGTCGCCAACCGTGAACTTAAACTGAGGCATAATTCCCAACTTGGTAGCGATAGGTTTGACGTTATTTACTTAGCTCTTCTTGTATTATTTAGCTGAGGTAATGCAGTTGCACGAAATGGTCAATAACATTGCAGTTCTTTTAGGAAATAGTGACTCTGTCACCAGCAGTTACATCACAACCACAAGATGTGTGGTTGATGGATGCGACAGGGCCAATTTTGGCATTTTCGTATACAAAACTAAGTTTCATCCCAGGATAATTATGGTTCATCCGCTATCCTGTACTGATATTCATCAGAGCGATATTCATTTGGTGCTTGTACTTGAGCTTTCCAAGAAGATTTTGACGTCAGTTACCTTTTGACATCTCTTCATTTAGACATTGTGTAAGCAGTCCAAGAAGGTTTTTTTAAATTAATCATTTTATAAACTATTCTTTTTATCATCTCTTCGTTTGGAAGCGGCGTAAGCAGTCCATGAAGACTTTAATTAGATTAATATTCTCTTTATATTACTTAAATTTATTTACAATAGAAAAGTCATTCAACCAGCATATTGCAGAACTATTTCAGAAACTGTTAACACTTGCTGCATTAATTTTTATAAAACTTATAAAACTATTAAGATCAAAATTACTCATCATAGACACACCACTCATTTGTAATTAAGCCGGCTTCGCTATATTTAGCGCAATATATCATGAAATGACAAATGGCATAAATTGCCAGTATTATTAACTTTTGTTGACTCTTATTTTTGTAAGAATTATAAGTTTTATATTTATTTAAAGTAACGTTAGTCAACCTTGTAAATAGTAGAAGTGATTTATATTATTTAATTAACAAATATACACAATGCGTATTGTCATTCTATGTACATGCGTTTAATGTAAATCATGTGTAATTACGTTTATTATAAAAAAATTAGAAAATTTTTTTGCTGAGTTTGTATTTTTTGTAAGTTCAATACACTTGCAATGTTTTGATGACAATTATCTATTTTTTAAATGCAGTCTGTTTACTTTAAATTTTTCTTTATTTTATATTATTATATAATTTCACAAAAAGAAAATTAATTTATTGAATATTATTATTAAAACTCAATATTTTGAATGATATTGAATGCTTACTATTTAGTCAGCTTTTCTTTTTATTTCTTTTATTGACCGTGAACTTGAAACGTGTTTTACTTTTGAAATGCGAAAATTTTTAATATATTGGTTTCAATGTTGTAATTTGACAAAGCACTAAAGAAATGATATTATCTGGAATCAGATTATAAAAGAATTTGTAATTTTCACTTGATTTCTCATTAAAAAATTTTATGATTACTCTTGCTAAAATAATTGATGTATAGATTTATTTATTTATAAATTTAATGATCTTACATTTCTTTTTGTTGACAATTTTTATATAAATTGTATTATTTATTTGATATTTGATTTTTAATCGCGCACTTTCGCGTATATAGAAATTATTTCAATTACGCACTTTGTGTATGATATATTAATTTTATTTGTATAATATTTTTATTTTTAATAACACTATTCGTATTTAATAATACACTTCGCGTTTAATATTTTATTTTCAATAACACTATTCGTATTTAATAATACACTTCGCGTAATATTTTTATTTTCAATGACGCTATTCGCTTTTAATAATGCACTTCGCGTTCAATACTTTCATGTATATTTATTTGATTTGTGCCTTTAATATATAATATTTTATTTGACGCACTTGGCGGTTTATTAACACACTTTTGAACACTGTATTTATTATAAACCTTTTGAATATATTTTTACGCACTTTATATATAAATAGGCAAAGAATTGTAAATTTTCTCTGATTATACTTTAATATATCCAATACGATCCTTCAATCAAAAATTTGTACCGGAACCAAAATGTTATGGTCAAACTAATTCGTACCAGAACCAAAATGTTGAGTCCTTGCTTTCACCAGGATTAAATAAAGTGAATGATTTAGTAAATGTATGTATTGAGTTGATTGATAATTTATAGATGGATTGAATAATTTATATTTGTATATATTGAATTGAATATTAAACTTAATACGTTTGATTGAGTAAATTTGATTTATTTTAAAATGTTTAAGTTAATATCAAAGTAGTAAAAGTTAAATAACATAAGTATAATAAGAAGATGTATGTAATCTAGTGGTGGAGAAAGTCCCACCAATATTAGACTAAGAAGGATCGCTTTTACTATTGGACAATTATTGAAGATAATTTAACGATTTGAATATAAATATATATATTATAATTTATTCTTACCTTTTAGTGTTCCTATAAGTAGATCGATGCTGAATACGGGCAGACAAATGAATAGGCACGATATGTTAATATATATATATCCTCGAGGTTTATTAATATCTTTTTTAACACTTTTAATACAATAGATTTTTATACGCGTACATATTTTAATAATAGATATATGTGTATGTAATATTAGCAATTGCTTTTGAAATATAAGAACTTACGGGCAGTGTAAACTTGTTACCAAAAAGAAACCCGGGGTAATGTCCGTTTTTCAATGGTTTCAATTTGGTTTTTATACTCATATTTGTTTATAAGATTTATTATCTTTTACATCAATTTTTATTTATAAATTTTCTTAAATTTTGATAGTATGTTTTGTAATGGTTTTTTTAGGATTCATTTAGTAATTTCGAAATATACGTTTTGATTCTTTTCTTAAGATCTACTTAATTTCTCTTAATAATGAAATAATGCGACTGTTCAATAACTGAGGAATTTTGATTCACCAATGTTAATAAAAAAAGATACGTTTGTGACGTAACAGATCAGTGGCATTATCTACTTTAATATGATTGCCTTCAATTGGATTCCATTCCATCATTTTTTTTATTATTTTGTATATTATTCATGTATATATTTGAATTTATATTATTAATTTTTATATTAATATTATGATGATTTTAATATTTTACAATTTTAGCATTAGTGATTAATTAATATAAATGTGACCTGTAGAAAATAAAAATTAATTTATTATATAATTTGTTGAAAATAATTAATGTTGAAATATAAAATTTAATATTGATAAATTTTCAAAATTTCATGTTAAATTATAATAAAATTATTTTTCTAATATTTCTTTTTACACTATATTAGGTATAATATCATTATTTTCTGATTCATTTTGAATAAATATTTTATTTGCATTTTTACAGCGCGAAAGAGCAACGTATAACTGACCGTGAGAAAATTTATACCCACATTTTCAGAACTTTGTCCTTGAGATTTATTTATAATGATCGAAAACGTTAAAACGATAAAAAATTGTTTTCTATATCAAATAAACGGTGATGACAATGATTCGTTAGTATTCAATGTTTTTCTTGGTATAAAAACTTTATTTTCTTCATTTTCCTTGTAATAATTTCATCTTCTATATTTATATTTAAATAATCTAGTTATTTATAATCGTGTTCCATTACATAATCCATCTTTAATACTTAAATTTCGAATCAGCATTATTATTGCATTTACTTTTAAATTTAGTTTATGTGGAGGTAATCCTTCTCTTATATTATTCAACATTTCCATTGGATAATTTCAATGAATATTATTATTTGTCTGATCTACACCTTTATACGTTGATAATCAATACTATAATAAGTTATTGTTTGATTGTTAATTAATTTTAATATTTTATTATTTAAAATGTTTACTACTTCATTATGTGTACTTAAAATAACATTTTTAGAAAAACAAGAAATTTTGTTAATATTTTAATAAATTTTATTACAAAATTCATTAGTTTTCCATTCTTTTGGAATAACAAATGGATCAACTTTTCATTCTCCGATATTTAATGAAAATGAAGAAAAATTGTGGTCATTAGATCTTATGTTTTTTTTTTCAATTTATAAATATGAAATTAAGGCCAGAGATTTAAATACTTTATAGTTTCTTCAATAATAGTATTTCTTCTTTCATATTTTAATACTAGTAGAATTCAGATGATAAAATTAAAGCTCTACCCTTCCAGGCTATTAATAAAAATTTTTTCAAAAAATCTAACGCGCTGATAGCAGTATCTTATACACCTAACGCTACATTATACTACCTTTTTCTGTTATTTGGTGTATATATATATATATATATATATATATATATCAAATAACTATAAATATTAAAGAATAATAAAATTTTAGTATTTAAAATATAATTTTAATTTATATTACATATATTACACTATATTAATTAACATATAATTCAATAATCTCTCTATATTATTAAAAATATATCGCCGCTGTCGCCGTCTAATATATGCCCCTCATTTTTGGCTTCTTATTTTTTAACCTTCATTTAGCTAAAATTTGGCTGAAATTCAGCTAAAATTCAGCTAAAATTTAGCTAAAATCAGCTAAAAGTCAGATAAAATTTTGATTAATTTCACTATAATTTAGCTGAAAGTCATAAAAAATTTACCTATAAGTTAGTTAAAAGTTAACTAAAAAAGTTAGTTGAAAATCAGCTAAAAGTCAGCTGAAATTTAGATATATTTAGCTGTAATGTAGCTAAAAGCTAGTTATATCTCTCTAGATTATAAAAAGATTTCACCGCCGCCGCTGCCGATGTGTATAAGAATTCGATTTGTCCTTGGTTAGCTAGAATTTAGCTAAAATCTAACTGGAATTTAGCTAAAAGTTAGCTTAAAATTAGCTAAGAGTTAGCTAAAAGTTAGCTTAAAGTAAGCTAAAGTCAGATGAAATTACATAAAAGTTAGCTACATTAAATCAAAAGTTAGCTAAATTTATACAAAATTTAGATGGAAATTAGCTGAAATTCAGCTAAAAGTTAGCTAAAATTTATATTAATTTTAAGCAATTTTAGGTAAATATTGATTTGATTTTAGCTGCATTTTAGATTTATTGATATTATATTCTATCTATACTATTAAAAGTATATCGCCGCTGTCATCGCTGTCATCGTCAGAAATGTGCCCCTCATTTGTTAACCTAAATCATAGCGTTAAATTTAGCTGGATTTAAGATTGTAATAAGCTAGAAAATAACTTAAGTAAGCAAAATTTGAGCTTTGAAATAGCTGAAAATTAGCTAAATTTAACTGAATTGAAGCTTGTAGTGAACTTGGTAATAGCTAATTTTAAGTTTTGTATATAACGGTATATGATAACATATGAGTTTTAGATTTAAATATTTATATTTAAATTTATATAGATAACAATATTTTTTTCACAATAAGCTAATTATCCTGTAATCATCGTGAAGTTTAATCATATAAATAATTAATAATTTTACGATTTTATTTAAAGTATAGGGTTGAAAATATCAGTTTGAAAAAGCTAAATTGAATTTTAATAATTAAATTTAAATTGTGTTAAATCAAATTCAAACACTTAAATGTAGTCTTTATAAATTAAATTTAATTTTTATTTAATTTTGTAAAAAAACACCGACATCACAGTTTTCCTAATTTTTTATTCTTCATCCAAAAATGTTTCAAATATCTCTTTATTACTGCCTTCTATTTTTACTAATAGAAAGCCTAATATAAAAGAATTTCGGGAAATTTTTCAATAAAGATTAAAAATTTGGAAAACTGCAATATCAGTAGCTTTTATTTAAAAATTTTCTATTCTAATATATGCAGTTATTAATCAATCAAATAATGTGACTAAGTAAGCATATTGTAAAATTATCATTTTTTAAGAAACAAAAGAAAGTGCAATGTGATTTACAAAATCAACAAAACAAGAACAATGTGAAGGCTACATGAACCAGATTTACCACGTTAACCACATAATTCAACAAGAGTCAAAATGCATAATAAGCATTGCTCCATCAATTGACATCAATTTAAAATTCAAATTATAAAACAATTATTCTTAAACAAAAGCAGGAATCATCAATATAAAAAGACAGATCAAATCAAGATTAAGCAGCACTTTTTCAAAGAACTTCTACGAGCACTTTTACCCGCACTTTTCAATAGCTACTTCCAATGATACAATTATTACAACTATACTTCTCGCACTTTAAAATTATATAATTATTCGAGCAATATATTAAATCGCACTATATTCAGTTTATTATAAAAGTATCAAATAAAATCTCTATAATTAAATTATTAAATCAAATGTACTTATTTACTGTCTACCTGTATCTACTTAGCTGAATCATAGTAAGATTATTACAATTATATTTCTATATATTTCTTTCAAAATTCAAGTATATTTAATTGTGACAGCGATTCAAATCAATTGAAATTGGTAGAGTCTTTCTACCACTAGACTAACATTTTATAGAACGTTTATAAATCAATAACTAACTTTAATCTTTATTTAATATTATAATAAAACGTATACTCGTAGCCCTCATAATACACAACATTTAATTATAAATTATGTCCTGGTGTAAAGCCAGGACTCCACAGATGATTAGATTCATTAAAAGATCATTGAAGATTTACCTGAAGAAAATTTTTGAATAGTTAAAATTATTTAGTATTTTAAATAAAAGTTATTAAAAAAACTGCAAATTCTTGGATATTTTTTTAGAGTTATAAAAGCAAAATGGGGTTTGGCGCGCTTGCCATCTAGTAATTTATAAAAATTGTAAACTGTTATATGTGGCTTATGCGAGGATGCAAGTGGGGGGCATGCAGGGGGGCTGCAGGAGAATATGGGAGGCGTGAGGTGATACGGGGGGCGTGGGGGAATGAGGGAGGCGTGGAGGTGCTTGGACCAAATTGATATGTAAAAAATATCGTATAATTTTAAACATTTTTACGTTATTTGTGGGGGGCTTTACGAAAGACTGTGGGAGAACAGTAGGAGGGGGTCGAGGGAATGTGGAGGTCCTAAAGCTGAATTTTTCAATATATATATATATATATATATATATATATATATATATATATATATATATATATAATACATATATATACAGTGGGGTCCAATAAAAAAAGAGCCACCTTCTAAAAAAAAAAGTACTAATTAAAAAATTTTGTATCTCAACAAATAAGGGTCTTACAGAACTCCACGACTTCTCATTTTAAACACATTTGTAAGGACTTTTTAATGGTGTATTGGCAATTTAATTTTGAGAACTTGTCTGGGAAATATACGACTTAAAAATAGAAAAAGAAATTTTTCATTCGCCTGTGTTAAAATTCAAATCATTTTTCGGAAAATGATTTGGATTAAAATATTGAATAAAATGAGCTTAAGTGCAGTAGAATATTATAGTATTGATAATGCTAAACATTAAAATATCGATCAAGCTGAAATTGTCCTTGAATTATAATTTCCAACAGAATATTAAAATGCATTACGATTTCCAGGTTTTCCAGCACACAAATTAATACTAAAAAAATGCAATCGTAATGTTAATAAGAAACTAAGTTGTACATTGTTAAAAATATATTATTAAAATTAAGATAAAAGTGACGGAAGTTCATTTCATAAACTTTATTGAATGACATTTAAAATAATTTTTTAAAATTCAATATTATTTTAAGTTTTAATACATTTGTGTTTGGAAATTAATACAAAATTGTCAGCACAATAATTAAAAATTTCAATATAATTTTCTTAAATTCAATAAACTGTATATTGAGTTTGAAAAATATGATTGAATATAATTTATAAATATTTTTAACTAAATATTCTTTTGAATTTTAATGCATTCTTTCATTAATATTAATAAAAATTTTTAGAATCTAATTATAAATTTTACCATAAGTTTACTGAATTTAATATAATATAATTAAGATTAAGAAATTCTGCTGAACATAATATGATACAAAAATATTACTTTATGTGGCATAATTTGATATATTTTAGAAAAATTCAAATATTGTTGAGTACTCCAAAAATTAAAATATTTCCGAAGAAATATAAATGAGAATTTTCTCGCCAATACTCGGCTAGACCTTCTCTTTTCTACTTTGAACCTTCTATTTCTGTTTGTAGACTGAAAAAACAAGTAGCCATCTAGTGCATGATTTGTCTACTACAAATTTTTAATACATCAAACATTTTTAAGATTCTGTATTAAATTTTATAATAATTTATTAAAGTCTTGATTAATTTCAGTTCCCTATATCTTAATAACTACATTAGATTTAATACAAATAACTTAAGTATTTATTAAGTTTAATAACATTTTCATTAAAATGGAATATTAATAGATTTTCAATTATAATATTAAAGTTTAATAATCATATTACTAAACTTCAGTAACCGTTATCTTAATCTTAAGTATTTCTGTATTAATTTTAATAATTTTTCATTAATTTCAATAATTTTTATTATTAAATAAGTTTAAGTGACATTATTATCAAATTTAAGATATATTTTTATCTTAAATATGTATTAAAAAGAATATTTTTAACAGTGTAAGTGACGGGTTTCGTAATGATACAAGTTAAAAAATAATTGACTTATATAAATTCAACGTGAAAGCTGGAATTATTACTGGTAATAAAAAAGGCTCAATTTTTTTTATACCAAGAATTACTTTGAATACAGACGAACGTACGTTATTGCCTTTTATATTATATCGTAGGCAATTTCCTATTATACTAGCATTTGCAATGATCATTAATAAACCACGGGGACAAAGTTTTGAGCGAGAATATATATGAATATACCTTTATTTTCACATTGACAATTACATGTAGATATTTCGTGATCAAGGAATTCTAAAAAAATTTTCATACAAAATAATAATGAAGATGAAAATGTTACAAAGAATATTATATCGGATGAAGTGCTATAAAAATGTAATTGAAAAAAGCTTAAAAAGGTGTAATAAAATAAAAATTTTGGAGCATTAAATTCATTTTATTCATTTAAGTTCAATTTATTTAATCTAAAAAAATAACAATATTTAACAATGTTTATTAAATGTTATTATTTTAGAGATATATAAGGACAAAATACTTTGCTGACAATCATTCCTTAAATAAAAAGGGAGTTGGCGCGCTTGCACACAGGGGGGCTTGGCCCCCTAGTATATATATGCACATACAAATATCCAAATTTATATCTGTATAGTCTCACCAATACGTAGTCATGCCGCACAGACAGAGAACAAATCGTTCCTTTGACTGTGCCATTTAAAATGGCCCATAGCTTGATTTCTTCAAGTGATAATCAAACACATTTTTTTATATTTCAGAAATTTTGTAAATTAATTGGTTTTTTTCACATGTGCGTGCAATAGCAAATTTTCGTTCACAATAAGACTTTCTTTCGGTATTTTACCAGGTTCGAATCTTGCGTGCTTAGATAAAATAATATGACACGCGCTCAGTCATATAACTTGTCTAAGTTACGTAACTCGATGAGCAGCGTGAGCGCGAAGAGCAAGAAAGCCACGAGGCGTGTCAGAACATTTCCGGTGGTTCATCAGCGCACATGTTTGATTGTATATTCCTGACTTGGGTAAGGAGACATTTTCTAGCAGTCTACAAGCACGCATCTCTAGAGGTTTACTCTCACGACTTTTCCTTGGAGTTCATTTATTAGTTCGTTGGCGCAGAACAACAATATAGTTTTTGTGCTTTTGAAAGGAGACAACTTCTAATTCTCGGACAACCGAGAATCTGTGGCTGTTTTTCCTGCAAACATTATTAACTGATGCTTGTGGTCGATCATCTTGGCTGTTGTCGATGAGCTTTATTGACCAGGTTTTTTGATTTGCGCTGTGTTGGCCAACGCTGAAAGACATTCGCTGTACTAATACTTATAGAAGCTTTTATGCGTAGTTGTAAGTACTTTACATATCTTGTTAACTAAGAGTTTCTTTTCTCGCAGAAACTTTATTATTAAAAGTGCGCGTATCTAGCTTGCGTTATAAAAGATTTCAGTTCGCGTCACGTCCCCTCTCCCATTTTTGCTATATTTTTCTAATAAGTCGATTTTTGTAATTTAATTAAATTTATTCTTGTATGCGCTAACGTCAATATATCAATTCAATATTCTTACTATCTTTATTATATTACATTCTTTTTGTTTCATAAATTTTCTTTAATCACAATTAAAACATGCTATCAGTTAACTCATTTTGTATGAATATATGTTGAATAAGATATATTTCCCGTTGCTTACCTCGACTCCTCCACGGTTTTTGTGATTAGTCATATTTAGAATACCTATCGAGCACTAAGTGATTTAATGCGGTATTACTTAAATCTGCATCACGAAGGAAAACTGCGCTACCATCATCGCGTCTCTTGATCAGGCTAGAAAGAGAGATATATAGATAGATAGATGGATAATTAAATTTATTAAAAAAATACAATTCATAAGTATATAAAATAAAATACTAAGTGAAAATGCAATTAAAACAAAGATACAGTAATGAGAGTTTAGCTCGGAGCAGAAGCTCATTCTCAAAGGAAAGGTAGTGTGAGTATGCTAATGCCTTAAATGATGCTGATGATGGTGAATTTTTTTAATGATGATCGTAAACCGTTCCATAGTTGCGATGACACAACCAGGAACGATCTTTGGTGATACTCAGTAGATAAAAAAGGAATAGTTAGCGGTCTCACATCATCCCTCAGTGTCCTTATAGGCTGGCTCCACAGATATCTAGAATACAGCGTGATGAAAAAATTTTATATAAGAAGGTAGTAGTAAAGTAGTTTCTTCTATCCAAGTTGGATAACCAGCCTAGAGAAAACCTATAAGCAGAGATGCGCTTATGTCTATTTACACCATAGATGTAACGAATACCAGAGTTTACGACCCTTTGAAGCTTGAGATCGAGTTCAGCAGAAAGGTCAATATAGACCAGACTGCAGTAATCAAGCAAAGGAAACAGTGAGGAACGGATAAGATGCTTACGTAGTGCCATGGTGGTACTTTTTCGAAAGAAATTTAATCTATAGAGCAACGAATGGCTGTTGCTGAACACATGCGCAATTTGATTCTTCCAATTTAACTTACTATTAAGCCATATACCGAGACTACGAGCAGAAGATTCAAACTTACTAAGATGACCATTTATTGGCACACCAGTGATATGTAATGAGGGTAGCATATTGACATAGAAATAAGATCCAATAATAATAGCTTTTGTTTTATTTACATTTAATTTTGAATGATTGTTCGTCGCCCAGTTAACAATATTGACAGCTTGATCACTCATAAGAGCAGTAACAGAAACTAATTTGGCAATCGGGAAACGAATGTAAACTTGAAGATCATCAGCATAAATAAGGCTTTGTACATCGGCATGGAAGTCAGCAGCTACATCATTGATGTATTTAGAAAACAACAATGGACCCAAGACAGAGCCCTGAGTAACACCAGTATTTAATGTTACATAGTCAGATGCATTACAATCTGCATTAATAATAGTCTGTTGTCTCTCAGAGAGATAAGACGCAAACCATTGAACAACTGACTGTGGAATGTCAAGAGAAAACATTTTTCTGAGCAGAGAGACATGGCATACCGTACCAAATGCCCTGCTGACGTCAAATAATAACAGCATAGTCACGTAGCGTCTGTCCGTGTTGAGTCTAACGTCCTCAGTTTCAGTAGTATGATCTGGGTACTATGTCCAGTTCGAAATTCAATCTGATAAGGGCCCAGTAGCTGTCGCGTGGACAAGTAATAATAAAGTTGATCATAGACTAGACGTTCAAGAAACTTGGACATTAAAGATAACAAAGAAATCGGCCTAATGTCATCAAAAACCTGAGGTCTTGTTAATTGTAATAACCAGCGAGATATTTTAGCTCGAAGGAAATAAAGACTCACGCAATGAGTCGTTATAAATACGATCGATGAAAGGCCCAATGACCGGAAAGGTCGCGTGAACGATAGTTTGAGGAACAGAGTAAAACCCTCTGGCCTATGAAGCTGAATGGCAAACTGCCATCCAAACCTCCTCCAAAGTAACTGCATTAAACTTAAATATATGTTCAAGTGGTTCATTTAGAGCAAGTATATTTATGTAATCAGAGATGGAGGGGATTGTAGTATACACTGAAAAACTTTTCGTACGAAAACACTATGATAAAAACAAAAAAAGTGTTTGGGCACGAACGTATTAATGCTCTGGTTTGCGAATGTTCGTAGTTATTCAGTACGAAAATCGTAGTGCATCAGCTGTAAAAAACGGCACAAGCAAGACCCTCTGACGCTCGAAGTTAAGGGCTATGAATTTCGTAGAATATATGATTGGTACTAATATCATATGTGTATACTTTGAATTTCATAACTCAGCACCATGAGTCTCGTAGAATCACGCACGAGGGGAAAAGATAAAACTCACGCTTTATGAGAAAAACGGACTCGATTAAAATGGTGTTCTTTAATAACATATATATTATTTATATAGATATAAAATTAAAAATACATTTTCATGCGATCTAAGTGTAAAAAAAATTAAAATCTGCATTTTGAAAACCCAATATTTTAATGAAATTTTTCAATCCATTTGTTAAAATTATTCTAATTATTGTATCAGGCAAATTTTACTAATGAATTAATATTAGAAATATTTCATTGTTATCTTATAGTTGTACTAGTTTTTTAACATACTAAATATAACTTTATTTTACAGGAAATACTTATTTCGTTTAAATGAAATATAAATTATATTTACATTAAAACTTCTTGACGATACTATTAGTTTTAGTTAGTTTTTATAAATTAATAATTTGATGCAATGATATATTCGTTGGCTGATTCCATTCCAATTGATGCAGGCCGTCACAGATCGAATTTTTTTTTGGCTGAAAATTATGTGAATGTGTTCTAATACTCAGAAGAAGATGTGGGACCCCAAAATACTGCTTAAAAATATTTTTTCACGACGCTATAGCCTATTTTGTGTTGAATGTTAAAATAAAAGGTGAAAAAATGAAAAGGGACCTCCGTATTCAAAATGCTTTATCTCCATCAATTTTTTACTTATCAAGACTAATTTTTTTTTAAATGTGAGGAATACAAAGTTATGATGATTTTAAGTTTATAAAAATAGATGAATTTTTAAAATTTTCAATTATAGAATATCAAGACCATGTACTTTTCCAATAATTATGCTCTTTCAATATTCGTTTACTGTTTTATTTATAAGTATATTGTTAGTGTTTGCAAAAACCTTCATAATGAGCCATTGCTCAATTTTTTTGGTCAATTAGAACAAAATTCATAGCAATTTTAATTTTAAAAATGTGTTCAAAAATGAATTATTATTTATTCAGTTTAAATTTATAAATTCATTTTTTCCCATTAATGCAATGAAGTTCTAGAAATGAACACAAGATTTTGTTCAGTTTTCCAGCAGTGAATTTTTTGTATTCCCTTGACTTCTTTTGTTTTTTCTCGCTATTCAACTTTTTTCGTTTGTCGGAAAACTTCTAGTTCTTCTTTGTTTAAAAGGAGAATGTTTATAGATGGAGTGTACAGTGACACATGAGTTGCGAAATCCTCTGCATTTCTAATAAATTCTGCGCTTTACTTGGACAAATTATGCACTGTAGCATAATGTTTAACTATACCTCCTATTCCATCACATGCATCCTTTCCATGCCCGGTTGCAAAAAATAAACATTTTCTTTTTTCTTTTGAATTTCGAAACTCTTAAAGTTAGTATCTACTTTTGAAATGACTGGCGGCTCCATCCGAAATGATTATGATTTCTTCTAATTCTTCCAGAGTGTGTTTTTGCTTTATATTCTCTATAATTGAATTTACAGCCATTAAAGCATGCGAAGAATCATGTTTCGTATCGTCACAAACTGTAACATAACTGACCGTCGAATCATTTCCAAAATAGTATACGGATGTAAATATGGATATTTGATTTGTGCTCCAGTGGTAGCTTTGTACTTCATTTTGAAATAAGACAGTCTAGTTTTCGGCAAAATCTACGTGAATGACTAAATGGCTTTTTTTTACTAAAATTTTTGCCTCTCGAATAGCAATAAGTTAACTTACTACAACCAACCATTAACTCAAAATCGTTTAATAAAGTGAAAAAAAAAGATTATAAAAGTTAGACGATTCGTTTTTCAATGCGATCTCTTCTTATCTACTGCGATGCGCTATATTGCTAATGAATACGCTTGGTACGCGACTTTGCTACCTATCGGCGGCATGCACCAACTACTTTCAAACTGAATTTCAGTAGCAGGCGCGAAACTCAAATTGAATAAATAATTATTTATTTTTGAATACATTTTTAAAATTAAAATTGCTATAACTCTTGTTCTAATTGACCAGAAAAGTTAAGCAATGGCTCATTCTGAAGGATTTTGCAAACACTAACAATATACTCATAAATAAAACAGTGAACGAATATTGAAAGAGCATAATTATTGGAAAAGTACATGGTCTTGATATTATATTATATTCTATGTTATATTCTATAATTGAAAATTTTAAAAATTTATCTATTTTTATAAACTTAAAATCATCATAACTTTGGTTCTAATTGATCCAAAAACTTGATCAAAGGTTTATTTTACAGATTTTTGTTAATATTTTTATTCCATTAATAAATAAAAGCATAAACAAATCGTAAAAAGACGCAGCAGTTAAAAAAATGGCACGATGTGTCATAGTATCAATGCTTTCAAATGGAAAATATGAAAAAACGTTCGAGAACCTGTTTCAAAAAAATAAGGTGAAATAGTATATTCTCACCTATCCTTAAAGTTAGCATTTTTACGTATAAAAACATGATAATTACAAAAAAAAAAAAAATTTTCTACGTTTTTCATGAATAACTCGGAGGGATCGACTCGCATCGCAAAAATCGGAACGGCATTTAAAACTAGACTGTATTCCTCACATTTAAAAAAAAATTAGTCTTGATAAGTAAAAAATTGATGGAGATAAAGCATTTTGAATACGGAGGTCCATTTTCATTTTTTCACCTTTTATTTTAACATTTAACACAAAATAGGCTATAGCGTCGTGAAAAAATTTTTTTAAGCAGTATTTCGGGGTCCCCACATCTTCTCCTGAGTATTAGAACACATTCACATAGTTTTCAGCCAAAAAAAAAATTCGATCTGTGACGGCCATGAATTAGAATGGAATCAGTCTGTTATATTCTATTGAAGATAATAGTACATACATTAAAGCAAATATTTTATAACTACATTGATAATAAATATAAATAAAATCTGCATAGTTTTATAAAATTATTTTGTCAGTATCGCTTATTTGAGTAATTCTTTAGATCTTTTAACTTTTAATGTCACTGTTTTTAAACAATTTCCATTCCGTGATTTTGAAGAATACTAAAAATTTTTTGGTTTTAAATTTTTTTTTCTCAATGCGGTGAGCAAAAACCGATTTTCGGTGCCTGTTTTGAGTGAGCAAAATACCACATTCCCTCACCAAGTGGGGGAATGTGGTATTTTGCTCACTCAAAACAGATATCAAAATCGGATTCCGCTCACCTTATTAGGAAAAATTCTATACCCCACTCGTGACAAAATAGGTCATCCATTCGTCTTTTTGGTCACTCTCGCTACGCTCGAGTAACAAAACGATTCGTGAGCGAATGACCTATTTTGCTCACTAGTAGAGTAATGTACTATTATTAATTTAAAAAATAAACATTTTTATAACTTCATTAGTAAGTTTTGCTTTCTCACAGAGAAAGCAAAACTTATTGATTTCATTAATTAAATTATTGTATCGATAAAAAATTTTTTTCCATTTTTTCATTAATTTGTACATATTTGGACTCAAGGAGTCGAAAAAAGTGGTTTCCAGAAAATGTCTGTATGTTTATGTGTGTATGTATTTATTCAGCCTATTAGATCTTGAAAACTACTCGATGGATTTGCTTCAAATTTTTCATACAATTAATTTTTTTGTCTAACTAGGGGGGAAGCTATCAAAAATTGGTTTTCTTAGTGTAATTTGAATTGCAGAGCCATTTAAAAAAAAAATGAGTTTTCATTTTTTTTATTTCACGTAAACTACTTGATGAATTTGCTTTAAAATTTGCATGGAAATTAATTGCGACTAGCAAAAGAAAAAAACTTTTGAAAACTAATTTTCTAAACGTTATTTTAATTTTAGAACATTCAAAAAATTTTTTTAAATATTTTTATTTTTCATTTTTCTTCTCTTTGACGTAAAGTACTCAATAGATTTGCTCCAAAATTTGTATACAATTTATTTGATTCTCTTTCAAAAAAAAATTTTTTTAAACTAATTTTTGACTGGTTCTTAGCGTAGTTTTAATTCCAGAGCATTTTGAAAATTTTGAAAAAAATTTTCATTGTTCATTTTTCTTCAATTTTACGTAAACTATTCAATAGATTTGCTCTAAAATTTGTATACAATTCATTCGTCATTGTCCAAAGAAAACAAACTTTTGGAAACTAATTTTCTTAGAGTAGTTACGAATTTAGGAAATTTGAAAGATTTTGAAAATCATTTTGATTTTTATTTTATTTTTTTTTATTTTACGTAAAGTACTTGATAGATTTATTATAAAATTTATATGAAAATTATTTGCGTCTGCCAAATGAAGGAAAATTTTTTAAAACTGATTTTCCTAACGTCTTTTTCATTTTTGAACATTTACAAAATTTTGAAAAAAATATTGTATTTATTTAGCCATTTAGATCTCGAAAACTACCTAATGGATTTTCTTTTAATTTTGCATACAATCAATTTTTTTTCTTACTAAGCGGGAAGCTATTAAAAATTGGTTTTCTTAGTGTAGCTTTCATTAGTAGTTTAAATAAAAATAATTGGTAAAATTGAATAAAATCGTTATGTTTATAACCTTATTGAGCACAAATTACAGGCGACCGTATTAATAAAATGTTATTAAAATTAAAAATACCTTAATTGATTATAAACATCTTTTTCCAAAATCAGCAATTTTTGCAGATAATAAAGGACCATGATATAGGAGTATATCTTTTGAATGCGTAAAATAATTTGTAATAAAAATTAGATTCACTTAAATACACTCTAGTTTAATTGTTTTTTTATATTAGCAAAGACCTATAAACACACTCTACTATATATCTTTGTCCCATGGTTTGCGACTATCTCCCTATCACGCTTTTCTTCTCCCCGCCGGCACCGAAGTAGAGACAGAAACCGACTTCGAACCTTCGTGTTGTTTTACTCTGAAGCTCATAGTGCTAAGCTATGAAATTCAAAGTATACACATATGATATTAGTATCAATCAGATATTTTACGAAATTTATAGCCCTCAACTTCGAGCGTCAGGGGGTTTCACTTGTGCCGTTTTCTACAGCTGATGCACTTCGATTTTCGTGCTTAATAACTAAGAAAATTCGCCGACCGGAGCATTAATACGTTCGTGCCAAAACACTTATTTGTTTTCATCATAGTGTTTTCGTACGAAAAGTTTTGCAATGTACTTTTGTTAATTAAAATTGTTTAAAATTTTTACATCAAGCTTAAATTTGTTTTAATGAATAGAAGTTTATATTTTATGAAGTATTCGAACATTTTTCCACAACTTTTCACAGTAGTGTTGCATTCCAAAAGTGACTCAAAGTTGATAAAAGTGAGAGACTGATTGTTGACCAGCTTTCACATTTTATGTATTAATTTTTTAAATCGAAGTAGTACTTATTATTATTAAAAACAGCACTGAAAACATCGATATACATACCGTCACTAGAATCACTCGTTCTTGATATGATACTGCTTCTATCAACGTTATCTTCTATCGACAAACTACTAGAATTTCGTGATATAGTGCTATTGCATCCTGTAAGTTATAGTAAAAATATTTTTTTTCCCTCTATCGTTATTACTTAGAATTTGTACTAACGAAATTCGCAATACAATTAGGATTCTACATAAAAAATATTAGATTTACAACGAAGGCTTTTAAAATATTTTACATACGTTATTAAACGTTAAGAGGAGGTCGAGTATATCTGTCCTTTTCTAATAGAATTGATCTTTTTACAAAAATTAATAATTTTACCAAAAAATAAAGAGAAAGCCGCAACTTGTATAAAAATAAGGAACATTTTCATTGATGAGGAAGAATCGATTTTAACGCTTCGTTTACAAGAAAACTTTGAAAAACTTAAAACAAAAAGGTTAGGGTAAACAATTCGGTTTTTCAAGATTTTCTTGAAAAAGAAGCAATAAAATTAATTCTTTGTTATCAAAGAAAATTTTCCTTTTTTGATACGAGATGCGGCTTTCTCTTTATTTTTTGCTGAAGTTATTAGTTTTTGCCAAAAATTAATTCTTTGATTAGAAAAGGACAGATATACGTGACCTCCTCTTAATGAAGCGAAAAATATATTTTTCGTCTATAAATAACCAAGTAATTTTAAGACCAAAAAAATTTTTTTTCTGTAACATAAGATTTAATAATAACAAAAAAATTCATGAATTAAAAAAAATCTTTCTGTCACAAGGAGAAATTGATATTTTCAGTTTCAAAATATTAAAATCAATCTAGTAGTTCCAGGGATATGATTTTTAATATTTGTGTACATAATGCTTGCATGCACATATAATTTGACAGTTGAAGATTTCATCTTTAAGAGGAGGCCGTATTATTCTGTCCTTGTCTAATCTAAATTTTCGTTATTATAAATAAATAAAATATTTTCATAGAAAAGTAAGACAACCGCCCAATAGAGCAAAAGACAAGCAAACGATTCTTTTCTATGAAAAAATATGAAATTTTGATTATTTTTTGAGTGAAGTCTGAAACGGAAAAACAATCGAACTTGATTGAGTTGATTTGACTGTTTTTTCGTTTCAGACTTCACTCGAAAAATAATAAAAATTTCATATTTTTTCATAGAAAAGAATCGTTTGCTTGTCTTTTGCTCTATTGGGCGGTTGTCTTACTTTTCTATGAAAATACTTTATTTATTTATAATAACGAAAATTTAGATTAGACAAGGACAGAATGATACGGCCGCCTCTTAAAGAGCTTAAATTTATCAGTTTTAAAAATTTTCAGTGAATTAGCTGTCATTATATGCATCTATTGAATATTGTAAATCAAAACTTGGCGAGACATTAGTATCAAGTTGAGGACGTTTAGGAATATTTGTCTGCAAATAAACAGTTAAAATTTAATTCCTATATTTTATATATGATTGTTAATTATATAGCTTTTGGAAAACATATTGTCTAATTTTAAATCAAAATAAACAAAAAATCATACCCTAAAAATGTGTTTGAGTAAACTTTATAGTTAGTTAGAAAAAGTTTCTTGATAAAAATGAAATAAGATTGAATAAAATGTTTCAATAAATGATAACTTCTGATGTTTTTTTAATATTTTCACCACGAATATACTTCAATCTAAAAAGATTAAGAAGGTTTTTTTTATATTGATTAATATCAGAAGTTTGCGGAAGGGAAAATGATATTACAAAATATATCTTGCCACTAACTAGCCTAAGGTATACATGTCAAACAGCACTAATGAGAAATTTTTTAAGCTTGCTTACATTTTGTTAATAATAAATACAGCCTTAGTCTCTCTGTTCAATAGCCGATTATTTTAATATGTGATAGAAGTTAAAAATGCTCAGGTGTTTTAACTTAAGGAAGATAGTGGCAAAATATATTATAGAAAAAAATTGTTATATTTATACAGTTATGAATACGTATTTAATATAAATGAATAATAAAATAATGATTATGGGTGCATAATAGTTATTCTTTCTGCTTTAATATGTATATAAAAGAATACTAATACCGCAATACGTATCTTTGTTTATTGCAAGCCTGATTTTGTACCAACGAAACACTTGGATGCGCACACAAACATATATATATATATATATATATATATATATATATATATATATATATATATATATATATATATATATATATATATATATATACATATACATAAAAGATTTAAAAACATACATAAGAATGTGTCTATACATACATACAAAAGCAGAGAAAAACAGAGCTTTATAAATATGAAAAGATTTTGACCTCGATTTTCAATACTATCTTACCTCCGAGTAATGTTGCGATTGTATATAAACATTCGATTCCCTTAAACCCGCACAATAAAAATTTTCCGAAATTTCTTCGTTAAATATTTTTTATCATTTACATATTAGTTTCACATAAAATGCGTGGAGCTTTATATTTTCTGCGACTTTCAAAAGTATAATAGTCTTACCAAAATTTGTAGGGCAATAATTTGTTGATTCATAACACGCAGCACTGGGTGGATGATATGCTTTCATAGCTTCCAATTCCTGTATATGAGTAAATTCTCCATAGTGTTAAAATTTCACCTATAATAAAATTAAAAAAAAAATACAGACACACGTATGAAACTATTTTTTCGCCATACCCTGCCCGAAAGCACAACTTTCGTCCCGGCACCGAAAAACAAAAGTTGTATTTTCGGCCCGGGTATGGCGAAAAATAGCATACACACCACGGGAGGTAAAATGGCGAGCCCATAGCACATATTTGCCACCCTCGCCTTCGGCTCGAGGTGG
Organism: Anastatus disparis; assembly: GCA_017163975.1. Lineage (NCBI taxonomy): Eukaryota > Metazoa > Arthropoda > Insecta > Hymenoptera > Eupelmidae > Anastatus > Anastatus disparis. The sequence goes on along the minus strand of JAFFSR010000224.1, from coordinate 2,883,756 downwards.
CAATTATATGTGCTATGGACTCGCCAGTACTTTACCTCCCTTGGGGTGTAATATACTATTTTCTGAATTTTGACGTATTGTAATAAAAGAAAAAAATCGCGTTACTCATTTTTGAGGGTAGTCATTTTAAGGTACATTTAGGTACACTAGGTAATCAATGTAAATCCGGGAAATTTAATAGCCAAAAAAAAATTCAATAATTTTCAGAGTACTTAAAATAATACTTCAAAACCAACTTGAAAATTCCATTGAGTACTATAAAATAGTAAATTACAAAGTTCACAACAGAGAAAAGGTGCATAAAAGCTCAGGTTTTCATATTAGAAGATAAAAACATATTTTTAAATGTGAATTACGTTTTTTAATTATAATTTCAAAGTAACACAGAACTTTATCTACACTAGGCACACGTTCCTAATAAAGAAATTTCTGTTTGTGCTTCTCAATATTACCTTTTGATATAGTTTAAAACGTCATCGCTGAATAGTCTTTTTTACAGCATCATATTTTCCACAAAAAAGTAAATTATATAAATTTTTGGTAACATTTTAATAACCATTCAAAAAGTACTTTTGTTAACAGACACACGCCCATGGTCTTGATTTCCCAAAAGTAAGTACATATATACAGCTTTAGTGTGAATTTCAGATCAAAAGAACAATAGTCATTTTTTTATAGCTATAATTTATAATTTTACATGACATGGTAACATTCAAAATTAAAGAAAAAAACCTCTTTTCCCGATTCGCCATAAAATGACATGTCTAATTATAATCCAAACTATAGCAAAATTACTTTCTGATATCTCAATAAATCAGTAAACATTTGCTAAAAAAACGTGCTATCTCAAATTTACGAGTAATGACGCAGTAACATGAATTTTAAAAGTACGGAAGATTTACTCATTTAGGTTGTATTATTACGCGCATTTGACAACTCGTGGTACTCAAAGGCCTCTGTTGGTGATGTTAATCCTATACAGTATCGTAAATTCATTATAACATAATCAAATACGAGCGTGAATATTAAAATTGGGTGGGTGGGTAGGTGATAATGAAAAAATTACTATTTTTCATTTTTTTTGTATTTTACGTAAACTACTCTAATAATTTGCTTGAAAAATTATATGGAACTTATTTTTGACTGCCAGAAAAAAAAACTTTTGGAAACTAATTTTCTTAGCGCACTTTTAATTTTAGAATTAAAATTTTTTTTTTAATTCTAATTTCTAATTTTTTTTTTATTTTATGAAAACCATTCAATTAATTTGCTCCAAAATTTAAATGCAAGTTATTCGCTACTGTCTGAAGAAAACAAGCTTTGGAAAACTAATTTTCTCAGAGCATTTTAAAAATTTTCAAAAAAATTTTTATTTTTCAATTATCTTCTATTTTGCGTTTACCATTCTATAAATTTTCTCCAAAATTTTTAAATAATCAATTCTCTATTGTCTGAAGAGAATAAGCTTTTGAAAACTAATTTTCTTAGCGTGGAGAATTTTAAAGATTTAAAATAAATTTCAATACTTCTTTTCTAATTTTTTTTTTATTTTACGTAAAGTACTCGATGGATTTGTTCTGAAATTTGCAAGGAAATTATTTGCGGCTACCAAAAAAAGGGAAATTTTCAAAAATTGATTTTCTTAACGTACTTTTAATTTTAGAGCATTAAAAATTTTGACAAAGAAATTTTGAAAAAAAAATGTTTTTTATTTAGCCAATTAGATCTCGAAAATTATTCGATAGATTTGCTTCAAATTTTGCATATTATCTATTATTTTGTCTAAGTAGACGGGAAGCAAACGAACATGTTGGTTTAGTTTAACTACATTTCACAAACCTTGGCAAATTGCATAAGGATGTCAGTTTCATGTAACTAGTAATATATCTCGTTGAAGTTTTAAGTTTCCTTAATCATGCAGGCTTAAGCATCCATGCGAAGTGGCCAATCTAGCAAGACCTCTATCCGTAATTTCGATTTTGACTTTGAATTAAAAAGCACTAATTGCGTTCGTGACGAGATTGTCAAGTTATTACCTTAGGTTATCCTATTATTACGTAAGAAGAAACTTTCTTTTCTTCAAGAATGCTTTTATTGATTAGAAAATTAAATATGTATATCTTATTAAAAACAGACTATTTTATCAAATTTTCACGGCAGATTAAAATAATTTGTAAATGTATTTAAATAATATTTAATTGTCAGGAGTCATCACAGGTCATTAAAGCATATTTCATTATATAAACGAAGAGAAATCTTACTTAATTTATTTTGAAGATTAAAAAAAAATATTGAAAACAATTTTAAAATAGTTGTAAATCTCATAAAAATAAGTTTTACGTGAACTATTACACCGTACGCTATTTAATTCAATAAAAAATTTATACGAAATTCTAATATTTACTAACAAATAATAGCAATAGTAAATTTCACACTGCTTTAAAAATCTCTAAAATTTAAACGGCTCGATAAAAAGCGCTTGAAAATTACTAACCTGAATAATTGAAATGTAAATATAGACTTCTACATCAAAGGCTCAAAAAGAAATTCTTTTAGCGATACAAAGCTTTTTCTCTGAACAAATAAAATAGAATAAAAGGCTCATTCGGAAAACGTGAAAAAGTAAATTGTAGTTATTAAAAAATTTTATAAATTAACATGATACAATAAACTAATAAGATTTTTCAAATATTCTATTAATATTACTGTTATGTCCGGTCACCTTAAATAGGTTTACTCAGACATGTGTTTGTTTGGGATATTTCTTGTTGGTATTGTTAATTATTTTTTATTTTTAAAAGACTGCGGGATAGGGGAGCTTAATCACTTACCTTGTCTTAATTGCTGGCTGCGTGGTCGAAAGCAAGGAGTCTGTTATGAAAATAACTTATATTTGAAGAGCGTAGTGCTCCTCTCTGGTTGCCCGCTTGTTAACTGGGTTAGGTCTGGATCAATAATATTTATGTTCACTGAATTTAAAATTTTGTTTTTTTGTATTTATTTTGTAATAATGATATTTATTTAAATTTATTATAAATGTTCTACAAAAAATCTTAACAAGTGAGCCACGCGAGTTTACAGTGATAGATTGAAGAAACCTCGGTAGCACTTTATTTGTTATTGGTTTGATTGAAAAAAGAAAATAAGTTTTTTATTTTTTATTGTTAACACACCCTTTTTTTGTAAGTTGTATATAATTATGATTTATGTTAAAACGACTTGTTAAATTGAGCGCGCAATTGAGTTAAGTTATTTCCCTTGTAATAGAATTTTTAGGAAATAAAACGAGAATTACAAGAGTTTCAATGTTATGATTCTATACTTGGTCTATGTGCAAGAGAAAAGAAAGTGCTACCCTTGTGAGGTCTAGCTGCGGACTGACTGACAATAAATCTTTTTTGTTGCAAGGTAGATGCGAATTTAGAAGAAGAAAAGAGACAAAAAATGTAACTTGCTAAAACTTTTAAAAAGTCCCATTGGCTAATTCGGCCGTGAGAAGCTCTCCAAAGTCTCAGATTTTTTGACAGAGGATATCTTCTTATCGCGCCTAAAAATGCTGAACAGCATTCGCGCCTCGCTAACTGACTTGGTTTTACGAATATAAAAAGACTTAAAATTATTCCTTAATACTCAATATCCAATATAAAATTTATTTTATTTTATTTTTATTAATACATGTTAAAAAAATATATGTTATCGGGAGAATGAACTGCAAATATTGCATGTTTATAAGCATGCATAATGTTTATGCGTATATATAATTATATATATGTGTAAGCTTCGTGCACATACTCAATACTGCTGGTTAGAAACCGTCTCGTGTCGGTCACTGTAGGTAGACGACACGAGCTTTAGAAGAGAGAGAGACACAGATAGAAGATAGAGCGTTGACTCTATAAGATAGAACTCTATACAAAATATTGTTAAACTAAGATAATCTTAGATAAGTGAATGAATTAAAGTTATCAGAATTGTTTACAACAATTCTGAAACTGTGAATTATTGTTAACCTTGTGATTGTTGAGAGATCCATTAAGCAATAGGCTTGATTGTTGATTCTCTTATTTTTAGGTTAGTTAACACGTGCTCCTTGTAAAATTGTATATAATAAATGTATTAATAATAAAACTCTTATTTTTAGACAAATCTTTTTGCATTGCTGATTTGAATCAATTCTTTATCTTACATATGTACGCACATATAACAAAAGGTTAAAAAAAAAATTAAAATGAAAAGTGATTCTTATACATCCGTGATTATGCGGATGTAACACCCCCACCGTGAGAACAAAGCAATAAGATTTCAATTGTTTTGCTTTGGGGTTCCCAACAGTTTGAGCTCGATGTCTTGGATGGTTTTTCCTGATGGTGGCATAGAGTTAGATCTGCTGAGTCCTCTTCTTGGCGGATTTAATGATTCCGTTGACCCGGTGGCTGTTCCGTGTTCTGATGTTTTATCCTTCCCTGTACGTTCGGGCTCAGCCAGGTTCGTAAGCAAATATGTTATCGAGCCGAAAATGGCTCCCAGGAGTCTTGTACTCCATCCATATACCATGTATAGAGTGTATCCGCGGATTATGGTGTCAAAGATTAGTTTGATTACTTGGCATATCAGGATAATCATTAATATTCCTGCCGAGATTTGGCCAAATTTTTGAAACCCGTTCCACATTTTGTTGAGTGTGGATTCCATCATTGTTTCCATTTCTTCTGGCGTCAACAGGTTGTTAAACTTTACAGAGCGCGTCCTTGCTTCTCTGTCGTTAAGGCGTCTCGCTATTGCTTCTAGCATCGCAGGCTTTTCGGCTGGAAAGATCGAATGTTCGCGTAGATTTTGCAGGTCTTCCGGTGTGTATATTCCATTTTTCAAGACTTCTGAGATGCTAGCGTGTTTCCAGGTCGGTTGGACACATGGTTTTAGAGTTTGCGGTAGGTTTACCTCCGTTGCTGTAAGGTGAATCTTAAACCATTTCTCGCTGATTTTGAAGATATTTGGTATAAGTGTGTTGCAATCTCTAACCGTTTCTATTTGTGCTAACACCTTGCTGATAGGTTTGGCGAAGTAAGCTTTGTCATCGCAAGTCACTGGTACTTCGTAGTAGCATTGTTTCGTTTTTCTTATTTTGCAGGATCGTGGTACACATTGAATGATGTGGGCGACTTCTCCTGCTGCTATGGCTAAATAACCTTGCTTCTTCATGACTTTCATGGCAAAAAGATCTGGGTTTGAGAACGCCAGAGGTAGAGCATTTTCTATGATTTGCTTCTCCAATATACATCGGTGCAGGACTATGTCACGATATAGTGATCCTAGTTGTTTATCGAGATGTCTTCCGAGATTCATTATTTTTGCGTTGAAATATGTAGTAAGGATGATATCTGGTACCTCCAAGCTTTTTCGGGTGGTGAATGATTTGCCTCTTGTGGTATCTAAAATGAATAGTTCTGTTTGATCCGTTTTAATTAATTTATGTCCGCATAGCATCCCTTCTCCAGTTTTGGTTAGACCAAAATTTATCTTCCCAGTTGAATTACCAAAGTAGATAACGGGAGCGTTCAAATTGTTATCAACCATACGTGTCCCTATACCTTCATATAGGATGGTGAATTCATCGAACTTACATGTGGATCCCATTACTGGGGTCCAGAAAATGCAGCTTTCTTCCTCATCAATGCATCTACCACTGGTGTAGCTGTATCGAGTTCCGGTGCTTAGGATCACCATATTCTTTTTTTTATCTACGGTGACCTCGTAGTCTGTTGCTTTGATCTCCAGTTTCGCAGTTACGACTACTTTTTCGTATTCATATCCATTATCATTGTAAGTTGTACCCTCACAATATCCGTTTGCATCCAATCTTCCGGCGACTGTGACAGTCCTTCTATTGGTCGCGTTCACCAATAGATTATTTATTTCGGAGCGTCCATATTTATATTGGCCATACCTAACGAGATCTTTGCATGCTTCTCTCGTTGCCAACTCCATGAATGTGGTAGAGCCTCCTTTTACTTTTGAGTTGTGCGAATGCATACCGCAATACGTAATTTCCTGCTCTACCTTTATTCTACATTGGTAAGCTCAGACCTTGAAATATTGAGTATGTTGTAGCTGTTGGAGGTATATTTCTTCTTCAGCAGGTTCTGCGTCGGATAGCACGCAGTCTCCGACTTCTGTAAGTGCTATAGTTTTTATGTTGGGGGTGGCAGATCCGCATTCATATGTCGTAAAAGTGACGGCGATTCGAATATAAGTGTACAAAAAAAAACATTAATTTGCAGTTCATCCTCCTAGAACAAAGAAAAATAACTTAAGATTATTCGCAGACTCATTATGCTGATACAGGTATGGTTATTATGTTGCGTAGTTACAGTTGATTGAGGTTATAAGCATTTGCACCCAATCACCAAGATAAATTTTAAAGATGTGTGATTAGGTAAAGTGAATTCACCTACTTGCTTAAGGTTGTATGGGCTATACAGTCTGTGTCAAAAGTTAGTTTTTTAGAAAATCGTCAATATTTTTCGGTAGAAAGTAATTATTCAATTTTTAGTTCAGTAACTTATTAGATAATATTCAAACAATCATTTTAAACTTTGTTTCATTTAAATATAATGAATTATTAAAGAGTTATAACATTTTAAAGTTTATAAATTTTACATAAATCTAATACAATCATAAATAATAATGCCAAACTTTCAAAAATGATTTCATTTGACTGCAACAAAGTTTATTTTGTTCAGTTTAAAATTTAAAAGCTATTGACGAGGATGGAATTTTGATTTTTATTTTTATTTAAATTTATTGCTAATTTTCTATGATAAAACTATAAGTACCGTCTGAGACATATACATTTTTTCGCAGAAAATTAGCAATAAATTTAAATAAAAAATAAAAATCAAAATTCCATCCTCGTCAATAGCTTCTAAATTTTAAACTGAACAAAATAAACTTTGTTGCAGTCAAATAAAATCATTTTTGAAAGTTTGGCATTATTATTTATGATTGTATTAGATTCATGTAAAATTTATAAACTTTAAAATGTTATAACTCTTTAATAATTCATTATATTTAAACGAAACAAAGTTTAAAATGATTGTTTGAAATTTGACACAGACTGTATAGCCCATACAACCTTAAGTTTCTTCATTCGTTATTACATCCAAAGAAAAGAAAAATTTGGATATGCATACGTATCACAAAGCAAAGAAATTGGATAGTAAAAAAAATAAATAATACGCAGATTTACGTTAATTATCGTTATGTGTATTCACTTTAAGAAATCTTTAGTCAAATGTAGAGTTCTGATCATTATCGATCGAGCTTTCAGATCTTAGTTTCGTTAAGCGCAATTTATTTGGGTGTACAATTTTTGTAGTGTTTTCAAAAGAAATTTTAATATTTCTACCATTTTTTAATATTTCGAGAATTCTATGTGGCCCGGTATACTGCGGTTGAAATTTTTCTTTTCTAGGTTTTATTAATAGCATTACGTGATCATTAACCTTAAAATTACACGGGTTTAACTTCCTATCGTAATATTCTTTAGAACGTCTTTTTGCGTTATTCAGATTTTCTTTAGCTAATTCGTGTATTTCTAACAATTTTGATCTTAGTCTAGTCAAATAGTCATAATAAGTATCGTTAGTATTTTCCCTAATACCGCCCTCGCTGATGGAACGCGAGCTATCTTCCCATATACACATTGGTATGGGGTGAGCTTCGTCCCTTCATGAACGCTGGTATTGTAGGAAAATGTCGCACATTCACACCATTCATCCCATTGTCGTATATTTGATACATAGTTCATTAACCATTCCTTTAACGAGTGATGCATTCGCTCAATAGATCCATTGGATTGAGGGTGAAATGCGGTGGTAGTACATGTTTTAATTTTGCACATTTTCGCGACGTTTTTCATTAATGAACTGATAAAATTTGCACCTTGATCCGTCAGGACTATCCTTGGTGACCCATGAATAAAAACAAATCGTTTCAAAAAAGCATCGGCAATAACCGTTAAGAGCAGGTCGTATATCTCTGTCCTTTTCTAATCAAAGAATTAATTTTTTTGCAAAAACTAATAATTGTAGCAAAAAATAAGGAGATAGCCCCATCTCGTATAATAAAAAGCAAGATTTTCTTTGATGAGGAAAAATTATTTTTATCGATTCATTTTGAAGAAAACCTTGAAAAACTTAAAAAATAGAGGTTAGGATGGACAATTCAGTTTTTCAAGGTTTTCTTAAAAACGAAGCGATGAAAATAATTTTTCCTCATAAAAGAGAATCTTGCTTTTTATTGTACGAGATGGGGCTTTCTTCTTATTTTTTGCTACAATTATTAATTTTTGTGAAAAAATCAATTTTTTGATTAGAAAAGGACAGATATACTCGACCTCCTCTTAACGTAGTTGAATCTAAAGGGACAGCTATACAAAATTTTGTTAGCGAATCTTGCATCGTCAAAATGTACATGTTCCCATTTCTGGTTCTATCCAATGGACCTACGATATTTAACGAAATCTTTTCAAAGCTAGAACCCGGTGTGTCTGTTAACACTATAGGCTGCCTAACCTTTTTTCTAACTAGTTTATTAAGTTGACAAGTGCGACAAGCGTTGACAAAATTTTGGATTCCCACTTCCATATTTGGCCAAAAATAGTGTTGTCTAACTCGGTTATATGTCTTTGTTATACCTTTATTGCCGTTGATTGGTGACTCGTGAATTTCGCGTATAATTTGTTCATGCAGATCTACTTCTGGTATTTGTATCAAGTTTTTACAGATTATTATCTTAGTTTGAAAATCTGAAAATATATCTTTCAACGGATCGACAATTTCACTCCACGTGATATCGTCTATCTGTTCTGTTTTCGAAATTCTCAAGGATACCAGAGACGTTGTTTGGCATACGTCTAGCAGTGAAAAAATAGCATCCTTGAAAATTTCTCTATCCGTTTGTATATTCAGATTTTCTTTAATTGGCAAAGCTATCAGAATCTTTTTGTCATTTTCAATGACTTTTGCTCTTGCAAGGACAATATCTTGTAGGTGCGGAAGTCCTTGTACTTGTTGCAGAAAAAGTGCTCCTGAGTCGAGAGGTTGATTTTTTTGTGTTATGAAATAGGTCAGATTGTCTTTTGCCATGAGAAAGTTATCTCTCGTTTCGATTATATTTCGTGATGGCCGAGGTCGATTTGATTCGTCTCGACCTATCTCATACTCAACAGATAGAGGAGCTTCATTCGCCCTGGACGGATTTGAATGTAATTCGTCCCTGAGCGATTGATGATCCTCAGAAATATTTGTATTTTCATTCATAGCATCGTCAGTCACGGAGCGTCTTCGGGTGGTTTATTTGCTGTATCTTTTCAAGATTCCTTAAGGATGTTTAGCGTCCGTGATAGTTCGTCGGCTGTCAGTTGATATCTGTCTTGCTCGATTTTAGTCAATTTCACGCTTGTTATTATGCTGTCGAGGGGTATATTGTCATCATAATCAAAAGAATATATATGTTCATCTCCATCTTGGCGCGTTAACCATCGTATAGATATTACTTTATTATTTAATTTAATGTACTGTTTGCTTTGGCACAAATAAAAACTGTCCTTATTGTTTCTTACTGCTAGGAAGTCATTCTTTTTAAACAGTGTCTCAGTTGCGATTGACTCTATAGTGTTTATTTCATAGACCGGTTTATATGTGTTTTTCTCGGACGTTATCTTAGTGATTTCTTTAGTTTCCGATTCGCGTATATTTTGCACTTCGTAATCCGGAGGGTTACGTGATAGCGCGTCGACCACGAAATTAAACAAACGAGAGGTTAGTAGTCATTTATAAAGGTGAAATGTCGGCCAATCAGACAATAGTCGAATTGGTCACCGCAAAATCGCATTGCAAGTAGTTTATTTTTGATAGTGCTATAATTCATCTCGGTTTTTGTAAGCAATCGGCTTGCGTAAGCTACAGGTAAATCTGAATTTTCGTTCCTTTGAGATAGGACACCATCGACTGCGTAGTCTGAGGCGTCTGTTGTTACAAAGAATTCCTCTTCGAAGTTTGGATGTTGCAAAATTGGTTCATTAATTAGGCAGTTTTTGAGCGTCTCGAAAGCTATTTCCTGTTCATCTGACCAATTGAAAGCTACTGATTTCTTCAAAAGGTTTGTCAATGGCTTTGCGATCGTTGCAAAATTTGGAATGAAACGTCGATAATATCCGCAAAGACCAAGAAATTGGCGTATTCCCTTGACATTTCGCGGACGAGGAAATTTTTCGACAGCTTGAGTCTCACTTGGGTCTGGTCTGATGCCTTTATGACTAATTTTGTGACCAAGAAATGTCACTGATGTTTCGTAAAATTGGCATTTTAAGGGATTTAACTTTAGGTTAGATTTCCTTAAAGTCTCTGTAAATTCCAGAAATAATTCGTCTAGACCGTTTAGATTTTCCGCAAAGAATATGACGTCATCAATATATCCTAGCTTTCCTTTTCCTTTCGAGCTTAAATCTAACGGTTTATGCCCTAATATTTTATTGGTTAATTCTTGAAAAGTACTTGCTGCTGTTCCAATTCCGAAAGGCATTCTTTTGAAGTGAAAGTGACCATAAGAAGTAGAAAAAGCTGTTTTCTCTCGGTCTTCTTCTCTTATCATTACCTGATGGAAACCTGAATACATATCCACGACGATAAAATAGCGAGCCCCGCCGAGCTGCTCGACTAAATGTGTAATATATGGGATTGGATGTGGATATGGCTCGATCTTTTCATTTAATTTTCGGAAATCGACTACAACTCTCCACTGTGGCTTCCCTTCAATATCGTCTTTCTTTTTGACAAACCAGAGAGAGCTGTTAAAAGGCGATTCACTTCTTTCGACTATATCTGATTCTAACAATTTACTAATTTGCTCGTAAACAACTTCTTGCAATATTTGAGGTATTGGATACTGACTTACGTTCACTGGTTCTTCGTCGTAGGTTTCGATTTTATGTTCGATTATGTTAGTGTCAGAAAGGGGTTCTCCTTTCAAATGGAAAACATCAGCAGTTTTTTCAATGAGCTTCTGCAGCCTTGCTTCGTTTTCTTTCGCTATGTGGTTTTTAGGTATGTCGTTTAATATACATTCTGTTTTGTTTTTGACGTTAGCATTGTATACTCGCAAAAAATTTTTGTGTTTTGAACTCTGATTATCCTTTTTATATGGCTTGACGTAGAATTCAGTGACAGTATTTATGTCTAAAATAGTTCTGTTGATGCATGGTTCTATATCAGAGTAATTTACATAAGTTTCTATTGGTTGATTGCCTGATTTATTTCGATATAGTCCAGCAAATTTGCACCTGGAAGGAAATCTCGAATTATTATATCTTCTTCAGTGGTTTCTGTGCTTTCGTTATCTGATATTTCAATTTCCCTTTTTGATAGACTTGTGCTTACCGTGTTGCGCGGAGCTTCTTCGGGCTTAGCATAAGTCTTGTAGGTGCTATGTTGCACATTGTCATCGTCGCTTACCGTGTTGCGCGGGGCGTTTTCGGGCTTTGCGTACGATGGTTTTGGATTTCGGCTGGGGGATTCCATTAAATTTGCGATAGAGTTCGGAGCGTCATCGTCTACCGTGTCGCGCGGAGCATTTACGGACTCAACGCATGACGTTGCTGAATTGGGTGACACCTGCTTAGGAACCTTAGATTGAGGAATTATATTTTCTTAAATTTGAAGGTCTTCTTCGGAAGATGAGCAAATAGTACTGTCTGAGTAGCGTCTCTGAAAAACTCGATCGTGTTCTTTACCATATTCGAAAGTAATTAAGTCGTTGATTAATTCGTCGGCTGACCTTGCATTATCTACATTGGCCTGCATAGAAACAAGAGAAGGTGCTTGATTCGTGACGTTAACTTCTTTTATATCTTCTGTATCCATGAAGAGAGTGCTATCTTTGTCTATAAAAATTTTCTCGTTACGATGCTGATAATATTTCTGTGTTGGTTCTAGAGTTAGCGGTGTTATTTTTAGGTCGATATCAAAGATATTGGTATTGAATACTTCTATGTCAACGTAGCCTCCGTCGTTGATTGCCATGACGTTTCCTGTCACTATGCCTTTTTCGTTAAATTTTATTTTCCCAATATAGCCATATTCTTCTTCTGGGTTCAACGGAAATCGTACAGTTGCGGTTGCTAGAGCAGGTATTCTCTTAACGTCTTTTAAATTTACGAAAGGCAAGGTTTTGTCCTCGAAAATTAGTGCCTTTCGATAGAAATCGAGGCTTACACCGTGCTGCTCACAGAAGTTTGAACCTATAATTGCTTTTGTTTTCATCGGACAATCATTGGCGACTATAATGACCTCTGTTGGGGATCCGTATATGTCAATGACACATGTACCAATCGAAGGTATATCGGGAACCGATATTCCTCTTAACAATGGTCGGTTTGATTCGTTAACCATTAGGTCTCTGTTAAAAATGCCTATTTTGGCTATATTGGGCTGCGCACCTGAATCAACCATAACTTCAACGAAATTGTGTGGAAATTGTGGGGATTCCACGATGACGATTGGCGTTGTTTCTTCTAAGTTGACGGTGTAGATGTAAGTTCTGTTACAATCGTGTTCACTGGACGCGTTTTCTCAGTTGTCGCTCCAGGAGCGCCCTCCGCTGGAGCGTTCGTCTCGTTTTTTTGTTGATTCTCTTTGACCTATTTTAATTTACGGCACTCTTGCTTTACATGACCTCTGTTTTTGCAATAGGCACATACTTTTATCTGGTAATTGTTATTAAGACTTTTGCTTCTGTCATTTGATTGGTTGTTAGTCTGGTTGTATCTCACCTGATTAGATGTGGTTGCTTATGGCCCATCCGGTTTTACAGCTGTTGCTTCGTTCGTATCTCGTCTGCTTTCATAAAGATTTTCATTTCTTTCGTTGATATTATATCGTTCAGAGTTAAGCTTGCTGGGTTTTTAAGCCTTTGCCTAAATTCCGGCGGTAAGCCGTCTCGAAATCCTTCGATTATATCTCCTTCGATTTCAGAAAGTTCGTCGCGAGTTAAATCATTGTTGATATCGAAACGTTTTCGATCGATAATAGCTTCTTTAAGGTCAACGATTCGTGTAATAAAATTAAGCAGTGACTCGTTCCTTCCCTTATAAAGTTGGTCAAGTCTACCTCTTTGATTGTTTAGAGTTTCTGTGGGGGCAAAAACGGATTTTAGTCCATCGACGAATTCGTCCAGTGTCTCGAAGTTATTGTGCTCGAATGCAATATATGCTTTGTCTTCGGGTTTATTTTTCACTAACTTTATTAAATCTCTTTCTGGGTTACTGACTTGGTTTTACGAATATAAAGAGACTTAAAAATATTCCTTAATACTAACTAACCAATATAAAATTTATTTTATTTTATTTTTATTAATACATGTTAAAAAAATATAAGTTATCGGGAGAATGAACTGCAAATATTGCATGTTTATATGCATGCATAATGTATATGCGTATATATAATTATATATATATGGACGCACATATAACAAAAGGTTAAAAAAAAAAATTAAAATGAAAAATGATTTTTCATACATCCGTGATTATGCGGATGTAACAATTAATATTATCAACAATTGCAAAAAAAAAATTTAATTTTGTTAGTTTCCAAGTTTTATTGTATTTTTCTATGACATATATTTAATCAACACAGCAATCCAAATGACGCGTGAGTAAGTTTAAAAACTTAAATTTAATAATTGAATATTCCATAGAGGCCGAGTGTATAGAAGTACGTATTTTATGTAGAGAGATACATGTAAAGCGTTAACAAGCAAATGTATGAATTTTACAATCAGAAAATAAACTATTAAAGTTCATTTACACGTAGTATATAGTAGTTCTCTTTCTCTGTCTTTCTTTCACTGGTATGGAATTACTTTTGGGGCTATAAGAGCAAAGTTTCCTACAAAGCTAAAGAGCGCGAGTTTAATGTATTTTGGGCATAAAATTGAACTTGTAGGTAAACTAACGACAGAAAATAGCGTATCAACACAATGGAAAAGGGAGTGGATGAAGAGTGCAATCAGTGTTTATCATTACAATTAGACCTTGCAAAACTCTAACGTAAATCGGTCTACATTCATTGTGTGTATACGAGGCGCTCTTTGTCCGACTAAACTCGAGATCGTACTACTTTCTAACAAATTAGAGTCAAAGCGTACTTTGTGTGGGCGAAACTAACTGCGTTAGAAAAAAATATAATCACTATCTGATTGCTTATCCTTCTTAACTACGATCTAATCAAAGCATATCGAAATCGATCGGTTATTTTTTATCAGTTAGAGTATTCTCCCCTTTAAAAATCATATACTTCTATTTTACATGCTTCGATTAGATCGAATTTACTTCGATCGAGATCGATGTATGTCGATTAGATCGGAGCTACTTCGTTCAAGATCGAAGTATGTCGATTAGATCGGAGTTACTTTGATTACGATCGAAGTATGTCGATTAGATCGGAGTTATTTTGATCACGATCGAAGTATGTCGATGAGATCGGAGTTACTTTGATCAGATCAAAATTTCGTCGATCAGATCGAAGTTTCTTCGATCAGATCAAAGTTTCTTCGGTCAGATCGTAGTTTCTTCGGTCAGATCAAAGTTTCTTCGGCCAGATCGTAGTTTCTTCGGTCAGATCACAGTTTCTTCGATATTTTTTTATATACTTCGATGAAATTCGAATTACTTCGATCAGTCTCGATATACTTCGATGAAATCGAAATTCCTTTGTTCGTTATTGATATTATTTAATAAAATTTAAATTCCTTTGATTGTTTGCGGCACATTTCAGTTAGATAGTTGTTCCTCAAACGTGCATCAAAGTACTCCGGATTGATGGATGATATTTTGATACACAGAGTTGCATTGAGGGTTGAGGGATTAATTGAAATTCTTCAGGACTCTTTGCACTTGATAGATTAGAATATTTTTAATTCGAAAATTAAAATAATATTTCTAATGAGCCCCGATTTACTTCGGTTCATCGATACACTATGAATTGATAAGGATTCTTGCAGATTCCTTGTATACAATAAATAAAAAACTTATTATTTGAAAATTTGTCATATTTGAGGCCAAACAAATGTATTTAAATTTATACATATAAAAGTGTTATGAAAAAATCTCTACTCATTTTGAATTTTTAAAATAATCCGGTATACATTTCTGATGAAATCAGATGAAAATTAAGTTAATGTAAGAATTAACAAATATTAAATAATTAATATGACTTTTGCAAATCATTGCGAAAGTCATGAATAGAGGTCTAAATAAAAAATCATATAAAATATTATTAATATATTCAATGATAAGACGAACCTTTTTTTTTATTTTTAACGCTAAGGATTTCGTAAGTATATCATGAATATGGCCCCCCTCGCAATTATTCGATGTTAATTGCACTATATCGTTCTGTTCTATATTACTAGGAAGTGTCTAATTTCTTAGTAGTTACTTCCTTTTATTCTTTTAAACTATCTTCACTATACAAGCACTATTACTTTAACCGACAAAATGTCAGTGAAGAATTTAAGATACGTGTTAAATTGATATACTTGTGTCTGTTGATTTAAAAGATATTAAGTAACAGACAAAAAAAGTTATCAGATTACACAAATGTTTTTAACCGTGTAGATAAATAAAAGTTTGTAGAAATATAATTTTTTTACTTATGGCTGATTCCATTTCAAATCGAACAGTCTGTATACACTCAAGTCAACAATCACTGCACCGATGGAGTATATTATTCTACTCTGAAAATAAGGAGACACGTATTTTTTTGCTGAAATGTGAAAATTGCATAAGATATGCACATTTGAAAATTGCATACAAAAACTAAATGTTCAAACTGAAAAAGTTGACAATAACTTTAGAAAGTTATCGTTTCACCAATTTTCAATGAATTTTGGTAATCCTTTTTTTGTTATATTCTGTTTTAAGCCCTCTTTAATTCACTGCAAGAAATTTAAAAGAAAAAGCTGAAAATGACTGAAATATATGCATTTTGTCAAAAAGTGCACTTTTTATGTACTTGCATTTTTCAGAAAAAGGCCATATTTTTTTTCTAAAATTTTTTAAGCTGATAGAAGACCAAATTATTTATCTAATGGTACCTGTTTGATGCCGTATTTTTTTGTTTGGAGCGAGAAAACCATTCACAAATTTTATTGTTAAAAAATGTTTGTACATACGTTCGGAAGTCTTAAGCAATCTACATTCAAATGCTGTCGCATGCTTTGCTGATCATTTGTATACATTTGTATGTATGTTTATACTATCAATAGTGATATATATATATGTGTGTGTGTGTGTGTGTGTGTGCGCGTATGTGCGTGTGTGTGTGTGTGTGTGTGTGTGTGTGTGTGTGTGTGTGTGTGTGTGTGTGTGTGTGTGTGTGTGTGTGTGTGTGTGTGTGTGTGTGTGTGTGTGTGTGTGTGTGGGTGTGTGTGTGTGTGTGTGTGTGTGTGTGTGTGTGTGTGTGTGTGTGTGTGTGTGTGTGTGTGTGTGTGTGTGTGTGTGTGTGTGTGTGTGTGTGTGTGTGTGTGTGTGTGTGTGTGTGTGTGTGTGTGTGTGTGTGTGTGTGTGTGTGTGTGTGTGTGTGTGTGTGTGTGTGTGTGTGTGTGTGTGTGTGTGTGTGTGTGTGAATATATATATATATATATATATATATATATGCATATTCGTAATATAAAAATAAATACTTAAAAATGGGAAAAAATAATTCTATTCGTGTATATCTATATTATGTATGTTTCGATGTACAAACATTATAGTCCAGTAGAATTAGTCGTAATGAATAATGTAATTATAAACAGATGCAGACCACTAAAAATGGTTTTGTTGGATGATTAGAAATGAAACTCTGGAATTACCCTAAAAATTTGAGCCGTCAGGAATTAGTAAACAATGATTTAAGGTGCAAAATTCGTAAAAATCACTGTTTTTTTGAGGTAGCCTTAATTCGTTTGCGTTCTAGTATATGAAAATTATACCATTTGTAGGTATTTCAAAGACAATTAATTTGAGACGTCATTGATGAAAATCGATTAATAAATTTTATAAATAATGATAAACAAAAATCGAAAATCACGAAATTTTAAAATATTTGTCATTTGATAAAAAAAGGATGTACATGTTTGTAATTCAACAAAAATGTGCCTCTTATTATCCTTAAGTTACTATAAAAATTTCATCAAAAAATATTAATTATTTTGGGAGATATTCTATTTGTTTATTAAAAAGAGATCAAATGTACATTAAAAAATTCACCCAAAAACGTCATCGTAGAGACTTTATGATAATCATATAATATTTAGATATTAACGTAGATTTTATGAATTTGATGTGAAATCGCGTCCATTTTATTATTTTCAACCTAAATATGGCAGAAAAAAAAGTAAATTTTTTTCTTAATGGTTTTTTAAATATTTTTACAACTAATGAAAATATCAATAAAGGGATTTGATATTCTTATTACTGGAAATTTTACGCAAATTTATAAAAAAAAAAAGAATGCTCTAGCTCCATTAGAAGCCAAGATAATTTTTTTTTTTAAATTCGCCAATTGTTTATTTATAAATATTAGGGACTGAAATTTTTATCACAGCTAGAATAATACTTGAAGTTTATGATTCCATTATATCGGAGATGAAATAAACAGTTTGCAATGTAAAAATTAATATTTAAGTAATCAAGATTGCTACTAGTTAAACAGAGTAATTTTTCCTGCTTTGCAAAAAAATTAATCTGGCGAGTTATAATTCATGTTCCGATTAAAAACTCCTTATATCTCCGTTAATTACGGACCAATTTTAACGTTTTTTTATTAAATAGGGATAGCGCGTGAAAATAATAACTGTTGTATTTGTTTTGAAAAAATTATTTATTGAACAATAATTATTGCAAAAAAAAATTTGTTGGAACATATTTTTTTAAATATTATTTTTAGCAAAAAGCTTTAGGAATAAAGTTTGTTCGTCTCAAAAAAATAAACAATATTTCATTTTAGTGTTTTCATGATAAAATCAATATTAAGTCTGTTAATTTGGAAAACAAATTGGAAAAAATTATTTTTTTTGGCAATAAAAATTGTTTCATTTCAATTGTTAAAAAAACCAATACGATAGTTATTATTTTTTTCACGCACTACCCCAATTTTAAAAAAACGTCGAAATTGGTCCGTAATTAACGGAGATATAAGGAATTTTTCATGACAAAGTTAATTCACGTTGAAATTCCAAACCAAAAATTTTTTTCAATTTGTTTTCCAAATTAACAGACTTGATATTGATTTTATCATGAAAACACTGAAATGAAATATTGTTTATTTTCTTAAGACGAACAAACTTTATTCTTAAAGCTTTTTGCTAAAATTAATATTTAAAAAAATACGTTTAAACAAATTTTTTTTTGCAATAATTATTGGTAAATAAATAATTTTTTAAAAACAAATACTACAGTTGTTATTATTTTCACGCACAACCCCGATTTAAAAAAAACGTCAAAATTGGTCTGTAAATAACGGAGATATAAGGAATTTTTCATGACAAAGTAAATTTACGTTGAAATTCCAAACCAAAAATTTTTTCCAATTTGTTTTCCAAATTAATAGACTTGATATTGATTTTATCATGAAAACACTGAAATGAAATATTGTTTATTTTCTTAAGACGAACAAATTTTATTCCTAAAGCTTTTTGCTAAAATTAATATTTAAAAAAATATGTTTAAACAAATTTTTTTTTACAATAATTATTGTTAAATAAATAATTTAAAAAAAAAAAAAACAACAGTTGTTATTATTTTCACGCGCTATCCCTATTTAAAAAAAAAACGTTAAAATTGGTCCGTAATTAACGTATATATAAGGAATTTTTAATCGGAACATGAACTATAACTCGCCAGATCAATTTTTTTGCAAGGCAGGAAAAATTACTCTGTTTAACTAGTAGCAATCTTGATTACTTAAATATTAATTTTTACATTGCAAAATGTTTATTTCATCTCTGATATAATGGGATCATAAACTTCAAGTATTATTCTAGCTGTGATAAAAATTTCAGTCCTTTATATTTATAAATAATTAATTGGCGAATTTTCAAAAAAAAATTATCTTGGCTTCTAATTGAGCTAGAGCATTCTTTTTTTTTTATAAATTTGCGTAAAATTGCCAGTAATAAGAATATCAAATCCCTATATTGATATTTTCATTAGTTGTAAAAATATTTAAAAAACCATTAAGAGGAGGTCACGTATTTCTGTCCTTTTCTAATGAAAGAAATGATTTTTTCACAAAAACTAATAACTTTATCAAAAAATGAAGAGAAAGCCGCATCTTGCATCAAAAAAGCAATATTTTCTTTCATAAGAAAAAATTCATTTTATTGCTTCGTTTTCAAGAAAACCTTGAAAAACCAAATTGTCCACCCTAACCTCTATGATTTAAGTTTTTCAAGGTTTTCTTGAAAACGAAGCAATTAAATTAATTCTTTCTTATCAAAGAAAATATTGCTCTTTTTATTACGAGATGCGGCTTTCTCTTCATTTTTTGATAAAGTTATTAGTTTTTGTAAAAAACTCAATTCTTTGATTAGAAAAGGACAGAGATACGTGACCTCCTCTTAAGAAAAAATTTACTTTTTTTTGCCATATTTAAGTTAAAAATAATAAAATAGACGCGATTTCACATCAAATTCATAAAATCTTCGTTAAGAAGAGGTCACGTATCTCTGTCCTTTTCTAATCAAAAGATTGAGTTTTTTACAGAAACTAATAACTTTATCAAAAAATGAAGAGAAAGCCGCATCTCGTAATAAAAAAAGCAATATTTTCTTTGATAAGAAAAAATTAATTTAATTGCTTCGTTTTCAAGAAAACCTTGAAAAACTTAAATCATAGAGGTTAGGGTGGACAATTTGGTTTTTCAAGGTTTTCTTGAGAACGAAGCAATAAAATTAATTTTTCCTAATCAAAGAAAATATTGCTTTTTTTGATACAAGATGCGGCTTTCTCTTCATTTTTTGCTAAAGTTATTAGTTTTTGTGAAAAAATCATTTCTTTGATTAGAAAAGGACAGAGATACGTGACCTCCTCTTAATATCTAAATATTATATGATTATCATAAAGTCTCTACGATGACGTTTTTGGGTGAATTTTCTAATGTACATTTGACCTCTTTTTAATAAACAAATAGAATATCCCCTAAAATAATTAATATTTTCTGATGAAATTTTTATGGTAACTTAAAGATAATAAGAGGCACATTTTTGTTGAATTACAAACATGTACATCCTTTTTTTATCAAATGACAAATATTTTAAAATTTCGCGATTTTCGATTTTTGTTTATCATTATTTAGAAAATTTATTAACCGATTTTCATCAATGACGTCTCAAATGAATCGTCTTTGAAATACCTACAAATGGTATAATTTTCATATACTAGAATGCAAATGAATTCAAGCTACCTCAAAAAACAGTGATTTTTACGAATTTTGCACTTCAAATCATTGTTTACTAATTCCTGACGGCTCAAATTTTTAGGGTAATTCCAGAGGTTCATTTCTAATCATCCAACAAAGCTATTTTGTGTGGTCTGCACCTGTTTCTAATTACATTAAATTTTAGCTCTTTTTTTGCTAATTCTACTGGACTAATAGGAGGCCAACTCGCGGACAAATACATCGCGTAACCAAAACAGCATATTGAAACTGTTATATAGAAGCTAGATATTCTTACGACTGATTTCAAAGGTACATCTCGGGCTTGTGAAAAAGTAAACAAAACTGTGCAATGTCTGAAATTTACTCTTATAAAAGAATTTAATGTCCCGATTTTTTCAAATGCATAAGAAGGTAGTTTATAAGAGCAGTAATTTACGTTTTAGACTGTTGGAAGATTTAGCCATTAATTTGGCACGTAGTTTTCCCTTAAATTTTCAGGTATTACAGTTTTTCTTTTTAGGGGTAAGACGCATCCAGTTAAAACTGTATAAAAACTTTCGTTCAATTCCTCTATTCGTTCAGGTGTCTTTGAAATAAAATCATCATCTTTTCCACTAGAAAGTTCAGTGATTTCATTTTCAGATGTAGACTTAAGATCACTTAAAATCATTTTTGATATGTGTTCATAACAATTCGTGCATACATTAATAGATGGCAGTATCTTTAAATCTGGATAAAGTCGTGCCAAATTAATGGCTAAATCTTCCAGCGGTCTA